>OY751320.1:3608359-4208359 GCA_963564615.1 Rhorus exstirpatorius
TTTGAATCGTCAAGTGAACAGGTTGATTTTTCATCGTCAGGGGTGAAATGTCGGGGGAAGGGGTGATTCTAGGAATGCGGAGACGACGTCATTCGGCAGCGATTAATTAGCGACTAATTATCGCGTCGATAAAACTTTGAATTTTGAATCGTCGCGTAACCAGGTTATTTTTTCATCGTTAGGGGTGGATTGTCGGGGAGGTGGTGATTCTAGGAATGCGGAAACGACGTCATTTGGCAGCGAACAATTAGCGACTAAATATCGCGTCGATAAAATTGTTAATTTTGAATCGTCGCGTAAACAGGTTGATTTTTCATCGTCAGGGGTGGAATGTCGGGGGAAAGGGTGGTTCTAGGAATGCGGAAACGACGTCATTCGGCAGCGATTAATTAGCGACTAATTATCGCGTCGATAAAACTTTGAATTTTGAATCGTCGCGTAACCAGGTTGTTTTTTCATCGTTAGGGGTGGATTGTCGGGGAGGGGGCGATTCTAGGATAGGGGTGGATTGTCGGGGAGGGGGCGATTCTAGGAATGCGGAAACGACGTCATTCGGCAGCGATTAATTAGCGACTAATTATCGCGTCGATAAAACTTTGAATTTTGAATCGTCGCGTAAACAGGTTGTTTTTTCACGTCAGGGGTGGAATGTCGGGGGAGGGGGTGGTTCTAGAAATGCGGAAACGACGTCATTCAGCACCGATTAATTAGCGACTAATTATCGCGTCGATAAAACTTTGAATTTTGAATCGTCGCGTAACCAGGTTGTTTTTTCATCGTTAGGGGTGGATTGTCGGGGAGGGGGTGATTCTAGGAATGCGGAAACGACGTCATTCGGCAGCGATTAATTAGCGACCAATTATCGCGTCGATAAAACTTTGAATTTTGAATCGTCGCGTAACCAGGTTGATTTTTCATCGTCAGATGTGGAATGTCGGGGGAAGGGGTGGTTCTAGAAATGCGGAAACGACGTCATTCGGCAGCGAATAATTCGCGACTCATTATCGCGTCGATAAAATTGTTGATTTTGAATCGTCGCGTAAACAGGTTGATTTTTCATCGTCAGGGGTGGAATGTCGGGGAAAAGGTTGGTTCTAGGAATGCGGAAACGACGTTATTCTGCAGTAATAAATTAACGGATAATTATCGCGTCGATAAAATTGTTAATTTTGAATCGTCGCGTAAACAGGTTGTTTTTTCATCGTCAGGGGTGGAATGTCAGGGGAGGGGGTGGTTCTAGAAATGCGGAAACGACGTCATTCAGCAGTGATTAATTAGCGACTAATTATCGCGTCGACAAAATTGTTGATTTTGAATCGTCGCGTAAACAGGTTGATTTTTCATCGTCAGGGGTGGAATGTCGGGGGAAGGGGTGGTTCTAGGAATGCGAAAACGACGTCATTCGGCAGCGAATAATTCGCGACTAATTATCGCGTCGACAAAATTGTTGATTTTGAATCGTCGCGTAAACAGGTTGATTTTTCATCGTCAGGGGTGGAATGTCGGGGGAAGGGGTGGTTCTAGGAATGCGGAAACGACGTCATTCGGCAGCGAATAATTCGCGACTAATTATCGCGTCGACAAAATTGTTGATTTTGAATCGTCGCGTGAACAGGTTGATTTTTCATCGTCAGGGGTGGAATGTCGGGGGAAGGGGTGGTTCTAGGAATGCGGAAACGACGTTATTCTGCAGTAATAAATCAACGGATAATTATCGCGTCGATAAAATTGTTAATTTTGAATCCCCGCGTAAACAGGTTGTTTTTTCATCGTCAGGGGTGGAATGTCGGGGGAAGGGGTGCTGCTAGGAATGCGGAAACGACGTCATTCGGCAGCGAATAATTCGCGACTAATTATCGCGTCGATAAAATTGTTGATTTTGAATCGTCGCGTGAACAGGTTGATTTTTCATCGTCAGGGGTGGAATGTCGGGGGAAGGTGTGGTTCTAGGAATGCGGAAACGACGTTATTCTGCAGTAATAAATCAACGGATAATTATCTCGTCGATAAAATTGTTAATTTTGAATCCCCGCGTAAACAGGTTGTTTTTTCATCGTCAAGGGTGGAATGTCGGGGGAGGGGGTGGTTCTAGAAATGCGGAAACGACGTCATTCGGCACCGATTAATTAGCGACTAATTATCGCGTCGATAAAACTTTGAATTTTGAATCGTCGCGTAACCAGGTTGTTTTTTCATCGTAAGGGGTGGAATGTCGGGGGAAGGGGTGGTTCTAGGAATGCGGAAACGACGTTATTCTGCAGTAATAAATCAACGGATAATTATCGCGTCGATAAAATTGTTAATTTTGAATCGTCGCGTGAACAGGTTGTTTTTTCATCGTCAGGGGTGGAATGTCGGGGGAGGGGGTGGTTCTAGAAATGCGGAAACGATGTCATTCAGCAGTGATTAATTAGCGACTAATTATCGCGTCGATAAAACTTTGAATTTTGAATCGTCGCGTAACCAGGTTGTTTTTTCATCGTTAAGGGTGGATTGTCGGGGAGGTGGTGATTCTAGGAATGCGGAAACAACGTCATTCGGCAGCGAATAATTAGCGACTAATTATCGCGTCGATAAAATTGTTAATTTTGAATCGTCGCGTAAACAGGTTGATTTTTCATCGTCAGGGGTGGAATGTCGGGGGAAGGGGTGGTTCTAGGAATGCGGAAACGACGTCATTCGGCAGCGAATAATTCGCGACTAATTATCGCGTCGACAAAATTGTTGATTTTGAATCGTCGCGTAAACAGGTTGATTTTTCATCGTCAGGGGTGGAATGTCGGGGGAAGGGGTGGTTCTAGGAATGCGGAAACGACGTCATTCGGCAGCGAATAATTCGCGACTAATTATCGCGTCGACAAAATTGTTGATTTTGAATCGTCGCGTGAACAGGTTGATTTTTCATCGTCAGGGGTGGAATGTCGGGGGAAGGGGTGGTTCTAGGAATGCGGAAACGACGTTATTCTGCAGTAATAAATCAACGGATAATTATCGCGTCGATAGACCGGGGCTCTGGTCTGGTGTCTAGCGTGCTGGCCTCTTAGCCAGAGCCTCGGGAGGTCCCGGGTTCGATTCCCGGTGTCGTAATCTTGTCAGGAGAAAATAAAATATGGGCGTGACTAGCTCCAGATATATGTATGGGGCATACACAAGTACATTTACTGGTGTGTGTCACGTATATATAGCTGTAGTCCATGTTTACGTTCTCCTGTCAAGATGTGACGTAGCTCCGACGCCGTGAGGCGAGCACGGGACCGACTGTAGTGGCCCAGGTTTTCCGCAGTTTCCCGGGGCCCATGATACGTGATAATAAGCGTGCCATGGTGAATGCGCTACAGAATAGGAAGTCGGCTGCGGCCGCACGGGCCCTGGGTGTCTGGTTACTGACCCGGACCAGATACCCAGGGTGGAGGTGGAAGTGAGGGAAGGACGGAAAGGGAGGTGAGGGAAGGAGCGCCGTCTTGAAAACCCCGAAAGGGAAAGAGGGCGTGAGGACATAAATTAATAAAAAAAAAAAAAAAAAAAATAAAAAAAAAAAAAAAAAAAAAAAAAAAAAATTATCGCGTCGATAAAATTGTTAATTTTGAATCCCCGCGTAAACAGGTTGTTTTTTCATCGTCAGGGGTGGAATGTCGGGGGAGGGGGTGGTTCTAGAAATGCTGAAACGACGTCATTCGGCACCGATTAATTAGCGACTAATTATCGCGTCGATAAAACTTTGAATTTTGAATCGTCGCGTAACCAGGTTGTTTTTTCATCGTCAGGAGTGGAATGTCGGGGGAAGGGGTGGTTCTAGGAATGCGGAAACGACGTTATTCTGCAGTAATAAATCAACGGATAATTATCGCGTCGATAAAATTGTTAATTTTGAATCGTCGCGTAAACAGGTTGTTTTTTCATCGTCAGGGGTGGAATGTCCGCGGAGGGGGTGGTTCTAAAAATGCGGAAACGACGTCATTCGGCACCGATTAATGAGCGACTAATTATCCTGTCGATAAAACTTTGAATTTTGAATCGTTGCGTAACCAGGTTGTTTTTTCATCGTTAGGGGTGGATTGTCGGGGAGGGGGTGATTCTAGGAATGTGGAAAAGACGTCAATCGGCAGCGATTAATTAGCGACTAATTATCGCGTCGATAAAACTTTGAATTTTAAATCGTCGCGTAACCAGGTTATTTTTTCATCGTTAGGGGTGGATTGTCGGGGAGGTGGTGATTCTAGGAATGCGGAAACGACGTCATTTGGCAGCGAACAATTAGCGACTAAATATCGCGTCGATAAAATTGTTAATTTTGAATCGTCGCGTAAACAGGTTGATTTTTCATCGTCAGGGG
Source organism: Rhorus exstirpatorius (assembly GCA_963564615.1). Classification (NCBI taxonomy): domain Eukaryota; kingdom Metazoa; phylum Arthropoda; class Insecta; order Hymenoptera; family Ichneumonidae; genus Rhorus; species Rhorus exstirpatorius. Next base: position 3,612,693 of record OY751320.1, read on the forward strand.
TGAAATGTCGGGGGAAAGGGTGGTTCTAGGAATGCGGAAACGACGTCACTCGGCAGCGATTAATTAGCGACTAATTATCGCGTCGATAAAACTTTGAATTTTGAATCGTCGCGTAACCAGGTTGTTTTTTCATCGTTAGGGGTGGACTTTCGGGGAGGGGGTGATTCTAGGAATGCGGAAACGACGTCATTCGGCAGCGATTAATTAGCGACTAATTATCGCGTCGATAAAACTTTGAATTTTGAATCGTCGCGTAACCAGGTTATTTTTTCATCGTTAGGGGTGGATTGTCGGGGAGGTGGTGATTCTAGGAATGCGGAAACGACGTCATTTGGCAGCGAACAATTAGCGACTAAATATCGCGTCGATAAAATTGTTAATTTTGAATCGTCGCGTAAACAGGTTGATTTTTCATCGTCAGGGGTGGAATGTCGGGGGAAAGGGTGGTTCTAGGAATGCGGAAACGACGTCATTCGGCAGAGATTAATTAGCGACTAATTATCGCGTCGATAAAACTTTGAATTTTGAATCGTCGCGTAACCAGGTTGTTTTTTCATCGTTAGGGGTGGATTGTCGGGGAGGGGGCGATTCTAGGAATGCGGAAACGACGTCATTCGGCAGCGATTAATTAGCGACTAATTATCGCGTCGATAAAACTTTGAATTTTGAATCGTCGCGTAAACAGGTTGTTTTTTCATCGTCAGGGGTGGAATGTCGGGGGAGGGGGTGGTTCTAGAAATGCGGAAACGACGTCATTCAGCACCGATTAATTAGCGACTAATTATCGCGTCGATAAAACTTTGAATTTTGAATCGTCGCGTAACCAGGTTGTTTTTTCATCGTTAGGGGTGGATTGTCGGGGAGGAGGTGATTCTAGGAATGCGGAAACGACGTCATTCGGCAGCGATTAATTAGCGACCAATTATCGCGTCGATAAAACTTTGAATTTTGAATCGTCGCGTAACCAGGTTGATTTTTCATCGTCAGGGGTGGAATGTCGGGGGAAGGGGTGGTTCTAGAAATGCGGAAACGACGTCATTCGGCAGCGAATAATTCGCGACTCATTATCGCGTCGATAAAATTGTTGATTTTGAATCGTCGCGTAAACAGGTTGATTTTTCATCGTCAGGGGTGGAATGTCGGGGAAAAGGTTGGTTCTAGGAATGCGGAAACGACGTTATTCTGCAGTAATAAATTAACGAATAATTATCGCGTCGATAAAATTGTTAATTTTGAATCGTCGCGTAAACAGGTTGTTTTTTCATCGTCAGGGGTGGAATGTCGGGGGAGGGGGTGGTTCTAGAAATGCGGAAACGACGTCATTCAGCAGTGATTAATTAGCGACTAATTATCGCGTCGATAAAACTTTGAATTTTGAATCGTCGCGTAACCAGGTTGTTTTTTCATCGTTAGGGGTGGATTGTCGGGGAGGTGGTGATTCTAGGAATGCGGAAACAACGTCATTCGGCAGCGAATAATTAGCGACTAATTATCGCGTCGATAAAATTGTTAATTTTGAATCGTCGCGTAAACAGGTTGATTTTTCATCGTCAGGGGTGGAATGTCGGGGGAAGGGGTGGTTCTAGGAATGCGGAAACGACGTCATTCGGCAGCGAATAATTCGCGACTAATTATCGCGTCGACAAAATTGTTGATTTTGAATCGTCGCGTGAACAGGTTGATTTTTCATCATCAGGGGTGGAATGTCGGGGGAAGGGGTGGTTCTAGGAATGCGGAAACGACGTTATTCTGCAGTAATAAATCAACGGATAATTATCGCGTCGATAAAATTGTTAATTTTGAATCCCCGCGTAAACAGGTTGTTTTTTCATCGTCAGGGGTGGAATGTCGGGGGAGGGGGTGGTTCTAGAAATGCAGAAACGACGTCATTCGGCACCGATTAATTAGCGACTGATTATCGCGTCGATAAAACTTTGAATTTTGAATCGTTGCGTAACCAGGTTGTTTTTTCATCGTTAGGGGTGGATTGTCGGGGAGGGGGTGATTCTAGGAATGCGGAAAAGACGTCAATCGGCAGCGATTAATTAGCGAATAATTATCGCGTCGATAAAATTGTTAATTTTGAATCGTCGCGTAAACAGGTTGATTTTTCATCGTTAGGGGTGGAATGTCGGGGGAAGGGGTGGTTCTAGGAATGCGGAAACGACGTTATTCTGCAGTAATAAATCAACGGATAATTATTGCGTCGATAAAATTGTTAATTTTGAATCCCCGCGTAAACAGGTTGTTTTTTCATCGTCAGGGGTGGAATGTCGGGGGAAGGGGTGCTTCTAGGAATGCGGAAACGACGTCATTCGGCAGCGAATAATTCGCGACTAATTATCGCGTCGATAAAATTGTTGATTTTGAATCGTCGCGTGAACAGGTTGATTTTTCATCGTCAGGGGTGGAATGTCGGGGGAAGGTGTGGTTCTAGGAATGCGGAAACGACGTTATTCTGCAGTAATAAATCAACGGATAATTATCGCGTCGATAAAATTGTTAATTTTGAATCCCCGCGTAAACAGGTTGTTTTTTCATCGTCAAGGGTGGAATGTCGGGGGAGGGGGTGGTTCTAGAAATGCGGAAACGACGTCATTCGGCACTGATTAATTAGCGACTAATTATCGCGTCGATAAAACTTTGAATTTTGAATCGTCGCGTAACCAGGTTGTTTTTTCATCGTTAGGGGTGGAATGTCGGGGGAAGGGGTGGTTCTAGGAATGCGAAAACGACGTTATTCTGCAGTAATAAATCAACGGATAATTATCGCGTCGATAAAATTGTTAATTTTGAATCGTCGCGTAAACAGGTTGTTTTTTCATCGTCAGGGGTGGAATGTCCGCGGAGGGGGTGGTTCTAGAAATGCGGTAACGACGTCATTCAGCAGTGATTAATTAGCGACTAATTATCGCGTCGATAAAACTTTGAATTTTGAATCGTCGCGTAACCAGGTTGTTTTTTCATCGTTAAGGGTGGATTGTCGGGGAGGTGGTGATTCTAGGAATGCGGAAACAACGTCATTCGGCAGCGAATAATTAGCGACTAATTATCGCGTCGATAAAATTGTTAATTTTGAATCGTCGCGTAAACAGGTTGATTTTTCATCGTCAGGGGTGGAATGTCGGGGGAAGGGGTGGTTCTAGGAATGCGGAAACGACGTCATTCGGCAGCGAATAATTCGCGACTAATTATCGCGTCGACAAAATTGTTGATTTTGAATCGTCGCGTAAACAGGTTGATTTTTCATCGTCAGGGGTGGAATGTCGGGGGAAGGGGTGGTTCTAGGAATGCGGAAACGACGTCATTCGGCAGCGAATAATTCGCGACTAATTATCGCGTCGACAAAATTGTTGATTTTGAATCGTCGCGTGAACAGGTTGATTTTTCATCGTCAGGGGTGGAATGTCGGGGGAAGGGGTGGTTCTAGGAATGCGGAAACGACGTTATTCTGCAGTAATAAATCAACGGATAATTATCGCGTCGATAGACCGGGGCTCTGGTCTGGTGGCTAGCGTGCTGGCCTCTTAGCCAGAGCCTCGGGAGGTCCCGGGTTCGATTCCCGGTGTCGTCATCTTGTCAGGAGAAAATAAAATATGGGCGTGACTAGCTCCAGATATATGTATGGGGCATACACAAGTACATTTACTGGTGTGTGTCACGTATATATAGCTGTAGTCCATGTTTACGTTCTCCTGTCAAGATGTGACGTAGCTCCGACGCCGTGAGGCGAGCACGGGACCGACTGTAGTGGCCCAGGTTTTCCGCAGTTTCCCGGGGCCCATGATACGTGATAATAAGCGTGCCATGGTGAATGCGCTACAGAATAGGAAGTCGGCTGCGGCCGCACGGGCCCTGGGTGTCTGGTTACTGACCCGGACCAGATACCCAGGGTGGAGGTGGAAGTGAGGGAAGGACGGAAAGGGAGGTGAGGGAAGGAGCGCCGTCTTGAAAACCCCAAAAGGGAAAGAGGGCGTGAGGACATAAATTAATAAAAAAAAAAAATAAAAAAAATAAAAAAAAAAAAAAAAAAAAAAAAAAAATTATCGCGTCAATAAAATTGTTAATTTTGAATCCCCGCGTAAACAGGTTGTTTTTCCATCGTCAGGGGTGGAATGTCGGGGGAGGGGGTGGTTCTAGAAATGCTGAAACGACGTCATTCGGCACCGATTAATTAGCGACTAATTATCGCGTCGATAAAACTTTGAATTTTGAATCGTCGCGTAACCAGGTATTTTTTTCATCGTCAGGGGCGGAATGTCGGGGGAAGGGGTGGTTCTAGGAATGCGGAAACGACGTTATTCTGCAGTAATAAATCAACGGATAATTATCTCGTCGATAGACCGGGGCTCTGGTCTGGTGGCTAGCGTGCTGGCCTCTTAGCCAGAGCCTCGGGAGGTTCCGGGTTCGATTCCCGGTGTCGTAATCTTGTCAGGAGAAAATAAAATATGGGCGTGACTAGCTCCAGATATATGTATGGGGCATACACAAGTACATTTACTGGTGTGTGTAACGTATATATAGCTGTAGTCCATGTTGACGTTCTCCTGTCAAGATGTGACGTAGCTCCGACGCCGTGAGGCGAGCACGGGACCGACTGTAGTGGCCCAGGTTTTCCGCAGTTTCCCGGGGCCCATGATACGTGATAATAAGCGTGCCATGGTGAATGCGCTACAGAATAGGAAGTCGGCTGCGGCCGCGCGGGCCCTGGGTGTCTGGTTACTGACCCGGACCAGATACCCAGGGTGGAGGTGGAAGTGAGGGAAGGACGGAAAGGGAGGTGAGGGAAGGAGCGCCGTCTTGAAAACCCCGAAAGGGAAAGAGGGCGTGAGGACATAAATTAATAAAAAAAAAAAAATAAAAAAAAATAAAAAAAAAAAAAAAAAAAAAAAAAAATTATCGCGTCGATAAAATTGTTAATTTTGATTCCCCGCGTAAACAGGTTATTTTTTCATCGTCAGGGGTGGAATGTCGGGGGAGGGGGTGGTTCTAGAAATGCTGAAACGACGTCATTCGGCACCGATTAATTAGCGACTAATTATCGCGTCGATAAAACTTTGAATTTTGAATCGTCGCGTAACCAGGTTGTTTTTTCATCGTCAGGGGTGGAATGTCGGGGGAAGGGGTGGTTCTAGGAATGCGGAAACGACGTTATTCTGCAGTAATAAATCAACGGATAATTATCGCGTCGATAAAATTGTTAATTTTGAATCGTCGCGTAAACAGGTTGTTTTTTCATCGTCAGGGGTGGAATGTCCGCGGAGGGGGTGGTTCTAAAAATGCGGAAACGACGTCATTCGGCACCGATTAATTAGCGACTAATTATCCCGTCGATAAAACTTTGAATTTTGAATCGTTGCGTAACCAGGTTGTTTTTTCATCGTTAGGGGTGGATTGTCGGGGAGGGGGTGATTCTCGGAATGCGGAAAAGACGTCAATCGGCAGCGATTAAATAGCGACTAATTATCGCGTCGATAAAACTTTAAATTTTGAATCGTCGGGTAACCAGGTTGTTTTTTCATCGTTAGGGGTGGATTTTCGGGGAGGGGGTGATTCTAGGAATGAGGAAACGACGTCATTCGGCAGCGATTAATTAGCGACTAATTATCGCGTCGATAAAACTTTGAATTTTGAATCGTCGCGTAACCAGGTTGTTTTTTCATTGTTAGGGGTGGATTCTCGGGGAGGGGGTGATTCTAGGAATGAGGAAACGACGTCATTCGGCAGCGATTAATTAGCGAATAATTATCGCGTCGACAAAATTGTTGATTTTGAATCGTCGCGTGAACAGGTTGATTTTTCATCGTCAGGGGTGGAATGTCGGGGGAAGGGGTGGTTCTAGGAATGCGGAAACGACGTTATTCTGCAGTAATAAATCAACGGATAATTATCGCGTCGATAAAATTGTTAATTTTGAATCCCCGCGTAAACAGGTTGTTTTTTCATCGTCAGGGGTGGAATGTCGGGGGAGGGGGTGGTTCTAGAAATGCGGAAACGACGTCATTCGGCACCGATTAATTAGCGACTAATTATCGCGTCGATAAAACTTTGAATTTTGAATCGTCGCGTAACCAGGTTGTTTTTTCATCGTCAGGGGTGGAATGTCGGGGGGAGGGGTGGTTCTATGAATGCGGAAACGACGTTATTCTGCAGTCATAAATCAACGGATAATTATCGCGTCGATAAAATTGTTAATTTTGAATCGTCGCGTAAACAGGTTGTTTTTTCATCGTCAGGGGTGGAATGTCCGCGGAGGGGGTGGTTCTAAAAATGCGGAAACGACGTCATTCGGCACCGATTAATTAGCGACTAATTATCCCGTCGATAAAACTTTGAATTTTGAATCGTTGCAAAACCAGGTTGTTTTTTCATCGTTAGGGGTGGATTGTCGGGGAGGGGGTGATTCTAGGAATGCGGAAAAGACGTCAATCGGCAGCGATTAATTAGCGACTAATTATCGCGTCGATAAAACTTTGAATTTTGAATCGTCGCGTAACCAGGTTGTTTTTTCATTGTTAGGGGTGGATTTTCGGGGAGGGGGTGATTCTAGGAATGAGGAAACGACGTCATTCGGCAGCGATTAATTAGCGACTAATTATCGCGTCGATAAAACTTTGAATTTTGAATCGTCGCGTAACCAGGTTGTTTTTTCATTGTTAGGGGTGGATTTTCGGGGAGGGGGTGATTCTAGGAATGAGGAAACGACGTCATTCGGCAGCGATTAATTAGCGAATAATTATCGCGTCGATAAAATTGTTGATTTTGAATCGTCGCGTAAACAGGTTGATTTTTCATCGTCAGGGGTGGAATGTCGGGGAAAGGGGTGGTTCTAGAAATGTGGAAACGACGTCATTCGGCACCGATTAATTAGCGACTAATTATCGCGTCGATAAAACTTTGAATTTTGAATCGTCGCGTAACCAGGTTGTTTTTTCATCGTTAGGGGTGGATTTTCGGGGAGGGGGTGATTCTAGGAATGCGGAAACAACGTCATTCGGCAGCGAATAATTAGCGACTAATTATCGCGTCGATAAAAATGTTAATTTTGAATCGTCGCGTAAACAGGTTGATTTTTCATCGTTAGGGGTGGAATGTCGGGGGAAGGGGTGCTTCTAGGAATGCGGAAACGACGTCATTCGGCAGCGAATAATTCGCGACTAATTATCGCGTCGACAAAATTGTTGATTTTGAATCGTCGCGTGAACAGGTTGATTTTTCATCGTCAGGGGTGGAATGTCGGGGGAAGGGGTGGTTCTAGGAATGCGGAAACGACGTTATTCTGCAGTAATAAATCAACGGATAATTATCGCGTCGATAAAATTATTAATTTTGAATCCCCGCGTAAACAGGTTGTTTTTTCATCGTCAGGGGTGGAATGTCGGGGGAAGGGGTGCTTCTAGGAATGCGGAAACGACGTCATTCGGCAGCGAATAATTCGCGACTAATTATCGCGTCGATAAAATTGTTGATTTTGAATCGTCGCGTGAACAGGTTGATTTTTCATCGTCAGGGATGGAATGTCGGGGGAAGGGGTGGTTCTAGGAATGCGGAAACGACGTTATTCTGCAGTAATAAATCAACGGATAATTATCGCGTCGATAAAATTGTTAATTTTGAATCCCCGCGTAAACAGGTTGTTTTTTCATCGTCAAGGGTGGAATGTCGGGGGAGGGGGTGGTTCTAGAAATGCGGAAACGACGTCATTCGGCAGCGATTAATTAGCGACTAATTATCGCGTCGATAAAACTTTGAATTTTGAATCGTCGCGTAACCAGGTTATTTTTTCAACGTTAGGGGTGGATTGTCGGGGAGGTGGTGATTCTAGGAATGCGGAAACAACGTCATTCGGCAGCGAATAATTAGCGACTAATTATCGCGTCGATAAAATTGTTAATTTTGAATCGTCGCGTAAACAGGTTGATTTTTCATCGTTAGGGGTGGAATGTCGGGGGAAGGGGTGGTTCTAGGAATGCGGAAACGACGTCATTCGGCAGCGAATGATTCGCGACTAATTATCGCGTCGACAAAATTGTTGATTTTGAATCGTCGCGTGAACAGGTTGATTTTTCATCTTCAGGGGTGGAATGTCGGGGAAAGGGGTGGTTCTAGGAATGCGGAGACGACGTTATTCTGCAGTAATAAATCAACGGATAATTATCGCGTCGATAAAATTGTTAATTTTGAATCCCCGCGTAAACAGGTTGTTTTTTCATCGTCAGGGGTGGAATGTCGGGGGAAGGGGTGCTTCTAGGAATGCGGAAACGACGTCATTCGGCAGCGAATAATTCGCGACTAATTATCGCGTCGATAAAATTGTTGATTTTGAATCGTCGCGTGAACAGGTTGATTTTTCATCGTCAGGGGTGGAATGTCGGGGGAAGGGGTGGTTCTAGGAATGCGGAAACGACGTTATTCTGCAGTAATAAATAAACGGATAATTATCGCGTCGATAAAATTGTTAATTTTGAATCCCCGCGTAAACAGGTTGTTTTTTCATCGTCAAGGGTGGAATGTCGGGGGAGGGGGTGGTTCTAGAAATGCGGAAACGACGTCATTCGGCACCGATTAATTAGCGACTAATTATCGCGTCGATAAAACTTTGAATTTTGAATCGTCGCGTAACCAGGTTGTTTTTTCATCGTCAGGGGTGGAATGTCGGGGGAAGAGGTGGTTCTAGGAATGCGGAAACGACGTTATTCTGCAGTAATAAATCAACGGATAATTATCGCGTCGATAAAATTGTTAATTTTGAATCGTCGCGTAAACAGGTTGTTTTTTCATCGTCAGGGGTGGAATGTCCGCGGAGGGGGTGGTTCTAGAAATGCGGAAACGACGTCATTTGGCACCGATTAATTAGCGACTAATTATCGCGTCGATAAAACTTTGAATTTTGAATCGTTGCGTAACCAGGTTATTTTTTCATCGTTAGGGGTGGATTGTCGGGGAGGGGGTGATTCTAGGAATGCGGAAAAGACGTCATTCGGCAGCGATTAATTAGCGACTAATTATCGCGTCGATAAAACTTTAAATTTTGAATCGTCGGGTAACCAGGTTGTTTTTTCATCGTTAGGGGTGGATTTTCGGGGAGGGGGTGATTCTTGGAATGAGAAAACGACGTCATTCGGCAGCGATTAATTAGCGACTAATTATCGCGTCGATAAAACTTTGAATTTTGAATCGTCGCGTAACCAGGTTGTTTTTTCATTGTTAGGGGTGGATTTTCGGGGAGGGGGTGATTCTAGGAATGAGGAAACGACGTCATTCGGCAGCGATTAATTAGCGACTAATTATCGCGTCGATAAAATTGTTAATTTTGAATCGTCGCGTAAACAGGTTGACTTTTTATCGTCAGGGGTGGAATGTCGGGGAAAGGGGTGGTTCTAGAAATGTGGAAACGACGTCATTCGGCACCGATTAATTAGCGACTAATTATCGCGTCGATAAAACTTTGAATTTTGAATCGTCGCGTAACCAGGTTGTTTTTTCATCGTTAGGGGTGGATTGTCGGGGAGGGGGTGATTCTAGGAATGCGGAAAAGACGTCATTCGGCAGCGATTAATTAGCGACTAATTATCGCGTCGATAAAACTTTAAATTTTGAATCGTCGGGTAACCAGGTTGTTTTTTCATCGTTAGGGGTGGATTTTCGGGGAGGGGGTGATTCTTGGAATGAGAAAACGACGTCATTCGGCAGCGATTAATTAGCGACTAATTATCGCGTCGATAAAACTTTGAATTTTGAATCGTCGCGTAACCAGGTTGTTTTTTCATTGTTAGGGGTGGATTTTCGGGGGAAGGGGTGGTTCTAGGAATGCGGAAACGACGTTATTCTGCAGTAATAAATCAACGGATAATTATCGCGTCGATAAAATTGTTAATTTTGAATCCCCGCGTAAACAGGTTGTTTTTTCATCGTCAGGGGTGGAATGTCGGGGGAAGGGGTGGTTCTAGAAATGCGGAAACGACGTCATTCGGCACCGATTAATTAGCGACTAATTATCGCGTCGATAAAACTTTGAATTTTGAATCGTCGCGTAACCAGGTTGTTTTTTCATCGTTAGGGGTGGATTTTCGGGGAGGGGGTGATTCTAGGAATGCGGAAACAACGTCATTCGGCAGCAAATAATTAGCGACTAATTATCGCGTCGATAAAAATGTTAATTTTGAATCGTCGCGTAAACAGGTTGATTTTTCATCGTTAGGGGTGGAATGTCGGGGGAAGGGGTGGTTCTAGGAATGCGGAAACGACGTCATTCGGCAGCGAATAATTCGCGACTAATTATCGCGTCGACAAAATTGTTGATTTTGAATCGTCGCGTGAACAGGTTGATTTTTCATCGTCAGGGGTGGAATGTCGGGGGAAGGGGTGGTTCTAGGAATGCGGAAACGACGTTATTCTGCAGTAATAAATCAACGGATAATTATCGCGTCGATAAAATTATTAATTTTGAATCCCCGCGTAAACAGGTTGTTTTTTCATCGTCAGGGGTGGAATGTCGGGGGAAGGGGTGCTTCTAGGAATGCGGAAACGACGTCATTCGGCAGCGAATAATTCGCGACTAACTATCGCGTCGATGAAATTGTTGATTTTGAATCGTCGCGTGAACAGGTTGATTTTTCATCGTCAGGGGTGGAATGTCGGGGGAAGGGGTGGTTCTAGGAATGCGGAAACGACGTTATTCTGCAGTAATAAATCAACGGATAATTATCGCGTCGATAAAATTGTTAATTTTGAATCCCCGCGTAAACAGGTTGTTTTTTCATCGTCAAGGGTGAAATGTCGGGGGAGGGGGTGGTTCTAGAAATGCGGAAACGACGTCATTCGGCAGCGATTAATTAGCGACTAATTATCGCGTCGATAAAACTTTGAATTTTGAATCGTCGCGTAACCAGGTTATTTTTTCATCGTCAGGGGTGGAATGTCGGGGGAAGGGGTGGTTCTAGGAATGCGGAAATGACGTTATTCTGCAGTAATAAATCAACGGATAATTATCGCGTCGATAAAATTGTTAATTTTGAATCGTCGCGTAAACAGGTTGTTTTTTCATCGTCAGGGGTGGAATGTCCGCGGAGGGGGTGGTTCTAAAAATGCGGAAACGACGTCATTCGGCACCGATTAATTAGCGACTAATTATCCCGTCGATAAAACTTTGAATTTTGAATCGTTGCGTAACCAGGTTGTTTTTTCATCGTTAGGGGTGGATTGTCGGGGAGGGGGTGATTCTAGGAATGCGGAAAAGACGTCAATCGGCAGCGATTAATTAGCGACTAATTATCGCGTCGATAAAACTTTAAATTTTGAATCGTCGGGTAACCAGGTTGTTTTTTCATCGTTAGGGGTGGATTTTCGGGGAGGGGGTGATTCTAGGAATGAGGAAACGACGTCATTCGGCAGCGATTAATTAGCGACTAATTATCGCGTCGATAAAACTTTGAATTTTGAATCGTCGCGTAACCAGGTTGTTTTTTTATTGTTAGGGGTGGATTTTCGGGGAGGGGGTGATTCTAGTAATGAGGAAACGACGTCATTCGGCAGCGATTAATTAGCGAATAATTATCGCGTCGATAAAATTGTTAATTTTGAATCCCCGCGTAAACAGGTTGTTTTTTCATCGTCAGGGGTGGAATGTCGGGGAAAGGGGTGGTTCTAGAAATGTGAAAACGACGTCATTCGGCACCGATTAATTAGCGACTAATTATCGCGTCGATAAAACTTTGAATTTTGAATCGTCGCGTAACCAGGTTGTTTTTTCATCGTTAGGGGTGGATTTTCGGGGAGGGGGTGATTCTAGGAATGCGGAAACAACGTCATTCGGCAGCAAATAATTAGCGACTAATTATCGCGTCGATAAAAATGTTAATTTTGAATCGTCGCGTAAACAGGTTGATTTTTCATCGTTAGGGGTGGAATGTCGGGGGAAGGGGTGGTTCTAGGAATGCGGAAACGACGTCATTCGGCAGCGAATAATTCGCGACTAATTATCGCGTCGACAAAATTGTTGATTTTGAATCGTCGCGTGAACAGGTTGATTTTTCATCGTCAGAGGTGGAATGTCGGGGGAAGGGGTGGTTCTAGGAATGCGGAAACGACGTTATTCTGCAGTAATAAATCAACGGATAATTATCGCGTCGATAAAATTATTAATTTTGAATCCCCGCGTAAACAGGTTGTTTTTTCATCGTCAGGGGTGGAATGTCGGGGGAAGGGGTGCTTCTAGGAATGCGGAAACGACGTCATTCGGCAGCGAATAATTCGCGACTAACTATCGCGTCGATAAAATTGTTGATTTTGAATCGTCGCGTGAACAGGTTGATTTTTCATCGTCAGGGGTGGAATGTCGGGGGAAGGGGTGGTTCTAGGAATGCGGAAACGACGTTATTCTGCAGTAATAAATCAACGGATAATTATCGCGTCGATAAAATTGTTAATTTTGAATCCCCGCGTAAACAGGTTGTTTTTTCATCGTCAAGGGTGAAATGTCGGGGGAGGGGGTGGTTCTAAAAAAGCGGAAACGACGTCATTCGGCAGCGATTAATTAGCGACTAATTATCGCGTCGATAAAACTTTGAATTTTGAATCGTCGCGTAACCAGGTTATTTTTTCATCTTCAGGGGTGGATTTTCGGGGAGGGGGTGATTCTAGGAATGCGGAAACAACGTCATTCGGCAGCGAATAATTAGCGACTAATTATCGCGTCGATAAAAATGTTAATTTTGAATCGTCGCGTAAACAGGTTGATTTTTCATCGTTAGGGGTGGAATGTCGGGGGAAGGGGTGCTTCTAGGAATGCGGAAACGACGTCATTCGGCAGCAAATAATTCGCGACTAATTATCGCGTCGACAAAATTGTTGATTTTGAATCGTCGCGTGAACAGGTTGATTTTTCATCGTCAGGGGTGGAATGTCGGGGGAAGGGGTGGTTCTAGGAATGCGGAAACGACGTTATTCTGCAGTAATAAATCAACGGATAATTATCGCGTCGATAAAATTGTTAATTTTGAATCCCCGCGTAAACAGGTTGTTTTTTCATCGTCAGGGGTGGAATGTCGGGGGAGGGGGTGGTTCTAGAAATGCGGAAACGACGTCATTCGGCACCGATTAATTAGCGACTAATTATCGCGTCGATAAAACTTTGAATTTTGAATCGTCGCGTAACCAGGTTGTTTTTTCATCGTTAGGGGTGGAATGTCGGGGGAAGGGGTGGTTCTAGGAATGCGGAAACGACGTCATTCGGCAGCGAATAATTAGCGACCAATTATCGCGTCGATAAAATTGTTAATTTTGAATCGTCGCGTAAACAGGTTGATTTTTCATCGTCAGGGGTGGAATGTCGGGGGAAGGGGTGGTTCTCGGAATGCGGAAACGACGTCATTCGGCAGCGAATAATTCGCGACTAATTATCGCGTCGACAAAATTGTTGATTTTGAATCGTCGCGTGAACAGGTTGATTTTTCATCGTCAGGGGTGGAATGTCGGGGGAAGGAGTGGTTCTAGGAATGCGGAAACGACGTTATTCTGCAGTAATAAATCAACGGATAATTATCGCGTCGATAAAATTATTAATTTTGAATCCCCGCGTAAACAGGTTGTTTTTTCATCGTCAGGGGTGGAATGTCGGGGGAAGGGGTGCTTCTAGGAATGCGGAAACGACGTCATTCGGCAGCGAATAATTCGCGACTAATTATCGCGTCGATAAAATTGTTGATTTTGAATCGTCGCGTGAACAGGTTGATTTTTCATCGTCAGGGGTGGAATGTCGGGGGAAGGGGTGGTTCTAGGAATGCGGAAACGACGTTATTCTGCACTAATAAATCAACGGATAATTATCGCGTCGATAAAATTGATAATTTTGAATCCCCGCGTAAACAGGTTGTTTTTTTATCGTCAAGGGTGGAATGTCGGGGGAGGGGGTGGTTCTAGAAATGCGGAAACGACGTCATTCAGCACCGATCAATTAGCGACTAATTATCGCGTCGATAAAACTTTGAATTTTGAATCGTCGCGTAACCAGGTTGTTTTTTCATCGTTAGGGGTGGAATGTCGGGGGAAGGGGTGGTTCTAGGAATGCGGAAACGACGTTATTCTGCAGTAATAAATCAACGAATAATTATCGCGTCGATAAAATTGTTAATTTTGAATCCCCGCGTAAACAGGTTTTTTTTTCGTCGTCAGGGGTGAAATGTCGGGGGAGGGGGTGGTTCTAGAAATGCGGAAACGACGTCATTCGGCACCGATTAATTAGCGACTAATTATCGCGTCGATAAAACTTTGAATTTTGAATCGTCGCGTAACCAGGTTGTTTTTTCATCGTCAGGGGTGGAATGTCGGGGGAAGAGGTGGTTCTAGGAATGCGGAAACGACGTTATTCTGCAGTAATAAATCAACGGATAATTATCGCGTCGATAAAATTGTTAATTTTGAATCGTCGCGTAAACAGGTTGTTTTTTCATCGTCAGGGGTGGAATGTCCGCGGAGGGGGTGGTTCTAGAAATGCGGAAACGACGTCATTCGGCACCGATTAATTAGCGACTAATTATCGCGTCGATAAAACTTTGAATTTTGAATCGTCGCGTAACCAGGTTGTTTTTTCATCGTTAGGGGTGGAATGTCGGGGGAAGGGGTGGTTCTAGGAATGCGGAAACGACGTCATTCGGCAGCGAATAATTAGCGACTAATTATCGCGTCGATAAAATTGTTAATTTTGAATCGTCGCGTAAACAGGTTGATTTTTCATCGTCAGGGGTGGAATGTCGGGGGAAGGGGTGGTTCTAGGAATGCAGAAACGACGTCATTTGGCAGCGAATAATTCGCGACTATTTATCGCGTCGACAAAATTGTTGATTTTGAATCGTCGCGTGAACAGGTTGATTTTTCATCGTCAGGGGTGGAATGTCGGGGGAAGGGGTGGTTCTAGGAATGCGGAAACGACGTTATTCTGCAGTAATAAATCAACGGATAATTATCGCGTCGATAAAATTGTTAATTTTGAATCCCCGCGTAAACAGGTTGTTTTTTCATCGTCAGGGGTGGAATGTCGGGGGAGGGGGTGGTTCTAGAAATGCGGAAACGACGTCATTCGGCACCGATTAATTAGCGACTAATTATCGCGTCGATAAAACTTTGAATTTTGAATCGTCGCGTAACCAGGTTGTTTTTTCATCGTCAGGGGTGGAATGTCGGGGGAAGGGGTGGTTCTAGGAATGCGGAAACGACGTTATTCTGCAGTAATCAATCAACGGATAATTATCGCGTCGATAAAATTGTTAATTTTGAATCGTCGCGTAAACAGGTTGTTTTTTCATCGTCAGGGGTGGAATGTCCGCGGAGGGAGTGGTTCTAGAAATGCGGAAACGACGTCATTCGGCACCGATTAATTAGCGACGAATTATCGCGTCGATAAAACTTTGAATTTTGAATCGTTGCGTAACCAGGTTGTTTTTTCATCGTTAGGGGTGGATTGTCGGGGAGGGGGTGATTCTAGGAATGCGGAAAAGACGTCATTCGGCAGCGATTAATTAGCGACTAATTATCGCGTCGATAAAACTTTAAATTTTGAATCGTCGCGTAACCAGGTTGTTTTTTCATCGTTAGGGGTGGATTTTCGGGGAGGGGGTGATTCTAGGAATGAGGAAACGACGTCATTCGGCAGCGATTAATTAGCGACTAATTATCGCGTCGATAAAACTTTGAATTTTGAATCGTCGCGTAACCAGGTTGTTTTTTCATTGTTAGGGGTGGATTTTCGGGGGAAGGGGTGGTTCTAGGAATGCGGAAACGACGTTATTCTGCAGTAATAAATCAACGGATAATTATCGCGTCGATAAAATTGTTAATTTTGAATCCCCGCGTAAACAGGTTGTTTTTTCATCGTCAGGGGTGGAATGTCGGGGGAAGGGGTGGTTCTAGAAATGCGGAAACGACGTCATTCGGCACCGATTAATTAGCGACTAATTATCGCGTCGATAAAACTTTGAATTTTGAATCGTCGCGTAACCAGGTTGTTTTTTCATCGTTAGGGGTGGATTTTCGGGGAGGGGGTGATTCTAGGAATGCGGAAACAACGTCATTCGGCAGCAAATAATTAGCGACTAATTATCGCGTCGATAAAAATGTTAATTTTGAATCGTCGCGTAAACAGGTTGATTTTTCATCGTTAGGGGTGGAATGTCGGGGGAAGGGGTGGTTCTAGGAATGCGGAAACGACGTCATTCGGCAGCGAATAATTCGCGACTAATTATCGCGTCGACAAAATTGTTGATTTTGAATCGTCGCGTGAACAGGTTGATTTTTCATCGTCAGGCGTGGAATGTCGGGGGAAGGGGTGGTTCTAGGAATGCGGAAACGACGTTATTCTGCAGTAATAAATCAACGGATAATTATCGCGTCGATAAAATTATTAATTTTGAATCCCCGCGTAAACAGGTTGTTTTTTCATCGTCAGGGGTGGAATGTCGGGGGAAGGGGTGCTTCTAGAAATGCGGAAACGACGTCATTCGTCAGCGAATAATTCGCGACTAACTATCGCGTCGATAAAATTGTTGATTTTGAATCGTCGCGTGAACAGGTTGATTTTTCATCGTCAGGGGTGGAATGTCGGGGGAAGGGGTGGTTCTAGGAATGCGGAAACGACGTTATTCTGCAGTAATAAATCAACGGATAATTATCGCGTCGATAAAATTGTTAATTTTGAATCCCCGCGTAAACAGGTTGTTTTTTCATCGTCAAGGGTGAAATGTCGGGGGAGGGGGTGGTTCTAGAAATGCGGAAACAACGTCATTCGGCAGCGATCAATTAGCGACTAATTATCGCGTCGATAAAACTTTGAATTTTGAATCGTCGCGTAACCAGGTTATTTTTTCATCGTCAGGGGTGGAATGTCGGGGGAAGGGGTGGTTCTAGGAATGCGGAAACGACGTTATTCTGCAGTAATAAATCAACGGATAATTATCGCGTCGATAAAATTGTTAATTTTGAATCGTCGCGTAAACAGGTTGTTTTTTCATCGTCAGGGGTGGAATGTCCGCGGAGGGGGTGGTTCTAAAAATGCGGAAACGACGTCATTCGGCACCGATTAATTAGCGACTAATTATCCCGTCGATAAAACTTTGAATTTTGAATCGTTGCGTAACCAGGTTGTTTTTTCATCGTTAGGGGTGGATTGTCGGGGAGGGGGTGATTCTAGGAATGCGGAAAAGACGTCAAGCGGCAGCGATTAATTAGCGACTAATTATCGCGTCGATAAAACTTTAAATTTTGAATCGTCGGGTAACCAGGTTGTTTTTTCATCGTTAGGGGTGGATTTTCGGGGAGGGGGTGATTCTAGGAATGAGGAAACGACGTCATTCGGCAGCGATTAATTAGCGACTAATTATCGCGTCGATAAAACTTTGAATTTTGAATCGTCGCGTAACCAGGTTGTTTTTTTATTGTTAGGGGTGGATTTTCGGGGAGGGGGTGATTCTAGTAATGAGGAAACGACGTCATTCGGCAGCGATTAATTAGCGAATAATTATCGCGTCGATAAAATTGTTAATTTTGAATCCCCGCGTAAACAGGTTGTTTTTTCATCGTCAGGGGTGGAATGTCGGGGAAAGGGGTGGTTCTAGAAATGTGGAAACGACGTCATTCGGCACCGATTAATTAGCGACTAATTATCGCGTCGATAAAACTTTGAATTTTGAATCGTCGCGTAACCAGGTTGTTTTTTCATCGTTAGGGGTGGATTTTCGGGGAGGGGGTGATTCTAGGAATGCGGAAACAACGTCATTCGGCAGCAAATAATTAGCGACTAATTATCGCGTCGATAAAAATGTTAATTTTGAATCGTCGCGTAAACAGGTTGATTTTTCATCGTTAGGGGTGGAATGTCGGGGGAAGGGGTGGTTCTAGGAATGCGGAAACGACGTCATTCGGCAGCGAATAATTCGCGACTAATTATCGCGTCGACAAAATTGTTGATTTTGAATCGTCGCGTGAACAGGTTGATTTTTCATCGTCAGGGGTGGAATGTCGGGGGAAGGGGTGGTTCTAGGAATGCGGAAACGACGTTATTCTGCAGTAATAAATCAACGGATAATTATCGCGTCGATAAAATTATTAATTTTGAATCCCCGCGTAAACAGGTTGTTTTTTCATCGTCAGGGGTGGAATGTCGGGGGAAGGGGTGCTTCTAGGAATGCGGAAATGACGTCATTCGGCAGCGAATAATTCGCGACTAACTATCGCGTCGATAAAATTGTTGATTTTGAATCGTCGCGTGAACAGGTTGATTTTTCATCGTCAGGGGTGGAATGTCGGGGGAAGGGGTGGTTCTAGGAATGCGGAAACGACGTTATTCTGCAGTAATAAATCAACGGATAATTATCGCGTCGATAAAATTGTTAATTTTGAATCCCCGCGTAAACAGGTTGTTTTTTCATCGTCAAGGGTGAAATGTCGGGGGAGGGGGTGGTTCTAGAAATGCGGAAACGACGTCATTCGGCAGCGATTAATTAGCGACTAATTATCGCGTCGATAAAACTTTGAATTTTGAATCGTCGCGTAACCAGGTTATTTTTTCATCTTTAGGGGTGGATTTTCGGGGAGGGGGTGATTCTAGGAATGCGGAAACAACGTCATTCGGCAGCGAATAATTAGCGACTAATTATCGCGTCGATAAAAATGTTAATTTTGAATCGTCGCGTAAACAGGTTGATTTTTCATCGTTAGGGGTGGAATGTCGGGGGAAGGGGTGGTTCTAGGAATGCGGAAACGACGTCATTCGGCAGCGAATAATTCGCGACTAATTATCGCGTCGACAAAATTGTTGATTTTGAATCGTCGCGTGAACAGGTTGATTTTTCATCGTCAGGGGTGGAATGTCGGGGGAAGGGGTGGTTCTAGGAATGCGGAAACGACGTTATTCTGCAGTAATAAATCAACGGATAATTATCGCGTCGATAAAATTGTTAATTTTGAATCCCCGCGTAAACAGGTTGTTTTTTCATCGTCAGGGGTGGAATGTCGGGGGAGGGGGTGGTTCTAGAAATGCGGAAACGACGTCATTCGGCACCGATTAATTAGCGACTAATTATCGCGTCGATAAAACTTTGAATTTTGAATCGTCGCGTAACCAGGTTGTTTTTTCATCGTTAGGGGTGGAATGTCGGGGGAAGGGGTGGTTCTAGGAATGCGGAAACGACGTCATTCGGCAGCGAATAATTAGCGACTAATTATCGCGTCGATAAAATTGTTAATTTTGAATCGTCGCGTAAACAGGTTGATTTTTCATCGTCAGGGGTGGAATGTCGGGGGAAGGGGTGGTTCTCGGAATGCGGAAACGACGTCATTCGGCAGCGAATAATTCGCGACTAATTATCGCGTCGACAAAATTGTTGATTTTGAATCGTCGCGTGAACAGGTTGATTTTTCATCGTCAGGGGTGGAATGTCGGGGGAAGGAGTGGTTCTAGGAATGCGGAAACGACGTTATTCTGCAGTAATAAATCAACGGATAATTATCGCGTCGATAAAATTATTAATTTTGAATCCCCGCGTAAACAGGTTGTTTTTTCATCGTCAGGGGTGGAATGTCGGGGGAAGGGGTGCTTCTAGGAATGCGGAAACGACGTCATTCGGCAGCGAATAATTCGCGACTAATTATCGCGTCGATAAAATTGTTGATTTTGAATCGTCGCGTGAACAGGTTGATTTTTCATCGTCAGGGGTGGAATGTCGGGGGAAGGGGTGGTTCTAGGAATGCGGAAACGACGTTATTCTGCAGTAATAAATCAACGGATAATTATCGCGTCGATAAAATTGTTAATTTTGAATCCCCGCGTAAACAGGTTGTTTTTTCATCGTCAAGGGTGGAATGTCGGGGGAGGGGGTGGTTCTAGAAATGCGGAAACGACGTCATTCAGCACCGATCAATTAGCGACTAATTATCGCGTCGATAAAACTTTGAATTTTGAATCGTCGCGTAACCAGGTTGTTTTTTCATCGTTAGGGGTGGAATGTCGGGGGAAGGGGTGGTTCTAGGAATGCGGAAACGACGTTATTCTGCAGTAATAAATCAACGAATAATTATCGCGTCGATAAAATTGTTAATTTTGAATCCCCGCGTAAACAGGTTTTTTTTTCGTCGTCAGGGGTGAAATGTCGGGGGAGGGGGTGGTTCTAGAAATGCGGAAACGACGTCATTCGGCACCGATTAATTAGCGACTAATTATCGCGTCGATAAAACTTTGAATTTTGAATCGTCGCGTAACCAGGTTGTTTTTTCATCGTCAGGGGTGGAATGTCGGGGGAAGAGGTGGTTCTAGGAATGCGGAAACGACGTTATTCTGCAGTAATAAATCAACGGATAATTATCGCGTCGATAAAATTGTTAATTTTGAATCGTCGCGTAAACAGGTTGTTTTTTCATCGTCAGGGGTGGAATGTCCGCGGAGGGGGTGGTTCTAGAAATGCGGAAACGACGTCATTCGGCACCGATTAATTAGCGACTAATTATCGCGTCGATAAAACTTTGAATTTTGAATCGTCGCGTAACCAGGTTGTTTTTTCATCGTTAGGGGTGGAATGTCGGGGGAAGGGGTGGTTCTAGGAATGCGGAAACGACGTCATTCGGCAGCGAATAATTAGCGACTAATTATCGCGTCGATAAAATTGTTAATTTTGAATCGTCGCGTAAACAGGTTGATTTTTCATCGTCAGGGGTGGAATGTCGGGGGAAGGGGTGGTTCTAGGAATGCAGAAACGACGTCATTTGGCAGCGAATAATTCGCGACTAATTATTGCGTCGACAAAATTGTTGATTTTGAATCGTCGCGTGAACAGGTTGATTTTTCATCGTCAGGGGTGGAATGTCGGGGGAAGGGGTGGTTCTAGGAATGCGGATACGACGTTATTCTGCAGTAATAAATCAACGGATAATTATCGCGTCGATAAAATTGTTAATTTTGAATCCCCGCGTAAACAGGTTGTTTTTTCATCGTCAGGGGTGGAATGTCGGGGGAGGGGGTGGTTCTAGAAATGCGGAAACGACGTCATTCGGCACCGATTAATTAGCGACTAATTATCGCGTCGATAAAACTTTGAATTTTGAATCGTCGCGTAACCAGGTTGTTTTTTCATCGTCAGGGGTGGAATGTCGGGGGAAGGGGTGGTTCTAGGAATGCGGAAATGACGTTATTCTGCAGTAATAAATCGACGGATAATTATCGCGTCGATAAAATTGTTAATTTTGAATCGTCGCGTAAACAGGTTGTTTTTTCATCGTCAGGGGTGGAATGTCCGCGGAGGGGGTGGTTCTAAAAATGCGGAAACGACGTCATTCGGCACCGATTAATTAGCGACTAATTATCCCGTCGATAAAACTTTGAATTTTGAATCGTTGCGTAACCAGGTTGTTTTTTCATCGTTAGGGGTGGATTGTCGGGGAGGGGGTGATTCTAGGAATGCGGAAAAGACGTCAATCGGCAGCGATTAATTAGCGACTAATTATCGCGTCGATAAAACTTTAAATTTTGAATCGTCGGGTAACCAGGTTGTTTTTTCATCGTTAGGGGTGGATTTTCGGGGAGGGGGTGATTCTAGGAATGAGGAAACGACGTCATTCGGCAGCGATTAATTAGCGACTAATTATCGCGTCGATAAAACTTTGAATTTTGAATCGTCGCGTAACCAGGTTGTTTTTTTATTGTTAGGGGTGGATTTTCGGGGAGGGGGTGATTCTAGTAATGAGGAAACGACGTCATTCGGCAGCGATTAATTAGCGAATAATTATCGCGTCGATAAAATTGTTAATTTTGAATCCTCGCGTAAACAGGTTGTTTTTTCATCGTCAGGGGTGGAATGTCGGGGAAAGGGGTGGTTCTAGAAATGTGGAAACGACGTCATTCGGCACCGATTAATTAGCGACTAATTATCGCGTCGATAAAACTTTGAATTTTGAATCGTCGCGTAACCAGGTTGTTTTTTCATCGTTAGGGGTGGATTTTCGGGGAGGGGGTGATTCTAGGAATGCGGAAACAACGTCATTCGGCAGCGAATAATTAGCGACTAATTATCGCGTCGATAAAAATGTTAATTTTGAATCGTCGCGTAAACAGGTTGATTTTTCATCGTTAGGGGTGGAAAGTCGGGGGAAGGGGTGGTTCTAGGAATGCGGAAACGACGTCATTCGGCAGCGAATAATTCGCGACTAATTATCGCGTCGACAAAATTGTTGATTTTGAATCGTCGCGTGAACAGGTTGATTTTTCATCGTCAGGGGTGGAATGTCGGGGGAAGGGGTGGTTCTAGGAATGCGGAAACGACGTTATTCTGCAGTAATAAATCAACGGATAATTATCGCGTCGATAAAATTATTAATTTTGAATCCCCGCGTAAACAGGTTGTTTTTTCATCGTCAGGGGTGGAATGTCGGGGGAAGGGGTGCTTCTAGGAATGCGGAAACGACGTCATTCGGCAGCGAATAATTCGCGACTAATTATCGCGTCGATAAAATTGTTGATTTTGAATCGTCGCGTGAACAGGTTGATTTTTCATCGTCAGGGGTGGAATGTCGGGGGAAGGGGTGGTTCTAGGAATGCGGAAACGACGTTATTCTGCAGTAATAAATCAACGGATAATTATCGCGTCGATAAAATTGTTAATTTTGAATCCCCGCGTAAACAGGTTGTTTTTTCATCGTCAAGGGTGAAATGTCGGGGGAGGGGGTGGTTCTAGAAATGCGGAAACGACGTCATTCGGCAGCGATTAATTAGCGACTAATTATCGCGTCGATAAAACTTTGAATTTTGAATCGTCGCGTAACCAGGTTATTTTTTCATCGTTAGGGGTGGATTTTCGGGGAGGGGGTGATTCTAGGAATGCGGAAACAACGTCATTCGGCAGCGAATAATTAGCGACTAATTATCGCGTCGATAAAAATGTTAATTTTGAATCGTCGCGTAAACAGGTTGATTTTTCATCGTTAGGGGTGGAATGTCGGGGGAAGGGGTGGTTCTAGGAATGCGGAAACGACGTCATTCGGCAGCGAATAATTCGCGACTAATTATCGCGTCGACAAAATTGTTGATTTTGAATCGTCGCGTGAACAGGTTGATTTTTCATCGTCAGGGGTGGAATGTCGGGGGAAGGGGTGGTTCTAGGAATGCGGAAACGACGTTATTCTGCAGTAATAAATCAACGGATAATTATCGCGTCGATAAAATTATTAATTTTGAATCCCTGCGTAAACAGGTTGTTTTTTCATCGTCAGGGGTGGAATGTCGGGGGAAGGGGTGCTTCTAGAAATGCGGAAACGACGTCATTCGGCAGCGAATAATTCGCGACTAATTATCGCGTCGATAAAATTGTTGATTTTGAATCGTCCCGTAAACAGGTTGATTTTTCATCGTCAGGGGTGGAATGTCGGGGGAAGGGGTGGTTCTAGGAATGCGGAAACGACGTTATTCTGCAGTAATAAATCAACGGATAATTATCGCGTCGATAAAATTGTTAATTTTGAATCCCCGCGTAAACAGGTTGTTTTTTCATCGTCAAGGGTGGAATGTCGGGGGAGGGGGTGGTTCTAGAAATGCGGAAACGACGTCATTCGGCAGCGATTAATTAGCGACTAATTATCGCGTCGATAAAACTTTGAATTTTGAATCGTCGCGTAACCAGGTTATTTTTTCATCGTTAGGGGTGGATTGTCGGGGAGGTGGTGATTCTAGGAATGCGGAAACAACGTCATTCGGCAGCGAATAATTAGCGACTAATTATCGCGTCGATAAAATTGTTAATTTTGAATCGTCGCGTAAACAGGTTGATTTTTCATCGTTAGGGGTGGAATGTCGGGGGAAGGGGTGGTTCTAGGAATGCGGAAACGACGTCATTCGGCAGCGAATAATTCGCGACTAATTATCGCGTCGACAAAATTGTTGATTTTGAATCGTCGCGTGAACAGGTTGGTTTTTCATCTTCAGGGGTGGAATGTCGGGGAAAGGGGTGGTTCTAGGAATGCGGAGACGACGTTATTCTGCAGTTATAAATCAACGGATAATTATCGCGTCGATAAAATTGTTAATTTTGAATCCCCGCGTAAACAGGTTGTTTTTTCATCGTCAGGGGTGGAATGTCGGGGGAAGGGGTGCTTCTAGGAATGCGGAAACGACGTCATTCGGCAGCGAATAATTCGCGACTAATTATCGCGTCGATAAAATTGTTGATTTTGAATCGTCGCGTGAACAGGTTGATTTTTCATCGTCAGGGGTGGAATGTCGGGGGAAGGGGTGGTTCTAGGAATGCGGAAACGACGTTATTCTGCAGTAATAAATCAACGGATAATTATCGCGTCGATAAAATTGTTAATTTTGAATCCCCGCGTAAACAGGTTGTTTTTTCATCGTCAAGGGTGGAATGTCGGGGGAGGGGGTGGTTCTAGAAATGCGGAAACGACGTCATTCGGCACCGATCAATTAGCGACTAATTATCGCGTCGATAAAACTTTGAATTTTGAATCGTCGCGTAACCAGGTTGTTTTTTCATCGTTAGGGGTGGAATGTCGGGGGAAGGGACGGTTCTAGGAATGCGGAAACGACGTTATTCTGCAGTAATAAATCAACGAATAATTATCGCGTCGATAAAATTGTTAATTTTGAATCCCCGCGTAAACAGGTTGTTTTTTCGTCGTCAGGGGTGGAATGTCCGCGGAGGGGGTGGTTCTAGAAATGCGGAAACGACGTCATTCGGCACCGATTAATTAGCGACTAATTATCGCGTCGATAAAACTTTGAATTTTGAATCGTTGCGTAACCAGGTTGTTTTTTCATCGTTAGGGGTGGATTGTCGGGGAGGGGGTGATTCTAGGAATGCGGAAAAGACGTCATTCGGCAGCGATTAATTAGCGACTAATTATCGCGTCGATAAAACTTTAAATTTTGAATCTTCGGGTAACCAGGTTGTTTTTTCATCGTTAGGGGTGGATTTTCGGGGAGGGGGTGATTCTTGGAATGAGGAAACGACGTCATTCGGCAGCGATTAATTAGCGACTAATTATCGCGTCGATAAAACTTTGAATTTTGAATCGTCGCGTAACCAGGTTGTTTTTTCATTGTTAGGGGTGGATTTTCGGGGAGGGGGTGATTCTAGGAATGAGGAAACGACGTCATTCGGCAGCGATTAATTAGCGACTAATTATCGCGTCGATAAAATTGTTAATTTTGAATCGTCGCGTAAACAGGTTGATTTTTTATCGTCAGGGGTGGAATGTCGGGGAAAGGGGTGGTTCTAGAAATGTGGAAACGACGTCATTCGGCACCGATTAATTAGCGACTAATTATCGCGTCGATAAAACTTTGAATTTTGAATCGTCGCGTAACCAGGTTGTTTTTTCATCGTTAGGGGTGGATTTTCGGGGAGGGGGTGATTCTAGGAATGCGGAAACAACGTCATTCGGCAGCGAATAATTAGCGACTAATTATCGCGTCGATAAAATTGTTAATTTTGAATCGTCGCGTAAACAGGTTGATTTTTCATCGTTAGGGGTGGAATGTCGGGGGAAGGGGTGGTTCTAGGAATGCGGAAACGACGTCATTCGGCAGCGAATAATTCGCGACTAATTATCGCGTCGACAAAATTGTTGATTTTGAATCGTCGCGTGAACAGGTTGATTTTTTATCGTCAGGGGTGGAATGTCGGGGGAAGGGGTGGTTCTAGGAATGCGGAAACGACGTTATTCTGCAGTAATAAATCAACGGATAATTATCGCGTCGATAAAATTGTTAATTTTAAATCCCCGCGTAAACAGGTTGTTTTTTCATCGTCAGGGGTGGAATGTCGGGGGAGGGGGTGGTTCTAGAAATGCGGAAACGACGTCATTCGGCACCGATTAATTAGCGACTAATTGTCGCGTCGATAAAACTTTGAATTTTGAATCGTCGCGTAACCAGGTTGTTTTTTCATCGTCAGGGGTGGAATGTCGGGGGAAGGGGTGGTTCTAGGAATGCGGAAACGACGTTATTCTGCAGTAATCAATCAACGGATAATTATCGCGTCGATAAAATTGTTAATTTTGAATCGTCGCGTAAACAGGTTGTTTTTTCATCGTCAGGGGTGGAATGTCCGCGGAGGGGGTGGTTCTAGAAATGCGGAAACGACGTCATTCGGCACCGATTAATTAGCGACTAATTATCGCGTCGATAAAACTTTGAATTTTGAATCGTTGCGTAACCAGGTTGTTTTTTCATCGTTAGGGGTGGATTGTCGGGGAGGGGGTGATTCTAGGAATGCGGAAAAGACGTCATTCGGCAGCGATTAATTAGCGACTAATTATCGCGTCGATAAAACTTTAAATTTTGAATCGTCGCGTAACCAGGTTGTTTTTTCATCGTTAGGGGTGGATTTTCGGGGAGGGGGTGATTCTAGGAATGAGGAAACGACGTCATTCGGCAGCGATTAATTAGCGACTAATTGTCGCGTCGATAAAACTTTGAATTTTGAATCGTCGCGTAACCAGGTTGTTTTTTCATTGTTAGGGGTGGATTTTCGGGGGAAGGGGTGGTTCTAGGAATGCGGAAACGACGTTATTCTGCAGTAATAAATCAACGGATAATTATCGCGTCGATAAAATTGTTAATTTTGAATCCCCGCGTAAACAGGTTGTTTTTTCATCGTCAGGGGTGGAATGTCGGGGGAAGGGGTGGTTCTAGAAATGCGGAAACGACGTCATTCGGCACCGATTAATTAGCGACTAATTATCGCGTCGATAAAACTTTGAATTTTGAATCGTCGCGTAACCAGGTTGTTTTTTCATCGTTAGGGGTGGATTTTCGGGGAGGGGGTGATTCTAGGAATGCGGAAATGACGTCATTCGGCAGCGATTAATTAGCGACTAATTATCGCGTCGATAAAACTTTGAATTTTGCATCGTCGCGTAACCAGGTTGTTTTTTCATCGTTAGGGGTGGATTGTCGGGGGAGGGGGTGATTCTAGGAATGCGAAAAAGACGTTATTCTGCAGTAATAAATCAGCGGATAATTATCGCGCCGAAAAAATTTTGAATTTTGAATCGTCGCGTAAACAGGTTGTTTTTTTATCGTCAGGGGTGGAATGTCGGGGGAGGGGGTGGTTCTAGGAATGCGGAAACGACGTCACTCGGCAGCAATTCATCAGCGACTAATTATTGCGTCGATGA
Source organism: Rhorus exstirpatorius (assembly GCA_963564615.1). Classification (NCBI taxonomy): domain Eukaryota; kingdom Metazoa; phylum Arthropoda; class Insecta; order Hymenoptera; family Ichneumonidae; genus Rhorus; species Rhorus exstirpatorius. The sequence continues at coordinate 3,639,858 of OY751320.1, forward strand.
AGTTTTTAATTTTGATTCGTCGCGTAAACAGATTGGTTTTTCATCGTCAGGGGTGGATTGTCGGGGAGAGAGTGATTCTAGGAATGCGAAAACGACGTTATTCTGCAGTAATAAATCATTAGATAATTATCGCGTCGATAGAATTTTGAATCTTGAATCGTTGCGTAAGCAGGTTGGTTTTTCATCGTCAGGGGTCGAATGCCGGGGGAAGTTGTGGTTCTTGGGAAGCGGAAACGACGTCGTTTGACAGCGATGAATGAGGGAAAAAATCTTGCGTTGCAATTTTTCGTTTTCAGCTTCATTACATCATTTTTGCAATGTGGCGATGCTAGCTCAATTGTAAACTGGGTTGGCCGCATTGTTTTCGAACACGGCTAGAGTGAAATTTTTTTTTTTCCCGTAATTAAATATTGGCCAAGCTACCGATTCGAACCATTCGAAGTTCTTACGAGCTTCTCGAGTCAATAACTGACCAGGTATTTTTAATGGAGTCCGTGAAAAATTAATCATTTTTTCCGTCGTCAGTGGACATCACTAGACTTAGTGAACGAATGGCTTATTGCATCCGTAATTTTTACGAGATGGCCGAGTCATGAAAATGTGAATAATTTATTGTGCTCATGATGAGTCTTGATCCCTAAATTAATTAGCCTATCGTTTCATCGCATTCGTAATTTTGACGAGTCGAACGATTTAAGAAAAAAATTATCATCATCATTTTCATGGTCAGTATTATTCGTCAAATTGACCAGGCTGTTCATTGGCTGCATTCGTAAATTTGACGAGGTTCTCAAATTACGAAAAAAAAATACATTTATCCCATGGTCACTCATTCTCGGTAAATTGACCGTGTTATTGATTTGTTGCACTGGCACTTTTTGTGACGTAAAAATTATTTTCCGTGGTTTGTGAAACTTGAGAGAGGAAACAAGCCATGGATCACTGAAAAATTTGTGATTATTAATAATTCATAATTCGTTTCCTCATTTAAAGAAAAAGTTCAATTCATAAAAATTATTTAATCCATTGATTATTGTTTATTTATCAATAAATTGTTATTAATTAATCATTTTTACGAAACATTTCAATGCAGTCACATCAATGGATAAGCGATAAACAGTAGCTGAAATCACCGTGCGATCCGACGTTGAGACAAATGACTATCGACGGGCAACTTTGAACTGAGATCGCGAGATTTGGCGATTTCCTTCTCACTTTTCAACGGCGTGTCATTTTTAATTAAGGTCATTTCCGATATTGTACGACCACGCATTTTAATCGTTGAGCCTTCCCCTTCAATATTACACAAGTCTCAACTCTGTCGCCCAAGTCTCTCAATGTAAAAAATGTCAATGAACGTGGGCGTGCACTCGCCAAATACCTGGATCTCATCTACGAGAACACTTATCGCAATAACTGTTACGAGAGTCGTGAGGTCATGATAAAAAACAATTGTGCGAAAAGTTTCCACGGAATCGATCGAGGCGTTCCAGCGTAGCACTTAAAAAACCGTTCTGACTTCCTGGGTCCATATCTCCTCCGGGAGTGATCCGATTTTGGCTTATAGGGGGGGGTTTTGAGCCTGCCGTGAGACCACCTTTCGACTGATATGGGTTACCGAGCTGGTCGGTATCGGCAAATATCAATCCTGGTGTGCACAACCCGCCAACGCCAGACCCCGATTTACACCGATCCGGACAATCTACTCGCTGGCAGCCAATTTTCAATCGATCACGACGAAACTAGTCTCATTCGAAAGATTATTAAATTTACTCGAATGTATATTTTTGATTTTTCGAAATCGGTCCAAGTTTCGTCAAAATCAACAAAAAAAACATTGGCCCACTTCAATTGCCGCCTACTGTATAGTACAGGATGATAATCTTCTCGAAGCTTCTACCCCTGACACAACTGCGTAGTTCATAGAATATCCATCATGTAACGTTATCGAAACTGCGTAGTCCATGGGAATGATCATTGAAATCTTGTCGGTACGTCTTCGAAATTTGATACCTGTACCATGGTTGAAGATAAACAAATGTTTTGTGCATGAAAATTCTCAGAATTTTCATTATAAATAGTGTTGGTCATTGAAATTTGATACTTTTACCACCCGTATCACAACTGAGGGTTGCTCATTGAAATCCTGATCATGCTCATAATCTTGTCGCTACCTCTTTGAAATTTAATACTTGCACCATCATTGAACATAAACAACTGTTTTTTGCATAAGAATTCCCAGAATTTTTTACATAAATCTTGTTGGTATGTCTTTTGAAATTTAATACATGTACCGCCGTAACCTCGACTGCGTAGATTGCACAATAATCATCGCAACTGCGCAGTTCTGAAAATTATTAGTTATCGAATGTTCTAGAAAAGATTGCATCATCAGCCTTCTGGAGTATAGAAGAATGAAGCTTATGGTTACGCTCCATCAGTCAATCTAAAGCAACTGACCAATGCAAAATCGGTATAACAATCGACAACTAAAAATACGAATTGAATTATTCCTTAAAGACATTCAAGAAGTTCAAAAGATTATTCAATCAAAAAGTGCGATCGATAATCTGACTAAACGATTAACCCGACTAAATCTTAAGCAACAAGAATATGGATTTATCAATAATCAACAAAGTTAGCCGCTTGGATAATTTCTTACCGACGAAGAAATTAACGGAGTTAGAACCGGATAAAATTTATCAAATCTCCGGGCTCAAAAATGTTAACACAACGTTCGGAGCTAAAATCATCGCTGAAGTCAACAAAGAGTTTTCCGTATTTTTACCAGCAAGAATCATTAAAATATTGCTGGAAAATGAAGAGCAACTGAAAGATATGTCACGAGCAGCGGTAGAAAATCGTATCTACATGCGTTATATTGGCGGAAAATATAATAAGTGTGAATTCATGTATCAGTAAAATTGATATGATTTTTTTCATCGTTAAATAAATGTATTGTGAATAAAAAATCGAAATAAATCATTTTTCTCAATTCATTATGATTTTTTTAAATTACATATACTCCTTAGAAATGCATGAGAATCATATAAGTAATATATATAAGCATAATAGTGCTGACGCAGATACTTATGTGAACTGCGAAGGAATGAAAACGAAAGTATTGCATCGATGTTAGACCGCTAGCTAAGAGCTAGGCGCACACTGAAAATTATATCATCATAGTCTGATTGTTTCGTGACCGTTTGAATCTGTTGAGCATCTCTGCAAAGGATACTATAATGAAAACGAAACTGTTACATCGATGTTAGGCGGGTAGCTAACAGTTAGGCGGATGCCGAAAATTATATTATGATAGCCTGATTTTTTCGTGACCGTTCAAATCTGTTGAGCATCTCTGCGAAGAATAATGAAATGAAAACGAAAGTATTGCATCGATGTTAGGCCGGTAGCTAAGAGTTAGGCGGACGTCGAAAATTATATTATCATAGCCTGATTTTTTCATGATCGATCAAATCTGTTGAGCATCTTTTGCGAAAGAGAATCCAAAGAATGCAATGCGACGATGACAGTAGATTCATACGAAAAAACTATGCCTTTCAAATCTGTCGAGCATCCTTGCGAAGGAGAATCCAAAGAATATGATGCGACGATGACAGTAGATTCATACGGAAAAACTCTGCCTTTCAAATCTGTCGAGCATCTTTGCGAAAGAGAATCCAAAGAATACAATGCGACGATGATAGTAGATGTATACTGAAAAAATATAGCTTTCGAATGTATAGAGACGTACACAATTTTTTTTATTTTTTTGTTTTTTTCATTTTTCTTTATTATTATCCATAGTAGTAGTAAATTTTATCCATAGTGCGTTTTATTACATTCATCAGTAGTATAATTTTTTTTTTTTTTTTTTTTTTTTTTTTATTATCTGTAGTAGTACATTTGATAATTTTTATGCGATCAAAAAAAACTGTAAGTGATCATAATGATGACAGCTATAATGACGTGGTGGATGGTGACCATGATAATGATGAGTCTGCGATGATGCGACCACGATAATTTTCACCGCTACCACCTCTATAAACTCTCGATAGAACTGAAAAAAAAAAAAAAAAAAAAATGTGAAATCTCGAACGCTGAAATATATAACCACACCGAACATATGTATATCATTAAATGAGCTTACCATTTTTTAAGAATCTTCCTGCTCATCATCTGACATCGGTAGAGGTATGAACCACCACTCGTCGCAAGAGCACCTGTATAGATTCGTATGGATGCCCGCAAGACTTACGCTGATTTCACCACCGTTTTCTATATAAGAGCGGATAGCATGTTTAACAACCGCATCCACAATGTCGCGCTCAATAACTCTCGTCCAGTAACGTGGAAAGTGAGCTGTGATTTTATAAACTGATGGCTTTTGTGATGCCATTTCAACTCAATAAAAGAAAAAAATACGTAATCGATTTTTGATACACTTGTCAAAAAATGATTCGATGTATGCTCTGCGACGTCGTCCGTGTGACTGTTATTCAACCTCATTCAATGGGTCCCTCTTATATAGTCTCATATGTTTACGTTTTGAAAATAGAAAGAGAGAGCGATATGATAAAAATGTTCGACAAAAATCCATTAATTCACTAACAATTCAATGATTCGCTGGAATAATTATACAAAATCAATAATGGAATTTCATATATGACTAAAAAACAAAATGCTATAAAATTAAAAAAGGAGAAAATCGATGAAAAATAATTGTTCTCGATGATAAAAAAAAAATCTCGAACTTTCTTTTATATAAGTCAGTCGAAACGTTAAGATTATTTTCAACTTATAATACTTATTTACAAGCCTCGAAACATTAAGAGTTTTTGGAAAAATCTCTAAAAATTAGTTTTCTCTTTTTATGTCAATTCATTGAAATATTCTGATAATTGTCCTGTTGATTATTTATAGATGATTAATTTTTATTATAATTTTTCCAACGTTATTAATAATTATAATTATTTCATATCCATAACCATATTAAATTATACAAATCGATTACAAAATATTGAGTGTGGTTAAAAAATCTTTTAAAACCCGATAAAATAAATGAGAATGAATTTCTGGATGGAGAAAGAATATTCTGGATGGTTGAAAAAATCTCGAACTTTATTTACATACGTATTGTAACATGCTCATCGAGAATACTCCAACTGATCATTTATTACGCTAACAAATATCGATGTATCGAGAATATTCTATGTAAAAGAGAATTCTTAAAAATCTCATTTTCAATACTCATTCTGATCATCCAAATATCCCGATTATTTTCCCTACATGGATGGAAAATTCATCGCATATTCGGTTTTTATTGTAATTTACTAAAAGTTATTAACAGTTCTTATTACGTCGCACATTTTTTTACATCCGCTTACAGCATGGTGTGAGATGTCGACGCAAAATCTTCGAATGAGTATCAGGTTTCAGAGATAAAACGCTCGGAATACTCAATCGTAAGACCGCAGTTTGAAGTAAATATTCCGATTAATCAAGCGCATTTCTTTTGAGGTAGAAAAATAATTTCGCACGGTATCACAAGCCGGCGGGTATCCAGTTACATATCCGCGATAAGATGCTCGTCGTATCTCAACAAAAGTATGATACACAATGGTTGGCTGCGTACAATTATGCATCACGTTAGCTGAATAGGGACAGAGATATGCCGATGACTACTCTTTTCATTCAGCGCGCAATAACTGAAACACAATGAATACTTTTTTATTTCCTTTATTTTTTTATATTATTATTTTTTTTTTTCCGAACATACATAGGTATTACATGGCATGTCTACACGTAGGACAATTTTTTATTAGTGGTATGGGTCCATCAAAATCATCTTCGCTTATTGCCTGATGGTGTTTTTCACATCGACGATACTTCATAATGGCTTCATCCATTTTCATTTCTCTAGGTAGTCTATCCCATACATTATCGATATCGTTCCATGCCCAATTGAGAATGAACTCTTTTGAGAGGAGAGCAATATCTTCAGTCTTCATGTCTCGCAAATTTCCTAATTTAGAAAATAATTTTACTGATCTTGAAAATGATGGGGTCCCATGCTCCAAATACCATTTCCTCAAACGTTGGACATTTTCGAAGGCGCAGTTGTATCGACGCAACCCATTATGATATTTGTGATGCCAGCATGTTGGTACTCTCAATTCTTGCAACGCGGGACATCCCAAATCTTCCATATTGATAATTGGTTTCCAGTGTCCTATGATATCCTCGATCTACTGTTTTTTTTCCAGCCCTTTAACGTAAATCAAACTCACGTCTTTCAAAATAATGTTGAATACATCGTTTAATTTAGCGTAAGGAATTTCTCCAACGTTCCACGGAATACCGTGATCATTCCGTTCATACTACAAGTTTATGCATTTATATTTGGCTGGCAACTCGTCCCATTTACAAGGTGGTTTAATGAGTAAACACCCAATCTCCTCATGACCCTCTTTATTTGGATGAATTTTAACTGCTGCCAGCTCCTTCACGACAAACTCATTGATGGGTTTCTTGAAACCTTGTACATCCAAAATGATTTCCATGTTAATGCTATTTTTCCGTACAACGAACCAGAGTAAACTGATCGATTAAGACTAAAAAAATCCGTTTTTATACGATTCACCCCTACCATTTCTATAAAACTCTTTAAAAAATTTACAACGCAATAGCGAAAAATCCTTAAAATATGATGACGTCATCGAAGCTTTTAGAAGCTTCCAGAAAGTGCCCCCTTGACCCGTATTACCCTTGAAATATTTAATGAAATAAACAATTCTCGGAAATCTAGGGCTGACCTGGAAATACCACCTTTCCCAACATTCCTTAATCGTATCAGCATCTCTTGAAAATTTGGGGTGACGAAATTATTATTATTATTGTTATTATTATTATTATTATTATTCAACGCGCATGCGCAAATTTGAATTTCCCGCGCTCGCGCATGCGCAGAAGCGTTTTAGTGGCCCAGAACCGGCCCTGTATATCTACTAAAACATGTCTTGCACTTGATCCCGAAATAACAGGTCTCTAGCTTTCGAATTCAGCAGGTGATGATCTTCAGAAGTTGACCCTTTTCTAGCGTGGCGCACGCTGTTTCTCGGCCCGAAATATTGGACTCGCACGAAGTGAAATATTTTCTATTCCACGCTGCTGATTTAAAAACGGATTAATCGACGGTAATGTTGAAGGTTCACACATTATTTTCGTATGGTTAAATTATTGGAAATGTTGTATATAACATATTAAAATGGGCGCTGAATATCTACATTTCAAGCCTGCCTGTGAATAAAATGACGTAACTAAAAAGTGGAAAAGTTTTTTTGCCCAGGGATGCCCAGGCTGGTTTTTGTTTTAACGGCTTCGAAATATTATCAAGATTCGAATACTAAAATTTCCAGATGCTAATTTTGTGCTGTTTTACATTGAGAAGCAAAATAGTGATGGTGCGTAATGCTCGGGAAGTTTCTCCCGGTCGAGCAGGTATATGCATTACAATGGGACGACCGGCCGCGCCCGACCTTTCTTTTCCTGCCCGGGCAGGGTTGCCAGGTCGTTTGTACATCCGAATTATGGCAACTCTTGTGTCTGCAGTTCGTCATTCTGCATTCTTTTACATTGAAAGTGCAGTTGTAAGGAAACCTTCGTGGAGTTCAGAGCAGAGCGTATATACGAAAGTTAAAGTATGAAAATACGAACGTTCAGAATGGATACAGATGAAAGTAAGTAAAATGTATTCTTAATTAATCTAAATGACAATTGTTGTAAGTAATTATTAATTATTAATATTTAAATGACGCAAATGTAGTACACACATAAATCAATCTCCGAATCCACTGCGCTACTTTTATTATAATATATAATTTTATATAATATAATAATATAATATATAATATATATAATATAGAATATAATATAGGATATAATATAGGAAATAATATAGGTACATTAAAATTTGTTTCTATTGAAACATAATTTTTGTAATAATATTTATAATGTTTGTTTGATTTCAGACACGCTTACTACGCATTACACGCGCAGTTACAACGATATTTTCGAAATACTGAAAAATAACTTGCACACGAGTTTCGCTCAGCAAGTTGCGATTTTCGAGGAGAAAGTTGCGTCGAAATTGTCGATACATTTTTCGATTTGTAGTGATTCCGAAGAAGCACTACGAAAACTTGTTGGTAAATTATATTAGGAATGGCAAGAAGCACGTCGAAATAATGATCATTTTCAGAAGAAATATGAAACTTGGTTGAAAACTTCAGTAACTATTTTCGTAATCAATTTAATTAATTTCTACAAAACTCAACTTGTTGGCTAATGCAGACAATTTAATGTTGTTTTTTATTTTAGAATTCTATTACACATGTTGGGACATCGTCAACTTCTGTGGCTGCAGGTAATCCTGGCCGACCACGATAATCGACTTTCGAGGAATCGAGTCGACGAACAAGAAAAAGAATGGCCTTCGACACGAGCGAATCACGTAGCCTGGATGAATTAGCATAAGCCCGAGAATAAAACTTATTTCTGCAGGACAACTCGATGCTGCTGAAGTTGTTAAAGATATAACAACTAAATCTCCCGTAAAGCTACGAAATATCGAGCTGCTTATAGAGCGTCGATGGCACCACAGCAAATTGAGATGTCTGGAGATGATGCCCTTGTGGATTTCATAGATGCAAAATTAACAAAACAGCAGTATAAAGACATCGGGAAATCTTTGAGGCAGAAGAATTACATGTGTATCCATCGTACAAAAAAGTTGCTGCCGCTAAAAAACTGTGTTACCCTTCAAATATCACGGTAAATGAAACCTCAGCCGAAGTAAAATTACAGTCTTTACTGGATCATATCTGTCACAGAATTTTGAAATTGCAAACAGACGAGATTACATCTTTGAAGCCTGAAGTTATTTACGATTACTTTTTAAATGGGGTTGCGATGGAAGTTTCGGACACAGTGAATACAAGCACAAGTTTACAAACGAGGACAGTTCCGATGCGAGTGTATTTTTAACATCTATAGTTCCATTGCAAATTATAGGTTCAGATAATGAACACAAGGAATTAGTTATTTGGAAAAATCCCAGGCCTTTATCGCCGCGCTATGGTCGCCCTATTAGAGTTCAATTTTTGAAAGAAACTGTGTTATCAACTAACCTCGAACGACAGCACGTTGAAAATCCGATCGAGTCTCTGGTCCCTTTTACGACTATTATTGACGCGAAGAAAATTATCGTAAAATATGAGCTTTTCTTTACTATGATTGACGGCAAAGTTTGCAACTCTGTGACAGATACAAAGTCATCAATGCGTTGCTACATATGCAGCCACACATCATCAAAATTCAACAACATGGAGCTGATGAAGACGGCAGCCTTAATCACAACTCGACTCGACCTTGAATTATCAACGTTACATGCCTGGATCCGATTTTTTGAGTGCTTCTTGCACATCGGCTACAAAATTGGCGTTTATAATTTGCAAACCCGCAAGGCTGATAAAAAGAACGTTATTGCTGAGTGAAAACGAAATATTCAAGCCGCATTCAAAAAAGAGTTGTATCTAATTATTGATCAACCGAAACAAGGATTTGGTAGCAGCAACGACGGCAACACTGCGAGACGTTTCTTCGCAAATACAACGTTATCAGCACACATTTTAGGTGTAGACGAGCAGATTATGAAACGATGCTACGTAATTTTACAAGTTCTTTCAAGTGGGTATGCCGTAAATGTCACCGCGTTTCAACAGTACTGTATTGAAACCGCTGAAATGTTCGTAACTCTATACCATTGGTACAGTATGCCAACTACAGTCCACAAAGTTTTAATTCATGGTCCGTTGATAATTCAGTGGTCCCCACTTCTGATTGGACAAATGTCAGAAGACGCGCAAGAAGCCCGTAACAAAGATATAAAAAAATACCGCGAAAGTTATTCCCGAAAAAACTCGAGAACAGCGATCATGGAAGACATTTTTAATCGACTCCTCTTAACTTCTGATCCGTACATATCAAGCATCGGTAAGAGGTATCCAAAGAAAGGGAAAAATTTAGTCCCAGAAGCTTTGCAACTTTTACTCGATACTGATAGTTCGCGCGATAAATTTGGATTACAGGATCTGACTGAATACTCGACTGATGAATCTTCTGGTTCTTCCAATAATTCTTCTGACGACGATGATTAATATTTTTTTTGTCCTTAAAATGTATCAATCATATAACAATGTTTTCACAGTTAAAAATAAAAAAAAATCATTCTGAATGCATTGTAAATAATTTCTTTCTCCTACCGGTCAATTATATTTATATTTATAAATTATTATTGAAAATTTCTAATACAGAACTATTAAAATAAGAAAATATTAATTTCTCATAGTGAACAGTTGTTTGTGAGTGGTGTCAACCGATACATTAGGTCCGCCATTTTGTTTTCTCACAATTTTTATTTCAGATTTGAAATCAGCGAGCTCACAACCATACATTGTGCGATTTTCCTTGTAATCGGATGGTTTTTAGTAGCGTAAATAGTCACTTCCGGTCCGATATTTTGTTTTTTTTTAATTTTTATTTCACATTTGAAATCAGCGAGCTCAAAACGATACATTCAGCAATTTTCCACGAAATCAGATGCTTTTAGTAACGAAAATAGTCACTTCCGGTCCGCCATTTTGTTTTTTCAAAATTTTTATTCGAGATTTGAAATCAGCCAGTTCAAAAACTAAAGAATCACCTTCCACATTTCAAGTACCCGCATTTCCTTATGTTTGCCCACCTTCCCGAAATCCAGCCCACTGTTCGCAGTCACCAACGCGTGGGTCATTCAACTAAGAATTGTCAGCTGGAGTCTCACTGCGTGAAATGTGCACGAGCACATGAACCTGGCAAATGCCTTTTGAACACCGATGATTGAAAAAAGAGCCTTCTTTTTTTATAACTATGGCAAAGCGGGTCATCCAGCATCGTATCGTGGTTGCCCATATCTTAAAATGGCCATCGAAGTCCCTCGAAGACAACAACGTAGTACGAGAATATCGCAACAGCAACATATTGCCCAGATCGCTGCAGTAAAAGATAATTTCTCATTTGCTCAGGCAACGAAATTATTCTCCACGCAGCCATTCATGGCCACGCCGTAACCCGTGCTTCCGACATCGTCGCCTCAAGGATTTTATCAGATCATCAGGCCGTCTTGCTCTCAACAGTCATTCGAGTGCTCAACCCGCCAACTTCTATCCACCACTACCCGAGCGCTTGCCCGGCTGGCTGGTGGACCTTAAGATGGATCTGGCAAGCATCATAGGGGACAAGCTCAAAGACGTTATGTCACAGGCAGCAGCCAACACGGCTAAATCGATTTCATACTCAGATCTTTCACGCTCAATCATGGCATACACTTGTAATTATTTAATACAACCTGAATTAGCCGCAATTAATGTGAATTCGATGATTGCGATGTACCGCAGGCTGGAGCTCCTTAAATTCCTTAAAAAATTGTAAACACGATATTGTACTAATCTCAGAAACCAAGTTTAACCTGAACCATAATATTTGTTTCAAAAAATACAATTGCACACGTACAGATCGCCCTGGTTCCATCCAGGGTGGTGGCACAGCCATTATTATAAAAAAATCAATTCCGTATGAATTTGTTACCTTCCCGTCTTCAGCAATGAATGAAATTGTCGAATTCACAATCATCAAACTCACGTTGAGATCGATTGAAAAATTTTACATAGTAAGTATTCACGCGGCTAACGATAATAGAGCCCTTTTTACAACAGAACTCGATTTCCTCTTCGACCGTCTCAAATTATATTTAAGTGATGCATATTATATAGTGGCAGGTGATTTTATTGCGCGTCGCAAAGCATAGGGCGATAGAGCCAACATCCAGCGTGGCCGTTACCTCTCTCAGTGGGAGGTCTGACACAGCATTGAATACAAATTAAAAATAACTGTTCCAGTTCATCCCACCTATCATCCTTCGCATTCCTTTTTAGTAGTAGAGCTATGCCGATTCCCCACCATGCCGCCATCTTGTTATTCATGCCGCCATTTTCTGCGGGTTCGTGTCCGGACTAACTGCAGATTCCTGCGCCCCGGCCCCCGGTTTCCAACGGCCGGTAAGGTAGATATCTGCGGATAAGATCCCTACATATCTGTAGCCGGTAAGGTAGATATCTGCGGGATAAGATCCCTACATATCTGCAGACTCCTGCGTCATAATGCAGGTTTCCCACGGTCGGTAATGTAGATACTCGATAACTTCGTGGAAGATTCCGACGTATCCAACCCAGGGTTACCCGCGCTCGGTATGCTAGATTCCCCCGCTTACCCGTCGCAGATTATTGCTACCCCCACCCGCGGGGGTCTCATGACGCCCGATATTGGAAAACCGTGAGGTGGGATATTTGAATTCCAGAAGCTGCGATATCAGGATACTGCGATACCCAAAGATTCGTATGACTTCTCAGACTTTTACAGGTAATATATTTATTTATTTATTTGTTTATAAATTCTCCTAATTATATATATATATAAACTGTTTTCTACGTTTTTCACCTCCGCAATGCAAATTATTAGCATCGTTAGCAATAGTATTGTCGTGTAGATTTTACTATATTTTATATGGGTGATTAGAAATATTCTCACGACTTTCGGAACGCAAATCGATGATTAAATTCCATAGAGGCGTATAAGCTATGCTTATACATGACCGATACACTCCTTTGACAATAGTTCTTCGAAATGGTTCTTTTCTCTCTCTTTCTCGACGAATAATCACATTATTCGCTGCAGTGGCTAGCTCTCTGATTCGATGTATACACTGTTATCGATGATACGAGTGAATGTAAATATTTGCGCTGCTATCGGAGCGGATTCTCTGTGTCGGTGAATTTCCTCATCTCATCGCCTACTGTGATTATAAACGAATCCTACGTTCGTCGCAGAGGACTAAAGCCCTTATGCAGATGAGCTACTGACCGACCGAAATTTTAATTTCAATATGATGCGACTAATGAATCTGATACCTTCGACGCAAATCGATGATTAAATTCCATAGAGGCGTATAAGCTATGCTTATACATGACCGATACGCTCCTTTGACAATAGTTCTTCGAAATGATTCTTTTCTCTCTCTTTCTCAACGAATAATCGCATTATTCGCTGCAGTGGCTAGCTCTCTGATCCGATGTATACACTGTTATCGATGATACGAGTGAATGTAAATATTTGCGCTGCTATCGGAGCGGATTCTCTGTGTCAGTGAATTTCCTCATCTCATCGCCTACTGTGATTATAAACGAATCCTACGTTCGTCGCAGAGGACTAAAGCCCTTATGCAGATGAGCTACTGACCGAACGAAATTTTAATTTCAATATGATGCGACTAATGAATCTGATACCTTCGAAGATGCTTTGGTACTGTAGCAGTTTATATACTTTTTTCACTCCTAAGCCACTATATAAGGCAGGCAGCTCATGTACAAAGCCATATACAGTTCAACCATGCAGCTATCAGAGGTAAGTACTTCACACAAATTATATTCTTTACCCTTCTCTATCCCTTCACATCCTTGCACCACCGCCAACTCAGCCGTACGGCAAGACCGATAGATTCGAATTCCGAGTTTAATCCTAATTTCTCTTTTAACTTTTCCCCTAATCATTCGAGCATTTGGAGCCATTCTGCCTAAAAACTCGATTAATGAATTTTTGCATATGCAGCGTCCACACGGCTGCGGAAGAGTTCATGAAGGTGGGGACCCACGGTTCCTTAGAACAATCATGGACCTCCCCCTACCATTCTTCGAGCTGCGGAGACGAGCTATTGAGGTAAGTTTACATCGTTACGATTATTAATTTATATAGTTACGATTTTTACTTTGACCAATTAATCAATTTAATAATTTTATGGTTTCAGCAAGCGACTCAACAATATCCAACACCGCCGGCGCCGTTGTCACCTCCACCTCCACCTCCCCTGCCACCTCCTCAGCCACCGTCAACTTCACAACATTCGGGGATACCATCTCTAATGGTAAGAATTCATAAGCTTTATTATTATTATTATTATTATTATTATTATTATTATTAATAATAATATTATCATTAATATAATTAATATTATCATTATTATTATTATTATTATTATCAAATTATTTATTTTCATCAGTTTTTAAGTTATACGATTTATTTTTGTTTTTCCATAGATTCTCCCAGCGGTGGTTGAGGCTAAGGCTAAGCTGCCGGATATGCTAATGTTGGACTTATACCTATCCGGCAGCGCGGGCGAGGAGGAGGAAAAGGAGAATGATAACCTCTCTGAGGAGGTTGAACGTCGGCGCACAATGCTGATACCTCCTCAGAAGGTTGATCCTTCTCCCAGGAAAGGGGGGCAGACTCGCCGGGGGAACCACAGGTTGATATCTTCCGGCAATAATGACCCCTTTATCCGCAAAAGGACAAATCCAGCGAGACCCGCCACCTCAGCAAGCAAGACAAGACTCCTACGAGTAATAAAAAATATAAGAAATGCTTGAAAATAAAAAAAATAAAAAAAATGAAAAAATAAAAAATAAAATAAATAAATGAATAAAAAAATAAAAAAAATGAAATAATAAAAAAAATGAAAAAATAAAAAAATAAAAGTATTTTAATCAAATCCTGCGGCTTGTGTGCGAACTAAGCACAAATTCCTACGTCCCGTTTCCAGCATATCTGATTTGAACGAGTCGACGTTTCCTGCGCAAAATCCATCAATGCTTTAATGGTTTTGCGCATCACCAAGAGATGACGCTAATATTTAAAAAATAAAAGGCGGTACATTTAAATGATGCAGAAATTGGAAGTTTCCTGGACAAAATCTTGAAAAATCCATCGATCATTGACCATCGATGCTTGAATGGTTCTGCATGTCAACAAGAGATGGCTCTGATATTCGAAGACCGAAAGGTGGTACATTTGAATGAGGCAGGAATGAAAAGTTTCCTGGACAAAATTCTGAAAATCCGTCGAACGTCAATGTTTGAATGGTTCTACACAACGCCGAGAGATGACGCTGATATTTCAAAAAAAATTTGAAATTTTAACCTTTGAATATCAGCGGGGAATTTGAATTGGGATATGGTATAACTGCGTGATCATATTGATAGAAAGTTTTGAATAAATAAATTTCATATGTAGCCAAGTTTAACTTTTTATTTATTTATTCACTCGTACAATGTGTATGCGCATTGCTTATAGTAATCTTTAATCGAAAGGTCGGGATTACATTCGGTGCTTGAGGAGTCTTGATACGACTGGAGTAGCCATGTTTTTAAAGCGTCCGCGTTGTAAGCTGCGCAGTGCGGACTCCACGAGTCTGGATGATTGGTGCATGCGATAGTGACGTCTCCACGCAGCTTTTGCAGCGATGGGCATCCCAGGTCTTCAAGATTCTCCACGTTTGGTAGAATTTTCTCCAGATATCTTTTTTTCTCGAGACCCTTGACGTGAATCTTGCTGGCACCTCGTAGAAGGTGGTGGAACGACTCGTCGACTTCTTCGTAGGGTATATCACCACTATTCCAGGGGATACCGTGATAGTTTTTCTCAAGCCACAGATTCTCGCTTCTGTATTTAGCAGACAGATAAGTCCACTCGTGAGGCGCCTCAAACAGATAGACCGATGGCGTGGCCTCAACCTCAACAGCAACTACTGCCACCTCTTTATAAACGAACTCGTTAATAGCTTGCTTAAAGCCTTGGAAGTCCACAACGAACTCCATTGTCAAATTGATGCCAGTTGCTGCTGCCTTCGCTCTTATATACTCAATATTTGTCTCCCACTACTCTTCATTTCCCTCTCCATATCTTCCTCTCTCTCTACTACACGACATCCAATCAGCGCTAAAGTCGAAGAATAGCAGCCAATCAGCACTAAGACTGAGAATATAAACCAATCAACGCTAAGCCTAATAATAGTAACCAATCAGCGATAAGTTTGAGAACAACAGTACTCGCCCAGCTAGGCTGTTACGGGTATAAATACTCGACCAAACGAACGAGTAGTCACATTCCGAATCATTAGAGTGTTCAGTCATAATGTCTGCTTGTCTCTGCAAGGAAATCATGGAGAGCTGGGATGAAGTGCTGGAGCTTGCACAGAAACAAAGTTCCTCACAGATTCACGAATGGATGAAACGCCTCGCTAAGGTAATAAAATCGTTGGAAGATGCTCCTGCAACCACTGTTCCGGAGAAACAAAAGTTCCTCTTTACAATCGGAGTTCTGAGGGGGGTTGAGATTAAATTGGAATGCTTGTTGAAGCGTGGTGCTGGGGTACAGAGTCATGAAAAACTTGATGATCGAGTGCGATGGTCAGATCTAAGAACTTCATTCAAAAAACGTATTAAGACGGGTACCATTACGAATTTGAAACATGTGGAAGTGAGGTCATTTATGGAGGACTGTCTGGCTCATTTCAAATTGAAAATCAAGCATATATTGAAGAGTGAGAGAAGCGCTGTGAAAGTATACGCAGTGCTAGCCGCGAAATTTGTTATATTGAGAAACGAGAAGGAAATAGTGGAAATGAAACACTTCAGCACAAAAGCCGAGCCCATTTTCATAACAACCGATGTGAATGAATGGTTCGTTGCAAACATTCAGAATCCTATTCAGAGAGATATGGAGGAATTTGAGCAGGAAGGTTCAGGATGGTCGCTTCATTCCATCATTAACCTGACTGTGAATATTAACAAGTTGAATCCAATGCGAGGTAACTCTTATGTGAAGCTGCCGGAAAAAATACTAAACAAAAAGGCGTGCGTTAACGTGAGAAACGATGACGATATGTGCTTCAAGTGGGCTATACTGTCTGCGATGCATCCGGTCATCCATTCGGATCGTGTTTCCGAGTACCGAAAGTATGATACAGAGCTGAATTTTGGTGGTATTGAATTTCCTGTGATGCCGAGACAGATTTCCAAATTCGAGAAACAGAATGGTGTGTCAGTCAACGTGTACATTCTCAAGAAACAGAGACAAAAATTCGAGATCGCGCCCCTCCATGTAACGTCCGAGAAAAAAAATCAACACGTCAATCTCCTTCTTATACAAGAAAACTATGTGAATGAAGAGGAGGAGGACGAGGAGGAGGAGGACGATGATGACCATACATCTTCGAAACATCATTATGTATGGATAAAAGACTTGTCTCGCTTAGCATCGAATCAGCTATCTAAGCATGGCCATAAGAATCATATTTGTGATCGCTGTCTCCACTACTTTCATACCGAAGACAAGTTGATCGCACACGAAAATGATTGCAAAAAAGTCAACAAGTGCAGAGTTAAGATGCCAAAATGTGGAAACAGCAAGCTCCACTTCAAGAATCACTGCAACAAAGAGCGAGTACCGTTCATCGTTTACGCAGACTTTGAGTGTCTGCTCAAACCCACTCGAGATGAGAATGCGTATCAGAAGCACGAAGCGTTCAGCGTGGGATACTACTTGAAGTGTAGCTACGATGATACGCTATCGGGATATCACAGCCACAGAGGAACGAAGCCTGCCGAATGGTTCGTTCGAGAACTGGAAAAACTGGTCAACGATCTCGAGAACATTTATAGAAATCCTCGTCCTATGGAGAGACTGACGACGCAGCAGGAGAGGAAATTTCACGATGCAGCCGTCTGTCACATATGTGAAAAATCATTACCACCCAACGGCAGAGTGAGAGATCACTGTCATCTGACGGGAAGGCAAGTACACTATCCTCAAATTATTCTGACTTTATTCTTATTTTTTGCGCTTTATTTCCAGATACAGAGGTCCAGCTCACAACGAGTGCAATCTCAATTATCGGGACTCACGAACCATACCTGTTGTCTTCCACAATCTTTCCGGCTACGACTCACACTTCATCATACGAGAAATCGCTACTTGCTTCAAAGGTCGAGTAGATGTGCTTCCGCAAACCAAAGAACGATATATCTCGTTCACGAAGCACATCGAGGGCAGCGATTTCAATTTACGATTCATCGACTCGTTCCGATTCATGACCTCATCGTTGGAGAAACTAGCTTCGTACTTGGAGGAATTGAAGATCGTGCGACACGAGTTCCCGCATCTCTCCGACTCCAAGTTCGAGCTACTTACAAGGAAAGGCGTATTCCCCTACGAGTATGTCAACTCATTCGCCAGATTGGATGAAAAGGAGCTACCATCGCGAGAGGATTTTTATAGTACTTTGAACGACAGCACTGTCTCGAATGAGGACTATGAGCATGCACTGAGAGTGTGGCGAGAGTTCAACATCACTGACTTGGGAGCATACTCGGATCTCTACCTGAAAACTGATGTCCTACTCTTGGCCGACGTCTTCGAGAATTTCCGCGACAATGCTATCAAAGCTTACGACTTAGATCCTGCCCACTACTATACCACACCGGGCTTCTCATGGGACGCTATGTTGAAATACACGAGGATGGAATTGGCGCTTCTCACCGACTTGGAAATGCACTTGTTCGTTGAGCGTGGAGTACGAGGCGGAGTGAGTCAGTGCTGCAATCGTTATGCCCGCGCCAACAACAAGTACATGAGTGATTACGATCCACATGCGGAGAGCAAGTATCTTATGTACTATGACGTGAACAACCTCTACGGTTGGGCGATGACGGAACCCCTTCCCTACGGAGGCTTCGAATGGGTCGAGACTGTTGACGTGCGCGACATCTCTGATGATTCTCCAGTGGGATACATTCTCGAGGTCGATCTCGAGTACTCCGAGGATTGTCACGATGCGCACAGAGACCTGCCTCTTTGCCCCGAGCACAAGAGCGCACCCGACTCGAAGCAAACTAAGCTCATGACTACCCTCGAACCCAAGACCTGCTACATCCTGCACTACAGGAGTTTGAAGCAGGCTCTCAGATACGGATTAAAACTCACACGCATTCATAGAGTGCTCAAATTCAAGCAGAGCACATGGCTCAAACCCTACATCGATCTGAACAGCGATATGAGGAAGAAGGCGCGAAACGAGTTCGAGAAAAATTTCTTTAAACTTATGAATAACGCGGTGTTCGGAAAAACTATGGAGAATGTTCGCAAGCACGTGGACGTTAAACTCGTGACACACTGGGGTGGGCGCTATGGAGCTGAAGCGCTGATTGCGAAACCCAACTTCCACAGCTGCTCCATCTTTGATGAGAACCTCGTAGCCGTACAGCTCGCGAAAACGGAGGTCTACCTCAGCAAACCGGTCTACGTGGGACTCAGCGTGCTGGATCTGTCCAAGATTCTCGTCTACGAATTCCACTACGACTACATGCGTGAGAGATTCGGTGATCGTTGCAAACTCCTCTACACCGACACGGATAGTCTCCTCTACGAGATTCGCTGCCCCGACATCTACGACATCATAAAGCAGGATATCCTGAGATTCGATACCTCGGATTATGCATCTGACAACCAATTCGAGATGCCCCGAGTCAATAAGAAAGTCGTCGGACTCATGAAGGATGAATGCAACGGACGAATCATGACGGAATTTGTGGGCTTGCGCAGTAAAATGTATAGCGTACGAGTCGAGGGTCGTGATCACATCAAGAGGGTGAAAGGGGTGAAGACGCGAGTTGTGGAAGTGACCATCACCTTCGATGACTTCATGCAGTGCCTCTTGCAGAAAATATCAAAGTGTCGAGAGCAGCGCATCATCAGATCTCGACTGCACAGAGTGTACACCGAGAAGCAGGTTAAGATAGCGCTCAGTCCTCACGATGACAAACGATTTCTCCTGTCCGATACGACGGACACGCTGCCATGGGGGCATTACAAGATTCAGTCTGTGGCGTTAGAACTACCAGGTGAGGACGTATCCATACCGATGGAGGGGGTATGCAATCACGACAGTGGAGGGGTTCAACCAATCAGCGTCACGATGGTGGAGGGGGTAGCTCCTATATGAAAGATGAGCTCATACGTCTGTGAAAAGACTTAACCAATCAGCGTCAAGATGGTGGAGGGGGGCAGCTCCCATATGAGCGGTGAGCTCTAATGCCTGTGGATGGATTTGACGAATCGGTACCACGCTGGTGGAGGGGGTAGTCCCCATATGAACGATGAGCTCATACGTCTGTGGAGGGAGTTGACCAATCAGCGCCACGATGGTAGAGGGGATAGCTCCTATATGAACGCAGAGCTCACAGCGGTTTCCATCAGACGCTCACGATGGACGTTACAAAGCTTAACAAGATCGCTCTTCTCGGAGATTTTCTCCCAACGAAAAAACTCAACGATCTGAAGGTGCAGCAGAAGTACAAAATCACGGAATTGCGACAAGTCACGACGAAGTACGGATTGAAAGTTGTTGCCAGCCTCGATGATGATTGCCAAGTATTTCTGCCAAAACGTATCTCGACCGCATTAGAGAAAGATAATACCACGTTCGGCCAAATGGTACAGTCGGTATCAGTCGGAGAATTGTTCCTGACATTCCTTGGCGGTGCGATACATCAGATCGAATTTACCATCGATAGTACCAAAGAATTGGTCAAATAAATAAATATATATAAAAATATAAATTTTATATATAATGGTGATAAATAAAATAAATATTACCTCGTTTTACATATGAACATTGTCTCTTTATTTATAAATCAACCTTATTTATCCAGCTATTGTGCGAATTGTCGAATCCCAACCACTTAACATATGCTCGATCTCCACGTTTCTTGAGCACTTTCTCCACGAGATAAACGTCGGGATACCGTGCTTTCAGAAGCTCCTCTTCATAGAAGCCTCCAGCGATGGTTTCCTCCTGATAGTCCTTCAGCTTGTACGTCGTTGGCTTCGTTGGTAGTACTCGATTCACGGTGAAAATTTCAGTTGTCCAGTTGGGTGTGTAGCCTTTCTCGAAAACGTGTTTGTTCTTGCTAACTCGTACCTTGTCACCGATTTTGAACTTGGGTGCTCTGCGGCGTCGATTATCGCACGACAAACGTGGGATCAGCATGCTGGCCGCTGTGACTTCCCTCGGCTTCATCCTGATAGTTCGATGCTTGGTGTCGTTATAGGCT
This sequence comes from Rhorus exstirpatorius, assembly GCA_963564615.1. NCBI lineage: Eukaryota > Metazoa > Arthropoda > Insecta > Hymenoptera > Ichneumonidae > Rhorus > Rhorus exstirpatorius. The sequence continues at coordinate 3,660,956 of OY751320.1, forward strand.
GCTACGAGAGCCGGCAAAATGTCAAGCCACTTGTAAGTACCACGCAGGCTGAATTTCTGCCACATCTTGTTCTTGAGTGTTCGATTGAAACGCTCGACGATAGATGCCTTGAGATTGCTATACGTTGAGTAGTGATTGATGCGGTATCGTTTCATGAGATCCTGGAAGCTCGCATTGTAGAATTCTTTGCCATTGTCAGTCTGCAGATTCGTGGGTACTCGATCTTGACGAAGCACTGAATCCATGGCAATCATGACATCTTTAGCAGTTTTTCGCTTCACAGGCACAGCCCAGGCAAACTTGGACAGCACGTCGATGATTGTGAGCAAGTATCGAACACCTGCGTTCTCTCGAGCGTAGGGTTGCATCTCGACAAGATCAGCTTGCCAGGTCTCATCGAGACCTCGCACGATGAACTTGCGACGTGGATAGTTGCGACGAGCGGGCTTATGCAGCTCTTCCACCAACCTCTGATGCTCCATCTTGTGTATCGACGATTCCAGTGTTATATACCAGTCTCTCGTTCAGTTGATCTTTTAGAATCTTTGCCTTCAGCTTATCGAAATCCTCTCTCAGTCGAGCTACGATGTGATAAACTTCAAGCAATTCCTGCTGAATCAGACGTTTTACAACACCCAGATTGACAGCTCCATGCGGCTCGTTTGAATCAGCAACGTTGCACAGCCTTTTATTATCGATATTGTAGTGGTTGTCTGGAGTAAGCTTGAATCCGAAGCCTGGAGGACCTTGTGCACCCTTAGCTCGATCTAGCTGTTGACCGAACACGTTGACGCTCATCGTTCGACTGAGCCTCCTCCCACTCACATCCCCATTATTATTGAACAATTCCAGCCTCACGCAACTCTTCAATGATTGAGAGAATCTCGTTGATGTGACTTGGATTTCCAGCTGATTGTGAAGCGAGCAGCAGACGTAGTCGATCAATCAGCTCGTTAGGATCGTCCCAGTACACGTAATCCATTCGTGTATCTCTCCTAGCAATTTTGTATCGAGACAATGCTTTACCGCTCTTTCGAGCTGGCGAAGCACCAATCAATGGTGCTATATAGTTTTTGAACTTGTTGGTGTTTTGTCTGTGAACGGTCTCGTCTGGACTATAATGTTTCTTGTGTGCATTCGTCATTTGTATAATTCTTCCATAATTACTGTGATCTTCAGCACTTATAAGATCCACAGCAGGTTGTTTTCTGAAGAGCAGTTCGAGCAGGCCGATATTGGCTAGATATTTGCTATCACCAACATTCACATACTCTTTATCAAAACTTATCGGTGAATCACCAATCATCAATGTACCATCGAGCAGCTTGCGAACTCCGTAAGTCGTATCGAGATACTTTTTCCGATTTTTGCTGAGTAAGCGCAGATACTTGTCAACCGTAGAGTATATCTTCCCCTCCTCCTCCTCATCATCATCATCATCGTATGCAGTTTTAAATGAACCTTCCAACTCTTGACTGTTAACCTCCTCCTCCTCCTCCTCCTTTGGATTTAAGTTCTTAATTTCATCCTTGATTTCACGCACGTTTGTGTCGGTAGCGCTTACGAGTCGTTCCAACGGGTTAATGATCGGTTTGAAATTTTCATTGAGTGCTTTTTCCATACTCTGCTTGTTCGTTCTGAGAAACACATATTTGCGTTTAATCGCATCCCGCAGCTTTTCCATCTGACAGAGAGTATTTTTTTCTCGACGGAACTCAGTCATCGTGCTATCGCTTCGATTATCCATCACGTACTGACAGTTTCTCGAGGTGTGTTCGCTATACTTATAGCAAAGCAGTCGAAACCCTTCCTGTATCTACCGCTATCGAGTCCTCTACGATCCTTGTCGATCACTAGAAATCCATGATTGTCATCATTCCAACATGTTGAGCACAAACCCCTGAACTGCGAGTATGACATATCCATATTCACATGATCGTCATAGATGTGCTTGAGATTCACATCGTCTTGTCGAAATATCGCTAGCAGGTTAACGTTATCGCGCACCAGATGTTTCGGAATCTGAGCATACGACTGGCACAGGTAGAAGCAATCAACGTTTTTATGCCTACCCATACAGTAGAAGGCTTTAACGTTGTCTTGCTTCTCGCAGGCTATATCATCAAATATGATGATTGAGTTGGGATGAGCATCCTCGGGTGAGACAACTCGATCGTGTTCGCTGAAGGCAAGGTAATCGACACCCTGCACGGCGCTGATCAATTTCTCGAGAAACTTGTACTTTGGTTGATTCAGAGACTTGGAGTACACATAGACGTTTTCGAAACGTAGTCCATTGGGATGTGTGATGAGAGAGAGCAGTGCGTTAGTCTTGCCGCAATTCGACGGACCGCAGAAGACTGCTCGAATACTGTCTGGCAGTAATTCACCATGTCGTTTGCAACCTCTTTGACGCTGCTCAGCGAGAGTATCGAAATTCACCACTGGCAGCTTGCGTGACTGCTCTCGGAAGTCCATAACGTACTGAACTCTAGAGTATAAATAGGAGCTCTTATATACCCAGCAGCTTCATTCGTTGACTGACCAGCGTTATGGGCAGAGGTCTCCTGAACAGTCTCATTAACAAGCTGCCTGTTGAGCTTCATATACCGGGCTATCAGTACTGTGGACCAGGCACAAAACTAGCGAAACGCGTCGCTCGCGGCGACTCTGGTGTAAATCCTCTGGACGCAGCCTGCAAGGAGCACGATATCGCTTACTCGCAGAATCGCGACAGCGTTGAAGCGCGCAACAAGGCTGATCGAGTGTTAGCTGAGAAAGCCTTGCAACGTGTCTTGACAAGGGACGCCGATGTGAGTGAGAAGGTTGCAGCTTACGCAATAGCAAACACCATGAAGCTAAAATCCAAACTCGGTATGGGGATGAAAAAGAAGAAGAAGCCTACGATCACGCTCTCAAGGATAGTGAGGGCTGCCTCGAAGTCAACCGGAAGCAACTCGCGTGAGATTATTCGCTCAGCGCTGAGTAAGGCTCGTGACGTTGTGAAGAGAGCCGGTGGACGGAGCAACGTGCGCATGCCACGCGTACTATCAGTTCCTAATAAAGTTGGTGGATTCTTACCGTTCCTCATCCCCATGTTTGCTGGACTGAGCGCGACGGGGGCGCTGGCAGGTGGTGCTGCGGGTATAGTGAAAGCAGTAAATGATGCAAGCGCCGCCAAGCATCAGTTGGGGGAGAGTCAGCGACACAATAGAACCATTGAAGCTATCGCACTTGGTAAAGGTCTCTACCTGAAGCCGTACAAGAAAGGGTTCGGCTTACATCTACAAAACAAGCAAAAAAAAAAGTCCGATTGCCAGCTCGGGCACTAACGGATGTTGATCTACGCAAGTATGCTCGAGAAATTCCACATTTTCGCGGTGTATTCATGAGAAACGCTTTACCTACGGGAGGACCTCATTACCGCGAATCAGCCATTATTAATCTCGATGATGCTGATGGAGCGGGGACACACTGGGTGGCCTATCGAAAAAATGCCAACGACGTCGTGTACTTCGACAGTTTTGGAGATCTTCAGCCACCTCGGGATCTGATGGAATACCTCCGAGTCAAAAACATCAAGTACAATCACACGAAATATCAGGATTACAACACGTACGAGTGCGGACATCTTTGCCTGAAATTCTTATATAAGAGCTTGTAGTGTGTGTATATTAAACCAGTCGAGCACGATCTGTCATGGGGGATTCATTGACTCTCAGCCTGTCCGACACATCCTCAGTACTCGAAGCACAATACTTCCCTCCCATCGAGCTTTCACCCAGCAAAAACTACGTTCTCGGACTGGTGGAGTTTCTATCATTCAACTCTATTCCCAATATCGATACGGGTAAAAACAAGTTTTACGTGGGTGATGAAGTGATTGTGCTACCGACTGGAAGTTATGAGATTGAAGACATTGACGTATATTTGCGGGAGGTTCTTGAGCCAAAAGGTATTTCTCTCAGTCTCAAACCCAACAACAATACGCTGCGTAGTACGCTGAAGTGCACTCACGTCGTTGATTTTCGACCGAAAGACTCCATCGCTCATCTCCTCGGTTTCACTCAGCGCGAGCTATCGCGTAACACGACTCACAGCTCAGAATTGCCTGTATGTATTCTCAAGGTCAACGTACTGCGAGTTGAGTGTAATATCACTTCAGGAGCGTACATCAACGGGCGCAAGGTTCACATGATCCACGAATTCTTTCCGGCTGTACCGTCAGGATATAAGGTCATCGAAGTCCCGTCACAAGTCATTTACCTCCCGATCGTCGCCAAGGTCGTTGATCACGTGCAAATACGCATAGTCGACCAGGATGGTGAGCTGGTGAATTTTCGAGGTGAAACGATTACAATCAGGCTGCATATCAAGGAAACGAAATAATGGGTATCGTCTTTGAGAAGAAGATTGGACAAGGATATAAAAGAGAATCAGCATGTCATCTACCGATCAGTCGACAACGAGTGCCGAAGACGATAACACGTCGCAACATTCAGTTCCTGCGAAGTCTCGGACTCCAAGTTGGAAGGAAGTAACGTGTGTACTATTTTGTTGCTATGGAAGACGCTCTGCACGTACAGTCTCCCGTCGTCTTCGACGAATCCGTAACGCATTACGAGATTCATTCGCATCAACCATACACCGCGTCAGCGTATAATAACAGTGATGAGATACGTATATCCATTCAGCATCAGGACCTGTGCCTCTTGCCCTCACGAAGCTCACTGCATGTGTGCGGGAAATTGGTTAAAGCAAACGGGGGAAACGTCGCATTAACAAAGCTCGTGAACAACGCTATCTTACATCTTTTCGAGGAGATTCGTTATGAGATCAATGCTATAGAGATCGATCGAAACAAGAATGTTGGATTGACATGTCTGATGAAGGGGTACGCGTCGTTGAGTCCGGGTCAGAGCGCAACAATTGAAAACGCAGGCTGGCTGAATGTCGAAGAGACCAACCAACTGACCGATGATAGCGGGTACTTCGATGTATCCATACCCCTCGCGATGATTCTCGGCTTCGCCGAGGACTATCGAAAAATCGTTATTAATACAAAGCATGAGCTGATTCTCACGAGATCGAGAAACGATTTGAACGCCGTTGTGCAAACAGCTCTGGAAGATGGATCCTACGAGGATTTCAAGATTGAACTAGCCAGAATCGAGTGGATGATGCCCTACGTGACGCTAACGGCCAAGCGCAAGATACGCCTGCTCAGCCATATTGATAAGGATATCGTGATGCCGTTTCGATGCTGGGAGTTGTATGAGTATCCCACTCTCCCCAGCACAACAAAACACATTTGGACTGTAAAAACGTCCAATCAGCTTGAGAAACCACGTTTCATCATTTTGGCCTTCCAGACCAATCGAAGAGGAGTAAAAAATGTAAACGCTAGCCGCTTCGATCACTGCAACATCACCAGCGTGAAACTGTTTCTCAACTCACAATGCTATCCGTACAGCAGTCTGAATCTCGATCTGACACGAAATCAGTATGCGCTCTTGTACGAGATGTATACCAACTTCCAGAATGTGTATTATGACAGGAACTCGGAACCCCTGCTGACGAAGAAAGACTTTCTCACACATGCTCCGATAATCGTGATCGATTGCTCGAAACAGAACGACGCGCTTAAACTAGCTCCAGTCGATGTTCGCCTGGAACTGGAGACTAGAGTCAATTTCCCTGCTGGAACTACGGCCTACTGCATGATCTTACACGATCGAATGGTGGACTACAATCCCGTGAGTGGGGATGTAAGAAGACGCGCGTGAGACACCCAAGACCTTGAAGTTACCGAGTGTCTACGATGTCTAAAACACTTTCCGAAACGAATCACTTACCACAATGAAATGAGAGTGTAAAGAATGTATATGCAACTTCAAATAAAAAACGATTTTATATCATACCGAGTTCATGGAGTTCGTTTCTATCAATATGATCACACATTTATACCATATCCCAATTCAAATTTCCCGCTGATATTCAAAGGTTAAAATTTCGAATTTTTTTGAAATATTAATTATTTTTTCCAGGAAACTTCTCATTTCTGTATCATTTAAATGTATCGCTTTTCGACCTTTGAATATCAGAGACATCTCTTGGTGATATGCAGAACCATCCAAATATCGCTTAGTCCGGACACGAACCTCAGGAATCCACCTTACCGATGGTTGGGCTGGACACGCAGAGCTCATATCCTCGCAGAAGATGGTGCTGATATTCAAAGGCTAAAATTATTGATTTTATGAAATACCGATTATTTTGTCCAGGATTCAAATTTACCACCCCTTAGCCTTTGAATTTCAACACCATCTCTCGGTGACGTCCAGAACCATCCAAACATCGTTTAGTCCGGACACGAACCTCAGGAATCTACCTTACCGATGACCAGGTTGGATCTGCAGGGGTAATATCCCACGGAAGATGGCGCTGATATTATCTGATATTATAGGCTAAAATTATCGATTTTTTCAAATATCTATTATTTTGTCCGGGATTCAAATTTACCGCCTTTTAGACTTTGAATATCAGCGCCATCTGTCGGCGACGTGCAGAACCATCCAAACATTGACGTGAGATGACTTTTTAAGATTTTGTCCGGTTTCCCAATATCGGGCGTCATGAGACCCCACGGGTGGGGGTAGCAATAATCTGCGACGGGTAAGCGGGGGAATCTAGCATACCGAGCGCGGGTAACCCTGGGTTGGATACGTCGGAATCTTCCACGAAGTTATCGAGTATCTACATTACCGACCGTGGGAAACCTGCATTATGACGCAGGAGTCTGCAGATATGTAGGGATCTTATCCCGCAGATATCTACCTTACCGGCTACAGATATGTAGGGATCTTATCCGCAGATATCTACCTTACCGGCCGTTGGAAACCGGGGGCCGGGGCGCAGGAATCTGCAGTTAGTCCGGACACGAACCCGCAGAAAATGGCGGCATGAATAACAAGATGGCGGCATGGTGGGGAATCGGCATAGCTCTACTACTCTTTTTGGATATCTGCTTACTCGACTCGAGGCTCGAGACTACTCAACGCCATAGATGATCGACTCAACACCCCCTTATGAGAGCGAACATGATGCTCTCAACTTTACGATCGGTTGTGATGACGATGACCCCGTTATTGCGTCCCTTGCTGGTTCTAAATTGAGACTCAATTATAAGCCTACAAATTGGACGCGTTTCTACGATGCTCTCAAGGAGTCATTATATTTCGTGCCTCGTTCTTCGAGATTACGTGGTAGTACGCCTGATCCGTACGATTTGCCACTAGTTTCAGAGATTAAAAAAAAAAACAAAATACAATCGTTTCCTTTCTCTCGTCGTCTCCCCGAAAACGCTCATAGTTTTTTCTAGTGCGAAGCACGCCACATATCAACATTATCACCGTTTATTAAAATAAAAGTTTCTGCCTTTAAAAATTAAAATTATCGGTCTGAGATTATGGGAAAATCTCATAAAAGGAAGAAGCTCCGCACGGACGAGGAAGAGGTGCAGAGACTTTTGAAAAAATTGAAAAAAGCTCAAGGAAAACTCGAACGCCGTCGAGCGACCGAGTCACCTACGCCGAGAGACGACGAAGCGTCCATAGGTACGGAAAAAATGTTTTTATTTTTTATTGTTTTACAGATATTAGTCGGGAGAAACCGCAAGCACGGGTTGTTGTAGAATTCTCATGAAATTCCAACGTAACCTAGAAAGCATTGTAGGGGGTTAAGTCCACACGAGAGTTGGAACATGGCCCACAAAAATTTGAGGTTGAGTCCACACGCGAGGTGAAACACAACCTACAAAAAATTCGAGTCAAGTTCGCACGAGGCGAAACATGACTTCAAAAAGTCTAGCGTGTTTCATTCACGGATTGTTCTCGCACCTTGCAGGAAGCGTGAGTAGAGACGAGGGCATCGCAGACGAGGCACTGTTGGAGGCAAGGAAGGAAAATGCAACACCGTTGGGTTCGGAGAAGGATAATGAATCTCAAGCACCGAAGGGTGATGCGGAAGTGACACAAGAAGCTGATGCCGAACCGGAGTTGGACGAAGAAATTCTGGAAATTATGGGCAAGGACCCATCCGAGCAACAAACCAAAGAAATCCCAATACACTCGCAAATACTCACGCTGGCGAATGTGGCTAACCGAAGGTTTGCCAAGAGACCAAAAACGTGATATTTTAGCAAAATATTCTAGAACTGGGAGCTGCTTTGTCGAAGCTCTAGGGTTGAACCCTGAGGTGAGCGCGGCCATGAACGAGGCCGCTGTCAAACGCGATAAACTTTTTTGTGCATTGCAAAACGCTCTAGGAGCGGCGATCATTGCGCTTGGTGCTGGGACGTCTTGTTTTCTTAAACAGAAAGAACAGCTCAATGAAAAGGTCAAAATTCTTGAAAATCTGTCGGACGTGGGCAAACTACTAACCGATCTGCATCATGGGATCACCTTGTCGAGAAAATCTTTTATTTCCCCTGGCGTACCAAAATTGAAAAAGGAAATTTTGGAGAACGCAAAAACAGATTCTCTACTGTACGGAGCAAAATTGTCCGAGAGAATCAAAGAAGGAAAATCTATCGAAAAAGTTGGACAGGATATGCGGTTGCATGACAACCCCAAGAGGTCGACAATGCGTCCTGGAGCGTATTTAAACCGAGCCGGCCCACCCGCAAGAACGACGCAACCGGGTACGCAGGGTGGGCTACGAAAAGCACAATCGAGATACCCGTTCCAACCACGGAGCTCAATTCCGAGCAGCAGACCGCGGATTCCCCCACGCAGGAGCCCGACCTCGTCGAAATCGCGCAGCGATTTCCGTTCAAATTATCGTCGATAGAGGTAAGCGAAAATGGCGGTCGACTGCGTTTTTTCTTAGAAAATTGGAAACTGATAACGACGGACAAGATCATTCTAAGCTACATCAAGGGTTACAAAATTCCCCTCGTAGCGGAGGTAGAACAGTCGGTAGAACCAGCCGAGCCAAAATGTTCAATACAAGAAGAAAAAGAAATGCACGCGGCCATCGACGAACTTATTCGCAAGAGAGCGATCGAGGAATGTGAATCGGAACGCGGCCAATTTTTATCAAAATATTTCCTAATAGAGAAACGCAATGGGAAAAAACGATTCATTCTAAATTTGAAAAAGTTCAACGAATTCGTTAAAACAGAGCATTTTAAGATCGAAGACATTAGAACAGCCGTTAATTATTTACGAAGATTATTAAACCAGTAGTCGGGTAGTTACGATCTAGAGGATCCATTTCTACTGCTTACCTCGATGATTTTCTCCTATTCGGAGATACGCAAAGAGAATGTGCGCACAATTTTGATCAAACTTATCGATTGCTTTCATCTCTGGGGTTCGTAATAAACGTAGACAAGTGTAAAAGTGTGCCAGACACTTCTTGTGAACATCTTGGATTTATTATAAATGCGGAAAAATATCAGCTAGAGTTAACCGATGACAAAAGACAGAATCTTACTGAAATCGTGAAAAAATTTGCATCGAAATTGCATTGTAAAATTCGAGAATTCGCGAAAATTCTGGGTCCGTTGGTTGCCGCCTGTCCAGCTATAGCGTATGGTTGGCTACATACGAAAAAATTTGAGAAGGTTAAGCTCGACGCCTGAAAAGTCAACGGAAGGAATTACGATAGCACGATGGTGATCCCAGAGTATCTGAAACAAGAATTCTATTGGTGGCAGAATAACTTGAAAGGCAGAGTTAACCCCATCAGAAAGTTCAATTTCAAAAAAGAAATTTTCTCGGACGCGTCGTTAACTGGCTGGGGGGCTTACTGTAATGGTCACGGGATCCATGGTTTTTGGTCAGTCTCCGAACGAAAAAGGCCTATTAACTATTTAGAGTTACTAGCAGTCTTAATAGCTTTAAGAACCCTTGCATCGGAGGATAGGAATTGCGAAATCCTGCTCAGAATCGACAACTCAACTGCAATTTCTTACGTTCATCGTATGGGAGGTGTACAGCTCGAGGAGTAAACGAGCTTGCTGCTAACATCTGGAATTGGTGCGAAAATAAGAAAATTTGGGTTTTCGCTTCTTACGTACAGTCGAAACAGAATAAGGAGGCAGATAGATTGTCAAGAATATCGAATATTGACACAGAGTGGGAGTTATCAGCTAAGGCTTTTAATAAAATTGTCGAAAAATTCGGAAGGGCCTCCGTCGACTTGTTTGCGTCACGTCTGAACAAGAAATGCAAAAATTATTGCTCCTGGCAGGCAGAATCAGACGCAATGGCTATAGATGCGTTTACTATACGATGGGCGAAATATCAATTTTACGCTTTTACACCTTTCGCATTGATTTTACGAGTTTTGCCAAAAATTAGAGAAGATCAAGCGTCTGGTATAGTCGTGGTTCCATTTTGGCCCACACAGCCATAGTTTCCAATTTACAAAGCGCTTTTGGTAGAGGAACCAATTATTTTTTACCCAGACCCAAAACTATTGCTTTCACCTTGCAAATCTTTGCGGCACCCGCTATACCGCAGTCTATCACTGATAGCCGGAAAATTATCAGGGATTCTTTCGAGGCGAGAGGAATGTCACGGGAATCGGCGGAGATAATGACTTCATCGATTGCAGAAGGGACACTAAAACAGTACCACGGCGCGATTCGCGAGTGGGTAAAATTTTGTCACCAAAGAAAACTCGACTGTTTCGATGTCAGCATAAGAGACACCACGGATTTCTTAAGCTTGAAGTTGCAAGAAGGTGGCTCGTACGGAACCCTAAACTCCCACAGATCTGCAATATCCCTCATATTAAAAAAGAAAATTTCATACGACGAATCGCTCAAACGGTTTTTCAAAGGAGTGTTTCGGCTGCGACCGCCTAAACCTAAGTATGATGAAATATGGAATGCGGAACCCGTCATCGAATTTCTAAGCTCGATTCCCTCGTCGTCAGAAACTAATCTAGAAAAGATTACTTACAAGTTGAAAACACTGATGGCACTTGCCACTGGAAGTAGAGTTCAAACGCTCGCTTCGATTAAAATAAGCAACATTACTTTTAGCTCCGAGGGAGCTAAAATATAAATTCCTGATCTAACAAAGACGTCTCGACCAGGAAGTTGTCAGCCGCTGCTCATCTTTCCTTATTTCAAACAACGGGAAGATTTATGTGTAGCGTGTACATTAACTGCGTACTTGGAAGCAACGAAAACGTTTCGAGAGGATAGGGAGGAGTTGTTTATCGCTTTAAAAAAGCCACATAAGGCAGTGTCATCTCAGACCATCAGCCGATGGATCAAAAAGACTCTAGGAAAGAGTGGAATCGACACGACACAGTTTACTGCATATAGCACACGTCATGTATCCACATCCACTGCTTGTCAAAGAGGATTAGATATAAGCAGTATCAGAAAGACCGCCGGTTGGTCGAAAAACTCAAAGGTTTTCACAACTTTTTTAAACGACCGTTTATGTCAAGCAGAACCGAGTTTGCATCGGCGGTACTGGAAAATAAATCAAATTAATCAGGGAATAAAAAGTCAAAAAATTGTTCTCTTATTCTCTAAACATCTACTACGTAATCTCGAAGAACGAGGCACGAAATATAATTGAAGGATCAAACGAACTTACCAAGTGAAGTTCGATCAAAAATTATATGAGAGCCTCGTTCGAGATGATTACGTCCCTCCCAAATACCCAATCACTTTTTCCCCGTAATCATCTAAAATTTTTTGACGCTCTCTAAATACTATGAGCGTTTCCGGGGAGACGACGAGAGAAAGGAAACGATGGTATTTTGTTTTTTTTTTTCTCTCTCTGAAACTAGTGGCAAATCGTACGGATCAGGCGTACTACTACGTAATCATCTCGAACGAGGCTCTCATATAATTTTGGATCGAACTTCACTTGGTAAGTTCGTTTGATCCTTTAATTTGAGGTGATTGTTTCCGATAACGGCAATCTCACTATAATCGAAATTGACTCTACTCTCGTTGCGATTAACGATTCGATCGCCAATATTATTTCTCGAACAGTTCCTTATTTCAAAAATTTCAACAGCATTTCAAAATTTATCAATGCTCGTTTCGAAAAATTGCAAAAATTCAATTCCTATCTAATTTCGCAACTACATTCTCTTCACATCTCGGATCCCACCGACAGACGACAGATAACGAAGGACGCTTAGGTTGCTCTTCGTCGCGTCCATGAATGTTTACGCTCAGAATTTCAACGCATCTCGGGAAAAAATTAAGCTAAACTGCTCGAACAAATCGATTATCGTAATCCTAGCACGTTTTTTCCTCGAATAGACTGCTTTGTAAAAAACGATTCACTGCAATTGACAACATTCATGTCAACCTAAATCAAACTAATCTCTTGCACAGGAGTCGGTGCAGTATCGCGTATTCATAGATCACAGATAATCACGTGTTAATCACGAGTAGTACCGAGACGCTTAACGCTATTGAGGCTTTCTACGAAGCCATTAATTCCCCCTGCTATTTAAATACAGGAACGCACCAAGCATGCCTCGTTACCAATACTGCTTTAGACAATAAATCGGAATTCGTTCATAAGCGTAACAATGGTTAGACAATTACGATATTCTCTAACGACAACAAATCAACGTACTCGAAGGGTGAGAAAGCCACGAACCCCTTCTGTAATATAGCATCTGTCAACAGAATCTTAAGACATCTCTTCAATAAAACATCTTGTGGTCTGGATAATATACTATCCATTGTCCTCAAACATCGTTTCCCCAATATCATTCGGACAATCACTATCACTTTCAATACTATGGACCTCGATTTAACGGCCCTCGATTTAATAGACAGTCTCAACCATGTCGCATTCATCGATCCATTTTTCGCGTGGTGGGAGATGGTGGGGGACGCTTAAAGTCTCCCTAATCAGGCCCGTGGCATGGAGTGCCGATGCGCTGATAGAGCATGGGTGGGCGTACGCAACCTCGATTTAACGAGGTGCGATGCGGAGCCGGTCCCGCCACTGGCCGTTAAATCGAGGTCTTAGTGTAACTCCATCAATCACCACTATTTTCCCTCCAGGTGGAAGTGTGCAAAAGTAAAATCTATTTTTAAAAAATTATATAAATAGGAATAAGGCGAACAAGCGCGTAACACTTGGCCATCATGACTTCGTTAATAACCTTATTATGTTTACCGGCTCCATAGTCTTGCCCCAGCGTGACTATCTCGATTTTAGTCGACTGCGATTCGACAAATACCGATGGTTGAACATCGATAGTGTCGGTATGAGAGTGCTCCTCAAGAGATGCACGCAATACCTCAGACGGAATAGACTTAGAGATCGTAGGCACCATGCTTTGCGACACTGAGCTTACAAAAACATGTATTTCGGCTCTGCCATCAAATGTTATTTAACTTTATTTATATTTTATTATTTCTCTCGTTGTACTCACAACTGACTCTGTGATATTTGGGAAGGTTTTTGTTTCATTTTTTTTCCTACACCCACCGTACGTCCGTCAGCGCGCTCGATATTTCAATCCTCCTACTAAATAGATACTGTGTACCTAGTTATATCTTCTCCTTTTGTCTTTCCTGTATTAACGAACCAGAGCTACTATCCTGCGAGATACTACACATGTAGTCATGCGAGTACTTACTTTTACAGTTATGTAGATTTCTTGTTATTTTTTTATTGAATCCTAACACTATACCGTACTTATTATAACAATAAACACAAAAAAAAGAGCACTCGATCTGCAATCGAGAGGTCCCGGGTTCGAATCCTGGTTCAGTCCGAGCCACGCTTTTTTCCGAATCATTCCTCTATCACGGTTGTTTCCGGGTTTCAAAATTGGCGCCCAACAAGAGAGCCCCGAAACATCGTGAAAATGCCCACCTCTATAGATTAATTAATGGAAATTAATTAATTCATAGGTAATAACTAGAAGGCTGACACGGTCGGTGGGAGACCCGCACGGAGATTCCCCTTCCTGAGCTAGCCCCCTCAGGCAGTGTCCCTTGCCCGTTGTATCCCTTCCCCTACAGTCCCTCAAGCAATCCCAGTCTGTAATACCCTGATCTGAGTTTGTTCGAGTCAAACCGTCAGGGTTAATTTAACTCTGACAGGGAGCATTGTAACACGGTATGAGGACGTTTCAGGAACCAGTGTGGCAGTGGTCTGGATAGCTCAGTTGGAAGAGCACTCGACGAGTCTCGTTGAGACGATAAACGTGTGAATATCGCACCACGAGAACATCAACGAATCGTCACCACACAGATTTCCTGAGAAAGCCGATGCTGGCCATAACAACACAACCCTCGACATCGAGAAGCACAACACCACTAGCATCACCATCCGCCACCGGCAGACAGCAAATCAATACCCGGCATCAGTTGCCGAGTGCGCAGCTGAATTGGTTGGCTAAGCTAAAAACGGATCTTGCAAATATCATCACCGAGAAACTTAATGACATCGCGTCACAGGTGTCGGCTAATTCAGCCAAAATCGAATTTATCCTAAATATTTTTTATCGCAATAATGCCCAGCCAGCCTAATAGTTTTTCTGTTCTTAAAATAGCGGCAATGAATGTCAATTCGATTATCGCAAACCATCGACGACTCGAGCCCCTTGATTTTATGAAAAAAAATATAAACACGATATTATACTGCTCTCCGAAACGAAGATAATTCCTTTGCACAAATTATGTTTCCAATCGGCCTAACTCCCAACAGGGTGGTGGTACGGCTATGATTAATAAGAAATCAATTCCATTCGATGTAATCAAATTTCCTTCATCGTAGAATAATGAAATCATTAAATATTCAATTATAAAAATTAAGACGCGAGGTACCCGGAAACTTTTCATTGTAAGTCTATACGTGACAAACGATAATCGAACTCTGTTCATCACAGAACTCGATCAGCTGTTCGACAAACTCCGATTTCACCACGGTGGTGCATATTATATCCCCCCAAAAAACACCATAAATGGTGTAAAAAAAGTTGAGACAAGTACATTTCCTTGCATCGTTTTATCTTTCCTTACAAAAATATGTCAAACATAAATAGTTGTAAAATAAATCCTCACAAAAAGTTCTCAAATAATTTCAAATCATCCAACTCACAGTTGCCAAGTACATCCAGCATTTTTATTGTTTACATTGTTTATTAACCATTTATAAGTAGGTCACAACGCCCGAAAACGTCTTGAAACGGGACTTAGGGACTTAATCTAAAAATGTATTGTTTGAAAAATTTTTATTGAAAAAAATTCGGATTGAAAAAAAAATTCGAACGAAGTACTTGGCGAGTTACGTAAAATGACTGTACGGACTACCTGTTACGAACTCGCCAAGTACTTCGTTCGAATTTTTTTTTCAATCCGAATTTTTTTCAATAAAAATTTTTCAAACAATACATTTTTAGATTAAGTCCCTAAGTCCCGTTTCAAGACGTTTTCGGGCGTTGTGACCTACTTATAAATGGTTAATAAACAATGTAAACAATAAAAATGCTGGATGTACTTGGCAACTGTGAGTTGGATGATTTGAAATTATTTGAGAACTTTTTGTGAGGATTTATTTTACAACTATTTATGTTTGACATATTTTTGTAAGGAAAGATAAAACGATGCAAGGAAATGTACTTGTCTCAACTTTTTTTACACCATTTATGGTGTTTTTTGGGGGGATTTGGCTTCTTTTTGCAAAGGATTATATATATTTTTACCATGTAACTTCTATGTGAAAGCTTCGAATGGTGACTGCTCTGCTCAGGCTAGAATTAAACAATTTTTGAGGGGATGAATTTCGTCTTTCCAAAACATTTCGTCATGCGATGGTTTCATTATTTTACAAATTCAGAGGCCCCAATCTAGCAACTAAGACATTAAATATCATTTGCATTTCGTTTATTAGATCCTTAAGGGGGTCAGGTACCGAAAATTTCACATCCAGAACCACTAACGGTAGAGACTCGCTAATTTTGGTCTTGATATCATTTCTCGTATCAAAATACCTCACATTGATAAAATTTCGTAAAATTAATTTTTTCCACGTGTTTAAAATAATTTTTTTCGAATCCGTTACGATAGGTATCGGAAATCCCATCTGCTAGATTGTTCATTGTGACCCAAAGAATGTGTAAAAAAATCTACAACCCTCAAAGTTCAAAATTGTAGAAGGAGATACCATTTAAAGGCACAAAAATTTTCCAAATGTGTGATAAATTAATTGGTAGAATATAATAAGAAGAAAATGGATTCCACGGCCTGAATAAAAAAATTCTATGATATGATCAAGTAATAAAACTTTACCTGGACGAAATTATATAACAACACTTATCACAATGAATAATCTAGCAGTTGGGATTTTCGATATATCAACGGTTTCGAAAAAAATTATCTTGAAAATAGGGAAAAAATTAATTTTTCTAAATTTCATGAGGTATTTTGACATGAGAAATGATATCAAGACAAAAATCAGCCAGTCTCTACCGTTAGAGGTTCTGGATGTGAAAATTTCGGTACCTGACCCCCTTAATAAGCTTAGCAAACTTCAAAATGTTCCATGCGTACAACATGTTATCAATGAGGTATCCCGATTATTGTGAATGCTCGCATGACCTATCCGAACAACTTTGAGTCTTTGATTCTTGATACAATGCACCATCGCTAAGATATAAAATCATAGGCATCGCTTTTCGATAGTCTGTTTATAATATTGAGCTTTATGTTTTTTTTCTTAGCAATGGAATGGTAAAGCTTTGTTTGTACAGATACCAACTGAATGCAGACTCAACCCGACCCACGTAATTCTGCTCATAAAAGTCACACGCATAATTAACTGAACACAGAAAAATTCGACACATTGCACTGTAAAACAAAAAAAATCCCATGAAGCGACATGACCCAGACAAACTCAGCCTATAATTAAATTGGTGCAGAAAAACCCAATGCGCCATCGGCTTGCTCCAATTAAACTGGACATATTGCCAATTCAAGATGGAAAAACTCGATGCATCACCAATTCGACATGCAAAAACTGCCAGGGCATGCCAACACAGAAAAATTCTCCCTTGGCGTAACTCGCCACAGCGAAACTTTCGTGGCACAGCTCGGCCCGCTCCAACTCTACACAGTCTAACGGACTATGGTTGCGTCTGTTGAGAGTTGAAGCGGACCAAGTTACGCCGCATGAGAGTTTTCGCTGTGTGAAACTGTACCATGGGAGAGTATATCTCCATCGAGATAGCCCGTAGGAGATTTTTTGTGCGTTGAGTTGGTGGTGCGTCGAATTTTTCTATTCCAAATTGGTGGTGCTTTGTGTTTTATTGTAGCAAGTTGATGGCGCAACGAGTTTCTTTTTATCAAGTTGGATATGGGCCAAATTTACTGGGTCAAATCCCTATATGGGGAAATGTTTTTGTGACGGCTTAGCGATGTAACTAATTTTTCTGTGTTTAGTTGATGACGCATACTATTTTTCTGTCTAGAATTGCGCGAGCTTCTCTGGTTTGCATTCAGATGAAATCTGTGATAATAAGGCAGTGCACCTGGGACTTTGTATGATGTCAAATAGAATACTCGGAGTTGATGGCGTAGATCATGTGCGGATTAAAAAACGTTAGAAGAGCTCCGGCATATCGATAACAAGCATAATGCTCACGGAACCTTTTGAAGTCCTGATGATCCTGAGAGAGGGAAGAGATACAAAAAGAAAATATTCAATCGAAATTACACGATGCAAAGAACTTATGAAGTTCACTTGGAATTTAAATATCATTTAAATAATAATTAAAATGTAAAAAACAATGTTAAAAATAAAAATACTGAATGTACTTTGATGTTTGTGGAAAAAAACACAATTCTGTTTCATTAATATACTTTAAACTTTATTTAATTAATAATCAATATTTATTTTTCGAAATACACCAATATAACCACTAAATGGGGAGTCATATCACTACGAGAACGCACATATAAGTATATAATTTTTTTTTTCACCGGCTCTGTCCGAAAATGATAAAATAATACTCTAACACTGTTCGTTTTTTTTTTTTTTTTTCAATTTATTTTTATACTTCACTTTCGTAATAAAACCTCTGAACTTTCATCTCAAAGTAACGATAAAAAAAAAGCTTAAACGACTTTCGGAAATGCCGAAGCAACGAAGGCAGCTTCGTTAACCAAAGATCATACGTCACATGACATACGTGATTTCAGCCTTTTAGCCTGGTGTGACAGGTGAGCGATGAATTCGCGGTTAGATTCACGGGCGGTGCGAAAATTTGTGGCGGAGACAAAAAAAAAAAAGAAAACGATGATGATGATGTACGTCGAATGAAAATAATAAAATGCAATATCTCCCATATGTCAATAGCTACAGCATTCATTTGGGTACCGATCGAAAGAGAAAAAAAAATAAAAAATATTCGTGTTGATATCATTGCCTAAGTCCGTATAATTCATTAATAATTCGGAAAATAAGTTTCGTTATATAGATATACTCCCGTGTATAAGCCAGATGTGTGGCGTATAAGAGGCTGTAGTACCTCTCGACATGTCGGTAAAGGAGAGGAAATGTACTTGTCTCGAGGCACTACCGTGCCTCTTAATAATAGTAGGTGATTTCCACACACGACGTACTGCATGGGGAGATAGCGTCACCAACGAACGACGCAGATACTTTGCTCGGCGGGAGGATAGACTGCGAGTCAATTATAAGTGGAGTATTCTAGTACCGAATAATTCGACATATCATCCGGCACCCTCGTACCTATATATTTGCCTAATTGACTCCAGAATCGTGCTGTCTAGCGTCACTGATAACGATCTGCAGACTCTTCCATATGATAGCGATAACTCGACGATTAGTCTCACAGTCAAGATCATCAATTGTGAGCTTATTTCAACTAACGCAGGTGGTAGCAGTCCAAGATACAATTTCAAACATACTAATTGGAAGAGATTTTATGAGACACTTGACGGGTTATACACGACAACGTTGCCTGCCAACCGAAACCTCTCGATTAACGAAATTGACAATCATTCAGAAAACATAAGTCATTCGATCAAGCAGGCAATCACTCGCACAGTACCGACAATTGAACCCTCATATAGTATCAGCAAATATGTGAATGCGACAATTAAAAAACTACAACAAACTAAATCTCTTTTGATCACGCAGCTGCGCGCACTGCATATTTGGGATCCGACCGGTAGATAATGAGTCACGCAGACGGCGAAAGCATCCCTCTGAGTAGTGAGATACAATCTTCGATCGGAGTTCCAAAGGACAGGCGAAATATATTAGACCAATAGAATGAATCAGATTAACTTCAGGGATTTCAACACCTTTTTCCCTGAAATCAACAATGTATTAAGACCAAGGCGCAGCTTAGCCATCGACAATATCCATGTAGATCGCAATGACGCTGATATCTTGCGCCGAAGCCTATGAAAATTGAATGGAACTCCGATCGTGGATGACAAGCTGATTGTTTCAAGTACACAAGATAAACTTAATATCATCGGGGCATGCTACAGAAGATCAATTTGCCTCACCATCTGAACACTAGGTCTCATCTTGTAGTGCTGGTTGCGGAATCCGTGAGGCATATTAAAACCGAGTTTACTCGGAAACGCCAAAATAACGAGACAATTACCGTTTTTAACAACGATAATTAATCGATCAATCCTATTAGGGGAATTGCTGCACATTACTCCTGTTGCACCTTTGTGGAAGTTAGCAAAGTTCTCAAGTATCTGCCCAACAAAACATCCAGTTGCTTTGACAGCATTCTCCCCCCCCCCCCCATTGTATTCAAGCATCTTCCTCGTAAAATCATCAGAGCCCTCACGATTACATTTGATAACTCACTGAACAGGCACTATTTTCTGATCGGGTGGAAATGTGCAAAAGTTCTTCCAGTGCTTAAGAAGAACAAAAACCCTAATGACCCTTCAAGTTATCGTCCGATTAGCCTTACGCCGAGTAAAAGTAAGGTGCATGAGTCCGTTATTAATACCAGGATAATAGCGTTTTGCAGTTAAAACAATATATTGACGGATTATCAATTCAGATTTAAATATCATCACTTTATAACTCACGCTGTACCCAAGCTCCTGTCTGACCTCAATACTTAAGTGGGCAGAAGCCAGTTGGTTGGGGTGGTCCTCCTCGACCTCGGGACAGCGTTTGACTCAGTATGGCTTGAGGGCCTTCTTTTTAAACTGAATAAATGTAATTTTCCGGACTGACTTATCTTCACTGTATGGGATATGATCTCGCATAAAACATTTGTTATTTGAGACAATATAACTATCTCAACTATAGTTCTCAACATCGTGGAGGGGCCTCTAGCAAGGAACGCTTAACTCTTCTATATTATTTAATATCTTTACTAGCGAACTGCTCAATCTCTTCGGTATAAATCGTAATTCTAACACATCTGCCATAGAATTTGCAGACGATATCATCTTGAACACCAAAGGAAACTGTGTACAGCTGGTTAAGAACGAACTTGAAGATATCGCAGAGAGGGTTAACCGGTTCTATATGGCATGGAACCTGCGTTCAAACCCTCTTAAACAGGAAACTATCCTGTTTAAAAAACTCGTTGATTCACTACCATCTAAGTGCAAGGCAGATAGATTTTCGCATCGCTATAACTAATCCGGGAACAAATGATAAGCAGCGAAAATCTCATAAGAAATTAGTCAAATATTTGGGAGTGCAGCTGGATTATCTCTTTCGGGGGAACATCCACCCGTACAACTAATCAGATAAGGCAAAAACTGCTTTCCAACCGAATAACAGGATTTTCTGCTGCAGACATCTATCAAGTCGTGCAAAAATAATTTTATGTATGTTATTAATCTATTTCATTCTGACCTATGCATCACCGATAAAGTGGAACACAGGCCAATCCGTTATCGAGCAATTTCGGACATTCGAACGGAGATGTCTGAGGGCTTGCCTTTATCTGTACCGCTCGGCACATTCAGAATTTCAGCACTTTGTTTTTAATAAAACATCATATGACTGTGCAGGCATCCCGTGCGTTGACTTGTTTATTCTTAAACTAACTAGAGATTACTGTAGTATACTGACAGCAAGTGCGAATCCCATTATCCGAGCGATTGCACAGCAAGATTCCCAAACCTCAGCACTCCAATTCCGTAGCGGATACATTACGCCCCAAGCATTTACCTACTGTGACGCAATCAGAATTATCCAAGATGCAGTCAATATGCCACTTCTGTATCATTGGAAACGGAATAAAGCAAATAAATGGATCAGGCTTACGCACTTTGACTTGATTGGGGATTCCACCAAATTTACTGGCTTTACTGATATTCCTCAGCATGACCGCAATACCTTAACAGACTAAAATTTGAGAAATACCAATGGCTTTCGCTCGATTGCCCGTATATGCTTGATCTCCACGCTCGTAGAACGCAGTACGTTCGCAGAGGAGGACAAATTGTCAATAGAAACCAACGTCGTGGATGAACAATTAATTGAACTGCCAAGAGTTGTGGATACATTCTTCACTGTAATTATTGTAACATAGTCACTTCTGTACCTGTTTGTTTAATTATTTGTTGGTAAGCCTAGACGTTATATGTAACATACTGCCAGGAGAGAATTCTAGGAAGATTTTTTCATATCCTACATAATTTTTTTTCCCATCTCCTGATGGTGAAACCAGCACGCTAAACATTTATGGACGCTTAGTGTGTTCCTCACACAGCAATTTAAACGGTCGTCATAATAATTCAACTAAAGAAATACTATATTGCGAGACGCTGTTAAATACAGACACGCATGTAAATAATTATAGAGTGTAAGATTTTTTGTTATGTGTTTATTGTATCTACCATCCAAAATACTGTACACACGAACAACAATAAACGTTAAAAGAAAAGGAGAGCACTCGACCGGCAATCGGAAGGTTCCGAGTTCGAACCCTGGTTCGGTCTGAGCCGCGCTTTTTTCAGAATTTTTCCTCTTTCCAGGTTTTTTCCACGTTATAATATACATGTTACGTCCCGGGTTTTTGTGATTTATTATTGTTTCACTTACCTCGTTGACGTAACGAAGTTTAAGGTTTTTGTTGCTCCCTTTTAGGTGGGAATGTGCCCGCCAAGGACTGAAGCTAGAGCGGGGAACAACACTAATCAATTTATTTAAAACGCAGTAGAATATAACAAAAAGTAATCAATTTATTTAAAAAACAGTATTTTTCTATTTTATATTTTCAAATGTTATATTCTCTTTTGGAATTTTATAACGACCCCGACCATCCTGGTAGGGGGCCGGAGGGGAAAACTTTAAATTTATGCGACTTCCACTATTCTCGTCGACAGTCGTGATCTCACTAACTACTGTTTATAATTTTTCGATAGCGGAGAGCATCTTTAGATTCCTCCGCGACAAAAAGAGTACGTGGGCCTAGTGCTGCACATCTTGGAGGTACCCAGCGTCCGGCCCGTTACCGTGAGATCCCCAGTGTCAGCAAAATTTAGAGACGCTTTGATTGTGGGATCGTCACTGGTTACTTGTTCGCACGATGATTATTCAGCTACTGTAACATTTTGAGACGTCTCTTCTTCTCTGAATTATTGAAATATTATTTCAACAAAAATGTCTATCTTGATGACTAAAATAATAATTCTGAAAACCCAGGACGTAACAATATAAATATATATATATACTAGAAATAGCTTAACTGCCCGTCGGTTAACTGCACCCCTCCAGCTCTTTCTTCGCCACAACGACGTCGTGTAGGAGACGGTTAACTGTCCGACTTCCCTCTCATATCCGCCCTAAAGCGGGCAGTTAAGGGAGTTCCAGTGTATATTGAAACGTTTTCGCTTTTTGTGACCTACGCGAGGGGAACGAAAAACGAAAATTGTATGGTTTATTTGGTTTGGAGGTTCGCGTGCTGGACCGGGGTCTAGGTTTTTATGTTTTTGGGGAAGGGAAAGATTTGCCTTAGGGCTTAACTTCTGTCAAAGTCGTGTTTTCACGACTTGGCTAAATTTCATCATAGGCGAGATTTTTATAGGACTGGGTGGTATGGGTTTAGAGGGAGTGGGAGTTTTTGCCGTTGCTTACAAGCGAGCAGAAGGCTCGAAGGGTAAAATTTATATTTTACTAGAAATTATTTGAAATTCCCTTGATTGGTCGGCTTATTACCTTTAAGATTCCAATCACGTGGAGCTTGTACTCAAATAGATTTTGGATAAGCAAGAGAGGATAAGGTTGGTCGTTGATTGTATTCAGATTTTCTTTTTGATGAGGCTTAAATGGCTCGATAAATTAGTCGTCGTAGCTGACGATTTATTCATAAAGAAGATTCATGCATAAATCGTGTATGCTAGTAGGATAATTTTTAAATGATTAAGTTTTTTTATTGTTTCCCTATGGCCGACGACCAATCACCTAGTACTGGAGCGATTCAGTATAGTCGAGAGACTCAAGGCGATCTTAAACTAACACCTGGAAGAAAATAAAGTGGTGGATAGCCAGTATGTCATACCTGCGTGTCGCACCTTGATTTTCCTGTGGGTACCAAAGATATTGCGTTAGGATATTTCGGTAAAGCTTAAAGCGTATCTCCTCGGAGCGATTCTGGCAAGACACACCATGTTAAGGTGGATCCAAGAAGGATCGAATTGTTCGCAATGAAGCAATTTGGTAGGTAAGAGGAATAGTGAGTCTGGAGCGAGCTAAGATCGTGCTTTTATACCCCACAAATCGTTGGGTGCGATGGTGGTGCCTTGCGGCGGCGTGTTACGCATCTGCGCCTGCGTTGCGTTGGCCGCTACTGCTCAGGTACGCGAAGGTATGATGGGGGTTATGTTTGATTGTGTATAGGGACTGGATATGGTTCCGTTACAATATATATATGGGGCATTCCACCCCAATTCAACCGGCCTCCGACCCTCACTATTTTTGATTCGACTCGCAAATTTTTATGTTGTTCACCCACATGAGTAGAGACTACCATATTTTTTTTAGATTTTTTTCCATCCCGTTCTGGAGTGACAATTTTTTGAAAAAATCGATGAAACCCAATTCAATCAGCGATATCTTCTAAGTAAAAATCGCTATCGGAAGATTTCACCAGGTCAAATATTTCACCTTGAAGTCTACTTTTTTATGAATTTATTTTTAAAATTTTCCAATTTTTTTTTTACAAAAATCAAAAAATCGATTTTTCGATAAAAGTGCCATTTTTAATTTAAAAAAAAAATCACAAAAAAAGTACATCGTAAAACAAAATTTTTGAGCCCAGTCTCATCGTGGGCAGATTTTTTTTTGTAGTTTTGACAGCTATTTGAAGTTTATTAGAGTACTCTAATAAACTTCAAATAGCTGTAAAAATCGATGAAACCCAATTCCATCAGCGATATCTTCTAATTAAAAAAGGTTATCGGAAAACTTCACTAGGTCAAATTTTTTATCTTGAAGTCTCCTTTTTTATAAATTTATTTTTAAAATTTTCCAATTTTTTTTTTCTATCGAAAAATCAAAATATCGATTTTTCGGAATGAGTGCCATTTAAAATTTTTTTTGTTATAAATAACAAAAAAAAGTACATGGTAAAACAAAATTTTTAAGCCCTGTCTCATCGTGCGCAGATTATTTTTGTAGTTTTTACAGCTATTTGAAGTTTATTGGAGTACTCTAATAAACTTCAAATTGCTTATTAGAGTACTCTAATAAACTTCGAATAGCTGTAAAAACTACAAAAAAAATCTGCCCACGATGAGACAGGGCTCAAAAATTTTGTTTTACCATGTACTTTTTTTGTGATTACAAAAAAAAAAATTAAAAATGGCACTCAGTTCGAAAAATTGGTTTTTTTTTATTTTTCGATAGAAAAAAAAATTAGAAAAGTTTTTAAATAAATTCATAAAAAAGTTGATATCAAGATGAAAAATTTAACCCGGTGAAGTTTTCCGATAGTGTTTTTTAATCAAAGGATATCGCTGATTAAATCGGGTTTCATCGATTTTTTCAAAAAATTTTCACTCCAGAACGGGATGGAAGAAAAATCTAAAAAAAAATATGGTAGTCTCTACTCATGTGAGTAAATAACCTGAAAAATTGCGAGTTAAATCAAAAATGGTGAGGGTCGGAGGCTGGTTGAATAGGGGCGGAATGCCCCATATATATGGGCTAATCCACCAACTTACAGCCAGCACTTTAGGGTCACATACACGATTTAGTTGCAATTAAGATATGTTGGAGTGTACACTGAAATATAAAAGTCCTCCAATATTTAGATTTTTAGGACTTAAAGTCTGGAAGAAACACGCTGATGAGTTTTTCACTCAACAAGATTCTAGGTTTTCTTTTCAATTTTTATCTCAATCCTATGGTCGGAAAAAAAATATGACTCGGTATGTTTTTTGCGTAAAAAAGTATGATCTTTCCGAATATCTAATCAATTTTAACGTAGACTTACATAACCTGCCGAAAAAACACGTTTTTCGACATTTTCGTTCCTGTATATGCTAAGAAAATATAAATAAAAAGTTTTTATTATTTTATGTGAAAAAGCGGATATTTTTGCGTATTTCTTGTGATTTTCAGAGTAGGATGAAAATCGGATCATAATTGAATCGTATGAACAAAAATATACGAGGATTTTTGGATCTCCGGTGTAACGGGAATTTCGCAACTCACGTTACCTTCGGCCCATCTCCCCATCCCTGACGCCGGGAGAGCCGTTGAGCGCCAGGTAATCTTTTTATTCAACGGCGGGAATTACCAAACCCGCTAAACGTAATCTGAACTAACGTTAACGGAAACGAAACGAAACAAAAAGGGACGCCGGCGTGTCGGATGGCGAGATCGGTGACGGTATACCCGATTCGCTCAGTGTGTAGGTTGTGGTGAGAGGGCGTGGACGGCTGGCTAACTCTCAAGTGCCTTCGAAACTCAAACAGAAATAATGAAACTCAACGCAAAAATTATAATATATGGGACCTTGGTTCAGGCTAATTTATTCATGTTCTTTCGATAGCACGCAAATTATTCCACAGCATTTTTCAAGAGTAGACCCGCAAAATTCGAAGAAATACAAAACAAAAAAAAATAAGGAGACTCGAGAATACAATAAATCAAATAATAACGCAAAGAGTCTATACGATAACAAAAATGCAAACACGATAATGAAAGGGACTAAATTATAGGAGAAATCTCATTTCTCGAAGACGATAGCTCAAGCGTAGACGAGAACGGGCACCAAAGAATGTTCGATAACATAATGTAGGCTCCAAGCGGAGAACCGCTCGGATCGAGAGCTGGAGCGCAAGAGAGCGATTCGAGCAGGTAATCTGCCCGAAAAGCTAATGTGGAGAGAGAGACCCATAAGCGCACGCGCAACGAAAGCTCGAAATTCTCTCTTCTCCTGACGTCACGATGAACGCGAACGCCTTATCGAAAACCGGACAATGCCAGGAAAATTCAAATGATAACGCAAAATTGACATTAAATAATATTTCCTTAATTACTAATCGAAATACGCCGAAGTTCTCCGACGGCGTGTGGGTCCTTCTGTTGCGATGATCGTCCTTCAAGTGGTATTCTTCTGGTATGGGAAGATCCGGAACTAACTAAAACTAAAACTACGATAACGGTGTGATCGGGCAATCCGTGGCGCCGGGGTGATCACAGGTCCCTTCGCCAACGGCCTTTCAAACGTAAACGTAACGCAAAACGTAACTCAACCCGCAAAACGCCCTTCTCTTCTCTATACCCTGTAACGAAGCGTCGAGACTCCCACTCGAACCTTTATACTCACTAAAATTAGTATCCCTGAAAGACCGAGTGTACCGGGTGGCTCAGTAAATTCGGCCCTGATCTACGGCAACTCGGCATCTCGAACACGCAAGGACCCGACAAAAGCAAAACTCAATAGGAAAACGTACGATAACGCGAAAAGTAAAGCAATTAAGGCGAAACGGTCGCCAATACTGATTTCGAGAACGGACTAATACTTACGCAACGAAATTAACTGAATTTATCGCAATCTTAACCAAAAAAACCCTGGTCGGAACGACCTGTGACGCTAAATCAGAAAATTGCGTCACACCGGATTTTCGGATTTTATGATTTTCTGAATATGTATATGAGATATATCGTACATTTTATTTGGTCTTACTACTTTAGATTGCTGCTCAATTATATTTTAAAACGGATAAACCATATATCATCCGCGTTTTCATTGAAGATCCTCCCATAAAGTATGATGTGTTAGTTTATAACTTTCAAATTTGGCGCCTGGTATACTAGCTGACTCTAAGGGCGCAGTCCTATGTAGACCCGGACGGAACAGAACGTATATGAAATCTAATGGATTTTCTGTTCCGTCTTTCTGTAATCCGGCGATCCGGCTCTACATGTGACGACAGCCATACTGCGAAATTTGGAAGATACCCATTAAACGTTTCATTAGCCCCATGGCGTTGACGGATAATTATGAAGAAATTCAACGTCCTGTGAGTGTGTTCGGGGGTATTAACAATGTCTGAACTTGCCGGTTGAAGTAGAAATTAATGTATATCTATAGGGATACTGCAATGTTATTCCGGTCGACAACGTTCGAAAACATAACCTCAATTGCTCGCCGTACAAAGTCCCACGGAGTGAGTTGTCTTTATAATTTTCAGTAAACTAATTTTTCAAGCTTTAGGAATAGCATTGTTAGATATAACTTACGGCAGATTGCTAAATTGAACGGATTAAAACATTCTATCGGCATTTTCACGTTAACAAAAACTTGTGAGTTTATCTTTGATTTATCAAAATGATAGCGATATATCACTTACGAATCAAGACTTATAGAATATTGTCATATCAACAATTTAAATTAAAAACTCAATAACTCTGAACCACGAGTGTTGACTGAAAATTATATAAACAACTTACTACATGGGACTTTGTGCGGCGAGCAATTGAGGTTATGTTTACGAATTTTACCGACCGGAATAACATTGCAATTTATCTATAGATATACATTACCTGCTACTTCAATCGGTAAATTCAGACATTGTCCATACCCCCGAACCCACTCACAGGACGTTTCATGTCTTTATGATCGTCAGTCAACGCCACGAGGCTAATGAAACGTTTTATGGGTATCTTCCAAATTTTGCAGTTGGGCTGTCATCACATGTAAAGCCGGATCGCCGGATTACGGAAAGACGAAACGGAAAATCCACTAGATTTCGTATACGTTCCGTTCCGTCCGGCTCTATATGGGACTGCGCCCTTAAAGTCAGCTAGTATACCTGGCACCAAATTTAAAATTTAGAAACTAACGTATCATACTATATGGGAGGATCTTCAATGAAAACGCGGATCCTATATGGTTTATCCGCTTTCAAGCATAATTGACCAGCAATCTAAAGTGGTAAAACCACATAAAATGTACCATATATCTCATATACAAATTCAAAAAATCGTAAAATCAGAAAATCCGGAGTTCCGAAAATCCTAGAATATTTTTGTTTATACGATTTAATTATGATCGAATTTACATCTGACTCTGGAAATCGCAGGAAGTACGCGAAACTGTCTACTTTTACATATAGAAAAATAAAAACAATTTTTTTTTTATTTTCATCGCATATACAGGACCGAAAATGTCGAAAAAACGTATTATTTCGGCAGTTTATATGAGTCTACGTTTAAATTGATTTCATATTCGGAAAGATCACACTTTTTTACACAAAAAACGTACCGAATCATGTTTCTTCCCACCATACGATTGAGATAAAAATTCAAAAGAAAACCCAGAATCTTGTTGAGTGAAAAACTCATCAGCTTGTTTCTCCCAGACATTAAGTCTTAAAAATCTAAAAATTGCAGAACTAATATATTTCAGTATAGACTATAACACATCTTAATTGCAACCAAATCGGGTATGTCACCCTGAAATGCTGGTTGAAAGGTGGCGGATTCGCCCATATATATTGTTCTATATTATGTAAAGATATCGCCGCCGCCACCGTGTTGAGAATACCTAACCTCGCCTCGATAACCTAGGTAACCTAGGTAACTTAGGTAAGGTTAGGTTAGGTTTGGGTTGGGTTGGGTTGGTCATCCTTTTCAAATTGGACGCACGTTATCAGTTCGATTCATAGTCATCCTTTTAAAATTGAATACCCGTTATCAGTTTGATTCTCGGTCATCCTTTTAAAATTCGACACCCATTATCAGTTCGATTCTTGGTCATACTTTCAAAATTAGACACTCATTATAAGTTCGATTCTTGGTCATCCTGTTCAAATTAGACACCCGTTATACGCTCAATTCTTGGTCATCCTTTTCAAATTGGACACGCGTTATAAGCTCATTTCCTGAAATGACGACGGCGGCAATATCTTTATATAATATAGAACGATATATAAATATTAAGAGGCACGGTAGTGCCTCGAGACAAGTACATTTCCTCCTTTACCGACATGTCGAGAGGTACTACAGCCTCTTATACGCCACACATCTGGCTTATACACGGGAGTATATCTATATAACGAAACTTATTTTCCAAATTATTAATGAATTATACGGACTTAGGCAATGATATCAACACGAATATTTTGTTTTTCTCTTTCGATCGGTACCCAAATGAACGCTGTAGCTGTTGACATATGGGAGATATTGCATTTTCTTATTTTCATTCGACGTACATCATCATCATTTGCTGTGATTTTTTGTCTCCGCCACAAATTTTCGCACCACCTGTGAATCTAACCGCAAATTCATCGCTCACCTGTCACACCAGGCTAAAAGGCTGACATCACGTATGTCACGTTACGTATATATGTAAGTCACTGTTTGAGGACTTGCATGGAGGGAGGTTGAGGTTCAAATCAGCACACGTATGATGTAGTAATCAACTGTAATATTAACAATATGTACAATATAGCAAAAGCCAAAAATATTACAGTGGATGAATAAATTTAAACTAACCTGAATCGATACGATTGCCGATAGCAAACCTTTGTGTACATCTGTACGATAACATCGATGCTAACCGCTCGGAGTCTTATTACATACTGACTCTTACGCACGAGTCGACAACCGACCAAGCCAAGCTTGATGACGCATAAGCTTACATATATGATCTTTGGTTAACGAAGTTGCCTTCGTTGCTTCGGCATTCCCGGAAGTCGCTTACGCGATTTTTTATCGTTACTTTAAAATGAAAGTTCCGAGGTTTTATTACGAAAGTGAAGTATAAAAATAAACGAACAGTGCTAGAGTTCAGTGCTATTTTATCATTTTCGGACAGAACCGGTGAAAAAAACAATTATATACTTATATGTGCGTTCTCGTAGTGATATGACTCCCCAATTTCGAAAAATAAATATTGATTATTAATTAAAGTTTAAAGTATATTAACGAAAGAGAATTGTGTTTTTTTCCACGTACATCCAAGTACATCCAGCATTTTTATTTTTATCATTGTTTATTACACTTTACTTATTGTTTATTACATTTTAATTATTGTTTAAATGATATTTAAATTCCAAGTGAACTTGATAAGTTCTATGCATCGTGTAATTTCAATTCAATATTTTCTTTTTGTATTGCTTCGCTCTCTTCGAGAGCTCTTTGCAACTCGTCCCTCAAACTCGCGTTTTCCTCGCGGAGAGATCTCTATCTCGACAATTCTTTATTGCCTAAATTCGTTTCATTGGAAAAATTCTAGCTCCGCTTCAGCATCAATTTTATTTTATGAAATCGCCTGTGAAATAAATGTTAATTTCTTGCATTGCTCAAAAAATCTTGGTACTCTCGTTTCTCGTATGTCCCAACGATCTCCTTGACGGAATTCAGCATCGCGATCTCGAATTTTTCATTGCTCTCGCATCGAGCAGGACAATCCTTTGAGCCACGATCGTGTTCCATCGACGTCGAGTTAGACCGAAAGACTATATTACACACTCTCTCGTTAAGATTCCGAGGGTCGACTGTTATCCTTGCTGCAAGATTCCGATCTATTACTGTTCTCTTTGCCAGATATTAATAACCAGCATTTTTATTTTTTACATTGTTTATGTTTATTAATCGTTTATAAGTAAGCACAACGCCAGAAAACGTCTTGAAACAGGACTTAAGGACTTAATCTAAAAATTTATTATTTAAAAATTTTTTATTGAAAAGAAAAAATTCTATTCGAACGAAGTACTTGGCCAGTTATGTAATTTCATAGTGGTATCGCTCCCCGCTTAAGATGTTTTGTTAGTGTATTTGAAAATAAATACTGATTAAACAGCTATTAAATAGTGTTTAGAGTATTTTAATAAAAGAGAATTGTGTTTTTTTCAACGATAAAACAGCATTTTTTTTATCAAGATTGTACGATTCAGCATTTTATTGTGCTCGTATGTGAGATCAAGCAACTTGTACGCACTAAATATAATTGGTATAGGTGTAAAATGATTCGACCTTTGACAGGATCTTCAAAGCTTGAAAAGGATCCGTAAGCATTGCTTGTTATCAATACGACGAAGCTCTAAACTTTTTCCATCCTCGCATGATCTATGCAATCAACTCGGAGCATTCAACTCGTCATCATACAAAGTCCCAGCTACACTGCTTTCTTGTTACAGATTCCATCAAAATGCAAACCCGACAAGCTCACACAATTCTACAAAGAAAAGTAGTATACGCGATCAACTAAACGGAGAATAATTCGTCACATTGCTAAGCCGTCGCAAAAAACTTTCCCAAATAGGGACATAACCTGGTAAAACTTGGCCCATAACCAACTTGGTAAAAAGGAACTCACTGCGCCATCAACTTGCTACAAGGAAATTCGACACACCACCAACTTGGTATAGAAAAAGTCAATGCGCAAAAATTCCTATGGGTTATCTCGGCGAAAAAATACTCTCCAATGGTGCAACTTCGCACGGCGAAAACTCTCATGCGGCGTAACTTGATCCGCTCGCACTCTCAACCGATGCAACCATGGTCCGTTGGACCGTGTATAGTCGGAGCGAGCGGAGCAGCGCCGTGGAAGAGTTTCTCTGCGTCGGAATGCCCCAGCGGTTTTTGCATGTTTAATTGATAATACATTGAGTTTTCCCATGCCGAGCTGGCAGTGTGTCCAGTTTTATCGGAGCAAGCCGACAGTGCATTGAGTTTTTCTGTACCGATTTTGGATATGGGCAAGTTCGTCCGGGTCAAATCGCTTCGTGGAGTTTCTTTTTTTTGACAGTGCAATTTATGTAACAATTTACTATTTGATTTATTAAGTACAGCGATAGAAACATACATCACAGTCCTATATTTTCGATCACATAACTAATGCCTACAAAATAAAAATCATCGGATGATGTTGAAATTTTCATCGTTGGTGTTCAACGGAAACAGGTTTCTTAAAAATCATTCCCGGTATCGCTTACGCTTTTATGATATATTTAGGCTCCATGCCGAGAACAAAAAACTTAAAAAATAAGGTTTAAACGATTTTCGACATCAAGAGGATACTGAAAATGATTTTTTTTTATATTTTCGTTGCGTCCCAACGATGCAAATTTCGCCCTCATATCATCGGTACGTTTCTATACACACTGCTCAAAGACAAAGTTCGCATTTCAAAAGCGCATTAGCACACTTGTCTGCAACTTTACTTATTATCTACTATCTTATCCAAAGGCACACCTTCTTCAATGATGTGTCAAATTTTTCGGTGTTCGATTGATATAGCCTGAGCATAGCAGTCACTATTCGAAGCGTTCAAATATGAGTTACACGGTAAATATGCATGTACATGTATAATATGCTTTGCAAAAAGAAGCTAAATCCCCCCAAAAAACACCATAAATGGTGTACAAAAAGTTAAGACAAGTACATTTCCTTGCGTCGTTTTGTCTATCCTTACAAAAAATATGACAAGCATAAATATGTGTAAAATAAATCCTCACAAAAAGTTCTCAAATAAATTCCAATCATCCAACTTACAGTTGCCGAGTACATCCAGCATTTTTATTGTTTACGTTGTTTATTAACCGTTTATAACTAAGTTACAACGCTCGAAAACGTCTTGAAACGGGACTCAGGGACTTAATCTAAGAAATTAATGTTTGAAAGATTTTATTTAAAAAAAATCGCATTGAAAAAGAAAACTCGAACGAAGTACTTGGCGAGTTCGTAACAAGTAGCCCCGTACAGTCATTTTACATAACTCGCCAAGTATTTCATTCTATTTTTTTTATTCAATGCGATTTTTTTTTTCAATAAAATCTTTCAAACATTAATTTTTTAGATTAAGTCCCTGAGTCCCGTTTCAAGACGTTTTCGAGCATTGTGACTTAGTTAAATATACATATTGAAACGTTTCGAGACTTTATGTTTATTTCAATCAAAATAAAAAGGGCTCGAAAGTTGAATTTGAAGGTTATACGGGTTCAAATCCTGGACTCGATTGCAAAAAGGGGGTCGGAATAATTTTATTATTGTTCTTAAATCTTCTCTCTTAATACGCAGCCTCAGGGCTTGCTCCCGTCATTGATGTGTTAACGAGTAGCAATATTTGTTTTGATAGATTGCGCCTCAGGTATTCGTATTTCGTAATTATAACGGTATGTCGATCGACGTGGTGTCGAATCGACTTGAATTTGTCATCACAGGCGTTTATTTGACTCGAAAAATGACTCTACTGAATTTACTGAATTTAAATTGACTTAGTTGCAAAACTGTAAAGATTTTAAATTGGTTTTTTTTTTTTTTTGAATGTAAGAAAATCGGGAATTTGAATTTATTAAACAAGAGTACTGGATTTTGCCAATCCAGGCGGCCAATTGAAAAGAGGGTGATTTCGGGGACTTATGATCAATTAAATTGACCGATGATTTGGTCTGTCAGTCCAAGCAGCCAAATGATTCTTTTCTTGAATTTTATTTATTTGATATGACTCGAAATTAACTAAAGAAAAACAAGAATCTATGCGTTTCCAAGCTTCGTCGGCTTGGACGGCTAATAAAAACAAGGTTGATTATAGGGGACGCGTTGCCAATGAATGGCTGATGAAAATTGGGACTGCCGCTCCAAACAGCCCAATAGTAGTACCTTAAATTGTTTAATTGACGCTAAATTATCGAAAAAGAGTTCTGTTTCTTTAATTGTTTTGATTAATTAATGCCGAGGTCTAGGACGAGTCCTATACTCGAGGCGACTTAAACTATGTTATGTTGCACGAAATCTCGCTCACGTTGGACGCTGTGCCAAGATAAGTTTGAATTCGTACAACGGGTGGTGAGCCGGGCCTGCTCAGGAGGACGTTTACACACACGTAACGGATTTCCTAAAAAACCATATAGTACGGTAGGGTCGACTGGGCAACTTGAATCTATTATAGGAATCTACCGGAGGCGCTAGACGCAGTGCTAGGACCACACGATAGATATGCTATAGGTAGAGGAATTGCTCAAACGATCGTGCAGTACGATGATTATCGCAATAGGCGAGAGTTCTAGGAAATCCTTTGGAATACGTCAGGCGCAGTGCTGAGATAATCCTAGGAGAGTAGGGATCGGATGATCGGTGGAAAGAAGAATGAATATTTCTGGGCTCGCGCTCGGCCTTTTATACCCGTCTCGTGCCCTGCCTTTGCCTGTGTGGGGGGACCGGGACGTAGGACTGTCGGGTCGTGTGCAAAAATTATGATCATGATTTTGTAGTCGTGTCCTGAGCGAGGCTTGAATTGGTGGGAGTCTGTATCGTGATAGAGGGGATAACACGCGTTATCAATTTGGATTCCGTGTCGAGGATGAATTCCTCATGCGGGTTGTAAGGTAGATGCTTACAGGCGGTCGATACTCTCGTGTCGTGATGGTAAGTGAGCGCGCGACGCGACTGTTTCTCTCATTCTCCCGTTCGATGGCGCCTGGGATATCGATTGCGATCCAGCTGGCTGAGCGCGCGAGATGGGTCTTTCAAAGGACGGGAGGGGGGTATATTCGGTTACGTTATAATATACATACATATAAATATACATATACATACATATACATATACATATACATACATATACATATACATACATATACATATAAATATACATATACATACATATAAATATACATATATAAATATATATAAATATACATAGGTAAGATGACGAGATATCGTTCCGTAGCGCTAGAGTCAATAACTATGGGCATGCGCACTTGGTATAGTTCAGCAGCAGCAGCAGTTCTTTTATATATAGGGCGAAGAATGAATTTAAATTATACAGATCACAGGCAGGCAGGGGTGCTTTTGCATTGAATGGCCCATCTACAAAAGTATAGCGATGACTTTCAGTGTTCTTCTTTGCGATTGCATTTTTCAAATTTTTGCATAGCTCTCGCCGCTACACATACAGACTGGCGTGTATAAGAGGATGTCAGTTAATTTGCACGCACCAAGGTTTACTTTGTTTTGACGAAAAAAGAGTATCAATATCATAATGCTTCATGAAAGCGATGTATAAATTAAAAAATTTTGTCTAGCCTTAAAATTATTTTCATTATTGAACAAAAATTATTTTTTCGAAAAAAAAGTGCCGGGAGATGAGCTCGAGGCTCCAGAAATCGAGAGCATATATAGTTATTGAGCTCTTCTCTTTGCGTAAGTATTCGCTAACTCTGTCTCTCTCTTTTTCTGTATGCATATGTTTTTCCATGCCTCGAGTCTTTCTATCGCAGCAATAGCGGGATTTTTTAATATTTTTCGATGTATACCGAGTATTCAAGTATGACACTACGAGATTTCTCGATTTTTCGATATGCGTGAAATGCATCATCAGCAGAGCAGCAGCCGGCTACAGGCCGTCTTCGCTCAATGCTGCGAATCTCTTCTTCTTATTGTTTATATAATGTGTTTGTAGATATTTCTGTGCTTCATGCACCTCAGTAATATATTTTTTTGAAGTGAATACTTCTTATGCGACTACATTAGGCCCCGCCCCCAGCCGCGTTGTTCCTCCGGACAAGAGAATGAAGGAATAGAAGAAGAGAGAGAAAGAGAGAGAATGATGCGTGAGCGAGCGAGAGAGCGTTATGCCATCCATAGCATGCCCGCGTGTACGTGTTTTATATGTATTAGGACAGCAGCGCGCATTCGCGTCGTTCTATCCGTTGTGTGTGAGTCCACATCTATGCGTGAGTTCACACCGTCTTCGCTTCGTGCCGAGCTAAGCTTCTGTTTTGTGTTTTGTTTGTATATATTACATATTATACATACTCGGATAATAACTATGAGAAAATTACTGACGGTACAAAATGTTGGAAGAAATATTAAGGTTGATTGATAGGTAGAATGTGGAGGTATTTTCAGATATTAAAAAATGTGCTTTAATTTAAAAAAAATGAAATACGCTCTCCGAAGTTTTCCTCCGTTCGATCTTTAATAGCAATTTATATTTCGCTCAATACATCGCTTAAAGATATTATGAGGTTTAATCGCTAAAGCGTTATTGCCCTTAGCAATAGGCGGTTTTCAAGTTTTAGCCGATATGCTAGCAGACTTTGTGCATTACCGTAATGAATTGGTAATTCTCGCAGGTGATTTTAATGTCAATTTTTCATTGCCACAGGCCGAATCACTCCATCAATTTTTAGAAAAAAACATTTCTCGTTAAAAATGATCAACGGCAGGAGTGATCCGACCACTAAAGGCCGTTCAACGATAGATGCTGTATTTGCAAAAAATATCGACAAACTAGATCTGAAGCATTTTATGTCATATTTGAGTTATCATAATCCAATTTTTGGTATTGTAGAATTAGACGATTCTATAAATAATAGACACGAGAGCAATGAAAATAGTATAGAATAAGAGAACAAAATTACTTTATCCCAATTTTTTACTTACAGATACATATACTTATACAAATAAAATTGATTTCATATATATAACTAATTCCTACTTCTTTGCTCACCCTATCAATTCTTTCTGCCCCCCCCTCCCCACCCCCCTCTATACAAATAAAATTTTTAACGCCAACGTCAACACGAGGTACGAAGACACAGTAAATTCAGCTGTAAACTCATACATACAACGGATAGAACAGTGTGAAATAAGGACAATCCTGTCATTTCGTGTTTTCATGCATGTCAATCTATCCTCTTTCCCTCTCACTATTCTTTCATCTGATGAGAATAACACCCTGCTAACACAGAACGTTATAAAAACGTTGTTAAGACGTTTACAAAAACACGCAAAAACGTCTCTTTTGAATGGTCGAAAAAACGTCTTGAAAGCGTCGTTTAAACGTTATTTTGGCCGCAATTTTTTTCTCAAAAAAGTTTACAGAAGCTGATAGAAATGTATTAAACGCGCGGTAAACTTTTTGGGGAAAAAATTGCGGCAAAAAAAAAAAAAAAAAAAAAAAAAACGTTTAAAAGACGTTTTTAAGACGTTTTTAAGACGTTTGCGGCAAAATAACGTTTAAAAGACGTTCTTAAGACGTTTTTTCGACCATTCAAAAGAGACGTTTTTGCGTGTTTTTGTAAACGTACTTAACCACGTTTTTATAACTTTCTGTGTTAGCAGGGCAATAAGCGAGTTCCGTCGATCACATACTAGTATTCACTTCTGACGCGCGTACCGTGTGTACACGCACCCGTTTTTTTTTTTAATATTTCGAGCCAGTGCCCGGGGGGTTTCCCTTTTAGCAAATTGTTCCTTCTCTTCCATCCACCGAAATATTCCTCCTTCTCTCTTATTATTCTCTTATGCTCAATGTAGTTACCGTTGCCACTACTGATAACTAGATGCATTCCGAGAATCTCTCTTTTCCCCAATTCTCCACGGCTGCAGCCGCTTCGCCTTTCCTCCTTGAGCCTGTATCGCATTTGCCATGGACGGAGAAAAAGTGTAGAAAAACTACCGTCGATACAGGTCGGACACTATCTAGTCCCCCTCCTGGTGGCCGCGCGAGTAAAATTAAGCGCTGTCACCCGAGACGGCCTAGGCAGGTCCCTTCTTTGCTGTGATTCAGTGGGTCAGTCAGTGAACGGCTAAGAGGCCACCTTCCGAGCAATAAGAACCGCTGCGGGAGTCCTCCAAAGCCGCACTCCGACCACCTACCAATCACAGAAAGGTATTTTGGGCATTTGTTTTCTTAAGGTGGAGTCCGAACCAACCAGGATTACAGGAAAAACACGTAGAAAAACTTTTTCCATTAGTGTCGACAGTGGGGCTCGAACCCGGGTCCGCGGCATGCGAACCCGGGTCCGCGGCATGCGAACCCAGAGCCTCACCCACTGAGCCACTGCGCT
This sequence comes from Rhorus exstirpatorius, assembly GCA_963564615.1. NCBI lineage: Eukaryota > Metazoa > Arthropoda > Insecta > Hymenoptera > Ichneumonidae > Rhorus > Rhorus exstirpatorius. The sequence continues at coordinate 3,699,246 of OY751320.1, forward strand.
TCTTTTGCACCTCAGTAATATAATTTTAATATACCGGGTGGGGCATTTAAAGTGTGACAGAGCAATAGCACTCAAACTGTTGATGATACTGAAAAAAGTTTCATACGAAAGTTATATTGTTTGAAAAGGCCGACATACTGGACCATCCTATTATTTTTTCGGTGGAGGCGCTGAAGCTACGTCAAGGTCAACTCCACTTTTTTAAATAGAACCATGTATTTTTTTCCATGATATTATTACTGACTTTAAGACGAATCCAGTAATCTACAACACAAGGTCATTGTAGGCAATAAACAATACCGATGTAAACAATACCTGTAGATGTGCATTATCATAAGTATCGGAAGAAATGAAAACAGCGGGATGTGGGGTTGGCCAAACATAAGAGGGTCGTGCCGCTTGAAAATTCGCTTGAAAATCTATCTCAAAAGTATTCACGAGACTTCTACCTTGAAAGTAATTATTTCGATTCAATTTGATTTTTCGACTATTTTTATACTTCGCGTGCCTACAAAGACCTTGTGTTACAGGTCACTGAATTCGTCTTAAAGTCAGTAATAATATCGTGGAAAAAAAAATACATGGTTCCATTTAAAAAAGTGGAGTTTACCTTGACGTAGCTTCAGCGCCTCTACCGAAAAAATAATAGGATGGTCCAGTATGTCGGCCTTTTTAAACAATATAACTTTCATATGAAACTTTTTTCACTATCATCACCAGTTTGAGTGCTATTGCTCTGTCAAACTTTAAAAGCCCCACCCTGTATATTTCGCCCTCAAGATCTATGAACCTTATAAAAATTATGCCACCCACTCATGTATTTAATTTTAAAAGTATATTTTCATGAATCGAAAATTTATTTTTCGCCTTGAAAACATTTTTCTTTATCGAACGAACATTATTTTTTCGAAAAAAGAGCCGAGAGGTGAACGCGAGGCTCAGCCGAGAGGTACAGCAGAGATCAAGAGCATAGTTATTGAGCTTTCTCTCTCTCTCTCTCTCTCTCTCTCTTTCTCTCTCTCTCGTCTTGTGTGTGTGTGTGTATATCGGTGACTCAAACCGCTGTGCTGCCTGTGTTGTCGCGCGGTCTTTGATTGTATGTGTGTGCACTACATACGCTCATTACACTCTCCCACTGACTCTGTCGTATACTTTGTGCTTCTCTGTGTGGGTACGTTCGGTTGGTGTGCACATGTATACAAACTATGTTGCTTGACATATATAAACGATACTAGCGATATTCAAGTGTCGCCCTATAACGACAATAGAAAAAGCGGATGGGGAAAAGGAAAGTGATTGATAGGAAACGTAAAAATTCTGTGTTTTGGTGGCCGCAATTCCCGCATCACAAACTGTGCAGTGTTAGTGTACTCTGCAGTTGAAGCATTTCGACACTTTCATTTGCTCTCTGCTCGGTATTTCAACGGGCCGTTTATCGTTACGTTCGACCGCGCACCTCGTCGTCCCGTGGGTGCCTGTGTACATTGGTGGGTCAAACTGGTGTAGTGCCTATGTTAGCGCACAGTCTTCGAGTATATGTGTACACACTACACACGCTCTATACATTCTCACACTGACTCTGTGCTGGACTTTACTATCTCTGTGCGATATTGAGATAGACATCTGGAGACAGACAATTCAGGATTCTTTGTTTTTATTTTCTTTTTTATTTATTTAATATGCCGGCGATAAATTGGGGTATCTGTTCGAGATTTTTTGGGGCCGATGATGTTGTGCGTCTCTGCCATGTCGAAACTCATGGTTTTCATGGTGACTGTATCAAGAATCGGCTTAAAATCTCCCATATGGCTGAACTGCCATCACCCCAGGTGGTCAGCTGCTTTACATGTCGGAAACGCCCTCCGAGTGTCTCCAGCGCAGTAAGCAATTCCTCCGCAAAGCCAGCTGTTCAACGGCCGCTTTTTCTTGAAGGCCAAAAAAATGGACTCTCGTCACTCGTCGCGTCTGTTTCCTCTAAACTTGACGGTATCGATGCTGCCATGAAAACCATGCCAATACGCTCCGAGAAGCTCGACAAGCTTGAACATGTATCGCGTGATGTCGTTGCAATTAAACAGCAGGTTGCCGGGCTCGACGATCTTTGGAACGAGGTTCGGGACTGCCTTGACAACCTGACCACCGTATCCGCGTGACTCGATAGTATCGAATTGACTACGACAACGCTATCTAATGAACATGACACCTTATTGCGGCGGGTTGACGAGATAGAATCACGCCCCGCACCCCCCGCACCTTTTCCGGATCAGCGTATCTTGGACCGAGTGCGGCTTCTGGAATACGCGAGTCACGCCTGCGATATTGTGATTGCGGGCTTACCCGAGTCAGATATCGACGATCGCACTCATGTCATTGCGCTCTGCGCGCTGCTCATTGTCCCAATCGATGACTCGAAAATCATACAGATTAGATGTATGCGGGCCACCAAGAACTCTAATGCTCCACGTCCGCTTTTTCTCACGCTCTGTTCCTCAGCTGTGCGTAACTCAATACTTGCTGCAAGACGCTCAAAAGGCACGGTCAAAGCTAACGAAGTCCACAACTCATTCCCAGACACCCAAAAAATTCATATCAACGAGTTTCTCCCGGCCGAGCTTCACCACCTTTACATGCGTGCTCAGGTGGCAGCCAAGGAGAAGCATTACGAGTATGTCTGGACTCGTGATGGGGTCGTAAATGTTAAGAAATCTTCGGATGCTCCCATAATTCGTATCACTTACGTCGACCAACTTTAATCACTGCTTTGACTCAATCATGCACGTCCTCCGCCACCCACCGCTAATCACACGTCTTCGCAACTCCGGATCTGTCACATTATTGCACAATCGCTCGTACCTCGTCACACCGAATTTTCGCAATACTTCATTAACCATCGTCATGATATTATTCTTGTCTCGGAGTCCTGGCTTAAGCCCCACATCTCGGACGACATTGTGAACATTCCAGGATATAACCTAAAACGCTGCGATAGAATTGGTAAAGGTGGTGGGGGGGGGGGGGGGGGGTGGTGCATTTATACCAATGTCTCGCTTCGGACCGTCATTATTGCATCATCGGCCTCTGCGACGTACGTGCCAACACCGGAATATCTCTTCCTCGCAGTTCATGGCGCCGGCTTGGGGAAACTTCTGGTAGGTGTCGTATACAGACCACCAAAAATAGCTTTCTCCGATAAGATCGAAACTCTATTAGCGACAACTGGTCAAGACTTCGTCTCAAAAGTCATAATGGGTGATTGGAATGCGAATCTATGTACAATAAACCCGGACAGTACCTATCTTCGTCGTATTTTTAATTGTTTCAACCTCGATATTGTCCCTTATAATCCCACGTATCACACGGGAACTTCCTCCACGTGGCTCGACCTCTGCGTTGTGGATTCCATTGATAAGGTCTCTGAACAGGAGCAAACTTATCTCCCATTCGCTCCCGGTCGCGATCTCATAGGTTTAACCTTTAATTTTTCTCGACCACAAACGGCACCCACGCAGGCACTCCAGCTTTGCAACTGGCAAATCCTACGCGATCCGAGTTTCCCAGAGCTCCTGGAGTTACATGACTGGTCCTCTGCTATTCACTCAATGGATCCCAATGAAAAAGTCTCGGAGTTTAACAACATACTCAAAGGTTTTCTCGAAATACACGCCCTATTTCGGACGATCACAGCTCGTCGCCCCTCATCAGCACCTTGGATGACTCCCAAACTTCGAGCTTTGATCGCTCAGCGCAACCGTACTCGGGCCCGCTGGAGATCGACGAAAAACGCGCTGGTCTACCTGGATTATAAGTCCCTGAGGCAGCGCACGCGGCTGCTCCTGTCACGCACGAAAACCGACTATTATGCTCAATGACTGACCGGGATCTCAGACCCAAAGCATATCTTACCTGAACTCCGACGCCACGGGATTGTGCCCAGTAGAAAGCACGCTGAAATCGCAATTGCACCTGACGTACTAAATGAGTACCTTGGCTCGGTCTATATCGCTGCTGCTCCCGCACCGCCTGAAATCCTGCAAACAACGCGCCCATTCGACGAGACACGGTTCTTCTTTGCTCACATCACCCCTGAAACTCTCAAACGCCATCTCTAAATCGCTGATTCTCACGTCTGTGGCGCCGATAGTTTCTCCGGGTTTTTGCTGAAACATTGTACCGCGCCATTGTTCCCGTTACTTCTTAATATCTTCAACTGCTCGCTTATGTCTTTGATCTTTCCATCGCCATGGAAAGAGTCTTACATCACTCCGATTCCAAAGGTCCGCAACCCCTCTACGCCATCGGATTACAGGCCGATCTCATTGCTTTGTGTGCTCTCAAAAATTCTTGAGAAAATCGTGCTTACTGACCTCACGCAATACCTACAACGCTCGGCTCTTACTGATCCGCACCAATTTGGATTCGTGGCGGGTGGTTCAACTCAAGCAGCGCTGATTAAAGTACTCGATGCTGTGCGTCTTGCGATTGACCAACGGGAAGTCACAGTACTAGTTCTTTTCGATTTCTCTAAAGCGTTTGATACTGTTGACCACACTAAATTAATTGAGGAACTCGCACGGCTAAATCTGTCTCGGTCAGCCTTGCTGTGGTTCTGGTTGTATCTCACAGTGCGTAGACAAGCTGTTCGAACACCTCGCGGCCTATCTAACTGGCTACCGGTAACTTCCGGTGTCCCCCAGGGGTCAGTATTGGACCCAGCCCTATTCTCACTCTTCGCGGCTGATATCAACGAGGTGGTGTTGAACTGCTCGATTGTGAAATAGGCAGACGACTTGCAGATATTTGCGCACTGTTTACCAACGCGTATCGCGGAATTCTTATCAACGATGATGTGACACGAATCTGCGACTGGGCTGACCAAAATTCTCTGCGACTTAACCCGGTTAAGACTCAGGCCATGCTCCTCGGATCTGCCCGCATCGTAAACAAAATGAGGCTATCATTCACTCCTCAAATAAAGGTGCGTAACACTCTCATCTCCTATGTCGAGGTTACAAAGAATCTTGGTGTGCTAATCACTCCTACGCTAAACTGGCGCGAGCAAGTCACATCCATTTGCAATCGTGTGTACAAAACTCTTTATCAACTGAAGTCTGGTGGACAAGCTCGCACGGTTGATCTTCGTCGTCTACTCGTCGCAGCTCTCATCTTTCCAATCTTCGACTATGGCTCACTCCTGCTTCTCGACATCACTGGTGTCGAAGACACACGCCTTCATCGAGCCCTCTACGCCTGTGTACGATTCGTTCTCAACGTACGTGAATATGAGCACATTACGCCGTTGTACGAGAGACTCAAGTGGCTCAAAGTCGCCCAACGGCGCAACTATTTTCTTGGCATGTTCGTATATCGTGCGATCAATTCTTATGTCCCAACCTTTTTCGCCACGAAATTGGTGCATCGTTCGGCAGTTTCGACTCTCAACCGCGTGGATCCAACCAATCTGGTTGTACCGTCATCCCGGACCTCCGGACATCAAAAATCGGCGCTCGTATCCGCTACCCGGCTCTGGAACTCGCTTCCTCCCACAATACGGGGCCAATCCTCCATCGAGACCTTCAAAACCGCCCTACTCGAATTTATACGGACGGCCTAGTACCCCCCATCTCGAACTTTCTCGAACTTTCTCGATCTCTTTCGAACTTTCTCGAACCGAGGATTATTATTATTATTATTATTATTATTATTATTATTATTATTATTATTATTATTATTATTATTATTATTATTATTATTATTATTATTATTATTATTATTATTATTATTATTATTATTATTATTATTATTATTATTATTATTATTATTATTATTATTATTATTATTATTATTATTATTATTATTATTATTATTATTATTATTATTATTATTATTATTATTATTATTATTATTATTATTATTATTATTATTATTATTATTATTATTATTATTATTATTATTATTATTATTATTATTATTATTATTATTATTATTATTATTATTATTATTATTATTATTATTATTATTATTATTATTATTATTATTATTATTATTATTATTATTATTATTATTATTATTATTATTATTATTATTATTATTATTATTATTATTATTATTATTATTATTATTATTATTATTATTATTATTATTATTATTATTATTATTATTATTATTATTATTATTATTATTATTATTATTATTATTATTATTATTATTATTATTATTATTATTATTATTATTATTATTATTATTATTATTATTATTATTATTATTATTATTATTATTATTATTATTATTATTATTATTATTATTATTATTATTATTATTATTATTATTATTATTATTATTATTATTATTATTATTATTATTATTATTATTATTATTATTATTATTATTATTATTATTATTATTATTATTATTATTATTATTATTATTATTATTGTCATTATTATAATTACTATTATTTTCATTATTATTATTAGTATTATTATTATTATTATTATTGTCATTATTATAATTACTATTATTTTCATTATTATGTATGTTACTATTATCTTTACTGTTGCTCAAATTTTTTCATTATCTTCTCGACTTTCTATATCTCCTTTATTCTCTTTTCTATATTTACTCAATTTTTCTTTGTAAATTAGCGTAGTTAGTTTTAAGACATTTGATCGTGTATACTGTTGCTCGTTTATACCCAGAGTCACCACCCTAGTATAATAAATAAATGTTCTATTCTATTCTCTCTCTCTCTCTCTTACAAAAATGTAATAGTGGCTGGAGATCTCAACTGTAATCTGTCTAGCAATAATTATGAATCTAATTACCTGCGCGATTTAACCTTTTCTCTTTCGCTGCATATTGTCGATTCACCGCCGACCTATCACACAATTGCATCTGATTCTTGGCTGGATGTTTTTATAATCGATAGTGTTGATAAGCTAAGATCATTTGCTAAATCCGAAGCTCCTTTTATCACCGGTCATGACCTATTGGAATTAGTGTATTCGTTCGATTCTAACCCTGTCACTAACCGTACGTTAACACGGCGTGCATATCGTAGCTTCGTTGCCGCTGATTTTTGCGCGACATTATCATCTAGAATTAATTATTCTACTTTAAGCGATTTTGTCTCTGGCCGCTCTCGTTTATTGGACGAGAGCTTGGTCAGTGTTAACTCCGTTACTGAACAATTTTCCGAGATTATTGTTAAATCGCTCGACGATCATGCGCCGTTGGTGTCTTTTCGCGTTAACCGCCCCCCGACGCCGTGTCTCACTCAGCGTTTAAAAGACCGAATCTCTCATCGCAATTCTTTGTATACACGGGCCAAGCGATCAAAGGGTATCCTTGATCTAGCGATTTTTAGGGAGTATAGAGACGATCTCACCAGGGAGCTCAGACTGGCTAAAAATGCCTATCATTTGAAAAAAAAACGCTAATATCTCAGATCCTAGAAAATTATGGATTGAACTTGCCACTATTGGGCTAATAAAATCGTCTTTCTCCTCTCCTCTCTTCACGCCTCTCGAGCTTAATGCCTATTATTCGTCAATTTCGAGCCATTTACCGCCTTGTTAAGTTAGCAATTATCGTTCAGCATGTACGGACATTCTGCCAAGTCGTCCCTGTTTCAGTTTCACCGAGGTCACCCCTGATCAAATTCTCCTGTTCATAAATTCCCTCTCAGGCTCCTCATCTTATTCATCTGGTCCGGACCTTATCTCTCTCTTTGCATTATCAAAATCCTTACGCGTGGTCTCTCCAGTTCTCACATCTATCTTTAATCTATCCCTCAGATCCTCCGATTTTCCGCGTTGTTGGTACGTGCTTATCTCCGGCCATTGTCAAAGGTCAATACTCCGATCTCGCCCTCAGACACCCGACCAATTGCTAATCTCAGCGAAATTTCTAAAATCTTTGGAAGATTAATTCATAAGCAAATTACTAATTGGGCCGAGGAAAATCAAGTATTTGATCCGCGTCAGTCTGGATTGCGTCGCGGTCACAGCACTCAGACAGCACTCTTACGCATACTCAATGACGCCAAACGCAATATTGATCAACGGCGCCTAACAGTCCTTATATTATTTGACTTCAGTAAAGCCTTCGATACTGTTCCGCACTTGCAACTCCTTTTAAAACTCAAGAAGATAGGCTTCTCTGGCGCGGTACTCGACTGGTTTCACTCGTATCTGACTGGCCGAACTCAAACTGTTATTTACGATCAAGGAAATTACCACAATTGGCTTCCAACCACGCCAGGGGTTCCTCAAGGCTCCGTTTTGGGTCCCCTCTTTTACACTCTCTTTATTAACGACATACGAACAGTACTTCGCCATCCACAGCATATGATATTTGCTGACGACACCCAGATGTCTCTCAGCTGTCCTCCATCTGAGCTAGATCGGGGTCTCAGGTTGATCACTGAGGATCTTTCTGCCATTGCTGCCTTCGCCACCGATAATGGCCTTAAATTGAATCTTCCGAAGTCTAAGGTTCTCATATTGGGTAGCAGCGCCTACGTACGTAGAATTAATTTCACCGAATTACCAGTGATAGCTGTGAATGGCGTGGTCCTTCCGTACGTCAGTCAGGCACGAAATTTGGGGGTGATCATGGAGAGTGATTTTTTCTGGAAATCACATGTTAGGAATCTATCTCAAAAAGTTCATTTTTTCCTTCACAAATTTAAATTTCATCGGGTGGCTCTTTCCCAGGATCTTAGGGCGTCCTTGATTTCCTCGTTAATTTTCCCCATCCTTGACTATTGCTGCCTAGTCTACCATGACCTCACGGCGGAGCTTAATTTGAAACTCGAACGCCTTATTAAGGGGTTACATGGGTTTCGTCGGGTAAAAAAAGCCCTATTTTCAATATTTTTTTTTCTATATTAAAAATTGTTTATTTAATTCAAACTTTTTTCTGTCTTATAGATACACATTCAAAAAAACATTTCTGAGATTTAAAAAAAAAAAAAATTAGAACTCCGCCATTGTGACGTTATTTCCGGTGACCCTTCGAAAAAAAGGTGCGTCCGCGTTGTCAGCATAACTCCTGACAGGATCGTCTAAAATGAAAAAACAAAAATACGTGTTTTAGTTAAGACCATAAACTCGTGCTTGAACGATGGAAAGAAAAAAAAAGTAAAAATTGGAATTTTGGCAGACATTTTTCCAAAAAATGAAAATTTCGGTCAAATTTGCTTGACATTTTTTTTTTTTAATAGTTGTAATTGAAAAAAAAAAAAATCCTTCGTCCAAGCACGAGTAAATTGTATCTCGAACACCTGTGTAAAATTTCATCAAGATCGGTTGAGTAGTTTTCGAGAACTTTTGACAACCGACTTTGAAAACACAGTTCCGAGAAAAACGCGTTTAAAGTTTAAAGCTCACTATACCTGAGGCGCGCTGACCCTTCTATATCTGACTTGGAGTCAAAATAAGCTCGGAATTAGATCCGTATCCAAACTAACTCATGACTGGGGTGTCAGCTGTTTCATATGCCTCAAGCGTGGTACAAGGCCCTCGAGTGTCTCTGCCCAGCCACCTAGCAGTGCTACTCACCGTGATTCAGCTGTTATATCCGAGCAGTTGGCCGGGTTCTCGAGGCTAATGACTTCACTCACGACAAAAATCGATGGCATTGAATCGACGATGCAAACAATATCGTCTCTAACCGAGAAACTTGACAAATTCGAAGATGCCATAAGTGACATATTTGAGATCAAAATCAAAGTTTCGGGAATCGATGAACTTCGTCACGATGTGCGCGATTGTTTGTCGAGATTAAATTCCGTCTCCATGCGACTAGATAACGTGGAATCTGCTACAACTTCATTGTCCGAGTCACTCGAAACATTAGCTCACCGCGTGGATGAAATCGAACGGCGTCCTCTCCCCCCCGCCGTGGCTTCTACCTCGACTGACACATAAATTTATGATCGAGTTAGACAACTAGAATACGCGCGTCACGCTGCTGATCTTGTCATCTCGGGTTTGCCTGAATCGAACGTAGATGATGGTGAGCATATTGTTGCGCTTTGCTCTGCTTTAAACGTGCCAATTAATCCTGACCAGATTGTCGAGGTTAGGCGAATGCGTGCCACCAAAGCCACAGTTAAACCGCGTTCTCTCTTCTTGAGGTTATCCTCGACGACACTGCGTAGCGCGATACTCACAGCGAGGCGATCAAAGGATATAGTAAACGCGAAACACATTTCAGAAACTTTTCCTGATACTCAGAAAATCTATGTTAATGAATTTCTCCCATCTGAAACTAATAATCTTCTTATGGCTACAAAAAAATTCGCGAAAGACAATAACTTTGAGTATGCGTGGGCACGCGATGGTAACGTGAACATTAAAAAATCTCAGAATGCACCAGTCACGGGAATCTCACGTGTTGAACAACTAGACTCGCTCCTGTGACTCAACCGTGCAGTCTCATTGCTTGTGGTCACACAAATGCCACAGCTTCGTCATTCGCCACATAAATACTCAATCGCTCGTACCTCGTTTTACCGAACTTGGTCAATATTTCACCGAACAAATGAAATAAAATGAAGATAAAAACTGAATTATCTCTAACTGCCTAGCATATTCAACTTGTACTATACTTTCTCATAACCTGTACTTACTGTCTGTACTCATACCTGTACTCATACCTGTATCTCATACTTTACTCATATCTGTATCTCATACCTTACTCATACTGAGACAAAACCTCTTTTTGACGATATAAAGGTTTCACCCGGCGCGGCTTGGGTCAAGAGCTGCCTGGGCTCAAGGGGTTAGACGAAATTATTTTGATACTAAGAACAACGTTTTGGGCGCCAGTCGATTTTACGTTCGACAACGATGATAGATTAATAGAAATTCCGTATGCGGCTGATGAAACTCAAAGTCAGAGAGGATTCGGCTTTGGTGACCCTCAAAAGTTAAGAGAGAGAGAGAGAACAGCAACGAGCGAATATAAGTCACTTACCGAATTCTCGTTGACTGGCTCTCCTACTCGTACTAATCAAATAGACGATTAATGATCGACGAAATTGATGAAATAATTAGCGACAACATAAAGCGCTACATAAATACTCGAAATCGTTTAATATATTTTAATACGATATTATCGAAATTCACGGCCCGGCGACACACAATAACGCCTTACAAGGAGACCAATATCGACATGTGACCCGCTCAGTGGTCACGGAGAGAGTCCTGCCTATAATCAATTTTAGTTGCGCTGGGCCTTACAAATTTAGTCAAATTTGCGCCGCGCGATACAGGTGGGGGCTGACCCTCTAATTTTCTTTCGTCGATATAGGACTAGCCTAACTGACGTTGGGCGGTGATTTTAAATATTGTCACACCCTCCCCCTTCGAACCTCAACGTCAGGTAGGACTGAAATGTAAGTGGATTAACAAACATAATAATATATCGAGTGACTTATAATTTGCTCGTGCAATGGTTATATAAATACTTTTTAAATTTTAGACTTGACAAAACTGAAAGGAAAAATTGAGTAAGCAAAGTAATCTTTTCTCTCTCTCTTAACTTTCAACTTAACGTAACGATGCTAATATATAATACATAATGGTAAAATGGCACATAAGACATCGTAGTGACAAATAACACGAAGATGTGATCCCTGGGTTGTCAAAATCGCATGTTGTTCTTCTTTATCTTCAACGACATGAGGACGTCGACTTCTTCGCTCTCATTGGAATGAGAATGTTGACTTCTTCACCATCGTTGAGCTCGAGACGTTCTTTCGTGACTTCGTCAAGTAACTTCTTGACACGAGATGTTGTGAGTGCCTTGACAGCTGGTTGACTTTTCCTTGGACAATTGTTCGGCCGACTGGACCTTGGATTTGGCTTAGATTGATGGCTTGCGCCTCCTTAAGGCGTTTTCTCTGATCAGAAGAACGCGTATCCTGTTGGGATAATCTTAGGGTCGTTGAACTCCGCTCAAACTTGGCGAATCAGTTTCTTTTGTTTCGTCGTGAAGACAGCGATTGTCGTCGGAAGTCATCAAGCGGACCAGCTAGCGTAGTTTCAACGCGGATGATCGCTGGGTCTCTCGGAACGGATGTTGCGATCCGGGCATTCGGGATTGAATAGCCTCAGACGTTCGACGCCACCCGGATAATTATACCGGCGTTTCTTTTTTTTTTTTGACAAAATCTTCAGCTCCGCAGGAGTGGCAGGAGCCTGGTCGATATGGAAGGTCGCACACCTTAGCTGTTGGCCAATCATACAACGAACATTGGTCAACATTGCAGTCATCGTTAGACGATGTTTCCTCTTCTGGAACTTCACCAGTAATCGAAGAGCGGGGTTTCAACTCCTCCGTTTGTTGGTTCAGGAGTGAAACTTCAGCTTGAGGTTTATTTTTCGCTTCTCCAACTCGTCCCAGCTGTTCAAGGACTCTGGGTTCGATGACGTTGACGACGGGTTGCTCATCTTGTTGACTTGTTCTTTTCGCTGTAGGTTGTGGTGATGGATTTTGACGACGTAAACTTCGGCGTGGAATTTTCAAATCAGTGACATAATATTTACCAATACATTTTCCTGACTTTTCTGCCAATTCTACAATTAACGGGTTAATTAATCGGTGAACAAACGCGGGCCCTAGATACTTATGAGCTAGTTTCGACGAATAACCTTCAGATTTTTTACTCAGTTTATTATTCGGATAAAATACCTCGAGTCCTTCTTTTATTTCGACATTTATTTCACGATTGTTGTTAATTCGTGCTAGTTTTTTATTCGAATACTCCTTTAATTTTTGCTCACCTTGTGTCTGAACTCGTCGATTTGGTTAATTCTTTTTACCCACTCTTTGACCGTATCGTCATCGTTTGGCGATTGTTCGTTAGGTTTCCTGACATATTTCGCATGAGCTTCTCTACCGTGATTCAAGAAAAATGGCGAGACTCGACTGCCAGCGTGTGGAACCGTATTATACGCGAATTGTATTTTTGGCAAGTTAACATCCCACTCGTTATGTTTGTCTGTAATAAATGACGAGATGATCGGTTTAATAGTACGATTTGAACGCTCAACGGGATTTCCCTGTGGGTGTTGAATTGGTGTTGTCTCGTGTTTGACACCTCTAGCCTCTAAAAGAGCTCGAACGTCTTGATTAATATACTCGGTTCCATTATCAGTAATGATATTTTGTGGAACCCCCCAACGATCGAAAACTGCTTCTAACACCGTGACAATAGTTCTGCCGTAACGATTACGCACTGGGAAAATCTCGATATATTTCGTAAATAGGTCTTGTACGACGACAGCACAAGAGTTTCCTCGTTTTGTACGCGTTTGCGTGACTATTGTGTCGATTGACAAATAACTCCAAGGGGTTAACAACGTTCTCGTCAACAACGGACCTTTAATTGGATGTTGGTTGAATTTAACTCGGATGCACGTGTCACATTCTGCGACATATTTTTTTATATCACGCGTCATTCCTGGCCAGTAATAATTTTGACGGATCCGATCGAGAGTTTTATCTTGCCCTAGGTGACCTGCCTCGAGCGCATCATGATTTTCCGCGAGAATTTTCAAGATTTCTTCGGACTTAACTACTTCTTTCCATGGGTTTTCATCGTCAATTAATGCTTTTTCGTAAGTTGGCCGGTAATAGTACAGTTTGTTATTGACAATTTTCCACTCGGGGAAACGCTCGGGGTATTTTACTACTAGTTTGAACTTTGTTTCGTACCAATTTTCGGTGCAGATCGAATTGCACTTTAGACGGTTCTGAATAGTTTCATTGACGACTTCTTTCCATCCCTCAGGGTCGACGTCAAGGTCAAACATTCTCGACAACGCGTCGGGCGCTTCGTTAGTAGTACCGCGACGATGTTCTACTGTGATATCGTGTTGATACAGATAGATAGTCCACCTCGCTAGGCGACCAGTGGGGTTCTTCAAGCTATGGAGCCACAGAAGAGCTTGGTGGTCGGTTACGATCTTAAAGGGCATTCCCTCAAGATAACATCGCAATTTTTCTACGGAACAAACTACCGCGAGGCACTCTTTTTCGGTAGTAGTATAATGAACTTCCGCGCCACGTAACGGCCGACTTAAAATCTCAATCAGGTTTTCACGGTCGTTGTCTTTGTCATATTGTACTAGAATCGCTCCTAAACCGAAATCGCTAGCGTCAGTGTATAAGATGAATGGTTGCCCTGGTATTGGGACAAATAACCGTGGAGCCGATGCAAGAGCCCGTTTGACCTCTTCAAAAGACTTTTGCTCTACTTCTGTCCACTTCCATTCTACCCTCGGGCTCGTTAATTTGTTAAGTGGACCCTGGACTTTCGTGATGTTCTTTAGGTGTCTATGGTACTAATTGACAAGGCCGTTAAATTGACGTAACTGAGTGCGATCTCTACGAACCGGAACCTCTAGAATTGGTTGAATCTTCTCGGGATTCGGTCTCATCCCGAGTTCGTCAACAACATATCCTAAGAATTTAACCTCTTTGCATGCGAAGCTACTTTTCTCTCGATTGACTATTAATTTTGCCTCGCGAAAAACTTCAAAAACGAGAGATAGAATTTGCAGATGTTCGTCCAAGTCTTCGCTCACTATTACCCAATCGTCTAGTTACGTGAAAACTTTGTCAACCCGAGCGTTTGGCAAACCGCGCTCGTGAATTAACTCTTTCATTCGCGTCTTGAGTTTGTCCGTCAACCTCTGGAAAGTTGACGGTGCACCTGTCAGACCGTATGGCATTCTGTACCATTCAAATAAGCCCTTTCCTTCAACTACGAACGCGGTATATTTCCTACTATTTTCTTCCATCGGTATTTGATGAAACGCCTCAGGAGTGTTACAAGGAGAGTTCTAACCCAAGATCCCTACCCCGACATTTACCGACATTTTTTAGCTCAGACAAGAACCACTTAGCCGAGACACAAACCCGGGGGGGCTATCTCGATGAGCCGGAATGCACGGAGCCGATCGGGGGGAGGGGTCTCTAACAACTGGAGGGCACCTAATCTCTTATGGGTCGAGACATTGGGAGGGGGTGGGTGGGAGGGGGGGGGGCAGGCTCTGAGGGTGGTATTGGAATGCCGCTATCTCTGGCAGCGGTGGTGCGCCTAATTTTTCATGGCGGCATTTGATTGCTGATTATCAGTTAGACGGGCGTCTCTGCAGGGGGGGGGGGGGCTAGTTTTGAGGGTGGTATTAGAATGCCGCTATTTCTGACAGCTGCAGTGCAGCTTGTCTTTCATGCTGGCATTGGAATATTGTTATCTCTAACAAGTAAATAGCGGGCCGGAGCGTTAGACCTTTCAACCACACACGACGCTACCCTCCCGAGCCAGTGCGTCTGTTTGTCGCAACCTTATCGTTGGTCATAAATCATTTCTGTTTGTGTGCTAAGGACCAGACCGCAGTCTGGAAAAGGCCAAACATAAAATCGTAGAGGCGCCTATGATCCGGCCGGTCCTCGGCACCTGAAGGAAAAACATCGAAATGCCCCTAGCAAGTGCTAGCAATATAAATTCTGACCGAATTTATATAAGCGTTTCCCTATCACTGACTGGTGCGTGAGCAGATGTAGCGCAGGGTGCTGCGGCAGATCTTTTTTCAAACTGCGATGAAATTGGGACGAAGAGGGAAAATATGGAAAAGCACGTTCGATTCGATACTCGAGCTCAAATTCATGTGATGTATGCATGGGATTATGCGTACAGAGCCGCTCGCCGAGGCCGGTGGGAAGAAGTTGCACGTGATCGTGAGCGATTTGGATTAAGAATTGAAAAATGCGGCAAACTGATTGAATCTGTATTGAGGGAGAAAAAAATTTAACGGAAAATGGTATACTGATATGCGCCTTCGACGTGTTTCGACCTGTTTCGAGCCCTCCCTTTATACCCGGCTGCTTGGTGGCAGAGTCGACGCGCCCCACTCCGCGTCCGCCGCCCAATCCTCGGTGAGCGGTTGCCGAGTGGAAAGTGCTTTCTCTGCTGCACGCGGATTGGTGCGCCGATTGGTATTCGCGTAACGGCTTTTCTAAATTGGTCGAATAAGTGTCTCGACGAAAAATCTAGAGTATGCCGAGAAGCGGCGTACGACACACGGTTGGAAATAAGGAGGGCAATGGCACGTGTCAATCGATTGGTCATCGATGACGCGTGTGCCTTAGCAATTTTCGTGAAACGAACCAAGAGCGAGCCGGAAAACGGACACTTTGCTCACGTCTTTTGTAAGAGCCAGGTCAGTTCCCGAGGAATCTTGTCGCGGAAAAATATAAAGAATATTAATATTAGTCGAGCTATTGTGAATTTTGTCGAATCTTTCAACAAAAGGTCACCAAATCTCAGTTCTAGTATCGTCAATTAAAAGTAATAAAGTTTAACGCAAATTCGTCGTGTCTGTCGATCGAACTTGCCGTGATTTGGATTTATCAAGTAATCAGGGGTGAGAGTGTGGCCGAAGGCGTTTGTCGAACGAGTATAATCGGGATTCAGCCGAAACGTAAGTCAATAAAGAGAATTTATATCTTTGTTTTGGACTTTCTTTACTGCACTCGCAACTCTTCGTTTCTGGCCCTCCAACTGTACCCTCCCCTTTCTGATCGTCCCATTGTTAAGGGAGCTAGCCGAAAAATGAGGTGTCGATAGTTTATTAAGTTTCTAAAAATTAATTGGCGCCTATTATTAAAATTGTATATAGGAAATTAATTAGAGCCCTGCCAGTCAACGGACCACGGCCGCGGCAGGAGAGGGCATAGTAAATTGTATTTGAAAAAAATAGCCTGTCTCAACGTTGAGTAAAAACCGCCCGAATGAATTTTGTTCATCGGGGGTAGTTGCCGCGGCCAATATTTTTTTTCGGGAAGATCCAAAACAAGTCAATATTATTTCGTGTTCAAACGCAATATACATTTTTTCAGATTTTTAGACTTAAATTTGACCATTTTTAGCATACACGCACGATAAACAGCGTTCAGGGGTAGTTACCCCCGCCAATATTAGTTTTCGGGAAAATCCAAAAACAAGGCAATATTCTTTCGTGTTTATATGCAATATACATTTTTGAGTTTTATTAGACTTGAATTTGACCATTTTTTGCGTACAGGCAAGTTCAGGGCAGTTCAGGCAAGTTCAGGGGCAGTTACCCCGGCCAGTATTTTTTTCGGGAAGATCCAAAAACAAGTCAATATTATTTCGTGGTATACGCAATATACATTTTTTCAGATTTTTTAACTTGAATTTGATGATTTTTCGCATACACGCAAGATAAACAGCATTCAGGGGTAGTTACCCCGGCCAATTTTTTTTTTTCGGGAAAATCCAAAAACACGTAAATTTCATTTTGTGGTCATACGTGATATATATTTTTTTCAGATTTATTCACTTGAATTTGCCCATTTTTGGCATTAATGTAATAATATTTAGGGGTGGCTCACCCCCTTGTTTTTTTTTAATCGAGAAAATTACATTTTTGGTTTCTCATTATGAGAAAACTTTTGCAGTTGGATTGGTTAAAAAATATAATGTCCTTGTGGGTGAAACTGCCAAATGGCCCTTTGACATGCCTTACTTTGGAGGATGGTTTTACCCCCTAAAAGTGTTTAATGGCAGATTAAAAAAAAATACGTGTCGCTTAGTTTTCGATGTACTACTGTGACGTGCAGGGCGTTATTGCACGACTAACAAAGTAAATCCCTTGTGCGAAACACAAGGGTTTATATTTAATTTTGTTTAGGATAAGTTTTCCGACAACGTCCCATACGGGCCCGTTCCTTTAGATAGTTGGAAGAGGAAATTATGGTCAGGATAAATTAATTGTAAGTAACTTCTTTCCTATCAAGAGTCCAATATTTATTTAATTAACAGAATTTAGAAAAGTCCCAAATATAAGGTTCCAAGAATACAAGTTAATAGTTCATAATTTAAAAGGACTCGAACGAATAGTTGAATCGCAAGACAACAAACTCTCACAATCATACGTACAAACACACACGCTACTCACTCAGTTATCGGCGCAGCTGACAATATAGGCTGCCGACCTTTATGCTACCTCACTCGCTCTCCCGTGGTATACCGATGTTCGCTCTCTCTTTTCGGTACAGGCTCGGTCGTTGGCATACGCGGCAACCACAGCAGTTCCTCGCGCTCACGTTACACACCTTACACTCTGTCCTCGATTGCTTGACAGCTCTTGGACTCACTCGTACAGTAAACACTTAAAACTACACGACAGAATGTTCGTGGCAGAGGTTGATTGTAATTTCTTAAACTAACGCAAATCGACTTATAAACACGACGCGCGCAACTCGGGGGCCTCTTTGCGAACCCGGTCGACTTACAACGGCGACCTTATGTAGGGATCGGGGAACTACCGTCCGAGAATTATTGCCGCTATGTGAAGCGTTTATGCGGAGTTACTCCAGAATCAAGCTTTACGCTATCGTGTGCATCCGGAGACTAATTTGTCCCAGCTCGCTCAACTGGCGTTCTGTCGATCGCCAGGTGAAAGAGCGGGGCAAATTTTGTCAATTCAACAATCCTGCACGCGCGAACATCGACTCGCGCTCTCAGGACGTTGCACCGGAATTCCAACTGTGCTATGTGGAAATATTGCAATTATAAGATATAAGCAATTTTAGAGACAGCTTCGGCTAATCCCCAACGGTCATCGCCCCGTGTTGCCAAGCCACCAAAATGCTTACTCGGAAACACGGCACGTGACACTACAACATACATGAGTTAGATCAAAATCGGAGATATCGACCTGGGGTACCTTCATTGTTAGACCAAAGGCCTTTAAACGCCGAATTTTTTTTTCATTTTCGTGAGATCAACCTGAAGTTACGCGCGCTGTCGCGATGTAATGAGGGTATCTCCGTCAATCCAGCAACTTTTTTTCAGAAACATGCCAGAAAATTTTGAAACTGACAGCTAGTACTGGTCGAAAAGAGTTTTTTTGAATTATTTTAGATTTTTAAATTCAACGGTTTCGGAAATAGTGCATTTGTTTGAACTAAACATATCTTGAAAAATATTAGCAGCAGAAAAAAATTTATCGCAAGTAGAAGTTTTAGTTCTGCATAATCTTCAAAATGAAAATCTTATCATAATTTAGCAGCATTGTAAACTCGCTTTTTCGTGAAAAAATTTACATTTTATTTTCTTTGCTTAAAAAAGGACACTTTTATTTTGCTGCTAAATTTCCTAGATGTTACAAAATATGTGTGGATTCAGTAAAAAAAATTCGCTACGATGGGACCGTATAGCGTTCCCAAAAAAAAAAAAAATCAGACAAAATGTATAAAATCCTAAATCTCTGTAACCGTGCATGTTTTGGTATCTTGAAAAGTTTGAGAGTACCAAAACTTTTCTTGTAATATTGAGTTGCCAATGATCTGTTCAATCGAAAAAAAAATTAGGAGTGAAAAAAATCAGTAACCGCCATGATTTCGTCAATGATGATGGGTATTATTCAGATTAAAAATTGAGCAATATGAGACACTTCTTTCGATACCTTTAACGTATATTAGAGAAATCGCTCCCGACAAAATTCTGTAATACAAAGTTTGTGACTAGCATTGTCTTGTCCATAAGAGAGAGGTGTACTTCTCTCTCGCTCTTGTATTATGCACCTCTTTCTCTCCGTGTAAGTATGTTTTGTCTCGTGTGTAAACAATGTTTACCGTCACTGACCCCCTCCATCGCAATTCTAATATTGAAAGCTGCTAAAGAAGAGAAATAAAAAAAAAGTATGTAAAAAAAGTAAGAAAAATAAAAAAAAAACGCCGTAACGATACTCCAGTATAGTCGACTATTTCAGTTAGATTTTAACAATTGTACTCCAGTGTTGGTTTGTAACCCTTGTGTACAACTCAATCGATAAAAATAAAATCTCTCTAAAAAATAAAAATGCGGTTCGATCATGAGTGCTCCAATCCGTTTGGATTGATAAAACACAGGAAGGTACGCGATGTATACGAGCAGTTTCGGCGAAATAGGTCGATATAATGACGGGTCTCGAAGGACAAAAGATATGTGGATATTGGGATTTAACATAGGGAGACATGACATCTGGTGGCCGAAAGTAAAAACAGAAAGAGGAGGAATAAGAGCAGTGTCAGTTCATACGTGTTCATATGGATTTAATCAATTGCAATACAATTTTTGTAAATTGCAATCATGCACTCCGCAAAATATTCGCCGCGTGGACAAGGACTTTAAAAATTAAGCAAATAAAGGGACAAATAAGAATGTGTGCATTACACTTTAGTAATGTAACAAGGAGAGTTCTAACTCAAGATCCCTACCCCGACATTTACCGACATTTTTAGCTCAGACATGAACCACTTAGCCGAGACACGAACCCGGGGTGGAGGGGGGGGGGGGGTTTCTACCAGCCAGAGTGGGTCGAGGCATTGACGGGGTGAGGGGGGGGGGGGGCTAGTTTTGAGGGTGGTATTAGAATGCAGCTATTCTGTATATCCGGCAGCTGCAGTGCAGCTTGTCTTGGCATTGGAATGTTATTATCTCTAACAAGTAAATAGCGGACTAGAGCGTTAGACCTTTCAACCACACACGACGCTACCCTCCCGGGCTAGTGCGTCTGTTTGTCGCAACCTTATCGCTGGTCATAAATCATATCTGGTCGTGTGCCAAGGGTTAGACCGCAGTCTGGAAAAGGCCAAACATGAGGTCATAAAATCTTAGAGGCGCCTATGATCCGTCTGGTCCTCGGCACCCGAAGGAAAATATCCCTAACAGGTATTCTTCTGACCGAATTTATATAAGCATTTCCCTATCGCACTGACTGGTGCGTGAGCAGA
The DNA here is from genome assembly GCA_963564615.1 of Rhorus exstirpatorius. Classification (NCBI taxonomy): domain Eukaryota; kingdom Metazoa; phylum Arthropoda; class Insecta; order Hymenoptera; family Ichneumonidae; genus Rhorus; species Rhorus exstirpatorius. The sequence continues at coordinate 3,720,063 of OY751320.1, forward strand.
TGTAGCGCAGAGTGCTGCGGCAGATCTTTTTTCAAACCGCGATGAAAGTGGGACGAAGAGGATATTGAAAATATGGAAAAGCACGTTCGATTCGATACTCGAGCTCAAATTCACATGATGTATGCATGGGAATATGCGTACAGAGCCGCTCACCGAGGCCGGTGGGAAGAAGTTGCACGTGATCGTGAGCGATTTAGATTAAGAATTGAAAAATGCGGCAAACTGATTGAATCTGTATTGACGGAGAAAAAAAATTTAACGGAAAACGGTATACTGACATGCGCCATCGACGTGTTTCGACCTGTTTCGAGCCCTCCCATTACCTTCGAGAGTGGATGATGCCATCTTGCATGTCTGAACACGCTTGAGCCTGCACAGTGTTTACATATTGTGACAAACCGCAGGAAAATGAGGCTTTTATTTTCATGGAATGCCGCAATGACACGCTTAGTCGCGTTCTTGCTATCACCATGGACGGATATCTTGCGTAATCTTTACAATGGCATTGGAATGTCGTCTAGCAGTTCGACTGTTGCGTCAAATCTTGTGGCCACGCAACGCTACCCCTGGAACCCTATGTTTATTCTACGACGACCCGAACGAAGATGTACTCGTGCAACTGATATACTTGCTGATGCTGATGGTCCGTAGAATGGTGGGGAGGAGTGGGAGTATATATTGCTGGCTCCAATCATTTAGCCCTCCATTAACATTTGGGCAGTCTTTCCTTCTTCTCGGGTTATTTTTTCTCCTAATATGGATACTCATAAGTGTAAGAAGCTCATTTCCATTATGGAAAATGCTTATTTAATTTCACAAAAAAGATCATCACCAGCTATAGCACTAAGGTGGATTACGGAGGGGGAAAAAAACGTGAAACTATTGACGAAAATTTCTCGGCGCGAATGTCCCTCAGTGCATGAGAAAATGCGCATTCAAGCGACAATTGCGTCGGTATTATCGGTGATAGAAAAATTGAAGAAAAAAGGAGCTGGTTCTGAAGCAGCTGATAAAGTGCGATGGAAGGATATGGAGACGGCGTTTAAAAAAAGAATCCAAACAGGCATAGTCATCAACCTTCAACATAAAGATCTCGATGCTTTTCTCGATGATTCTAAACCCTTGATCCTCGCCAAATTGGAAGCTGCATCCCAGCGTTATGGCAATTTAAAGGTTAACGTAATATTAGCGTGCAAGTTTCAACTTAAAAAAATAGGTGAAACTGCGTTGGAGGATAAATTTTTGAAAACACGCGGAATGAGGCAATTCTTCCCTCTACGAACATCGACATGTGGTTCCAGGAGCATGTAAAAGATCAGTTGTTGAAAAAAATTGAGGAATTTCATGGGAAAGAGTCTGGTTGGTCACTGCACGAAGTATCAAACCTAACTGTGAATTTTAATAAATACGTGCCACTCCGGGGAGGCACATACGTTAGTGTTCCGAAAGATATTCGGCGAAAGCGTGCTGTAGACAATATAGAGAGCAATGACGAATTTTGCTTTTTATGGGCAGTCACTGCTGCACTTTCTCCGCCAGTTATAAATTGCAATCGAGCAAGCTCTTACAGACATTTCAGTGAAGTTTTACAGTACAAAGGTTTGGATTTTCCAATGACTGTAAAAAAAGTGCCAACCTTTGAAAAAATGAATAACCTTAAAATTAACATTTACGGTGTTGATAATCAGAGGAAAAACAGTGTAATAGTGCCGATATATATCAGTAAACAAACATCTCCTAAATCAACAATTCACCTTCTCATGCTCGAGAGTGATAGGCATGATTGTGATGACGATGATCTTGCGAGTCCTATCCATCACTTTGCATGGATAAAAAACATTTCGCGCTTAGTGAGCTCGCAGATTTCTAACCATAATGGTGAAACATGGTTGTGTGACAGGTATCTCTGCCACTTTCAAAGCGAAATCATGCTGCAGAAGCATATCCTCGACTGCACGAACCAGTGCCGAGTATCTTTTTCCGAGGGTGATGCGAAATCCATGAGGTTTAGAAACCATAAGCATAAAGAGAATGTTCCGTTCGTGATATATGCTGATCTTGAATGTCTCCTGGAGCCGATTGCACCTACGGAGGAGGCGAATACTATGGGCTACCGAAAGCTTGTACCACATTCCATCGCCTACTACTTCCACTGCTCGTACGATGATACCATTTCGGAATTTGAATCCCATCAAAGTTTGGATTGTATTGGGTGGTTCATGGACGAATTGACTAATATCGCGAGCTTGGTGAATACCCGGTTGGCGAACATCGTACCAATGGAGCATCTCAGCGATGACCAGCGAAGTGCATGTAATTCTGTAACCATTTGTCATATTTGCGAGAAACCTTTCGAAAATAACGAGTTGAGAGTTCGAGATCATTGCCATTTTATAAGGAAGTATCGCGGCCCTGCACACACTGGAAGTAATTTAAATTATAAAAACTCTCATGCGGTGCCGGTTATTTTTCATAATTTATCGGGATATGACGCTCATTTTCTGATTAAAGCATTGGCCGTAGCATTCGAAGGTGCGGTTTATCTTCTACCAATTAATAAGTAGAAATATATTTCATTCACAAAAAAAGTCCAGGGCACGTTTGTAGAGTTCAGGTTTTTAGATTCATACAGAATTATGGCATGTAGCATTGAAAAATAAAAAAAGATATATTGAAACCGACTTTTTCTTAACTAATATCCTGTCCAACAAAATAATCCTGTGAGAGATGGGATTGAAGGTGGCGATTGAAAAGATCAATAATGTTCAATTGTTAAAATATTTTATTACACATCAGATTTTATTATCCAGCTATTGTGGGAGTCGTCGAAACTCAGCCATTTTACAATCATTTTATTTCCGCGTTTCTTCAATACTCGTTCAATCAGATAAATATCGGTATTTTCAACTCTAAGTAGCTCTTGCTCATAAAAACCACCGGCGATGGGTTCATCTTGATAGTCCTTGAGACCGAACGTCACAGGGTTAGTATTTTTCACTTGATGTATTGTAAATATTTCCGTTGTCCAGTTTGGAGTATAACCCTTGGCAAATATATTTTTGAATTTGCTTATCCTCACTTTGTCACCGCGTCGAAATTTCGTCGACTTTTTTTTCAAGGGTTCTCGAGTCGTGAAAACGCGTTGTAACAGCTGCTTCTCATTCTCCGAGTTCACGTCTTTCGGCTTCATTTTAATTGTGCGATGTACACTGCTGTTATATTCGGAAATCAAATTTTTGAGAATATCGGTCCACTTGTAGCTTCCACGAAGACTAAATTGCATCCACATTTTATTTTTCAAGGTACGATTAAAACGCTCGCAAATTGATGCTTTCAAATTACTGTATGTCGAGTACATATGAATATTATACTTTTTCATGAGAGTTTGAAAATCGGCATTATAAAACTCTTTGCCCTGATCAACATGTAGGTTCTCTGGTATGCGTCCCTTTGCAAGTATAGATCTCATGGCGCTCGTTGTATCTTTAGCGTTCTTGCTCCTCATTGGCACGGCCCAGGCAAACTTGGAGAAGACATCGATGACGGTTAGGAGAAATTTATGATTGCCGTTTTGCCGCGCGTAAGCCGACATGTCCACAAGGTCCGCTTGCCAAGTCTCATCCAAGCCTCGTACATCCACATGCCGGCGAGGATAGTTTCTGCGTGCGGGCTTATGTAGTTCCTGCACCAGCGCTCGCTTCTTCTCGCTCATTTTTTCTCAAGGATGTTTAATCGAGCGTCAAGCTGGGAAAACATGCTAAGCCTGGACACTCGTAGGTTTTTCGTACCAGCATTCGGAGTTTTGAGAATTTCTTTTATCTTGGTTGTAAGATCTTCAGTTATTTGCGCACTAATTCTCTCTATTTTATTCCGTAAGTCGGTATTTAACGTGTCGAATTGATCTTTCATAGTAGTTTCAAAACCTTCAACCAATAGCGTTCTACTTTCATTTATTTCCTCACGTAAGTTCTTAGTTTTGTTTCGGGCTTTAGCATTCAGCACCTTTAAACTGATAGCATCGTAGCCCGCTTCGGGAATTCCAACGTTGCAGAGTCGCTTGTTCTCCAAATCGTAATGTCCGTCTATTGTAATCTTGAATCGAATGCCCGGAGGACCGCGATTGAGCGCACTTTTATTATCCAGCTGCCGTCCAAACACGTCGACGCTCATTTTGTGAATGCGCGAAATTGCGATGATGAATGTATTAATAAATGATTTGAGCCTCACGCAATTCTTCGATAATCGATATGATTTCATTCGAGTGAGATAAGTTTCCGGCTGCTTGAGATGCGAGGAGTAAACGTAGGCGGTCCACTAGTTCATTGGGATCGTCCCAATAAATATAATCGAATCTCGCGTCTTTTCTAGCCACTTTATACTTTGGCATACCTTTACCCGTGTGCGTATCAACTATTTTCGCGATATAAGTCTTGAATTTAAAACTTTTATCCGCCCATATTGCTTCATCTGCTTTATAATATTTCTTATGGGCATTCGTGGCAATTACAATGTTCTCATAATTTTTCAAATCGTTGGATGTCAGATCCTCAACGCGGGCACTTTTTTGAACAACAGTTCCGCTAATCCAACAGTTTTTGGATAATTTTTATCTCGTACACAAATATGCTGAGAATCAAAAAATATTGGAGAATCTCCAATCATTAATTTATTGTTAGCGAGGTTTCGTATACCGTATGAGACATCCAAGGCTGATTTTCTATTTGTCTGCAGCAATACTACATACTCATTTATTAATTCATCAACATTCACAGCTGTATCCTCCTCCTGCTCTCCCTCTTCATCACCGTACGCAGACTGGAAAGACAAATCTTCCAACATTGGATCATCTTTAACTTCATGGTTGCCATCCTCAATATGTTCTTCTTCTCTTTCTTCTTCAACACGATCTTTGACTTCCTCCTTAAGTTCCTGTTTCATCTCTGGCGTCTCGTTTTTCCGCATCACCAATTTTTCCAATGGCGTGACTATTGGCTTGAAGACATTTTGCATTGCCTGTTCAGCATTGTCTTTGCCGATTTTTATCATCCGATGTTTTCGTCGGATTGTATCGCTCGCTTTGACAATTTGACGCAATACGTCTTTCTTCTCCTCCAAAAGTTTATTCATGTTGCTACCCTCGAGTCAGAGATGATACTGTCTCCAATGCACGTTTACTTATGACTGAGAAAAGAATCGAACCCTCGTCTATATCTACCCTCATTCATTTGACTATCCTTGTCGATCGTGATGAATCCATACTTGTCGCAATTCCAGCATTCTGAGCACATATTTTTAAACTGTGTATATGACATATCAGTATTCACATGATCATTATACACATGTTTGAGGTTCATCTAATCTTGCTTAAATAGAACCACAAAATTCGTATTGTCACGCACGAGATGTTTAGGAATACGAGCATAGGTCTGGCAAAGATAGAAACAGTCAACATTTTTGTGTCGCCCCATGGCGAAAAAGGCTCTAATGTTATCCTGTTTTTCACATGCCACATCATCGAAAATAAATATTGAGTTGGGGTGTGCATCGCTTGGTGTCACCACCTGTTCGTGCTCATTGAATGGAAAATATTCAACACCACTCACAGGCTCGAGTAATCGTGCGAGCAATGTATATTTTGGCTGATTGAGGGATTTAGAATAAAGGTAGACGTTCTCGAATCTCAGACCATTAGGATGCGTTATGAGGGAGAGTAAGGCGTTCGTTTTACCGCAGTTCGAGGGGCCACAAAATACTGCCCGAATGCTATTAGGCAACAAATCGCCATGACGTTTTTCGCGCGGTTCACCTCCCCGCATAAATTCATCGAAATTCATTACAGGCAGTTCATCCGTCCCCATCCTGAGCACGACTAATGGGGGAAAAAAATATAAATAGGGTTTTATAGGGATTATTCACCAGTCGAGCAGTCATCCCCGCTATGATCGGTCGTGCTTTGGTCAATAGTCTGATTGACAAGCTCCCTGTCGAGCTGCATCTACCTGGGTATCAGTATTGCGGACCTGGTACAAAGTTATCTAAACATCTTGCACGAGGTGATCGAGGTATTAATCCATTGGATGCAGCCTGCAAGCAGCACGATATTGCATATTCAAAAGAAACTAGCCTCGAATCGAGAACTTTGGCCGATAAATTACTGGCCGAACGGGCTTGGAAACGAGTATACGCCAAAGACGCGGGTATTGCCGAGAGAGCAAGTGCTTGGGGTGTGGCAAACATCATGAAGGCCAAAACTAAACTAGGCATGGGGCATTGCGTGAAAAAAACAAAATCAGGCATGGGACAGAATAAAATCGTTGATGAGAAAAGCCGTGGCCGAAAGGGTGCTCGGAAAGGTAGCAAGAAGGCTAAAAGTAAATTGCGCATTCTACCAGCGCCTCGTAAAATTGGGGGGTTTTTGCCGCTCCTCCTGCCGATATTTGCCGGTCTGAGTGCTGCAAGAGCACTGTCAGGTGGCGCTGCTTCTATCGCTAAGGCTGTAAATGCGGCTGAAGCTGCTAAGCAGGAATTGGATGAGAGTAAGAGGCATAATAAGATGGTGGAAGCTGCTGCTTTGGGTAAAGGTCTGCATCTAAAACCGTATAAGAGGGGGACGTGTCTTGGTTCAATAAACGGAAAGTCACGCTGCCTCCCCAAGCCTTAACTGATGCTGATCTGCTCAAATATGCGAAAATCATGGAAATTCCACACTTTCGCGTGGTTTTTATGAGAAATAAATTGCCGAAAAGTGGACCGGCAAAATGCGAATCAGCAATTATCAATTTAGATGAGGATATGGGATCTGGTACACACTGGGTTGCATACAAAAAGAGGGGGGAGAATGTCATGTACTTTGATAGTTTCGGCAATCTTCAGCCTCCAGTCGAGTTGATGAAATATTTTGGTGTTGGTAGCGTGAATTATAATTATAAGGGATATCAGAAGTATGGTACAGTCGAATGTGGGTACTTATGCCTAAAGTTTCTCTGCCAGCAATTGAGCGGCAAAGAAAAATATTCTCTATATAAACGTGCATAATGATGAATATAGAGTCAGTTGACTATGTGCCGTCGTCATGGATGATAGTTTTACACTAACTACTTCCGGGACGTCATCTACACTTGAAGCTCAATATTTTCCCCCCATCGAACTAACTTTCACCCCACAAAAATTACACTTTAGGGCTCATTGAATTACTAACCTTCAATTCGATTCCTAATATAGCTGATGGTAATAATAAAATTTATGTTGGCGACAAGGTATTGACTATACCGACGGGTAGCTATGAAATAGATGATATTGAGAAATACGTGCAGGCAGAGTTGCCGAATATTTCTATTAAGATTAAACCCAATAACAATACTCTACGTAGTGAAATCGAGTGTAATCGCGATATAAATTTTAAGCCTAATGATTCTATCGGCTCTCTCTTGGGTTTCACACCGCGTATTCTTGTAGCCAATAAAAGGAATACATCTGATCTCCCAGTAGCCATTCTGAAAGTGAACGCCTTGCGTATAGACTGTAGCATTACCGCCGGTGCCTATATTAATGAGCGAAAAGCTCATACGATTCACGAGTTTTTCCCGTTCGTACCATCCAGATATAAAATCATTAAAGTTCAATCGCACGTCATTTATCTGCCAATCACGAGCAAGACAATAGATAACATCCAGCTTTGGATAGTAGACCAAGACGGAGATTTAGTAAATTTTCGCGGCGAAGTCATAACCATACGATTGCATATAAAATCACGGGTATAGTCTTTAATAAAACCCATAATACCATGTCATCATGGATGAGCGTGACCAGTCACCGATCGACACTCAAAGTGCTAACACCTCAGAACGTAAAACTTCTAAAGAATTTGGGTCTGACAGTGCGCGGAAAAAGCGCACTGTCAGAAAAGAAATAAGGTATTATTTATTCTGTGACCTCTGCATCTGCTGCGAAAAATGGAGGAGGAAATAGTAAATATACAAAGTCCCATCGTCTTCGATGAATCTATAATACACTGCGAGATTCATGCTCATAAGCCGTATGCATCGTCAACTTTCAATAACAGCGATGAGATACGTATTTCCATCCAACATCAGGATCTATGTCTTCTACCGAGCAAAAGTTTTATACATATATGCGGAAAACTGACTAAAGTCGATGGTGCAGCGCTTGCCTCCACAAGCCTCGTCAATAATGCTATTTGCTTTTTGTTCGAAGAAGTACGATATCAGCTGAACGCTATTGAAATTGATCGAAACAAAAATGCAGGTCTTACGAGTCTAATAAATGGATATTCATCTCTGAGTTCCGGTAAGAGATCTCCCTCGATCTATGCTCTATGAGATCTATGCTCGAGAACACGGGCTGGCTTGATGTTGAAGAAACGATGCAAATCATAGATGCAGCGGGCAACTTTGACGTATGCATACCGCTAAGTATGCTGCTCGGTTTTACCGAAGATTATCGAAAAATTGTCGTAAATGCCAAGCATGAGCTGATTCTATCGAGATCGAAGACTGATGATAATGCTATTGTGCAGACGGCTGACGAGGAGTTCAAACTTGTATTGCAAAAAGTAGAATGGCTTGTACCATACGTGACAGTCTCCGATCAGCGTAAAATACAACTTTTAAAGTTTATCGGCAGAGATGCGCCAATCTCTATGAGCTATCGTACGTGGGAACTGTATGAATATCCGCTGCTCCCCGCAACCTCGAAGCATGTTTGGACCGTCAAGACTTCTACTCAGCTGGAAAAACCGCGATATGTCATTCTCGCTTTCCAGACTGATCGGAAAAATAAGAAAAAGAAAAACGCGAGTAACTTCGATCATTGTAATCTCGCCGATGTTAAACTATATTTGAATTCGCAATGCTATCCACATGGAAATTTGAACCTAAACATACAGCAAAATCAGTACGCCCTACTATACGAGATGTATGCAAACTTTCAGAATACTTATTACAACAGGGAAGCGGAGCCGTGGTTAAAAAAATCCGAATTTCTAAGGTATGCCCCTCTAGTCGTCATCGACTGTTCGAAGCAGAACGATTCTCTCAAGTCAGGCCACGTTGACATTCGTCTCGAATTTAAAGCAAGAAATAACATTCCTGCTAATGCATCTGCGTATTGCTCGATTCTACATGATCGTATTGTTGAGTATAATCCAATAAGTGGCGGGGTAAAAAAATTAGTATAAAACCTTCAACGATGAACCGACTCTCTTCAGTCAGCACCATGGACTTTATCGTCGATATTCAAGGCTTCAGGAGACCCATAAACGAATTTGTGCTCAAAGAAATAGCAATTGTGGAAATCTCTGACAACACCGAGCCCCTGACATTTTTCTTCAAACCTCCAACGTCATGGAACTCTCTACCAGCGAAGTACAAAACGATAAATTCATGGCTAGAACGAAATTTTCATGGAATACGATGGAATTCAGGCGACACGCCGTACGAAGCTGCTGGAACAACAATTCGAGCTATCTTGAAACAAGCCCGAACCATCTACGTGAAGGGATTAGAGAAGAGGACGTGGTTAGCGCAATTCACGGATTCGTCGGCACATATTGTCGATATGGAAACTCTCGATTGTCCATCATTGCAGAAATTATCGAAAATATCAAATAACAGAGGATGTTCTCATCACTCCCACGACTCAAAATATAATTGTGCCAACGCAAACGTGAAATCTTTAAGGAGCTGGTACATTAGGCATTGTGTAAACGCAGGATTTTTGAAATAAATAAAAACATTTTATCGAAAAATATATGTGTGTTTTTTATTGAAATAAACCATCGGAAATTGTTTTACAAATTTGGTTTCACTCCAACTTATACATTTCGCACCACACGTCATCTATAATGTTTTTTTTTACTTTTTCAACCATGCGCACTTATGGATTCAAACACTTTTATCAGTGCCACCATCGTTCGCGTAGAGTCACGACCCCATAGTAGGCGCGATGGCTTGATGGTTTGATGGCGTCAGATGCGTTTCAATTCTACGCTGTTATATTTCCCACCGAAGTAGTTCATATAGCGTTGATTTGTATGCGCAGCGTCAATCATCTCTTTAAATATTTCTTTGTTCTCGTCGAACGCTTTCACGAATCTTGCAGGTAGGAATACGGAGAAATCGTTGGTGATATCCGCCACGATCCTCCTCCCGAATTTCGTTTCGACTATTATCAGGTCGGAGATCGGATGATCTGCCTGAACGGAGAGTTCAGCCAATTTTTTTGTTGGCAAAATTTCCACCATTTTTCCCACCTTGTTGATACTTGTGAAATCCATTTCGACTTATTGATGTATTCTTCAATGTATTTATAATGAAGCTCAGATCAGACCTCGTACGTATAAGATTTTTTACTTCTTCGATACTTTTTAAAAGCAAGAGCAATCGTTCTTTTATCTCACGTCGCTTGTCTTGCATGTCAACTGGTGCAGTTCAAACGCGCATCTTGATATTATATAGGCCCTCCAAATTCCCGGCCCCCACCACCTCTTAATTCTAGGACCCAATAGGATTTTCCACACTTTCCTCCGCCCACACTTTGCAGCGGCACATTTGACAATTCCGTACAGAGGGTGCAGGGCCATCGATATGAGTCATGATGTGGGGCGTATTCCAATGTTCCATACACGGCAGATATGACATAATTTCGGCGTCTGCACGAAGATTTTCGGGTAAACGATCATAAAACATATGAATTGATCGACTGAAATATTTTTAAATCATAGGCTTCATTATATTCTTAAGATCACCCCTTGATAATTCCCACGGATATTTGGCTCCGAGAACGCCATCAGAATATCCGTCCATGTTGATAGCAAGAATGCGACTAAGCGCGTCATAGCGGCATTCCATGAACATCAAAGCCTCATTTTCCGGCGGTTTGTCACAATATGTAAACACTGTGCAGGCTCAAGCGTGTTCAGACATGCAAGATGGCATCATCCGCTCTCGAAGGTAATGGGAGGGCTCGAAACAGGTCGAAACACGTCGAAGGCGCATATCAGTATACCATTTTCCGTTAAATTTTTTTCTCCCTCAATACAGATTCTATCAGTTTGCCGCATTTTTCAATTCTTAATCTAAATCGCTCACGATCACGTGCAACTTCTTCCCACCGGCCTCGGCGAGCGGCTCTATACGCATAATCCCATGCATACATCACGTGAATTTGAGCTCGAGTATCGAATCGAACGTGCTCTTCCATATTTCCAATCTCTTCTTCGTCCCAATTTCATCGCGGTTTAAAAAATATCTGCCGCAGCACCCTGCGCTACATCTGCTCACGCACCAGTCAGTGATAGGGAAACTCTTTTATTAATTCGGTCAGAATTTATATTGCTAGCACCTGCTAGGGGCATTTCGATGTTTTTCCTTCAGGTGCCGAGGACCGGCGAGACACTATCATAGGCGCCTCTAAGATTTTATGTTTGGCCTTTTCCAGACTGCGGTCTGGTCCTTAGCACACAAACAGAAATGATTTATGACCAACGATAAGGTTGCGACAAACAGACGCACTGGCTCGGGAGGGTAGCGTCGTGTGTGGTTGAAAGGTCTAACGCTCCGGCCCGTTATTTACTTGTTAGAGATAACAATATTCCAATGCTAGCATGAAAGACAAGCTGCAGAAATAAAAAAAAATCGGAAATCCGGTAGCTAGTGACCCCCCCCCCCACGATCAGCTCCGTGAATTCCGGCTCTTAAAGGTAGCCCCCACCCCCCGGGTTCATGTCTCGGCTAAGTGGTTCATGTCTAAGCTAAAAAATGTCGGTAAATGTCGGGGTAGGGATCTTGAGTTAGAACTCTCCTTGTTACACTACTCACTTTGCAAAATGTATTTGATATGGAGGGCATATTTTTTTTCTTACATTTGAAACACACTTGTAGTATATTAATATTGAACGCACCATTTCAGCGAAAAAATCGTCGATAAATAATAATTTAATGACACATGGAGCGAGAAGTAAGGAAATACACATCGTGCATACGCGGGGTTATGAACATCGAGAAAACTGTCGCATCTGACATCGCGAGTATATTTATCGTTTTTCATTTGCACTTGGTAGATTTTTTATGTACACTATCGCGTAATATACGTAAAAAATACACTCATTGTCGCGTTTAATCGACAAAAACAGGGAGTGGGTATAACCCGATAAAATCCACGGCTGTTCAAACTCGACAACTGCGGTCAGCTGTCAGTCAGTTCGCGTAGACGAGGCAATTTTCTATCGATAAGTTTTTCGACAAATCGACCAATTCACTCAAAAACCGACCGTAATCACAGCGAATTGCGTTGGGTGGAATTTTTACCGGCCCAGTCGCATATATTTTCTGTATTTATTAACATTTTGGCAAAAAACTAATACTGAACATAGGGATTGTGTATATCACTGGAACTTTTCTGTGCCATATTGAATAGGCCCCGCCTACATGTTGGATCCCAATTATGGGCGCAGATTGATGCGGGGCAAGCTATCTTCCGAGCCTAAAATTTCAGAGTCTACAGAACTTCTGCCCATGCCCGGTACTTCCGGAATAACTGATCTACAGTTTTCGCAAGACGATCTTAGTATCCGTCCTACTTGCAGTCAGGCTACTGTGAGTAGCCTGGGTACTGTGAGTAGCCGGGTTACTGTAAAGAGCGAGCCTTCGCTTTGTAGTCAGGGGAGTGATATTTCATTTCATATTAAAAAAAAAAAAAATTATGTCCCAGTAACAAAAGCGTTTCTGGAGCTTGCTCAAGATGGAATCTCTATACTAAACGAGCTTGAAACGATTGCAAGAACCGACAACAACGCGATCAAAAAAAGTTCTTATCCCTACTCTGGTTCTCAAGCAATAGAGTCTTCGGAAAACGGCATGATTCTTTCATGCTACGCGTCATATGGCACGGAAAGCTCAATTCTTGACAAATTCTCGAGGAATTCGAACATCGCCTGAACCCAAACGTGTCAAAACAATGAACGCATCAACCGTGGAAGCCATGAAAAGTCATTATGAAGACGAATCAATGCGGGAACATCCGATTCGATATCGGTAAAACAACCAGACGGTAGTCAAGAACATGTGCAAAAACGACTGATATACTGCAACCATAAAGCAAACATATTCCTGCAGACATAAATGTCTTTCCCTTCAACCCCAAAGTAGTATTTTCGCGTTATCTTTCTCTTCGTTGACGATTGAACGTCCGGTTTTTGCGCACAGATAAGAACGTGTCTAGCAACGAAGTTCCATTGACGCATATGATCCCCCAGGTTCTAAAAGTCAGCGAAAATGTCGTTTCTAGTCGTCTCGTTAATTTTTTTTTCGCATCAAAATCTGCAACCAGGACCACAGGTTTCACGAAGTTTTTTTGCTCGCACGATTCTTTTTCCATTTGAAGAATTGCACTCCGATCCACAGTTCAGTGCTATCTTCCGGGCGACTGCTTTCCATTTTTATTGATTCACAGATTTCTTGCGTATCAATTTTTCTGCCAATTTTTGATTGTTTCTGAATTTAATGCAATCCGTACTATTTTCTGATAACGCAGAGGAAGAGATTACAGACGTGCTTCCGTCAAGCAAGTCAGCATTAGAGTTTTCTGGTACTTCGGGTGAGTTAACTTTTTCTGAGACTGGCATCGTACCATTTTGATCCACAGTAAAAGGCTAAAGAGACATGGATCCAAAAGATCTCGTATATACAACAGAGTCTGAAATATATTCGGATATCGCGAATGGAGGTAGCTTATTTGCGTATCCGTAAAAGGAGTCAGCATTAGAGATTTTCGCATTCTTCGGTGGTCCACCATCTTCCACGCCAAATCGTCTTTTCCAGTCGCAGGTAATAAGACTTGAATCCATGTCGTACCAACATTGAGATACTGAAAAGTATAAGAAATGAAAATCTAAGATCAGTACTAAAACCAAATAACGTGGATTCTATAATGGAAATGTACATCCACCCAATAAGATTTAATAGGTGCAGAATATGAAATAGACACCAGTAGTATATGAACCACTCTGGCGACCCCCACTCCTATACCCACTCCTATCCCCTCCACTTTCCCCCGCGCTGGAGCCTCTTTCCGAGCGTGGTGGGGGTAATGGTGGGGAGAGGTAGTGGGGGAAGAGTTCTGAGTGCTCGCCATAGTGGTCCGATTATTATTATTATTATTATTATTATTTATTGCTTTTTATTATTTTCAATATTCTCTCTCTCTCTTTCTCACTCTTTCTCTTTGAAACTCCACAGTGGTGCACATTATTAGTTTTCAAATATTATTATTATTATTTTAAATATTCTCTCTCTCTCTCTCTCTCTCTCTCTCTCTCTCTCCGTAAGTAGGAACACACGCACGCTCTTTTTCGCTCCGTCTTATCGTACAGTTATTGCCGCTTGGGCCTACGGGCATTTTTATGTTCTAGATCATTGCATGCCCCAAAATGCACCCTCTCGATTGAGCCATTTAACAACTACTTTGCGACCTGTGGGAGGATTATAATTGTAATCTTTCCTCAACTTCTGGTAGTCTTCGAGGTTATTCTCTGTCCTTCTCTTTTGGCCAGCTGTCTTCTTTCACGATGCTTGGCCTGACACCTGGTGAGTGTCGTCTACCTAGTACGTATTTCTCTCCGTCTATGGTTGTGCCGAAGACCCCCACACGGAGTGCTCACGCTGTTCGCCGATACCGGCGAGACCTTCTTCACCATCTGAGCTTTATAAGCCTCGGTCTACACATCATCAGTCCCCCGAATCCCAGGCGTGCGTGCCCGAGAGCGTCACGTTAGTGTTTACTTCGTTCTATGCCAGCTTGTACATGGGTGGTGCGTGTGTGAGAATAGTGTACGTCTCTACTGAGCACTGTGGCGACTGCGGCGGTGGGGGCGGGGAGTTGTGTGTCGCCTGCCTTTCTCTTACATGTATTTCTCTCTCGACACACATACTCTTCGCCTTCTCTCCGTACAAACTATGCTCTCGCTCTTCAAGTATGCATATCTCTATCTTATTCTCTCTAAGTTACATTCTCCACATGCCCACCTGCTCCTACTTACACATCAGTCTAGTCGTATATAACACCTAGAGAGAGCATTGTCATTGTCTTTGTCTATATTGTATGTTTATCGATGGAACCTGGCTTGCCAGGTTTCAAATTTTGTCCAATTTGGATAAATAAATTACTTCATCATCATCATCATCTCTCTCTCTCTCTCTCTCTCTCTCTCTCTCTCTCTCTCCCTCTCTGGATTATTATTTTTCACTTTCATGTATTTATTATTTTGTTTATTATTATTTTCAATATTTCCGCCTCTCTCTCCGATTTATAATTATTTTTCACTTGTATTATTATTACTATTATTATTATCATTCTTGAATATTTTTACTTATGCTTCTTCCGAGGCTATTAGGCGCATCTCTCTCTCTTTCTCGCTTCTGCCACTTAGGTTTTTCCTCTCTTTCTCCTTCTCTCGCACACACTCTCTGTTTTTCGCGCACATTTTCTCTCTCTCTCTCTCTCTCTCTCTCTCTCTCTCTCTCTCACTATTCTCCCTCGTTATTTCGGTAACTAAAAGTTATTCCGAATCCGCGAAAAAAAAATCACCGCACAGTATAATTACGAAAGAGCTTAAAAAAACACTCGTACTAGCACTCTAAAATTTTTGCCGATATTCCTACGAATAAGGTTTTGAGTGATCTACAACAGGAAATATTTTGAAAAACGATAGAATGCAAACCCGCACAGATATATTCGTTATACTTATCTCCGTGAGTGCCGTCTTTATTAAATATTGTTATTAGCACGAGCACACACGTTAATCCTGAGACCACATGAATTATTTAAACGAATAATATTTTAACCGATCGACGCTGCGAGAACATTTTCCCGATGTTACACGATTAAAAGAACAACTATTACTTAGCTCTACAGCTGCTTGGAGACAAGCTCTACGCGCCTTTAGGGATAATATTTCAAAGACTTCTCGGCGCGCGCGAGATGCACCATCAGCACAACGTGCATGTCTCATCGTCACTCAGGCTTGCTACAGACACAATAGGTATACGCTGCGAATATACATAGGTAAGCTGACGAGGTATCGTTCCATAGCGCTAGAGAGTCAATAACTATGGGCATGCTCACGTGGTATCGTTCAGCAGCAGCAATTATTTTACATATAGGGCGAAAAATGAATTAACCGTCCGTACAACGACCGGGTACCCGGGTATCCATTTCAGCTTCCAAGGTAGAATTTATTAACTTTTCCTAAAAAAAATTTTATGACCGCCCGAATCACCAAAATTGAAGTACTTTGACACCCATTTTTTGTCAAATTTTTTTATAATTAATTATTTAATAACAGTTACTAACTATCAAACTTGATACCTCCTCCGTTCAATGACCAGGTACCCGGGTACTCACTAAGTTCATTATGTATGAAAGCCGGGTTTATACACACTAAAGACACTGTTTATTAAAGTATTTAGGTAACTTGACTTGATAAATAACTTGAATAAATAATAAATATTATCGTTTGTAATTTCTACTATTTAAACAATTCTTATTATAAACAATAACAAAGATAGTAGGTAAGAAAAACATAATTCCGGTTTATTTATTTGAGTAATCATTTTCTTTATTTTTGTATTATTTATTTATTTATAATTTTATTTTTTTATAATAATACAGTGCCATGTGAAAAAAGTAAATTTAATTATGTCGCACACCCTTCCCATCTCGTGGTTTAATACAGTGTTCATCACAAATAGGGACCTCACATACCGAACATATTTTTCTAGTTTTGCGACGTTTTTTAAATTCACTTTGGAGACAAGCATAGCATACTCCAGTAATCTTTTCCTTCCGGTTGAATCGAGCTGTGTCTGGGGTCTCGATGATACAGATGCTGTTGGCTGCGCATACGGATTGATAGCACGACCAAAAAAACATTTAATCACCACTTTCGTTGTGAAATGCCTCATGATTTGTGCATTATACGAACGATTTTCAACGAATGGAGTACACAGCTCTCTGCCCAATTGCCGATAAAATAATCGTCGTTCATACGATTTTCAGGAAAGCATTTTATTATTCTCATCATAAAGAATATATGCTGCGAGACAGGCGACATCGAGAATATTGTAGAAAAATGCCAGAGGCCACCTTTGAGTAGATCTTTTTGTAGTATATTTACCAAGCATTTCATCCATCGTGTCCACTCCAGCTTTTGACCAGTTATAAAACTCAATAATTTCGGGTTTTTTCTTTGCACCATCACCAATTTTTGCTTCGCAATGCATTGATGATAGCATAATCACTACCTTTTTTTGGCACATTACTGTACATGGTTACTTTTTCATGAAAGCCAAACACAGTGAATAATTCTTCTCGCGTTTTCGATATAGCCATTGCTGGTCGAATGTACGTCTTATTTTTCTTCAAAGTGCCAACAATTGTCAAGTTCGAGGATAGTAAAAATTTGGCCAATGGCAGAGCAGTGAAGTAATTATCCATTGTAATTGATTCTAAGGAGACCATAAACTCTGTATAATCTCCATAGTTATTTCATATGCCACGTAGCCGGCTTACTAACAACCTTTCCATCTATCACTTACGCTATATGTGGGTACCCGGGTACCCGGGTACCCGGTTATTGAACGAATGGTGAAAGTTTGGTTACTGACCGGACGGTTAAAATTGTAGAGATCACAGGCAGGTATGGGCGCTTTAGCATCGAATGGCCCATCTACAAGAGTACAGCGATGACTGATACTGTTCTCATTTGCGATTGTATTTTTCAAATTGTTTTGTACCCGGAGAGAAAAGTTGCATAGCCCTCGCCGCTACACATACACACTGGCGTGTATGAGAGGATGTCAGCTAATTTACACGCGCCAAGGTTTACTTTGTTTTGGCGAAAACTGAGTATCAATATCATGATGCTTTATGAAAGCGACGTCTGATTCGACATATGTAAGAAAAATTATAAATTAAAATTTTTTCTCCAGCCTTGAATTTATTTCCTTTATTGAACGAAAATTATTTTTTCGAAAAAAAACTGCCGAGAGATGAGCTCGAGGCTCCAGAGATCACGAGCATATATAGTTATTGAGCTCTCCTCTTTCAGCAAGTATTTTTAGAGAAAAAAATTTTCTCTAGCCTTGAAATTATTTTCTTTATCGATCGAAAATTATTTTTTCGAAAAAAAATGCCGATAAATCAACTCGAGGCTCCAGAGATCACGAGCGTATATAGTTATTAAGCTCTCCTCTTTGGGCAAGTATTCGCTAACCCTCTCTCTCTCTCTCTCTCTCTCTCTCTTTCTTTTTCCATGCCTCGAATCTTTCTATCAAGGCAAAAGCGGGCTTTTTTTATATTTTTCGATGTATACCGAGTATTCAAGTATGAAACTACGAGATTTCTCGATTTTTTCGAGGTGCGTGAAATGCATCATCAGCAAAGCCGACTACAGGCCGTCTTCGCTCAATGCTGTGAAAATCTTCTCCTTATTTTTTATATAATGTGTTTGTAGATATTTGTGTACTTCATGCACCTTAGTAATATAGTTTTAATATATATTTCACCCTCAAGATCGTTAAACCTTATAAAAATTATGTCACCCACTTATGTATTTAACTTTAAAAGTATATTTTTATGAATTGAAAATTTCTCTTTCGCCTTGAAAACTTTTTTCTTTATCGACCGAAAATTATTTTTTTTTTAAAAAAGAGCCGAGGTTGAACGCAAGGCTCAGCCGAGAGGTACGGCAGAGATCACGAGCATAGTTATTGAGTTCTCTCTCTCTGTCTCTCTCTCCCTCTCTCTCTCTCTCTCTTTCTCTGTCTCTCTTTCTGTATCCATATCTTTTTCCATGCTCGAGAGTCATTCTATAGCAACAATAGGGGGCATTTTTTAAATTTTTCGATGTATACCGAGTATGCAGGAATAGCACTGCGAGTTATGGCGATTTCTCGAGATGTGTGAAATTCATCAGCAACTGGGCAGCAAACGGCTACGTGCCGTTTTTGCTACATGTTGCGAGGTTCTTCTCCTTATTTTTCACTTAATGTGTGCTTGTCTCTATCAACCCCTCCGTGTCTCTGAATATACATAACTGCCTTCATTGACGGGGGTTCGAACGCTGCTACTTCTTTTGATACACATTTTTTCACGGGTCATGAATATTGAATGTTACTATTTTTTAATTGAAAAAATAAAACCAACCGGGCATAGTATAATATGTCGATCGTTCGTTTATATCACTCGCATGAAAAATATTTCCGAGAAAAATTATTTAAATTTCGAAAAATTTGAGGTAACTTTGTGTGAAACTCATTCGTTTCTTTCATTCGTATAGTTCGTTCGTATCGCCCCAATCGTAATGATTTCGTCGTAATAATCTTACATGAAAAAACTTTTTTCAAACATGAAGATTTTGATTATAAATTACATGAAGTTGATTGAAAACTCGCTATCGTCGTTTGTTCGTGCCGTTCGTTCGCTCCCTTCGTTATAATTCTACTCGGAAAAACTTTTTTGAAAGAAAAACACCATTGAGACAATCTTCGTTTGTTTCGAAAAAAGATTTTGATAATAAATTTGAATAAAACTGATTGAAACACTCCTACATGTCGTTCGTTTCGTTGATTCGTATCTCTCGTTCATATCATTCGCACGTATCGTGCATATTATTTGCTCGCATCGATCATCGAGAAACAAAAAAAAAATAATGTTATTAGAAATTCTCTTTCTCTCTCGTCGTTCGTTAGTATTGCCAACATTTTTATTGGAAATTCGCTCGTGTCGTTCGTTAGTATCATTCGTATCGCTCCTTTCGTAATAATTCTAATTGGAAAAACTTTTTTCAAAGAAAAACACCATTGAGACAATTCTCGTTTGTTTCGAAAAAAGATTTTGATACTAAATTTAGATAAAACTGATTGAAACACTCGCACATGTCGTTCGTTTCGTTGATTCGTATCGCTCGTTCATATCATTTGCACGTATCGTTCATATTATTTGCTCGCATCGATCATATTTTTTTAATTTTTAGAAAAAATGTTTGAGAAACAAAGAACTATATTGGTAGTTCGCTCTTGTCATGCGCGTGTATCGGCTTTTCGTATCGCTGTTACCGTTTGTCTCACAATAACTTTACTTGAAAAAGTTTCGAAAAAATGTTTGAGAAACGAAACTTTCATTAGAAACGCCCTCTCATCGATCATTCCTTCATTCCTTCGTTCGTTCGTTCGTTCGTTCGTTCACTTCTTCGTTCCTTCATTCCTTCGTTAGTTGGTTAGTTCGTTCCTTCGTTCCTCCGCTCTTCGTTCTTTCACTACTTCGTTTGTTCATTCGTTCGTTTGTTCGTTCCTTCGTTCCTTCGTTAGTTCCTTTGCTCCTTCGTTCCTTCGTTCGTTCGTTCGTTCGTTCGTTCCTTCGCTCCTTCGTTACTTCGTTCCTTTATTCGTTCGTTCGTTCGTTCGTTAGTTTGATCGTTCCTTCCTTCGCTCCTTCGTTCGTTCATTCGTTCATCCGTTCGTTCCTTCGTTCCTTCGTTCGTTCCTTCGCTCCTTCGTTCCTTCATTCGTTCGTTCGTTCGTTCGTTCGTTCGTTCGTTCGTTCCTTCACTCCTTCGTTACTTCGTTCTTTCATTCGTTCGTTCGTTTTTTCGTTCGTTAGTTTGATCATTCCTTCCTTCGCTCCTTCGTTACTTCGTTCCGTCGTTCGTTCGATCGTTCGTTCGTTCCTTCCTTCCTTAGCTCCTTCGTTACTTCGTTCCTTCATTCGTTCGTTCATTCGTTCGTTCGTTAGTTTGTTCATTCCTTCCTTCGCTCCTTCGTTACTTCGTTCTTTCGTTCTTTCATTCGTTCGTTCGTTCGTTCATTCGTTCGTTACTTCGCTCCTTCGTTCCTTCATTCGTTCGTTCGTTCGTTCGTTCCTTCCTTCGCTCCTTCGTCACTTCGTTTCTTCGTTACTTCGTTCCTTCGATCGTTCGTTAGTTCGTTCGTTCCTTCCTTCGCTACTTCGTTCCTTCGTTCGTTCGTTCGTTCGTTCATTCGTTCGTTCGTCCCTTCCTTCGCTCCTTCCTTCGCTCCTTCGTTCCTTCATTCGTTCGTTCCTTCCTTCGCTCCATCGTTCCTTTGTTTCTTCATTCCTTCGTTCGTTCGTTCGTTCGATCGTTCGTTCGTTCGTTCCTTCATTCCATCATTCGTTCGTTCGTTCGTTCGTTCGTTAGTTCGTTCGTTCCTTCGCTCCTTCGCTCCTTCGTTACTCCGTTCCTTCGTTCGTTCGATCGTTCGTTCGATCGTTCGTTCGTTCGTTCCTTCCTTTCTTCGCTCCTTCGTTCCTTCATTCCTTCGTTCGTTCCTTCCTCCCTTGGCTCGTTCGTTACTTTGTTCCTTCGTTCCTTCGTTCGTTCATTAGTTCGTTCGTTCCTTTCTCCGGTACTTCGTTCCTTCGTTCGTTTGTTCGTTCGTTCGTTCCTTCCTTCGCTCCTTCGCTTCTTCGTTCCTTTGTTCCTTCATTCCTTCGTTCGTTCGTTCGTTCCTTCGTTCGTTCGATCGTTCGTTCGTTCCTTCATTCCATCGTTCGTTCGTTCGTTCGTTCGTTCGTTCGTTGTAATGTTTCAATCAAACATTTTTTCGAAACTTTTTCAAGTAATGTTATTGTGACACAAACGGTAACAGCGATACGAAAAGCCGATACGCGCAGATGGCAAGAGCGAACTACCAATATAGTTCTTTGTTTCTCAAACATTTTTTCTAAAAATTAAAAAAAATATGATCGATGCGAGCAAATAATATGAACGATACGTGCAAATAATATGAACGAGCGATACGAATCAACGAAACGAACGACATGTGCGAGTGTTTCAATCAGTTTTATCTAAATTTAGTATCAAAATCTTTTATCGAAACAAACGAGAATTTTCTCAATGGTGTTTTTCTTTGAAAAAATTATTTCCAATTACAATTATTACGAAAGGAGCGATACGAATGATACTAACGACCAACACGAGCGAATTTCCAATAAAATTTTGGCAATACTAACGAACGACGAGAGAGAAAGAGAATTTCTAATAACATTATTTTTTTTTTGTTTCTCGATGATCGATGCGATCAAATAATAGGAACGATACGTGCGAATAATATGAACGAGAGATACGAATCAACGAGAAGAACGACATGTGCGAGTGTTTTAATCAGTTTTATATAAATTTATTATCAAAATTTTTTTTCGAAACAAACGAGAATTGTCTCAATGGTGTTTTTCTTTCAAAAAAGTTTTTCCAAGTAGAATTATAACGAAGGGAGCGAACGAACGGCACGTACGAACGACAAGAGCGAGTTTCCAATCAATTTCATGTAATTTATAATCAAAGTCTTCGTGTTTGAAAAAAGTTTTTTCTTGTAAAATTATTACAACGAAATCATTACGATAGGGGCGATACGAACGAAGTATACGAATGAACGAAACGAATGAGTTTCAAAACAAAGTTTCCTCAAATTTTTCGAAATTTAAATAATTTTTAGGAGTGTACGCTACAATAGATATAGATATAAACGCACGTGTCAATTTTTCAACTTTGAAAACTCAATGTATCGAAAAGTATTGCGGTCGTCTTAAATCTTTTCAGGGGGACTCTTATATAGTCAAATAGAAGGCGTATTCAAGGGGAGCAGTAGCACAGTGGGTAGGGTGCCCGGCTTGCACGCAGTGGCGTGCGATGTGGCCAAGTTCGATTCCCACTGTCGGCACCAATGGAAAAAAATTTATAAGTGCTTCTTCTGTGACCCCGTCAGTTCGGAACCCACCTAAAAAAGTAGGTTCAAAGGAAACCAGCGCCCTGGTGTGGTGACCGAAAGGCTGGGAAGATGTCTCGGGTTCTATTCCCGATGCCGTAGCACAGCTGATAACATCACAACGGGCTCGGAGGTAGCTCCAGATAAAGGACATACGAACTACGACTGCCTCTGTCCCAAAGTGCTGACATATAGCGTGTGCGAGACGAGCTCCGGCAGAGAGAAGCATTGCCGAAGCACAGCAGATAATAAAAGCACAAACGGGCTCGGACGTAGCTCCAGAGGCAGGGCGTACGAATTACGACTGTTTCTGTCCCAGGTGCTGACATCTAGCGGGTGCGCGACAAGCACCGGCAGCGGGGATCGAACCGAGGACAAATGGATACAAGAGGAGACCAAGGGTAGATGGTGTTGGCAGCCCGCAACCCTCAGGGGAGTTGGCATAAGAACGCATACCATAGAAAGCGTATTCCGAATTTCAAGGTGAAATTTGGTTTTGGGCTTTCAGAAGTACACCCTAGTTCGTTTTTTTTTTGAGGAAAATTTTTGTGTAGGTGTATACTGCTACAGTATACGTTTTCAACGCATAATGGCCAAAGTAGTACAGGAAAATATAAATACCATCGATGGTGTACGATAATAAGTTAGCGCACAATGACGACGTGTAAAATTAAAACCTGTATAGAATAATGCTATGCATGTATGCATGATCAGGCCGTGAGTAATAATTTAACGTATAAAGTTTTGTCTACGACAAATTCAATTAAATAATATATACCTATATCCAATCTCATGCGAACCCACCTGTATATAATATAGATTCCGCAAATTCGGAATGTTGATAGTCGCTGGAGTCAATTGTGTTGAAATCCCACCAAAAACACCATGAATGGTGTATAAAAACTTGAGACAAGTACATTTCCTTGCGTCGTTTTGTTTATGCTTACAAAAAGATGTCAAACCCAAATATTTGACAAATAAACCTTTTCAAAAAGATGTCAAACACAAAAAGTTGTCAAATAAATTCAAATAATCTAAGTCACAGTTGCCAAGTACATCAAGCATTTTCATTGTTTACATTTTTATTAACTGTTTATAAGTAAGTAACAACGCTCGAAAACGTATTGAAACGGACTTAGGGACTTAATCTAAAAATTTGATGTTTGAAAGATTTTATTGAAAAAAAATTCGCATTGAAAAAAAAAAATTCGAACGAAGTACTTGGCGAGTTACATATGTAAAATGACTGTACAGACTACCTGTTACGAACTCGCCAAGTACTTCGTTCGGATTTTTTTTTTTTCAATGCGAATTTTTTTTCAATAAAATCTTTCAAACATTAAATTTTTAGATTAAGTCCCTAAGTCCGTTTCAATACGTTTTCGAGCGTTGTTACTTACTTATAAACAGTTAATAAAAATGTAAACAATGAAAATGCTTAATGTACTTGGCAACTGTGACTTAGATTATTTGAATTTATTTGACAACTTTTTGTGTTTGACATCTTTTTGAAAAGGTTTATTTGTCAAATACGTGGGTTTGACATCTTTTTGTAAGCATAAACAAAACGACGCAAGGAAATGTACTTGTCTCAAGTTTTTATACACCATTCATGGTGTTTTTGGTGGGATTTGGTTTCTTTTTGCAAAGCATTATATATGTCGACATATATTTACGATGTAACTTCTATGTAAAAGCTTTGAATGGCGACTACTATGCTCAGGGTAGAATTGAACAATTTTTGACGGCATAAATTGTCTTGCCAAAACATTTCGTACAATTATGGAATGGTTTCATTATTCCACAACTTCAGAAGCCCCAATCTAGCACCTAGCACACGAATTATCATTTGCATTTTTTTTTTATTAGATCGTTAGCAAGTTTAGCGAACTCCAAAATATTCTATGCGTACAAAATCCTATCAATGAGGTCTCCCTATTCTTGAAAGTGCTCGCATGATCCATTCAAACATCTTTGAGTTTCGATTCTTGATACAAAGCACCATCGCTGAGTTATAAAAATCATAAGCATTGCTTTTCTATAGTCGGTTCATAGTATCGAGCACTATTTTTTTTTTCGCGATGGAATAGTAGAGCTTCGTTTGTAAGATATCAATGAAACGCAGACTCAACCCGACCGCGACCCACGTAATTCTACTCATAAAAGCCATCATAGTCAACTGAACAAGGGAAAATTCGACAAATCATTGCAATACAAAAAAAAAATCCCATGAAGCGATTTGATCCAGACAAACGCAGTCTATAACCGAATTGGTACAGAAAAATGAAGCATGTTGTCCGTATGCGCAGGTCCTTTGAAATTTGAATTGTCGGTACCGAACCGAGTTGTGAAATTGTAATTAAACTTTGTTTACTTACAAATCACAAATGTAATTTGAAATTAAACTTTTTTCAATGGACTATTACAAATGTGATCTGTAATTGAACATTTTGTAATTAAAAATTAGAAATATAATCTGTAATTAAAATTTTTATTCTTTTCAATTACCCATTACAAATAAAATTTCTAATTACACTTCTTTTAATTTCAAATTACAAATGTAATTTGTAATTAAACTTCTGTGTAGCTACAAATTATAAATGTAATTTGAAATCGACAAGAATTTGATTACAAATTAAACTTGTAATCGAACAACGTTTAAATAAATTATGAAAGTAATATATTCAATCAATTATTTGTAATCGATTAGACGAGTACAAATTTGCAATAAACAGATCCTCCGGAACATCATTCGTCACCCAGAGTTATCATTTTTTAATTAATTTTTACGTTTGATTATTTTTGTGTTTTGCTCCCGATGGACATGTGGTGGTGCGCTCCGTAGCACCAGATCCCCAGGTCATGGGATCTTTTTTCCTGCCGTCCAGGTATCACTTTCAGTAGTTCTTGAGCACAGGTCGACGGGCATCCGTCACCTACCGTCCTGGAATGGCCCCGCGCTTCGTAATCTTTGAGCACCAGGTCGTCGGGAAGGCGTTATTTGCCGTCCAGGCTCTGCGCTCCGTTGTTCTTGAGAACGAGGTCGACGGGAATGAGTTTTCCGTCGTCCACGTCTCACGCTTCGTAGTTCTTGAGTTCCAGGTCAACGGGATTGCGTTTTCCACCGTCCAGGTCTAGCGCTCGTTTGTTCTCGAGTTCCAAGTTGACGGGAATGCGTTTTACGCTATCCAGGCCTCGCGCTCTGTAGTTCTTAAGTTCCAGGTCAACGGCAAGGCATTATGCATATAAATGGCGCGTAAGACCCGGACGCCAAGCACTATGGTGCGATCAAGCTGGACGCCAAGAAGTAACGCGCGATCAACCTGGATGCTAAAAACTATGACGCGATTGACCTAGACACCAAGAACTATGACGCGATTAACCTAGACATCAAGAACTATGGCGCGATCGACCTGGACGCCAAGAACGATGACGCGATTGACTGAGGCACCAATAACTATGGCTTGGTCAACCTGAACGCCAATAACTACCGCGCGATCAACCTGGACGCCAAGAACTATGACGCGATCGACCTGGACGCCAAAAACTACGATGCAATCGACCTGGACGCGAAGAACTATGGTGCGATCGACCTGGACGCCAAGAACTATGACGCGATCGATCTGGACGCCAAAAAATACGATGCGATCGACCTGGACGCGAAGAACTATGGTGCGATCGACCTGGACGCCAAGAACTATGACACGATCGACCTGGACGCCAAGAACTATGGCGCGATTAATCTTGACACCAAGAACTATTGCGTGATCGACCTGGACCCCTAGAACTATGACGCGATTGACTTAGGCACCAATAACTATGGCTTGGTCAACCTGGACGCCAATAACTACCGCGCGATCAACCTGGACGCCAAGAACTATGACGCGATCGACCTGGACGCCAAGAACTATGGTGCGATCGACCTGGACACGAAGAACAATGGTGCGATCGACCTGAACGCCAAGAACTATGACGCGATCGACCTGAACGCCAAGAACTAATGTGCCATCAACCTGGAACTTGACGAGTTCTTTGCATTGTAATTTCAATTTAATATTTTATTTTTGTATCGTTTTGCTCTCCTGAAGAGCTCTTAGCAACTCGTCCCTCAAACTCGCATTTTCTTCGTCGAGAAATCTCTATCTCGACGATTCTTTATTGCCAAAATTCGTTTCATTGGCAAAATCCTCGCTCTGCTTCAGCACAAATTTAATTAAATAAATAATAATAATTGAAAAGCTTCGAACGAAGTACTTGGCGAGTTCGTAATAAGACATTTTCCGGCGTTGTGCTTACTCATGAATGATTAATAAACATAAACAACGTAAAAAATAAAAATGCTGATTATTAATATCCTCTAAACACGATTGAATTGCTGTTTAATCATTATTTATTTCGAAATACACTGACATAACTTCTTAATCGGGAAGCGATACCACTATGAACGCGCACAGATAAGTATATAATTGTTTTTTTTCCACCATTTATTTAAGAAAAAAAGAAAAAGGAATGAAAATTCTTCTTTTTTAACACAGCACCACATTGAATGAAAAAAATATTTATCTAGAAATAAATATTTTTTCAAGATGCGCCGGTATCGCGTCTTTTCGGCCTTTCAGCGTGACATGGGACTCAAGACGGTTAGTGTGGTTATGTTGGTGGTGCGAAAAATTTGCGGAGCGAAAAATTTGCGGAGCGATAAAATGATGATCGTTGTACGTCGAAAATAAAAAATAAAATGCGATATCTCCCATATGTCAATAGCTACAGCATTCATTTGGGTACCAATCGAAAGAGAAAAAAAAATAAAAAATATTCGTATTAATATCATTGCTGAAGTCTGTATAATCAATTGATAATTAGAAAAATAAGTTTCGTCATATAGATATACTCCCGTGTATAAGCTCGATGTGTGGCGTATAAGAGGCTGTAGTACCTCTCGACATGTCGGTATAGGAGGAAATGTACTTGTCTCGAGGCTCTACCGCGCCTCTTAATAACTTGTATGCTCACCTGTTTTACACATTCGAATTGTTTAGCATAAGTAGTAAACCTGTACACACATTGTAAAAAGATTGATGAACAGATATAATAATTCGTTGAATTCATTCTGACCTAAACCCGATGTATCTGCTTCAGTTTCTGATGATTTTCCAGCAGTGAAATTCATCACTTAATAATTCACAAATCACTGTCGTTACCATTAATCGTTTGCGAGCTTTCCGTAGAACTTGAATTCCGGACTGAGTTGAAAAGTTGAATATGACGTAGAATGATAGTCCAGTCGGATTAAACATTAGTTCTATTCAACTGACCCACCCAATCGCCGATTTTTTTGTGAGTAGTTTGGACCCCAAAGAATGTACTGTGAAAAAGTTTACATCGTAGGAGTTGTTTTTTGGCCGCAAAAATTGTTTAAAAAACAAAAAGTCACTATTTTGATGTTATTATTTTTGGAATGAGATTTATCGAAAAATGTTTTTCACAAAAAATGTGCACCGTAATGGAATCTACCAAATAAGTCTTATACAAAAATCACGTAGAATTATTAGTTTGGTAGTAAATCACTGATAAACAAAACTTTTTTTGTTTTTTTCTTTATTGTATTTACGTGGATTATTTATAAAGTACTGTTCTGAAACTCATCCATCACCTAAAAGGAACTGTCCTGAAGAGATATCGGTAAGTTTTATCCAGCCATGTTATATAGGTTAGCAATAATAACCGATTTTCGTAAATCCAGCGTTTCGATATGGAAACTGTTCCACAAGGCCCACAAGGTGCAAAAAAATGAGGGTGGTTATTTTTAATATGTACATTCAGGATTTAACTCAAAAGAATGGGGTTTTTTTTACCATGTTTTTCGAGGATATAAAATTTTAGCTAATAAACAGATAGAAGTTACTCCTTAAATATTTGAGAGACGTAAAATATTCTTCAAGATTCTCATAGGTCTTAGCGAGACGCGTAATTAAAAAAAAAAAGTCGCAATATCTTAATTACAAGCCGAGATACAATCATCTTTACGTTTGTTTAATTTATTACTGTTAAAATCAACATTTTCACGAAATTCAAGCTCGTGAGCATTCCTAATAGTGTTAGGCATAACATTCGATATCATACAAACCGTTGTGAGCATTAATCTCATGGCAGATCATTATTGCATTCGGTCGCTTGCGCACGGAATAGCGGATGGCAGCGTCGGTGCAGCTGGGTGGTGTGGTGGGGGCCTGCGTCTCGCCCCGCGGCTCCTTTCGCGCGGCTAAGTTAACCATTTCCATATCTGCCTTATAAATCGTCGTAAAAAGTTTTTTTTTGTATTTTAATTTACGTAGTTTTTTCTCATGAATTCAAAAATGCCCATAAAAATCAATGTTCTCTAAGCCTCGCGCGGCTTAATTGACTATTTCCATATGATCTTTATAAATTGTAGTAAATTTTTTTTTTTTTTAATTTCACGTAGTTTTTTTCCACGAATCAAAAATCTTCGTCAAAATGAATATGAACCCCAGTAACTATTTTATTACTGCAACTTTTTATTGAAGGTAGCTTAATATAATAAGTAATTTGGCTGTACGAGTTTGCATTAATAATTTCGGCAGATTAGCGTTGCTTATTCATACTCTTCAGGAGCGGTTCATGTAAAATTTTTAATATCATTCAAAGTAGTCCGTATATCATTATGACGAATTAATATGCTCTTGTTAATAGCCGGAAGTTTGAGGACAGTTGGTCGTTACAAGCCCAGATAGACCACTGACGCCTAATATACGTATATTTTAGGTTATATGTATATGATATGTATACGTCTATGATAGACTTATATTATACGTATATTATACGTATATTGAGTGTATATTGTGGTGCTATTTAACTGATGTAGTGAAAGAATTTTATATACATATATTTTACGTATATTATACAATAAGCATTTGACATCAAATTATATAGATATATTATATGTATAAGGAACATCTACTTGGCGTTAGGAACGAAACCAACTGCATTGCTGTCAAAATCACGTATTATATACGTACATTGGACGTGTGTTTTTCAACAATATCTCCGTAGAATTTTATACATCTCATATACGTATAATATTCGTTAATTATCTTTCGGTTGTAATTATTCCCGGATCTGAAGCATATATATATATTTAATGTACATACGTACATTGAATATTTATGTATATTTATATATAATTATAGCTTCAGATCCGGGAATTCCAACCGAAAGACAATGAACGAATATTATACGTATATGAGATGTACAAAATTCCACGGAGATCTTGTTGAAAAACACACGTCCAATATACGAATATAATACGTGATTTTGACAGCAATGCAGTTTGCTTCGTTTCTATCGTCAAGTAGATGTTCCTTATACATATAATATATGTATACAGCGTGACCATTATAATGTGGACGGTATTTTTTTGAGGGTTTTGGGAGGTGATATCGGGGTTTTTCGGGTGCGGTTTTTACATGGTTTTCGAAGCCCGATTCGAAAAAACATACGGCGTGAATGTGATGATTATAGTTTTTACAGCAGAAAAATGGTGATGACGAAAAATAATGTCAAGTTGATTTTTATTTTCGAAACGTGAAGATCATTTAATTCTGAATACAAAGCGCTGGTGGAAAATTTTTTTTGACGCAGATCGCATGGAGAAAAAAAATGTTAAAAGTTGCATTTTAATGCGTTTTTATTCGAAAAGGTGGAATAGAACTGTGCCGCGTGAAGTTGCATCACATAAGCTCTGCCTTGGCTCACGCCTGTCGAAGCTTATGTCGCTTGGCCCGAAATGACAGTTGAACGAAATGACAGAGAGAAACGTATTTTCAGCTATCTCTATCGCACCCATGCCAAGCCGTAGTGTTTGAAAAGTGATGTTGAAAAATATGAAAAAATGAAAAAAAAGCTGTGATATTATTTGAAAAAGTGAAAATTAGATGAAAAGTGAAATAATAGTATTGAAAGAAAGCGTAAAGAGTGGAAAACGGTTTAATATTTTCTGAGAAATTTCGAAACATTTTCATTAACTTTTAGAATTTCGAAAAAATTGATAAAAATAGCAACATTTGATACAATTTTGATTTTTTTTTTTCAATGTCCAGCTTGCGCAAGTTAAAAGATATGGTAAATTTGTTCGAGAGTATCATCTCGGGATAGTTTGTATTCTTGTTGGACAGAATGTTCTCAAGTTACCAGCTGCAAACGTAACTTTAATACGACTGTTCACCGCTTTTTCTAAAAACTTTTTGACTTGGTGCCAAATTTCAAATTGTTCAACATTTTCGCAACTCAAGTTGGCTTTTACCTTTCAGTACTGTTATTAGCACTTGTTTAGCTTGACTTTTTGTACAATTTGGATCTGTACAAGCTGTGAACTTGCAATTTCCTGAGAAATGCAAAAGGTTCAAGCCATCTAGCATTTACCTTTGGATTAAGGGATCATCACAGTGCGACCACCCGAAAAATAGCCGATTTTCGCTATTTTTTTTTTTTGTAACGTGCATAGTAGTACTAATCGGTCTAATTTTTTTTTTTATAAATTGAAGCACCGATAAAGAATACAAAATTTATTTTTAACAATTTCTTTATTCATTGTTTAATATTTTTTTAATTACGTAAAATTGCGTGGAAAAAATGGTGTCCCATGTTGGCCAGGATTGCGACCGCAAATTTCATGTGAAACGAAAAATTCAAAATCATTTATTAATTTGTAAAAAATCCGCTACGTTCTTATCGAGGATTTTTTTTAATGAAATTTTAAAAAATGGCGGCGGTTTGAACATAAAGTATCGAATTGAGCTTTTTTCGACAGTTTTTCGTAAAAAAAAAGGATGATTTAAAAAAAAAGCTTCCGTAGGAGCATAATGAATGAGGTGAAGAATGTTCTGTTAAAAATTCAAACGGATAGGTTGAAAACGCTTCCTTTGAGAGTGGCCACCGTTTTCATAAACACCATTCCAAGAAAAACGCGTTCAATGTTGAACAATAAATGAAGTCATTTTTAAAAATTCATTTTGTATTCTTGATCGGTGTTTCAATTTGTAAAAAAAAAAAATTAGACCGATTAGCTCATCCTATCCACCTAAAAAATCAATCGGCTCTTCTTCGAGCGGTCTCACTGTGATGATCCCTTGATTTTCCAATGAAGACTCACCTTATTCTATGAGAGAGCATAGTGGATGTAAATCCCGAAATGCAGATCGCCAAATCGCGAATCACGAGTACTTTTTCGTGATAAATCTAAAATGCATTATAAAATCAGAACCTAGCTTGAAATTATAATATGCGGAGAAAGAATAGAAGAAAGAGCTCTCTCGGTATAGCTCGAGGTTTACATGCCTTGTTCGATGTTTTCGCATTTAAAATAGATAATGGTATACATTATGATATGCCAAATCAATTGATGCATGTTAAAATCGGAAGTTAATTTTGCTTGGAATTATAACAAGCGGAGGAAAAATGAAGGGCTCTCTTGGTGACTTTTTTTTCAATTTCTTCACGAAATTGTCTCTAAAACAGATAATTTTTACATCGACTTTTTGCCATTTTTACTTGACTTGTCAACTCGTTGTCTGCTTGTGGTCGACTTGCTGTCGACATGTTGTCGACTAGTTATCGACAAGTTGTCGATAATGTTTATGTTTATGTTAATGTTTATTATGTTATGTATCGTATTATATTTATGTTTATATCGACTTGTGGTCGACTTGTTGTCGACTTGTTGTCGCCTTGTTATCGATTTGTGGCCGACTTGGCGCCAACTTATTAATACTAACTGCGAGGAAAACGGTGAAAGGACAATCTGCATTTTCACTGCGCGAGATGAAATCCGCGTTTCCGATCGAACTTTTCGACTCGTTTGAATATTTGGCTACATCAAATTGCAAATTCGAGACTGATTCCATCTCCAGCGTTTAAGGTAAAAGAACGACAAATAGTGCTACTTAAGGTGTAGGCAAAGCCATTTTAAAAAATCAACGATTCCCCTCGTGTTTTTTTAACAAAACGTGTAGTTTAGTTCAATGTTTACATAGTCTAAATCCCGCTCGTGTTAATAAATTTTTCTCCAGAGGAAATTACAAACGCCGACGTGCAGCGCCGCGCGTGATCGAAATTACGATCTAATTTTGTGCGTTTCCCACTGTGCGAGATCAAATCAACATTTCCGACTGCACGCTTCAATTTCACACAATATTTAAATAATTACGATGCCCTTTTCGTGTTTGATTTTATCTGTTGCCGCAGCAGCGAACGTCCACGACTAACCGCATGGGGAACGGCGATATAACATTCTGCGTTTTTCACTGCGCGAGATGAAATCCACGTTGCCGGTCGAATCATTCGGTTCGTTTAATTATTTGACTACATCAAATTGCATATTCGAGACTGATTCCATCTAACGATCGACAAGCAGTGCAGCTGAAGGGAAAGGCATAATCATTTTAAAAATCGAAATTATTATCGAATCTTCTGCTTTTTTTAACTGTGCGAGATCAAATCAACATTACCGACTGCACGATTCAATTCCACACAATATTTAAATAATTACGATGCCCTTGTCGTGTTTGATTTCATCTGTTGCCGCAGCAGCGAACGTCCACGACTAACCGCATGGAAAACGGCGATATAACATTCTGCGTTTTTCACTGCGCGAGATGAAATCCACGTTGCCGGTCGAATCTTTCCATTCGTTGAATTATTTGACTACATCAAATTGCAAATTTGAGACTGATTTCGTGTAACGATCGACAAGCAGTGCAACTGAAGGTGAAGGCATAATCATTTCGAAAATCGAAATTATTATCGAATCTTTTGCTTTTTTTCACTGTGCGAGATGAAATCAACATTTCCGTTGGCACGATTCCGTTCCGTCGAACATTCGCCTATTTACGATGCTCTTGTTGTGTTTGATTTTATGTGCTGCGGCAGTAGCGAACATCCATGACTAACTGGGAGGAAAACGGTGAAAGGACAGTCTGCATTTTCACTGCGCGAGATGAAATCCGCGTTCCCGATCGAACTTTTCGACTTGTTTAAATATTTGTCTACATAAAATATCAAATTTGAGACTGATTCCATCTCCAGCGTTCGAGGTGAACGATCGACAAGTAGTGCTGCTTAAGGTGTAGGCAAAGCCTGTTTAAAAATGATCGTTTCCCCTCGGGTTTTTTTCAACGAAACGTTTAGTTTCTTACAATGTTTGAATAGTCTAAATCCCGCACGTGTTAACAAATTCATCTCCAGAGGAAGTTACGAACGCCGCCGCGCAGCGCCACGCGTGATCGAAATTACGAGCTAATCTTGTGCATTTCCGACTGTGCGAGATGAAATCAACATTACCGACTGCACGATTCAATTTCACACAATATTTATATAATTACGATGCCTTTTTCGTGTTTGATTTCATCTGTTGCCGCAGCAGCGAACGTCCACGACTAACCGCATGGAAAACGGCAATATAACATTCTGCGTTTTTTACTGCGCGAGATGAAACCCACGTTCCCGGTCGAATCTTTCCATTCGTTTAATTATTTGACTACATCAAACTCAAATTCGAGACTAATTTCATCTAACGATCGACAAGCAGTTCAGTTGAAGGGAAAGGCATAATCATTTTGAAAATCGAAATTATTATCGAATCTTCTGCTTTTTTTAACTGTGCGAGATCAAATCAACATTACCGACTGCACGATTCAATTCCACACAATATTTGATTTTTAAAACGGCTTTGCCTACACTTTAAGCTGCATTACTTGTCGATTGTTCACCTTAAACGCTGCAGATGAAATCAGTATTGAATTTGAAATTTTATGTAGCTAAATATTTAAACAAGTCGAAAAGTTCGATCGGGAACGCGGATTTCATCTCGCGCAGTGAAAATGCAGACTGTCCTTTCACCGTTTTCCTCCCAGTTAGTCATGGACGTTCGCTACTGCCGCAGCAAATGAAATCAAACACAACAAGAGCATCGTAAATAGGCGAATGTTCGACGGACCGGAATCGTGCCAACGGAAATGTTGATTTCATCTCGCACAGTGAAAAAAAGCAGAAGATTCGATAATAATTTTGATTTTCAAAATGATTATGCCTTAACGTTCAGTTGCACTGCTTGTCGTTCGTTAGATGAAATCAGTCTCGAATTTGCAATTTGATGCAATCAAATGATTTAACGAATGGAAAGATTCGACCGGCAACGTGGATTTCATCTCGCGCAGTGAAAAACTCAGCATGTTATATCGCCGTTTTCCATGCGGTTAGTCGTGGACGTTCGCTGCTGCGGCAACAGATGAAATCAAACACGACAAGGGCATCGTAATTATTTAAATATTGTGTGGAATTGAATCGTGCAGTCGGTAATGTTGATTTGATCTCGCACAGTTAAAAAAAGCAGAAGATTCGATAATAATTTCGATTTTCAAAATGATTATGCCTTTCCCTTCAGCTGCACTGCTTGTCGATCGTTAGATGGAATCAGTCTCGAATATGCAATTTGATGTAGTCAAATAATTAAACGAACCGAATGATTCGACCGGCAACGTGGGTTTCATCTCGCGCAGTAAAAAACGCAGAATGTTATATTGCCGTTTTCCATGTGGTTAGTCGTGGACGTTCGCTGCTGCGGCAACAGATGAAATCAAACACGAAAAAGGCATGGTAATTATATAAATATTGTGTGAAATTGAATCGTGCAGTCGGTAATGTTGATTTCATCTCGCACAGTCGGAAATGCACAAGATTAGCTCGTAATTTCGATCACGCGTGGCGCTGCGCGGCGGCGTTCGTAACTTCCTCTGGAGATGAATTTGTTAACACGTGCGGGATTTAGACTATTCAAACATTGTAAGAAACTAAACGTTTCGTTGAAAAAAACCCGAGGGGAAACGATCATTTTTAAAAAGGCTTTGCCTACACCTTAAGCAGCACTACTTGTCGATCGTTCACCTCGAACGCTGGAGATGGAATCAGTCTCAAATTTGATATTTTATGTAGACAAATATTTAAACAAGTCGAAAAGTTCGATCGGGAACGCGGATTTCATCTCGCGCAGTGAAAATGCAGACTGTCCTTTCACCGTTTTCCTCCCAGTTAGTCATGGATGTTCGCTACTGCCGCAGCACATAAAATCAAACACAACAAGAGCATCGTAAATAGGCGAATGTTCGACGGAACGGAATCGTGCCAACGGAAATGTTGATTTCATCTCGCACAGTGAAAAAAAGCAAAAGATTCGATAATAATTTCGATTTTCGAAATGATTATGCCTTCACCTTCAGTTGCACTGCTTGTCGATCGTTACACGAAATCAGTCTCAAATTTGCAATTTGATGTAGTCAAATAATTCAACGAATGGAAAGATTCGACCGGCAACGTGGATTTCATCTCGCGCAGTGAAAAACGCAGAATGTTATATCGCTGTTTTCCATGCGGTTAGTCGTGGACGTTCGCTGCTGCGGCAACAGATGAAATCAAACACGACAAGGGCATCGTAATTATTTAAATATTGTGTGGAATTGAATCGTGCAGTCGGTAATGTTGATTTGATCTCGCACAGTTAAAAAAAGCAGAAGATTCGATAATAATTTCGATTTTCAAAATGATTATGCCTTTCCCTTCAGCTGCACTGCTTGTCGATCGTTAGATGGAATCAGTCTCGAATATGCAATTTGATGTAGTCAAATAATTAAACGAACCGAATGATTCGACCGGCAACGTGGGTTTCATCTCGCGCAGTGAAAAACGCAGAATGTTATATCGCCGTTCCCTATGCGGTTAGTCGTGGACGTTCGCTGCTGCGGCAACAGATAAAATCAAACACGAAAAGGGCATCGTAATTATTTAAATATTGTGTGAAATTGAAGCGTGCAGTCGGAAATGTTGATTTGATCTCGCACAGTGGGAAACGCACAAAATTAGATCGTAATTTCGATCACGCGCGGCGCTGCACGTCGGCGTTTGTAATTTCCTCTGGAGAAAAATTTATTAACACGAGCGGGATTTAGACTATGTAAACATTGAACTAAACTACACGTTTTGTTAAAAAAAACACGAGGGGAATCGTTGATTTTTTAAAATGGCTTTGCCTACACCTTAAGTAGCACTATTTGTCGTTCTTTTACCTTAAACGCTGGAGATGGAATCAGTCTCGAATTTGCAATTTGATGTAGCCAAATATTCAAACGAGTCGAAAAGTTCGATCGGAAACGCGGATTTCATCTCGCGCAGTGAAAATGCAGATTGTCCTTTCACCGTTTTCCTCGCAGTTAGTATCAATAAGTTGGCGCCAAGTCGGCCACAAATCGATAACAAGGCGACAACAAGTCGACAACAAGTCGACCACAAGTCGATATAAACATAAATATAATACGATACATAACATAATAAACATTAACATAAACATAAACATTATCGACAACTTGTCGATAACTAGTCGACAACATGTCGACAGCAAGTCGACCACAAGCAGACAACGAGTTGACAAGTCAAGTAAAAATGGCAAAAAGTCGATGTAAAAATTATCTGTTTTAGAGACAATTTCGTGAAGAAATTGAAAAAAAAGTCACCAAGAGAGCCCTTCATTTTTCCTCCGCTTGTTATAATTCCAAGCAAAATTAACTTCCGATTTTAACATGCATCAATTGATTTGGCATATCATAATGTATACCATTATCTATTTTAAATGCGAAAACATCGAACAAGGCATGTAAACCTCGAGCTATACCGAGAGAGCTCTTTCTTCTATTCTTTCTCCGCATATTATAATTTCAAGCTAGGTTCTGATTTTATAATGCATTTTAGATTTATCACGAAAAAGTACTCGTGATTCGCGATTTGGCGATCTGCATTTCGGGATTTACATCCACTATGCTCTCTCATAGAATAAGGTGAGTCTTCATTGGAAAATCAAGGGATCATCACAGTGAGACCGCTCGAAGAAGAGCCGATTGATTTTTTAGGTGGATAGGATGAGCTAATCGGTCTAATTTTTTTTTTTTACAAATTGAAACACCGATCAAGAATACAAAATGAATTTTTAAAAATGACTTCATTTATTGTTCAACATTGAACGCGTTTTTCTTGGAATGGTGTTTATGAAAACGGTGGCCACTCTCAAAGGAAGCGTTTTCAACCTATCCGTTTGAATTTTTAACAGAACATTCTTCACCTCATTCATTATGCTCCTACGGAAGCTTTTTTTTTAAATCATCCTTTTTTTTTACGAAAAACTGTCGAAAAAAGCTCAATTCGATACTTTATGTTCA
The DNA here is from genome assembly GCA_963564615.1 of Rhorus exstirpatorius. Lineage (NCBI taxonomy): Eukaryota > Metazoa > Arthropoda > Insecta > Hymenoptera > Ichneumonidae > Rhorus > Rhorus exstirpatorius. The sequence continues at coordinate 3,758,137 of OY751320.1, forward strand.
AACCGCCGCCATTTTTTAAAATTTCATTAAAAAAAATCCTCGATAAGAACGTAGCGGATTTTTTACAAATTAATAAATGATTTTGAATTTTTCGTTTCACATGAAATTTGCGGTCGCAATCCTGGCCAACATGGGACACCATTTTTTCCACGCAATTTTACGTAATTAAAAAAATATTAAACAATGAATAAAGAAATTGTTAAAAATAAATTTTGTATTCTTTATCGGTGCTTCAATTTATAAAAAAAAAAATTAGACCGATTAGTACTACTATGCACGTTACAAAAAAAAAAAATAGCGAAAATCGGCTATTTTTCGGGTGGTCGCACTGTGATGATCCCTTAATCCAAAGGTAAATGCTAGATGGCTTGAACCTTTTGCATTTCTCAGGAAATTGCAAGTTCACAGCTTGTACAGATCCAAATTGTACAAAAAGTCAAGCTAAACAAGTGCTAATAACAGTACTGAAAGGTAAAAGCCAACTTGAGTTGCGAAAATGTTGAACAATTTGAAATTTGGCACCAAGTCAAAAAGTTTTTAGAAAAAGCGGTGAACAGTCGTATTAAAGTTACGTTTGCAGCTGGTAACTTGAGAACATTCTGTCCAACAAGAATACAAACTATCCCGAGATGATACTCTCGAACAAATTTACCATATCTTTTAACTTGCGCAAGCTGGACATTGAAAAAAAAAAATCAAAATTGTATCAAATGTTGCTATTTTTATCAATTTTTTCGAAATTCTAAAAGTTAATGAAAATGTTTCGAAATTTCTCAGAAAATATTAAACCGTTTTCCACTCTTTACGCTTTCTTTCAATACTATTATTTCACTTTTCATCTAATTTTCACTTTTTCAAATAATATCACAGCTTTTTTTTCATTTTTTCATATTTTTCAACATCACTTTTCAAACACTACGGCTTGGCATGGGTGCGATAGAGATAGCTGAAAATACGTTTCTCTCTGTCATTTCGTTCAACTGTCATTTCGGGCCAAGCGACATAAGCTTCGACAGGCGTGAGCCAAGGCAGAGCTTATGTGATGCAACTTCACGCGGCACAGTTCTATTCCACCTTTTCGAATAAAAACGCATTAAAATGCAACTTTTAACATTTTTTTTCTCCATGCGATCTGCGTCAAAAAAAATTTTCCACCAGCGCTTTGTATTCAGAATTAAATGATCTTCACGTTTCGAAAATAAAAATCAACTTGACATTATTTTTCGTCATCACCATTTTTCTGCTGTAAAAACTATAATCATCACATTCACGACGTATTTTTTTTCGAATCGGGCTTCGAAAACCATGTAAAAACCGCACCCGAAAAACCCCGATATCACCTCCCAAAACCCTCAAAAAAATACCGTCCACATTATAATGGTCACGCTGTATAATTTGATGTCAAATGCTTATTGTATAATATACGTAAAATATACGTATATCACGTATACATATCATATACTTGTATATTTGTAATACAGTAGAACCTCGATTATCCGAACTCCCACTATCCGAACCCTCCGTTATCCGAACGTATACTTGCTTTATCCGAACGTTCTATTATCCGAACCATGGCGCGATTTTTTTTTTTTTACAATAAAAATGCCTTTTTTGTTGGTTTTTCGTTCGAAATGCTGCTCGTCCGATGTTTTCGACGTTCAATCGGCAGAAGTACTCTCAAACGAAAAAAAAAACGAGCTTCGTTATGCTCGAAGACAAATTAATTTCGCAAGGGGTCATTAAGAATTGCTACAAAGATACGTATCGTTGATAAAATTTTAAATTTACACGGAATAAAACTTGGCTGAATAATTTATAAAAATTTGCTATTAGAGATAAATACAATGGCATCGTCGTGTTCCGTGCAAGACTTCTGATTCTTGTTTTTTTTCTTCTGTTCAATAATAATTTATCCAAGCGACTTTGTCGTTAAAAAGTGAATACTACGAATATTACCCGAGAGCGTTACAAACGTATGAAAAAATATATATTTTAGATTGGTTAAAGAAAAAATAAAATAAACATGATTCCGAGATAATTTGTTGTACGTCCGTAATATCAATTTCTTTTTGAACGAATAAATCGCAAAAAAACGCGTAGCTTCCATACGGCAGCCAAAGATTCAGCAATTTATGATTTAAAAAAAGCCTGAAATTAAACACTAAATTTTTATAAATGCATATATTACTGTTTTGTTTTCAATATATAATTGAAATACACAAGCATAACGTTAAATCGCTCAAAATATCTGCCCGTTTTTCTTATTTTTCCCATATGCAATATGGAAGACCGCTATCTACGACAACGCATTTCTAATATCCGAACTTTCGATAATCCGAACTAGGCCCGGTCCCGACGGGTTCGGATAATCGAGGCTCTACTGTATATGTATATTAGACGTCAGTGATCTACATGGGATATATATAAGTGGATGGATAAATTCTTACAATTAAAATATATTTTATAACACTTTATTTACATTATATGATGTATACTATATAAATACATTATAACACAAATATCGTGCCCAAGAAGTTTTGCGCAGACAAGTTATGGAATTTCAGAATTTTGGATCCACCATATTGGGTTCACCACGTTCAATTTTGTAATTGCTTCAAAAACTGACATGGTTATACTAGAAACGGGTTGAAGAGGCGACCACCGCCATCCCTTGGGTAGCTCCTAACATACAACTGATCAAGTGTTCTCTGGCGTGTCAAATACATGATATGAATTACCAATGTTCATAAACAGTCGATAGCGTAGTGGGTAGCGTTTTAGAAAGATAGGTAGGATTAGGTAGGTCGCAGGTTCGAGTCCCCGTCGAAGCAGAATAAAATTCTACCGAGAAATCCGTGCAGAATTTATTTTTTTTTTTCAGTGTAACTCTTCTATGACCTATAACAACGACAAAATGCGTATGGAACCGCCAGTAATGTTTTTCGTTTTTGTTTATGTTTTTTTTTAAATATTATTGTGCTGTGCGTAGATATGATGTATTTTCGACGTCTTATATACGTCATTTTTTATGTATTTTCGACGTCTTATATACGTCAAATATACAGATATTAGCCGGACATTTACCTCTTCAGTGTACGTACTAAATACGTCTTACAGACGTCGATGGCGACGTCGTATACAGGGTGTATACTAACGTACTGATCATATTATGAGATTCAGGTAGAGCGTCGAAAACGGAGCAGAAAAGTCCTTTTCGAAAATTTTGTAAAATCAAATTATGTGGAGTTATTAGCGATTTAAAGTCGACCAAGGTAGACCAACGTCGACCAATCAGCGCTCGATCGAAGAGAAATTTGAAAGGGTTGAGACAGCTGAGGGGACGACGTCGGTAGTAGCGAGGTTCGTGAAACAAAACACTCGTAAACCCACACCGTTGAACACTACACGGACGCGCGAGAGCGAAACAAATAAACGCTAGGCGTGCGGCAATGTTCATGCTTGTCGCGATGGCCTGGCTTATGAGAATAAAAACAAATGACGAGAATCAGCAGGAAAATAATTTTTTCGCAATGATGAGTAAAAATTGATAAAAAAATTTAGTAATTATTTATGATGGTGGCTTTTTCAAATGTTGGTTTTTAAAAATGTTTTTTTCGACAAAATCTTTTTATTTTAGGACCAAAAATAATAAAAAGGCGGAGAACTGAAAAAAAATTGCATCTTCTCTAGGCAGTCGCCGAAAACATTTTTTCGCGAAATTCTAAAGGGCAAATCTGCCCAGGATAGTCTCGAATTATTAGAAAAAAAAAACTCATTGTAGAGGCGGGTTGTGATTCCGGTTCAGAAGATTTGCATCCGGTTTAGCCAGTCGCAAGGTTACATTTTGTCTTGATATTTTCAAGGGGATATCTGGCCAGGAACGGCTGAAATTGTTTTGAAAAAAACGAATCAGCAAAGTCAATTAGCCAGATCGTCGAAGCCTTTGCTTCAGCACTGACAATAATGATCGGCATGGAGCTGAGAGTAAAAAAAAAAATTAAAAAATTGTGGCTTGCACTTTTTGCGACTTTTTCATGTTCCATCCCTAGATTATTGTCGTTGGTGTTAAATAAACACGTTTGTCAAGGAATACAGCAAAAAGATTCGGAAAAGCCGCTATTTTAAATAATATTAAAAAATTCATGATAATTTCACAAGTATTGGAAATCATTGTTAGAACGCAGATAAACATTCATTGCTCCAAAAATGTATTTAATTGAAAGAGCTCGCGACGGAAAAATGAAAACTGCAATGATAAAACAAATGAAACGAAAAATTTTTTGGAGTATGAAAACAAACGTTAAAAACTTTTTACCAAACAATGACGGGAAATTTTTTTGACAAAACTTTAATTTATTATGAATTTGTGCATAAAAAAAAGTGTGAAATAATTAACCGTACTTTGCGTATAATAATAATAAAAATTGTTATTAATTAATAAAATGGCATTTTGATATTCTCATTAATATGAAGATGCATCGCCAGGAATCTATTAAGCTAATAACCATGATACCGACAATAAAACTGTCAAATTATAAGGCTATTGGTTGATGAGAGAATCGACCACTCGAGCAATTTCCGTACTCCCAGAGATGTCGATAGATTCCGAGAAAGTTTATTCTTTGTGATTCTCACCATGTACGGGAAAATCGTGTTTTTTGTTGGATAGTATGGTTTTGTTTTATAGCAAAATATTATCGATTCTGCTATTGCAACTGAATTAATCTCCAGCGATAATTTCGAGAGCTCGTGTACTCGTATCGCTACAAGTGACGCGAATTATGATCGAATCCCCGGCATTGCGCACTGTGGGAGATGAAATCAACATTTCCACTTGCAACATTCGGTTCTACCAAATATTTGTACATTTACGATGCCCTTGTCATGTTTGATTTCATCTCCCTGCGGATTTCCCGAGCGCTCGTTGTCCACCGAAAGGAAACAAGGCGAAAGAACATTCTATTTCTTTCACTGCTCGAGATGAAATCCATTTTTCTGATCGGACAGTTCAATTTTTCTCAATATTCGACGACACGACATTCCATATTCGAGACTGATTTCATCTCTGCCTTTCATGGAGAATGAAAGGTCGGTGGTGCAGCTGCAGATAAACGGAAAATCGTTTCAAATATCTAGAATCTCCTTGCAGGAGATGGGATTCGTGTTTTTTGTTGGATAGTATGATTTTGCTCAATAGCAAAATATTATCGATCCTGCAACTGCAACTGAATTAATCTCCAGCGATAATTTCGAGAGCTCGTGTACTTGTATCGCTACAAGTGACGCGAATTATGATCGAATCCCCTGCATTGCGCACTGTGGGAGATGAAATCAACATTTCCAATTGCACTATTCTGTTCTAACAAATATTTGTACATTTACGATGCCCTTGTCATGTTTGATTTCATCTCCCTGCGGATTTCGCGAGCGCTCGTTGTTCACCGAAAGGAAAAAAGACGAGAGAAAATTCTACTTATTTCACTGCTCGAGATGAAATCCATCTTCCTGATCGGACAGTTCTATTTTTCTCAATATTCGACGACACGACATTCCATATTCGAGACTGATTTCATCTCTGCCTTTCATGCAGAATGAACGGTAAGTGGTGCAGCTTTAGATAAACGAAAAATCGTTTAAAAAATCTAGAATCTCCTTGCACGAGATGGGATTCGTGTTTTTTGTTGGATAGTATGGTTTTGCTTAATAGCAAAATATTATCGATCCTGCTACTGCAACTGAATTAATCTTCAGCGATAATTTAGAGAGCTCGTGTACTCGTATAGCTATAAGTGACGGGAATTTGAATCGAATCCCCTGCATTGCGCACTGCGGGAGATGAAATCAACATTTCCAATTGCAACATTCGGTTCTACCAAATATTTGTAGAATTACGATGCCCTTGTCATGTTTGATTTCATCTCCTTGAGATTTTCGCGAGCGCTCGTTGTTCACCGAAAGGAAAAAAGGCGAAAGAACATTCTATTTCTTTCACTGCTCGAGATGAAATCCATTTTTCTGATCGGACAGTTCAATTTTTCTCAATATTCGACGACACGACATTCCATATTCGAGACTGATTTCATCTCTGCCTTTCATGGAGAATGAAAGGTCGGTGGTGCAGCTGCAGATAAACGGAAAATCGTTTCAAATATCTAGAATCTCCTTGCACGAGATGGGATTCGTGTTTTTTGTTGGATAGTATGGTTTTGCTTAATAGCAAAATATTATCGATCCTGCTACTGCAACTGAATTAATCTTCAGCGATAATTTAGAGAGCTCGTGTACTCGTATAGCTTGAAACGGGACATTTCTTTAGACAAGGAATTTTCCCCCACCTACCGCGGCCGTGGTCCACCGGCTGGTAGGGCTCTTTGACGATTAAGTTTTATATAATTTTATCTGCATTTCATATGTTGGGCGCCAGTTAATTTTAGGACGAATTAACAACCTTAAATTTTAACTTGATTAATTTCATTGATTGACTTTATATGATTTTACCCGAGCTTGAGACGGCGGGGTGGGACGCTGGAGGACCAGGATATAGAAGAAAGAAAGAACGTGCCTGAGAGATATATGAATCTTTCGTTTTACTTACTTTTAATTATAATTTTCCAAACTCGACGGACCTCGACGTTGACGAGTGGTTTACACTTTCTTTTATCGACGATTACACAAGTACGATACTTTTCAATGGACAATATAATAAACGCTTGTACAGGTTTTCGGTTGACGTGTTCACTAGACGGACAACGCTCGACCGTGGCTGAGAGGTCCTCGTTGCTCAAGAACGCACGAGAAGCCTCTTAATATACTAAATTCTTTGTAATGTATATTTTACGACTTTTTGTCAAAACGCACGACCGCTCTAGACAGAGACAGGATGAGTGTTCGACCGAGAGTTTACAGAGAATGAATATATGTGACTCGCAGACGAGAAGTCACTCTCTGGCCAGGGTTCGTCACTTATATATACTTGACCGCGCGCGGTTGCCCAATCGCCGCTCAGCCCCTGTCAATACGCTGTTGCCAATTTATCGTCGGTCAATCGCTCAGATGTAATTGCGATCGACTACGTACCTGACAATTTCGTTTCTCCATATGGGATTAGATTGATGACGTCGAGGAAAATTATGTCAGAAATTATTTCCCGTCACAATCTCCTCCCTCGAACCTTGACGTCATCAGCGCGATCTCGGACCATTCGTCAGTATCATCGGGTCACCTGAAATTCACACATCCACCCAGACACCCTCCTTGCCAACTTTGGCAAAATTCGTTCTTCTATAATTCAGGAAAAGTTTAGGAATATCTTTGGAGTGTGTGAGTCGAGAGGAAAACACAAAACATAGAACGTATATTTAGAGCTAAACGATAGTAGGATTTATTTTCCTCGCTCTTAGTAAGTTAAATTAGAGTCTGACAATTGAAAACTCTCTTTTCTCGAGATTATATGAAAATATGACCTTATCTGTCTTATGAATGAGCGCACTTTTGACAATTGTTGACAAAAGGTACATAACGAAAGTAAGTGTTTTATATGATGACGCAAAGAAAATTATAACTGAGATGGCACACACGGTTTGACAAAGGTTGATCGATGCTCCGTTTTATTTCTTCTGGTACTGAGTCGGCACGATGATGCGTACCACTTCCCCAGAATTGAGCTCCGGTCTCTCGATCATGAGTCGAGCTAGGGCCTCGTTGGATCGTTGACTCCGGATGGTGTCGATGGCACGACGGCGTTTCTCTTCAGACAAAGCGAGAGCAGTTGGAGCATTGGGATTAGCCAACTCCTCGGCCGAAGCGAGGGCGTTTTCCCGGATCATAAACTGTCGAACCCTGTTAGCTTGGTCGTTCGGATGCATAAAATCAGCCTTCACCTTGCGCTTCAGGATCTCGGTGCCCTCGTGGACAAGATAACGATGGTCGGCCGGAATTAAGGACGCAGGCCAAGTGGCGTAATTTAGACGAAGCCAATCGACAATGTCCCCGTATCTTATATTGCAATCCGGACACTCCGGACAATATAGACTTGAGTCTTTTCCGCACCCGACACAGCGATTGAGGGCGAGCTCGTGTTCGATGCCGTGTGCATATATGCAATCGACTGTGTCAAATCCGTCGGCCCCACAAATTTGACAAAATCCAGGTCGATATGGGAGTTGACAGTCCTTGAAGCGATGGTGTGCCGATCGACAATTCACACAACCGGCCACGTGTTTTTTTTCAGCACAAGAGACGAAAGTTTGGGTGCCACGGTCAACCTGAGTCGACTCTCTCCGGCTGACGAGATATTCGGCCCTCTTCTTGATTATATCTTTGAACAGTTCTGAACTGACTATTCGCCCCTCGGTGAAGTAGAATGGTTGAGGCTCCCCTCTCGGGTTGGCGAGTCCAACGGCGTCGAGTTCTTCGAGAATTTCGTCGAACGTAGGGGCCTTTTCTAGTGGCAATGGTTTTACGGCCGCTGACGGGGCGACAACAGCCACAGGGTCGTCGGTAGTTTTGAGCGGCTTCCCATCTTTCTTCTCGTTGTTTTGTGACAGTCGTGAACTCTACGGCGATTGATTGTCGTCGTTTCGGTGATGGCTGCTGTTGTCGAGGCGGTGGTTATTGTTGCGATGACTGTTGCTGCGGCGACGACGATCGTTGCTGTGACGACTGTTGGTCTGGGCTTTGACAACCTGTGGAGGAATGTTTCGGGTTACGTAGACTACGTCTAGGGAATTTCAGATCTGTCACATAATATTTTCCGACAAGTTTCTTGCTATTTTTGTCTACTAATTCGACGATCATTGGTCCAAGAATTTTGTTTACGATCGCTGGTCCCAGAAAACGATGGGCCAGTTTCGCGGAGTAACCCTCGGCTTTACTACTCAATTTTTTGTTTGGGTAATAAACCTCCATACCCGGTTTTAGAACAACTTGTTGGTCAGTGTTCGAGTTTGCTTTCGCGAGACGCTTATCTGATTGAAATTTTACATTTTCTTCGACTTTATGTCGCAATTCGTCAAAACTAGCCAGTCTCTTCACCCAATATTCCACCAGTTCATCAGTTATGACCGTTTCGTTTTCGATTACACGTTTACGCGAACACACATCAGCCTCGCGTGCGAAATTTAGATAGAACGGGGAGACTCGACTGCCGGAATGTGGCACTGTGTTGTATGCGAGCTGTAGTTTTGACAAATTTTCATCCCATTCATTCTGATTTTTTATCGACGCGGCTATCATGGGTTTTATCGTTCTGTTAACGCGTTCTACCGGGTTTGACTGTGGGTGAGCTAACGGAGTCGTTAAGTGTTTGACCTTGTGCGCTGTCAGGAAGGCTTTAACGTCTTTATTCACGTACTCGGTTCCATTGTCTGTAACGATCGACTCTGGAATAGTTCCCCATTTATCAAATACGGTGTTTAATACTTTTACCACGGTCTTGCCAGTTTGTTGGCGGACTGGAAATAATTCTACGAATTTCGTGTATAGATCTAGTACAACGATGATATAAACGTTACCCTTTTTAGATCGCGTGAATGGCCCGACGGTGTCTACTGACAATTGAACCCACGGTTTAATTAAAGGTCTCGTCGTTAACGCGCCTTTTACTGGATTCTGATTGAATTTGACCTTGAGGCAAGTTTCGCAGTTTTCGACGAAGGATCTTATGTCTTGTGACATGCCTGGCCAATAATGAGCTCGTCGTATTCGATCGTACGTATTTTCTCTACCCAGGTGTCCGGCTTGGGGCGATTCATGATTTTCTTGAAGGATTTGTAAGACCTCACTTGACCTGACAACTCTCTTCCACGGGAACTCGTCATCGATTAGCATTTTCCCGAAATCTGGCCTGTGATAATAAAGATCGTTATTCTCGACTTTCCAGTCGGGGAATTTATCGGGGTTTTTGACAACTAATTCGCGTTTGGTCTCGTACCAATCTTTGTCACGTATCGTTGTCAACCGGGTTTTCTCTTGTATTGTCTGTTCGATAAGGTCTTCCCATCCGGACGGATCGACATCTATATCGTGCATCCGCGAGAGTGCATCCGGGGCCTCATTCAGAGTACCTCGTCTGTACTCGACTGTCATGTTATGTTGTAACAAATAAATCGCCCACCTGGCCAATCTACCTACAGGGTTCTTGATTCCGTGCAACCATTGGAGGGCTTGATGATCGGTGATAACCTTGAACGGCATCCCTTCAAGATAACATCTGAGTTTTTGAACTGCCCATACGACGGCTAGACATTCTTTTTCTGTCGTCGTATAGTGTAATTCCGCGCCTCTCAATGGTCGACTTAAAACTTCGATTAAGTTTTCTTCGTTTTTGTCAAGACCTTGTTGAACTAACACCGCTCCGAGACCGAAGTCACTGGCGTCTGTGTAAAGGGTAAATGGTTGTCCCGGTATTGGGGTGCAGAGACGCGGTGCATTTGACAAAGCGATTTTTATTTCGTCGAAAGATTTCTGTTCGATTTCTGTCCATTTCCATGGAACCTTTGGACTTGTTAGTTTATTTAAGGGACCCTGTATTTTCGCGATATTCTTTAAGTGCCTATGATACCAGTTGACAAGGCCATTGAACTGTCTCAGCTGTGTCCTGTCCTTTGGCACCGGGAAGTCAAGGATAGGCTGTATTTTCTCAGGATTCGGTCTCATACCGAGCTCGTCGACAATATAACCAAGGAATTTCACTTCCTTACAGGCAAAGCTACTTTTCTCGCGGTTTATTTTTAACTTGGCCTCCCGTAATACCTCGAACAGAAGAGACAATAACCCTAGGTGTTCGTCCAAGTCTTGACTGACGATGATCCAGTCATCTAGGTACGCGAATACCTGGTCTATCCATTTACTGGGCAGATTTCTCTCGACAATTAGGTCTTTAATTCTTCGTTTTAATTTGTCCATAAGGCACTGAAAAGTGGAAGGGGCTCCCGTCAAACCGTACGGCATTCTGACCCATTCTAACAGTCCCTTTCCTTCGACAACGAACGCGGTATATTTTCGGCTTTCAGGGTCCATAGGGATTTGATGGAAAGCCTCGCTCATGTCCAAGGTCGAAATGATTTTAGCTTGATGTAATTGAGACAAAATTGATTTCATGTGGTGCAACGGGTACGCGGGTTTAGCTGTTTGACGATTTACCGGACGATAATCGATACAGAACCTCAAACTTCCGTTAGCTTTCGGGGCTACGACCGGAGAACACGCCCAATCGCTATTACTCCATGTAATATAACCCTTTTCCAATAAACGATCGACCTCCCTGCTTATAAAAGCGCGAACTACTTCACTGCGTCGATAGGGTTTTTGTCGATGGGGAGTTGTGTCTGTTAACTCGATTACATGTGTTATTAGGTTTGTTACGCCCGTCGATTCTCTGTCTAGCTTTTGAAATTCGGTATCGAGAAAATTTTTCAATTTGTCTGTCTCGTTTGTTGTCAAGATTCTTAATTCGGTCAGGTTTGGACGCCGGTCCAATAACGGGTATGAATAATTACTCCCGTCCAGTGTCCACGTTTTTGTGTAAGGATTTACCCTGACTTTGAAAGTTAACCAAAAATCCATCCCGAGAATTACGTCGTTAGCTAAATCCGAGAGTACACTGAACCATTGTGGACCGTAAATATCTTTTACGTCAATCACGAAACAAGTGCCTCCCTCCGTTTTGACAACCGATTTGTCCCCGAGGCGGACTCCGTTTCTCGAGGTCGCGTCAGGGGAGAGTTCTTTTACCTGATAATTCTTGACACGATCATACGTGCGTCGGTCTAAGTATGACCTCTCGCTCCCGCTGTCTAATATTCCTTGAATTTTTTCCCCGAAGATATGTATCTCTACCGGTATTCGTATGACTCTTTTCGGTTCGGTAAGGGCATTATTCGCGCAAAAAATTCGTCGCTGTGAGAGACGATGTATTATCGATTGCGGTAATCCTGCGGGTTTCCAATGTTTCAGATTTTTAATTTCTTCTGAGTGATCGGTTGAGTCTTCGTCCGTAGTGTCGGGTGTTTTGTCAACCGAGAGTGTTGTTAGATTAACTTTTCCGTCAGAGTCTAAGTTAAATGCTTCAATTTCCCCGGGCTCGTATTCTTCATCGGACAATTCCGTTTCGCTGAGCGCATTTAATACGTCTAACCCTGATGGAGAATCTTCGCGAGTGACCTCATCGTTCTGAGAACAACAGGACCCGATATCTTTGATTTTATCAAGAGATTTTATTTCGTCAATTTTGATCTTCGAGGGTGCTACCTCGTCCATGCCCTTCGCGGCTGTAACCTGAGGCGCGATTACTGCCGGGCCTGGTCGTTTCCCTGACGTGCTTGACAATCGATATTTGTATGCCCTGTCTTTCGACAAAAGCAACAAACGGCTTGTGGGGTTGACGTGCAATAACGAGCACTGTGTCCTGTTGCCCCGCAGTTATAGCAGAACAACTTACTTGTGTCTAACGTGAATTTACCGGTTGTTTTTTTCGTTTCAGTTTCTCCCGAATTTGTCGAAACTTTATTCTCCTTTTCGAATCGCGAGAGATTATTGTCGAGACGTTGTCTCACGAGAGATTTCGTTTTGGTTGACTGGGTTTCTTTTTTATTCTCGACCCGTTTCGAATTTGGTTGGAATGCGTTTAAATCTGTGAGAAATTGTTCGTCTTCGTCGCTATCAAGAGCTTGCATATCAATGTCACTGTCAGTTTGTTCTTGCAAGGTTCTCAATCCCGATTTAGTCGTTCGGTCTCGCGGTTCTTTTTGTGTTTCGACAGATCTTCGATAAAGGTAGTTTCTTTCGTTTAAATAATGCAGGAGTTGATCGTAACTGTTTATTGGCAAGTTCAGGATTTCGAAAGTTAATCGCGGGTTAAACTTTGTCAATATTTGTTTGAGTTGATCGCGAAAAGGCGGGGGTATTTGCATTCGCTCGAAAATGAGATGTGCGCGACACGCGAATTCCGCGAGGGATTCTCCTTTTTCGAGTTTGAGGTTACTCACCTCGACGAACAGATCGCCGTCTTGTTTCTTTACTCCCCAATGATAACGAAATGCTCGCGCGAAGTCTTTCCACGAGTGCCAATTTTTCTTGTGCAAGAGGTACCATGATCTGTACGGGCCCTCGAAGACGTTTGACAAACAGGGGATGAATGCATTTCTGTCTATCCCGCTCGCGCTCAATTGATCTTTCAAAATTAACAAGAACTGTTCGGGATCTTTCTCTGTCTTTGGAAATGAGATTTTCCAGTTACTGGTGATACGTCCGATTTTCATTGCCGAATCTAATTCTCGATCAAAATTTGGCAGTGAGTCGTGACCCCTTCTGTCAAGTCTGTTGGTCGTGTATCTGTCGTGACTGGCTCTAAACTGTTGTGTGGATTCTTCGTCGCTCGAGTCTTCGCTTTGGCATGACATAGTCCCTCTTCGCGGTGTTACTGAGCGTCTTTGACGATAATTTGAAGTAAAGTTTTCGCGAGGGTTTATCTCGTTTGGATTTCCCCTCATTCTCTGACGTTCTTCTCTTATTTCGTGTAATTGTTGTGTAAGAATTTCGAGTCTCGAATCTAATTCCCCAGTTGACCCTGGATTTTGTCTTGAAAAATTAATCGATTCTTCCCGATTCGTATTTGAGAATTGATTTCCCGTATTTATCGGTTCGAAAAATCTTACTCGTCGTATTTCCTCCTCGAGTCTACCTATTTCATCGATCGGGTTATTCCCTCTCTGTTGCCTGTTACCGTGCGGCCCTGACACTTGTGCGTTTCTATTACTAGATTCGAAATTTATGTCAGATTGTTCGTTGATGAAAGATCGAGGGGGCTCGTTTCGAGTTACGTTATTTGATAATCCGTTATTCTGGGAGTTCGATCCGAATAAATTTTGTTGTTCGAGTGTGGGCAATCGATATTGTTCGTCGCGTGAAAAGTTGTTTGTCGACCGCGCGTTTGGCAACCTTCTCTGCGGATTTTGACCTTGATACGGAATGAAAGCTCCGGAATTATTTGGCAAATTTTCTCGCGACGTTTGTTCCGAGATTTGATTTACGAGAGAGGTATTTGTTACCGCGCGTGCCGCCTCTCCTCCCTCAGACGCGTCGTTAGGGTGTGAGAAACTTTCAATCTGATTTTCCATAGACCTAACACGCGTAATTACTGTCTGAAAATTAACGTCCATTCCCTCCATTTTTCTCATCAGGATTTCGAAGAGATGATCTGTCGACGACGGTTGATTTATCTGCCCCGGGTTTGGGGTATTAGCTCGCGACCCCCTACCCCTTCCCATGGATAATCTTCCAGGTGTCATTACGTGAGGATTTGGATTCAATTCTTTTGGCGATGTATGTCTGTTCGCGTCTCGATTATTGTCAGAACCCCCCGCTCCCGCGCTACTCAGGGCTTCAGCCAGAACGCGGTCGGCTTCTGTGTCTTCGCTCAACGTTCCCCCCCTCTCTTCTCGAGGGGGAAATGTCTCGTTAAGCGTCGAATCCGACGGTTGGACATTTGACAAACCTTCGGGTTTTTCCGTATTATTTTTATTCATTTTTGCTTGCAACCTGGTGTTTCTCTTGGGCGGTGAGAAAATCATCGGTGTCATTTTAACATTTTATTCTGAGAAATTGCCTCATAAAAAAAAATCTCGAATAATTTGGATTATGAGATGAAATTCAAATAATTGGGATTACCTTCGCGAAAGAAAACTCTCAAATTATTTCAATTACGACAATGAAATTCGATTTGTCCGAATTGTCGAGGTAAATATTTTTTTCGATCGAAAATTCGGGATTATCCTGATATAAAGATTGACCACACCGAACAATAGAGAGAGAAAAAATTTTTCTTCAATTTTCTGGAATTGTTTTCGCTAAATTATTGAGATTTAAGATTCTCGGAATCAATTTATTCGACGATAAATATACCAATGATCGTCGAATTTTACAATTAAATCTAACGAAATAATTTTACGCACAATTGTTAGCACGCAATCAATAAATATCGCACAAATGATTTACGCAGGCGAGATAAATTTTGTCAAAGTAAATTTGCATAAATAATTTGACGGAAATAAATATGACATAAATAATTTGACACAATAAATAAATTATTAACTAAACATTAGTGCTTGCGCATAATAAATAGCAGAAAGCGATAGTACATAGTATAGAAAGCGTTGTAGATTGGTTACATTACTCATAGAATAACCTGTAGAACGGTTTCATCGAGCGAAATAATTTTCGTGAAATATTATTTGAGGGAAATATCGTTAGCACGAGAAAGCATAGCATGAGAGTGTAGCGTAAGAAAGTATAGCTAGGGAACGTGAGCGTTCGCTCGAAGGTCTCGCTTTGTTTTGACCATGTGTTTACATTTGACCCGCGTGACAAAGGAGATGACGAACGCCTGGCGCGAAGTCGTCGCTGTTACCGGGCAAAATTTTTTGACTTTCTTTCCCGTTGCTTGAAATTCAAGAATTTATTTTATTATCGATTTTCTTTTCGTCAAATATTATTTCACTATACGCTCTTGGAATTTACAGGCTTGGCTGATTTAGCCTTGCATATTCTACGCATAAATTTTGACGAAAATTTTCGACGATGTTCGTCGCGCAATAATAACGAATTTTCTAGATGATTCGTGCACGAAATAAATTTGTACGCACTTTTTGTCGTATAACGCAAATATCGCAATTGGACAGCACAATTAAATTAACACGAATTTCGCAATTGGACTGCACAATTAATTTAATTCGAATTCCGCACGTTTATCAAATTTTACGCAAAATTTTTTTTTATGAATTCGCGCGTTTTATAAATTTTCACACACAATAAATTGTTGACTGGTCGATTATTCGACACGAAATTTTTCACGCGTAATATTTGATTCTCTTGAGAAAATTCTAGATCTTTGTTTAATTAATAATTTTATACTTTGTCACTTTCGAAAAAATTTTAATGAAATTTTATTCACGATTTTGACACTGAACAATTAAGAAAATAGGCACGATTTTAAAATTTTTAGACAAAAAATTTTCCAACGCGGCCCCACGTTGGGCGCCAGGTGAAACGGGACATTTCTTTAGACAAGGAATTTTCCCCCACCTACCGCGGCCGTGGTCCACCGGCTGGTAGGGCTCTTTGACGATTAAGTTTTATATAATTTTATCTGCATTTCATATGTTGGGCGCCAGTTAATTTTAGGACGAATTAACAACCTTAAATTTTAACTTGATTAATTTCATTGATTGACTTTATATGATTTTACCCGAGCTTGAGACGGCGGGGTGGGACGCTGGAGGACCAGGATATAGAAGAAAGAAAGAACGTGCCTGAGAGATATATGAATCTTTCGTTTTACTTACTTTTAATTATAATTTTCCAAACTCGACGGACCTCGACGTTGACGAGTGGTTTACACTTTCTTTTATCGACGATTACACAAGTACGATACTTTTCAATGGACAATATAATAAACGCTTGTACAGGTTTTCGGTTGACGTGTTCACTAGACGGACAACGCTCGACCGTGGCTGAGAGGTCCTCGTTGCTCAAGAACGCACGAGAAGCCTCTTAATATACTAAATTCTTTGTAATGTATATTTTACGACTCTTTGTCAAAACGCACGACCGCTCTAGACAGAGACAGGATGAGTGTTCGACCGAGAGTTTACAGAGAATGAATATATGTGACTCGCAGACGAGAAGTCACTCTCTGGCCAGGGTTCGTCACTTATATATACTTGACCGCGCGCGGTTGCCCAATCGCCGCTCAGCCCCTGTCAATACGCTGTTGCCAATTTATCGTCGGTCAATCGCTCAGATGTAATTGCGATCGACTACGTACCTGACAATTTCGTTTCTCCATATGGGATTAGATTGATGACGTCGAGGAAAATTATGTCAGAAATTATTTCCCGTCACAAGCTACAAGTGACGGGAATTTGAATCGAATCCCCTGCATTGCGCACTGCGGGAGATGAAATCAACATTTCCAATTGCAACATTCGGTTCCACCAAATATTTGTAGAATTACGATGCCCTTGTCATGTTTGATTTCATCTCCTTGAGATTTTCGCGAGCGCTCGTTGTTCACCGAAAGGAAAAAAGGCGAAAGAACATTCTATTTCTTTCACTGCTCGAGATGAAATCCATTTTTCTGATCGGACAGTTCAATTTTTCTCAATATTCGACGACACGACATTCCATATTCGAGACTGATTTCATCTCTGCCTTTCATGGAGAATGAAAGGTCGGTGGTGCAGCTGCAGATAAACGGAAAATCGTTTCAAATATCTAGAATCTCCTTGCAGGAGATGGGATTCGTGTTTTTTGTTGGATAGTATGATTTTGCTCAATAGCAAAATATTATCGATCCTGCAACTGCAACTGAATTAATCTCCAGCGATAATTTCGAGAGCTCGTGTACTTGTATCGCTACAAGTGACGCGAATTATGATCGAATCCCCTGCATTGCGCACTGTGGGAGATGAAATCAACATTTCCAATTGCACTATTCTGTTCTAACAAATATTTGTACATTTACGATGCCCTTGTCATGTTTGATTTCATCTCCCTGCGAATTTCGCGAGCGCTCGTTGTTCACCGAAAGGAAAAAAGACGAGAGAACATTCTACTTATTTCACTGCTCGAGATGAAATCCATCTTCCTGATCGGACAGTTCTATTTTTCTCAATATTCGACGACACGACATTCCATATTCGAGACTGATTTCATCTCTGCCTTTCATGGAGAATGAAAGGTCGGTGGTGCAGCTGCAGATAAACGGAAAATCGTTTCAAATATCTAGAATCTCCTTGCAGGAGATGGGATTCGTGTTTTTTGTTGGATAGTATGGTTTTGTTTTATAGCAAAATATTATCGATTCTGCTATTGCAACTGAATTAATCTCCAGCGATAATTTCGAGAGCTCGTGTACTCGTATCGCTACAAGTGACGCGAATTATGATCGAATCCCCTGCATTGCGCACTGTGGGAGATGAAATCAACATTTCCACTTGCAACATTCGGTTCTACAAAATATTTGTACATTTACGATGCCCTTGTCATGTTTGATTTCATCTCCCTGCGGATTTTGCGAGCGCTCGTTGTTCACCGAAAGGAAAAAAGACGAGAGAACATTCTACTTATTTCACTGCTCGAGATGAAATCCATCTTCCTGATCGGACAGTTCTATTTTTCTCAATATTCGACGACACGACATTCCATATTCGAGACTGATTTCATCTCTGCCTTTCATGGAGAATGAAAGGTCGGTGGTGCAGCTGCAGATAAACGGAAAATCGTTTCAAATATCTAGAATCTCCTTGCAGGAGATGGGATTCGTGTTTTTTGTTGGATAGTATGGTTTTGTTTTATAGCAAAATATTATCGATTCTGCTATTGCAACTGAATTAATCTCCAGCGATAATTTCGAGAGCTCGTGTACTCGTATCGCTACAAGTGACGCGAATTATGATCGAATCCCCTGCATTGCGCACTGTGGGAGATGAAATCAACATTTCCACTTGCAACATTCGGTTCTACCAAATATTTGTACATTTACGATGCCCTTGTCATGTTTGATTTCATCTCCCTGCGGATTTTGCTAGCGCTCGTTGTTCACCGAAAGGAAAAAAGACGAGAGAACATTCTACTTATTTCACTGCTCGAGATGAAATCCATCTTCCTGATCGGACAGTTCTATTTTTCTCAATATTCGACGACACGACATTCCATATTCGAGACTGATTTCATCTCTGCCTTTCATGGAGAATGAAAGGTCGGTGGTGCAGCTGCAGATAAACGGAAAATCGTTTCAAATATCTAGAATCTCCTTGCAGGAGATGGGATTCGTGTTTTTTGTTGGATAGTATGGTTTTGTTTTATAGCAAAATATTATCGATTCTGCTATTGCAACTGAATTAATCTCCAGCGATAATTTCGAGAGCTCGTGTACTCGTATCGCTACAAGTGACGCGAATTATGATCGAATCCCCTGCATTGCGCACTGTGGGAGATGAAATCAACATTTCCAATTGCACTATTCCGTTCTAACAAATATTTGTACATTTACGATGCCCTTGTCATGTTTGATTTCATCTCCCTGCGGATTTCGCGAGCGCTCGTTGTTCACCGAAAGGAAAAAAGACGAGAGAACATTCTACTTATTTCACTGCTCGAGATGAAATCCATCTTCCTGATCGGACAGTTCTATTTTTCTCAATATTCGACGACACGACATTCCATATTCGAGACTGATTTCATCTCTGCCTTTCATGCAGAATGAACGGTAAGTGGTGCAGCTTCAGATGAACGAAAAATCGTTTCAAAAATCTAGAATCTCCTTGCACGAGATGGGATTCGTGTTTTTTGTTGGATAGTATGGTTTTGCTTAATAGCAAAATATTGTCGATCCTGCTATTGCAACTGAATTAATCTCCAGCGATAATTTCGAGAGCTCGTGTACTCGTATCGCTACAAGTGACGCGAATTATGATCGAATCCCCTGCATTGCGCACTGTGGGAGATGAAATCAACATTTCCACTTGCAACATTCGGTTCTACAAAATATTTGTACATTTACGATGCCCTTGTCATGTTTGATTTCATCTCCCTGCGGATTTTGCGAGCGCTCGTTGTTCACCGAAAGGAAAAAAGACGAGAGAACATTCTACTTATTTCACTGCTCGAGATGAAATCCATCTTCCTGATCGGACAGTTCTATTTTTCTTAATATTCGACGACACGAATATCCATATTCGAGACTGATTTCATCTCTGCCTTTCAAGCAGAATGAACGGTAAGTGGTGCAGCTTCAGATGAACGAAAAATCGTTTAAAAAATCTAGAATCTCCTTGCACGAGATGGGATTCGTGTTTTTTGTTGGATAGTATGGTTTTGTTTTATAGCAAAATATTGTCGATCCTGCTATTGCAACTGAATTAATCTCCAGCGATAATTTCGAGAGCTCGTGTACTCGTATCGCTACAAGTGACGCGAATTATGATCGAATCCCCTGCATTGCGCACTGTGGGAGATGAAATCAACATTTCCACTTGCAACATTCGGTTCTACCAAATATTTGTACATTTACGATGCCCTTGTCATGTTTGATTTCATCTCCCTGCGGATTTTGCGAGCGCTCGTTGTTCACCGAAAGGAAAAAAGACGAGAGAACATTCTACTTATTTCACTGCTCGAGATGAAATCCATCATCCCGATCGGAAAGTTCAATTTTTCTGAATATTCGACGACACGACATTCCATTTTCGAGACTGATTTCATCTCTGCCTTTCATGCAGAATAAACGGTAAGTGCTTCGAACGGTAAGAGCTTCAGATGAACGAAAAATCGTTTCAAAAATCTACAATCTCCTTGCACGAGATGGGATTCGTGTTTTTTGTTGGATAGTATGGTTTTGTTTTATAGCAAATTATTATCGATTCTGCTATTGCAACTGAATTAATCTCCAGCGATAATTTCGAGAGCTCGTGTACTCGTATCGCTACAAGTGACGCGAATTATGATCGAATCCCCTGCATTGCGCACTGTGGGAGATGAAATCAACATTTCCACTTGCAACATTCGGTTCTACCAAATATTTGTACATTTACGATGCCCTTGTCATGTTTGATTTCATCTCCCTGCGGATTTTGCTAGCGCTCGTTGTTCACCGAAAGGAAAAAAGACGAGAGAACATTCTACTTATTTCACTGCTCGAGATGAAATCCATCTTCCTGATCGGACAGTTCTATTTTTCTTAATATTCGACGACACGAATATCCATATTCGAGACTGATTTCATCTCTGCCTTTCATGCAGAATGAACGGTAAGTGGTGCAGCTTCAGATGAACGAAAAATCGTTTAAAAAATCTAGAATCTCCTTGCACGAGATGGGATTCGTGTTTTTTGTTGGATAGTATGGTTTTGTTTTATAGCAAAATATTGTCGATCCTGCTATTGCAACTGAATTAATCTCCAGCGATAATTTCGAGAGCTCGTGTACTCGTATCGCTACAAGTGACGCGAATTATGATCGAATCCCCTGCATTGCGCACTGTGGGAGATGAAATCAACATTTCCACTTGCAACATTCGGTTCTACCAAATATTTGTACATTTACGATGCCCTTGTCATGTTTGATTTCATCTCCCTGCGGATTTTGCGAGCGCTCGTTGTTCACCGAAAGGAAAAAAGACGAGAGAACATTCTACTTATTTCACTGCTCGAGATGAAATCCATCATCCCGATCGGAAAGTTCAATTTTTCTGAATATTCGACGACACGACATTCCATTTTCGAGACTGATTTCATCTCTGCCTTTCATGCAGAATAAACGGTAAGTGCTTCGAACGGTAAGAGCTTCAGATGAACGAAAAATCGTTTCAAAAATCTACAATCTCCTTGCACGAGATGGGATTCGTGTTTTTTGTTGGATAGTATGGTTTTGTTTTATAGCAAATTATTATCGATTCTGCTATTGCAACTGAATTAATCTCCAGCGATAATTTCGAGAGCCCGTGTACTTGTATCGCTACAAGTGACGCGAATTATGATCGAATCCCTTGCATTGCGCACTGTGGGAGATGAAATCAACATTTCCACTTGCAACATTCGGTTCTACCAAATATTTGTACATTTACGATGCCCTTGTCATGTTTGATTTCATCTCCCTGCGGATTTCGCGAGCGCTCGTTGTTCACCGAAAGGAAAAAAGACGAGAGAACATTCTACTTATTTCACTGCTCGAGATGAAATCCATCTTCCTGATCGGACAGTTCTATTTTTTTCAATATTCGACGACACGAAATTCCATATTTGAGACTGATTTCATCTCTGCCTTTCGGTGAACAACGAGCGCTCGCGAAAATCTCAAGGAGATGAAATCAAACATGACAAGGGCATCGTAATTCTACAAATATTTGGTAGAACCGAATGTTGCAATTGGAAATGTTGATTTCATCTCCCACAGTGCGCAATGCAGGGGATTCGATTCAAATTCCCGTCACTTGTAGCTATACGAGTAAACAAGCTCTCTAAATTATCGCTGAAGATTAATTCAGTTGCAGTAGCAGGATCGATAATATTTTGCTATGAAGCAAAACCATACTATCCAACAAAAAACACGAATCCCATCTCGTGCAAGGAGATTCTAGATTTTTTAAACGATTCTTCGTTCATCTAAAGCTGCACCACTTACCGTTCATTCTGCATGAAAGGCAGAGATGAAATCAGTCTCGAATATGGATATTCGTGTCGTCGAATATTAAGAAAAATAGAACTGTCCGATCAGGAAGATGGATTTCATCTCGAGCAGTGAAATAAGTAGAATGTTCTCTCGTCTTTTTTCCTTTCGGTGAACAACGAGCGCTCGCGAAATCCGCAGGGAGATGAAATCAAACATGACAAGGGCATCGTAAATGTACAAATATTTGTTAGAACAGAATAGTACAATTGGAAATGTTGATTTCATCTCCCACAGTGCGCAATGCAGGGGATTCGATCATAATTCGCGTCACTTGTAGCGATACAAGTACACGAGCTCTCGAAATTATCGCTGGAGATTAATTCAGTTGCAGTTGCAGGATCGATAATATTTTGCTATTGAGCAAAATCATACTATCCAACAAAAAACACGAATCCCATCTCCTGCAAGGAGATTCTAGATATTTGAAATGATTTTCCGTTTATCTGCAGCTGCACCACCGACCTTTCATTCTCCATGAAAGGCAGAGATGAAATCAGTCTCGAATATGGAATGTCGTGTCGTCGAATATTGAGAAAAATTGAACTCTCCGATCAGAAAAATGGATTTCATCTCGAGCAGTGAAAGAAATAGAATGTTCTTTCGCCTTGTTTCCTTTCGGTGGACAACGAGCGCTCGGGAAATCCGCAGGGAGATGAAATCAAACATGACAAGGGCATCGTAAATGTACAAATATTTGGTAGAACCGAATGTTGCAAGTGGAAATGTTGATTTCATCTCCCACAGTGCGCAATGCAGGGGATTCGATCATAATTCGCGTCACTTGTAGCGATACGAGTACACGAGCTCTCGAAATTATCGCTGGAGATTAATTCAGTTGCAATAGCAGAATCGATAATATTTTGCTATAAAACAAAACCATACTATCCAACAAAAAACACGATTTTCCCGTACATGGTGAGAATCACAAAGAATAAACTTTCTCGGAATCTATCGACATCTCTGGCAGTACGGAAATTGCTCGAGTGGTCGATTCTCTCATCAACCAATAGCCTTATAATTTGACAGTTTTATTGTCGGTATCATGGTTATTAGCTTAATAGATTCCTGGCGATGCATCTTCATATTAATGAGAATATCAAAATGCCATTTTATTAATTAATAACAATTTTTATTATTATTATACGCAAAGTACGGTTAATTATTTCACACTTTTTTTTATGCACAAATTCATAATAAATTAAAGTTTTGTCAAAAAAATTTCCCGTCATTATTTGGTAAAAAGTTTTTAACGTTTGTTTTCATACTCCAAAAAATTTTTCGTTCCATTTGTTTTATCATTGCAGTTTTCATTTTTCCGTCGCGAGCTCTTTCAATTAAATACATTTTTGGAGCAATGAATGTTTATCTGCGTTCTAACAATGATTTCCAATACTTGTGAAATTATCATGAATTTTTGAATATTATTTAAAATAGCGGCTTTTCCGTATCTTTTTGCTGTATTCCTTGACAAACGTGTTTATTTAACACCAACGACAATAATCTAGGGATGGAACATGAAAAAGTCGCAAAAAGTGCAAGCCACAATTTTTTAATTTTTTTTTTTTACTCTCAGCTCCATGCCGATCATTATTGTCAGTGCTGAAGCAAAGGCTTCGACGATCTGGCTAATTGACTTTGCTGATTCGTTTTTTTCAAAACAATTTCAGCCGTTCCTGGCCAGATATCCCCTTGAAAATATCAAGACAAAATGTAACCTTGCGACTGGCTAAACCGGATGCAAATCTTCTGAACCGGAATCACAACCCGCCTCTACAATGAGTTTTTTTTTTCTAATAATTCGAGACTATCCTGGGCAGATTTGCCCTTTAGAATTTCGCGAAAAAATGTTTTCGGCGACTGCCTAGAGAAGATGCAATTTTTTTTCAGTTCTCCGCCTTTTTATTATTTTTGGTCCTAAAATAAAAAGATTTTGTCGAAAAAAACATTTTTAAAAACCAATATTTGAAAAAGCCACCATCATAAATAATTACTAAATTTTTTTATCATTTTTTACTAATCATTGCGAAAAAATTATTTTCCTGCTGATTCTCGTCATTTGTTTTTATTCTCATAAGCCAGGCCATCGCGACAAGCATGAACATTGCCGCACGCCTAGCGTTTATTTGTTTCGCTCTCGCGCGTCCGTGTAGTGTTCAACGGTGTGGGTTTACGAGTGTTTTGTTTCACGAACCTCGCTACTACCGACGTCGTCCCCTCAGCTGTCTCAACCCTTTCAAATTTCTCTTCGATCGAGCGCTGATTGGTCGACGTTGGTCTACCTTGGTCGACTTTAAATCGCTAATAACTCCACATAATTTGATTTTACAAAATTTTCGAAAAGGACTTTTCTGCTCCGTTTTCGACGCTCTACCTGAATCTCATAATATGATCAGTACGTTAGTATACACCCTATATACGTATATTAGACGTCAGTGTTCTATCTGGGAGGCCATTGAGCCATAATGTACTTCGAAATCCCAACTCCTCCCGGGAAAAAATAATCAAATCTGATCATACATGATCATATATAACTAGTCATGTATGACTCATGCCAGAAAAGTGGCCATGTCTGATCATTCCAAATCGTGTATGATCATACCAAATCGTGTATGATCATATCAAGTCATGTATGCACTGCAAATCCAAGCGTTTAGTAGTAGTAATAGTTTATTTATTATTTATGAATTAGCTATTAGGAATAATCGATGAACGAGCTTAAAACTGTTATTCCATTATTTTCGAAAATCCTGTAAATTTTGAAAAAAAAAAAAAAAGTCATTGACCGGGACTTGAACCCACGATCCTCCGCAGTAATCGAACTCAGCACTTTCGATCCTTAAATAATCATTAAAAAAAAAATTAAAGATTTTGAGAATTTTTTTTTTACGAGTGTTTCCGGCTTCGTGGTCCGGACGTTTTTCCGTCGAAATTAATTTTGAGCCTACCTGAGATTTCACCTGAGACCTACCTAACGACCTACCTAACGAGCGACACTCTACCACTACGCTATTGATTCCTTATGAATTTCTTGTATTTAAATGATATTAGTATACGAGTTCTAATGAAAAAGCACTGTCTCACCGGGCTCGATAGCAGAGCGTGATATTCAGTAAGAAGGTGATATACAGTGAACAAATTTATTCAATTGTTAATTAACAAATGGATTTTTTTAATAATAATTGTTATTATGTAATATGGCTGGATAGAATCGCGTGATATTATTCAGTAAAAAGGTGATATGCAGTGAAAAAATTTATTCAATTGTTAATTAACAAATGGATTTGTTTAATAATGATTTTTATTATGTTATTTATATAGGTTATTAAGTTGGTTATTATGTTAATAATTATTATGGTAATAAGGTAATTATGGTATATAATTATGGTAATTAATAATTATTATGGTAATAAGGTTATTATGTTGTTTAATAGTAAATGTTGTTTAATAATCATTTTTATTATGTAATAATGATAATAATAGTTGTAAAATGTCGCAAAATGTTTGATTTACCAATAAATGTGTTATTTTAACACGAATCATAAAGTGTGTAAAGGTTTAATGCGGACCGTGCGTGTAAAGTTACACAGAAAATGCGGGTAAAAGTAGCATAACACGCATATGTGTGTTGCTTTGTAACACATTATGCCATTTGCACGTGTTATTTAAAAAATTACACATCTTTTGCGTGTAACATAGCACACTTGGATTTGCAGTGTGGTCATATCAAGTTATGGATGATCATATCAAGTCGTGGATGATCATACCAAGTCGTGTATGATCATGCCAAATGATCTATAAATGGTCAAAAACGGATGAATCTATATTTATAAAAATAAATTTTTTTCCAGATTTTGATGGACTGCATGAGAAACATTTTATTTGGGGTCTGATTTTGAAAATGAAAGAGTGAATTCATCCGCTTTTGATTGTGAAATGTATATATGATCATATATGATCATATATGATCATATATAATATGTTTTATATAATCCTAAACGATTATATATATTGTTATGCTGTATAGTCCATAAATATAAATTTATATACGATCCACATGTTCATCTATAATATAATGGTCATATATAATCAAACATAAATGTATGTATGACCATACAGAATATCATATAAAATCGTATAGGATCTTATATAACTTTATATGCAATTATATATGACCATACATAACATCATATATGAATATAGTTCCTATATAAATTCATGTATGTTTATATATCAACGTACATAACTTCATGTATGATCCTATACGATTATACATGATGTTGTGTATGTTCATACACAATCATGCATAAATGTATATATGATATATACATGTTCATATCTAATGTTATATGCTTATATATGATCAAACATAAATGTATATATGATCTACATGGTCATATACAATACTATACATGGTTATATATGATCATATATAATGCTACATATGATCATATACGATTATACATGAAGTTATGTATGTTGATATATAAACATACATGAATTTATATAGGAACTATATTCATATATGATGTTATGTATGGTCATATATAATTAAGAGGCACGGTAGTGCCTCGAGACAAGTACATTTCCTCTCCTTTACCGACATGTCGAGAGGTACTACAGCCTCTTATACGCCACACATCTGGCTTATACACAGGAGTATATCTATATAACGAAACTTATTTTCCGAATTATTAATGAATTATACGGACTTAGGCAATGATATCAACACGAATATTTTTTATTTTTTTTTCTCTTTCGATCGGTACCCAAATGAATGCTGTAGCTATTGACATATGGGAGATATTGCATTTTATTATTTTCATTCGACGTACATCATCATCATCGTTTTCTTTTTTTTTTTTTGTCTCCGCCACAAATTTTCGCACCGCCCGTGAATCTAACCGCGAATTCATCGCTCACCTGTCACACCAGGCTAAAAGGCTGAAATCACGTATGTCATGTGACGTATGATCTTTGGTTAACGAAGCTGCCTTCGTTGCTTCGGCATTTCCGAAAGTCGTTTACGCTTTTTTTTTATCGTTACTTTGAGATGAAAGTTCAGAGGTTTTATTACGAAAGTGAAGTATAAAAATAAATTGAAAAAAAAAAAAAAAACGAACAGTGTTAGAGTATTATTTTATCATTTTCGGACAGAACCGGTGAAAAAAAAAATTATATACTTATATGTGCGTTCTCGTAGTGATATGACTCCCCATTTAGTGGTTATATTGGTGTATTTCGAAAAATAATTATTGATTATTAATTAAATAAAGTTTAAAGTATATTAATGAAACAGAATTGTGTTTTTTTCCACAAACATCAAAGTACATTCAGTATTTTTATTTTTAACATTGTTTTTTACATTTTAATTATTATTTAAATGATATTTAAATTCCAAGTGAACTTCATAAGTTCTTTGCATCGTGTAATTTCGATTGAATATTTTCTTTTTGTATCTCTTCCCTCTCTCAGGATCATCAGGACTTCAAAAGGTTCCGTGAGCATTATGCTTGTTATCGATATGCCGGAGCTCTTCTAACGTTTTTTAATCCGCACATGATCAACGCCATCAACTCCGAGTATTCTATTTGACATCATACAAAGTCCCAGCTGCACTGCCTTATTATCACAGATTTCATCTGAATGCAAACCAGAGAAGCTCGCGCAATTCTAGACAGAAAAATAGTATGCGTCATCAACTAAACACAGAAAAATTAGTTACATCGCTAAGCCGTCACAAAAACATTTCCCCATATAGGGATTTGACCCAGTAAATTTGGCCCATATCCAACTTGATAAAAATAAACTCGTTGCGCCATCAACTTGCTACAATAAAACACAAAGCACCACCAATTTGGAATAGAAAAATTCGACGCACCACCAACTCAACGCACAAAAAATCTCCTACGGGCTATCTCGATGGAGATATACTCTCCCATGGTACAGTTTCACACAGCGAAAACTCTCATGCGGCGTAACTTGGTCCGCTTCAACTCTCAACAGACGCAACCATAGTCCGTTAGACTGTGTAGAGTTGGAGCGGGCCGAGCTGTGCCACGAAAGTTTCGCTGTGGCGAGTTACGCCAAGGGAGAATTTTTCTGTGTTGGCATGCCCTGGCAGTTTTTGCATGTCGAATTGGTGATGCATCGAGTTTTTCCATGTTGAATTGGCAATATGTCCAGTTTAATTGGAGCAAGCCGATGGCGCATTGGGTTTTTCTGCACCAATTTAATTATAGGCTGAGTTTGTCTGGGTCATGTCGCTTCATGGGATTTTTTTTGTTTTACAGTGGAATGTGTCGAATTTTTCTGTGTTCAGTTAATTATGCGTGTGACTTTTATGAGCAGAATTACGTGGGTCGGGTTGAGTCTGCATTCAGTTGGTATCTGTACAAACAAAGCTTTACCATTCCATCGCTAAGAAAAAAAACATAAAGCTCAATATTATAAACAGACTATCGAAAAGCGATGCCTATGATTTTATATCTTAGCGATGGTGCATTGTATCAAGAATCAAAGACTCAAAGTTGTTCGGATAGGTCATGCGAGCATTCTCAATAATCGGGATACCTCATTGATAACATGTTGTACGCATGGAACATTTTGAAGTTTGCTAAGCTTATTAAGGGGGTCAGGTACCGAAATTTTCACATCCAGAACCTCTAACGGTAGAGACTGGCTGATTTTTGTCTTGATATCATTTCTCATATCAAAATACCTCATGAAATTTAGAAAAATTAATTTTTTCCCTATTTTCAAGATAATTTTTTTCGAAACCGTTGATATATCGAAAATCCCAACTGCTAGATTATTCATTGTGATAAGTGTTGTTATATAATTTCGTCCAGGTAAAGTTTTATTACTTGATCATATCATAGAATTTTTTTATTCAGGCCATGGAATCCATTTTCTTCTTATTATATTCTACCAATTAATTTATCACACATTTGGAAAATTTTTGTGCCTTTAAATGGTATCTCCTCCTACAATTTTGAACTTTGAGGGTTGTAGATTTTTTTACACATTCTTTGGGTCACAATGAACAATCTAGCAGATGGGATTTCCGATACCTATCGTAACGGATTCGAAAAAAATTATTTTAAACACGTGGAAAAAATTAATTTTTCGAAATTTTATCAATGTGAGGTATTTTGATACGAGAAATGATATCAAGACCAAAATTAGCGAGTCTCTACCGTTAGTGGTTCTGGATGTGAAATTTTCGGTACCTGACCCCCTTAAGGATCTAATAAACGAAATGCAAATGATATTTAATGTCTTAGTTGCTAGATTGGGGCCTCTGAATTTGTAAAATAATGAAACCATCGCATGACGAAATGTTTTGGAAAGACGAAATTCATCCCCTCAAAAATTGTTTAATTCTAGCCTGAGCAGAGCAGTCACCATTCGAAGCTTTCACATAGAAGTTACATGGTAAAAATATATATAATCCTTTGCAAAAAGAAGCCAAATCCCCCCAAAAAACACCATAAATGGTGTAAAAAAAGTTGAGACAAGTACATTTCCTTGCATCGTTTTATCTTTCCTTACAAAAATATGTCAAACATAAATAGTTGTAAAATAAATCCTCACAAAAAGTTCTCAAATAATTTCAAATCATCCAACTCACAGTTGCCAAGTACATCCAGCATTTTTATTGTTTACATTGTTTATTAACCATTTATAAGTAGGTCACAACGCCCGAAAACGTCTTGAAACGGGACTTAGGGACTTAATCTAAAAATGTATTGTTTGAAAAATTTTTATTGAAAAAAATTCGGATTGAAAAAAAAATTCGAACGAAGTACTTGGCGAGTTCGTAACAGGTAGTCCGTACAGTCATTTTACGTAACTCGCCAAGTACTTCGTTCGAATTTTTTTTTCAATCCGAATTTTTTTCAATAAAAATTTTTCAAACAATACATTTTTAGATTAAGTCCCTAAGTCCCGTTTCAAGACGTTTTCGGGCGTTGTGACCTACTTATAAATGGTTAATAAACAATGTAAACAATAAAAATGCTGGATGTACTTGGCAACTGTGAGTTGGATGATTTGAAATTATTTGAGAACTTTTTGTGAGGATTTATTTTACAACTATTTATGTTTGACATATTTTTGTAAGGAAAGATAAAACGATGCAAGGAAATGTACTTGTCTCAACTTTTTTTACACCATTTATGGTGTTTTTTGGGGGGATCATATATACAGTTATATATAATCCTATTCGATTTTACATGACGTTATTTATTTTCATATATAATCATACATAAATTTATGTATGATCATATATAATCATACATAAATCAGGCATGAACCAGATATGTTCATATCTGAACATATCTGAACATATCTGGTTCATGCCTGACTCATATATAAACATTTTTTCCCGGGTATGTATGATCCTATACGATTACACATGATGTTGATGTGTATGTTCATACACAATCATACATAGATGTATATATGATATATACATGTTCATATCTAATGTGATATGCTTATATACATAATCAAACATAAATGTATATATGATCTACATGGTCACATATAATACTATACATGGTTATATATGATCATATATAATGCTACATATGATCATATACGATTATACATGAAGTTATGTATGGTCATATATAATCTACATAAATTTATGTATGATCATATATAATCATACATAAATGTATGTATGATCATATATAATCATACATAAAAGTATATATGATCTACATGTGCATATATGATGTTATGTATGATCATATTGTGACATTATCGAGTTTTGAGAACGGACAGTCGCGCCGGGCTACACCCGTGACTATCGTTCTCTCTCGATTGTTGTCGCTCGTGAGGCGAGCGACGAATTTATTTTAAGATCTTCTGTTTACGTATAGGTCGTCGACCGTATACGGAGTACGAGTACTGACTCAAAAGGGAAAGCCGGGAATGAGAAATAGTTTTATGATTTGAAATGGGCAGAAGGCCCATGGATTTTTTATGTGTTTTTCGAGATGGCCTCAGAGTGCTAACCACGACTATGAGCACTAGTGCTGCGCGTTGGTTGACCCTTCATCATCGGCCATTGAAAATGGATTTTGGGGTCCAAGTTGTCTCAATTCCGAGAAGCGGAATTGAGAGCTTTATTTTACTCTCGAGAAGCGAGCGTAAAATGCAAGGAGTCAAAATTTATTTATTATGTTACTTGTGATGTGTCGCTTTGCAATACGACTTAAATATTGACAAAAGGGGAAGCCTAGAGGTTTGTTTCCAAGAAGGTAAGGTTAGTGGAAGGAAAGCGTCTAATTTTAACGAGTTAATGAGTTCGTTAAATGTGTCTCACAGTTAATTATCCAGGATAGGGCAATTCTGGTTGTTTTGTTTGGTGTTTGTAGCGTTGTCCCGTCGAGTCGTGTGTGATGCTTGGTCAATCACGCAGAGTCTTGACGAGAACGCGTGGGTAGACGTCGCCACGTGTTGGTGAAATAATTATCGAGCGTGCGCACTCTAAGAGTGCGCTGACTGTTTTAGATGACGGGTTCTCCAACAAAATTTACCTCTTGCCGTGATCCAACTTCCAGCGGCAATCGCTGGGGCTTCACACGGTTCGAGGGGCCCTACCTAGGGGTCAAAGGTATTCTGAGACGTTCACCCGTCTCAAGATCCAACTTCTGGGCGCAATGCCCAGGGCTTCACTCGAGACGGGTTCCTTAGTACCTGGAAATCTTTATTGAGAATGAGTTGTCGTACGATTCGTCTTTACAAAGACGAATCAAGTTTACGTTATAGCTGAATCGTCTTTAAAAAGACGATTCAGTGGTCGATTCGAATCGTCTTTAAAAAGACGATTCGAGATTGGAGACACGATGTAGATCGCGTTTGTTGTCGGGTGTGCCTTGAAGTCCTCGATGAGACGTCGGGTCTCTCCGGGCTTCAAGAATGGTATAAGATGTCGAGAGTTTTCGCAGAGCAACGTCTGCCACGTGGAATGCTCACAAGAGGTGACTACTTAATGAGAGCGAGTCTTGCTCGTCTCGTTGTTAAATATGATTTCGTGTACTGACCAGCGCAATGATCTGATTGGCTGGTCAGTATTGAGTGGGATTCTTGGTGAAGAGCGTCACGAGATTCCACGAATTGTTTTCGCCTATAATTTCGAGGAATTTGCGTACACGGATAAATCTGGAAATTAGAGCGGTGAGTCATAATATCCAGCTTTATCCGGTTTGCGTCGGTTTCGTGCGCTCGCGCGCTCCTCACGTACTCCTTCTCCTTAGTCGGGTCCTAGCGCTCTCTCTCCCCCCGTACTCTTCCCGATAAGAGGTACCGAGAGAGAGTTGGCCCCGCGTAATTAGGAGGTACCTTTGCTCTTCCGCGATATTTCCCCGCCTTTATCCGGGGTCGGATTGATAGGCGGGCCCTACTGCGACGTTCCGGCCATCCGTGCGCTTGCGGTCGCTCGGGTGGTCGTACCGTCACAATATATAATCATACATAAATGTATGTATGATCATATATAATCATACATAAATCAGGCATGAACCAGATATGTTCATATCTTATCATATCTGAACATATCTGGTTCATGCCTGACTCATATATAAACATTTTTTCCCGGGCTATACTATGACTCAAGGCCCCAACCGACCATTTCAGGTAGTTTAAAATTTTTACGACAATTTATATGGACGATATGGAAATAGTTATTTGAGCCACGCGGGCTTGGAGAATATTAATTTTGATGTGCATTTTTGAAATCGTGGGAAAAAACTACATGACATGAATTAAAAAAAAAAAATTTACGACAATTTATAAAGATCATATGGAAATAGTCAATTAAGCCGCGCGAGGCTTAGAGAACATTGATTTTTATGTGCATTTTTGAATTCATGAGAAAAAACTACGTAAAAAAAAACTTTTTACGACGATTTATAAGGCAGATATGGAAATGGTTAACTTAGCCGCGCAAAAGGAGCCGCGGGGCGAGACGCAGGCCCCCACCACACCACCCAGCTGCACCGACGCTGCCATCCGCTATTCCGTGCGCAAGCGACCGAATGCAACCATGATCTGCGATGAGATGAATGCTCAGAACGGTTTGTCTGATATCGAATGTTATGCCTAACACTATTGCGAATGCTCACGAGCTTGAATTTCGTGAAAATGTTGATATTAACAGTAATAAATTAAACAAACGTAAAAATGATTGTATCTCGGCTTGTAATTAAGATATTGCGACTTTTTTTTTTTAATTACGCGTCTCGCTAAGACCTATGAGAATCTTGAAGAATATTTTACGTTTCTCAAATATTTAAGGAGTAACTTCTATTTGTTTATTAGCTAAAATTTTATATCCTTGAAAAACATGGTAAAAAAAACCCCCATTCTTTTGAGTTAAATCCTGAATCTTGAGAAAATCCTGGAAATCTTCGGAAGTCTTTGGAAGTTTTTTGATTTTTTCGGAAGTCTTTAGAAAACTTCGTAAGTTTTTGGAAGTCATTGGAAGTTGTAAGTCACGTGTACATCCAAAATCCAAGTACATAGCCCCTCGATCCCAACTATTGACATAGTTGTACGGGAAAACACCTTTTCCTGTCAATAGCTTGCATTAGGCCTCGCTATCTTTGAATCTCCAACGCTATGTAACTCTCTACCAGCGAAGTACAAAACGATGAATGCATGGCTCGGATGAAATTTTCATGGAATACGATGGAATGCAGGCGATACACCATATGATGCCGCCGGAACAATAATTCGAGCTATCTTGAAAAAAGCTAGAACTATGTACGTGAAGGGATTGGAGAAGAGGACATGGTTAGCGCAATTCACGGATTCTTTGGCACATATTGTCGATATGGAAACTCTCGATTGTCCATCATTGCAGAAATTATCGAAAATATCAAACAACAGAGGATGTTCTCTTCATCCCCATGACTCAAAATATAATTGTGCCATCGCATACGTGAAATCTTTAAGGAGCGGGTACATCAGGCATTGTGTAAACGCAGGGATTTTGAAATAAATAAAAACATTTTATCGAAAAATATATGTTTTTTTTTTTCATGAAATAAACCATAGGAAATTGTTTCACATATTTGGTTTCAATCCAACTTATACATTTTCCACCACACGTCATCTATAATATTTTCTTTTTTTTTACTTTTTGAACGATGTGTACTTATGGATTCAAATACTTTTTTCATTGCCACCATCGTTCGCGTAGAGTCACGACCCCATAGTAGGTGCGCTGGATTGATGGTTTGATGGCGTCAGATGCGTTTGAATTCTACGCTGTTGTACTTCCCACCGAAGTAATTCATGTACAGCTGATTTGTTTGCGCAGCGTCAATCATCTCTTTGAATATTTCCTTATTCTCGTCGAACGCCTTCACGAATCTTGCAGGTAAGAATACAGAGAATTCGTTGGTGATATCCGCCACGATCCTCCTCCCGAATTTCGTTTCGACTATTCTCAGGTCGGAGATCGGATGATCTGCCTGAACGGAGAGTTCAGCCAATTTTTTGTTGGCAAAGATTCCGCCATTATTCCCACCTTGTTGATATTTGCGAAATCCATTTCGACTTATTGATGTATTTTTTAATCTGTTTGTGATGAATCCCAGATCCTCTCTCCAACGTATAAGATTTTTCACTTCTTTAATATTTTTCAAAAGCAGGAGCAATCGTTCTTTCAGCTCACGTTGCTTGTCTTGCATGTAAACGGTTGCAGTTCAGGCGTGCATCTTGAGCTTATATAGGCCTTCCGAATTCTCAACCCCCACCAACCCTCAAAACTAGGACCCAATAGGATTTTTCTCCACCCACACTTTGGAGCGACACATTTCACAATTCCGTACAGAGGCTGCAGGGCCATCGATATGAGTCATGATGTGGGGCGCATTCCAATTTTCCATACAAGGCAGATATGACATGATTTCACTGTCGGCACGAAGATTTTCGGGTAAACGATCATAAAGCATGTGAATTGATCGACTAAAATATTTTAAAAGCATAGGCTTCGTTATATTCTTATGATCACCACTTGATAATTCCCACGGATATTTGGCCCCGAGAACGCCGTCAGGATATCCATTCATGCTGATGGCAAGAAAGCGACTGTGCGCGTCATAGCGGCATTCCATGAACATCAAAGCCTCATTTTCCGACGGTTTGTCCAAATATCTGGCGTCATAGTCAGCACTTTGGATGTATATCCATCACTGTGCAGGCTCAAGCGTGTTCAGACATGCAATATAGCATCATCCGCTCTCGAAGGCTCGAGGGTTCGAAACACGTCGAAACACGCCGATGACGCATATTTAATCAGTATTGCATTTTCCGCCAAATTTTTTCTTCATCAATACAGATTCAATCAGTTTACCGCATTTTTCAATTCTTAATCTAAATCGCTCACGATCACGTGCTATTTCTTCCCACCGGCCTCGGCGAGCGGCTCTGTACGCATAATCCCATGCATACATTACATGAATTTTAGCTCGAGTATCGAATCGAACGTGCTTTTTCATATTTTAAATCTGCTCTTTATCCCAATTTCATCGCGGTTTGACAAAGGTTCCAGCGCGACACCCTGCGCTATTCACGCACCAGTCAGTGATGGGGAAACGCTTATATACATGCAGCCTGAAAAATAGCTGTAAGGGACACTTGATCGTTTTTCTTTCAGGTATCAAGGAGCAACCATGCCCTATCATAGGCGCCTCTAAGATTTTATGACCTCATGATTCAACCTTTTCGAGACTGCGGTGGGACACTTAGTACGTGACCAGCAGTGATTTATGACAGGTAATGAGAGCGCAACAGGCAGACGCG
Source organism: Rhorus exstirpatorius (assembly GCA_963564615.1). Classification (NCBI taxonomy): domain Eukaryota; kingdom Metazoa; phylum Arthropoda; class Insecta; order Hymenoptera; family Ichneumonidae; genus Rhorus; species Rhorus exstirpatorius. Next base: position 3,794,184 of record OY751320.1, read on the forward strand.
CCAGTTAAGTAACATTCTAATGCCATCGTAAGATTACGCAAAGTGCACTCTGCCGATAGAATTGACAACATTCCAATGCTATCTTAAAAGGTAAGGCGAAAATGATGCACTGAGATTAACGTGTCTCGACACGCATATATCCCTCTTTTACGCTCACAAGGGTAGCACTGCAGGGGGTAGCGTCGCGGTGGGCTTTTATGACCTCACGATTCGGCCTTTTCCAGGCTGCAGTCGGACACCTAGCACGTGACCAGCAGTGAATTATGACAGGAAATGAGGACGCGACAGACAGACGCGCCAGTTAAGTAGCATTCCAATGCGTTTGTAAAGATTACGTAAAGTGTACTGTGTTGGTAGAATGACAACATTCCAATGCTATCTTAAAAGGTACGGCGAAAATGATACACTGAGATTAACGTGTCTCGACAAGCATATCCCCTCTCTTAAATTTACAAGGGTAGCCCTGTGGGGGTAGCGTCGTAGGCGGTTGAAAAATCTAACGCTCCAGTCTGCTATTTACCTGTTAGAGATAGCGGCATTCCAATGCCACCCTCAAAAGAAGCCCCCCCCCCCCCCCCACCCCTCTTGACCCGCAAAATATTAGGTGCACTCCGGTTGTTAGAGATATCCCCCACCCCCCAGGGTTCGTGTCTTGGCTAAGTGGTTCATGTCTGAGCTAAAAAATGTCGGTAAATGTCGGGGTAAGGATCTTGGGTTAGAACTCTCCGTGTTACTCTCCTTTTGATGAACCATTTATACCACGTGATAATTGATATGGAATAAAGGTGATTCATCAAAATACTTAGAAGATGCATATGACGAAAAAAAATATCTATAGAGAAGTGGAAATACAATCCTTTGGAATTTTGTACAATGTTTAGATTCTTATTTATAGAAATAAATATGAGGTTCCAAGAGAATTTGGGAAACGGTATATCAACGGTAAATTAACCCTATTGTTGACCGGTACTATGGATAGTGGGGATCACAATGTAATAGAATGTGAAAGATCAAATCTTTGGGAACAGTATCACCGGCAATATAATCTCTAGTATAACTTGCAATATTAAAATTGAATAACCGAAAAGAGACGTGTAACAAATTTATCAGAATCAGACTTGGTGAAAAAACGATATGCAGACAAAGTTGAAAGTATGAATGAAGAACGACTATATGAGAAAAGGCAAAAATATGAATTATAAAATATGGATGAAAATCGACAAAGAAAAGAGACCAATATACTGAAAAAAAGGATAAAAATTGTATAAAGAAAAAATGAGAAACGGACATATTTGAAAATGTGGATAAAAATCGTTTGAAAAAAAGATGCGATAGAAACATTGTAAAATACGGGCGAGCTTTCTGGTTATGGAACGGGTAGGGGGAGAGGGGTGAGGAATGCCGAGAAATAAAACCTCTTGAGAAAAACCGATTTAATGGGCCCCTAGGGGACTTTAAGAACTATTTTTTTTGTTTGAGAATCTCACTATTACCAACAAAATTGGGTTTTTTAATCAGAGTAACCGTGAGCGCGATGCCGAAAAGAGACAGTTCAAGATAGCCGACTGCGATGCCACGAGGCCGGCATTTTGCGTCGTGCGAGGTCGTTACCCACGCCGAGAGAATAACCAAAATTAGATTTAATTCCGAATTAGAACCGCGTACTGACAGTTCTGCCGTGAGAGTCTCACCGTTTCCGATTCCGAACCGAACACGAGAATTACCGATTACATTTCGTTTATATGAAGATGGCCGTATAACTTTTACAACACGTGTTAACGCAAAGGTTTGTTCGTTGAGAGTAGAGAGAATCACCGTGATATAAAAACCAAGAATCGACACGAGCTAATTCCGAGGGATTTTAGAATATCACGAACTACGCGAGAACGCGTCAAACCACAGAGGAACCGATAAAAGATGAATTAATTGTCCGACAATAATTGCAAAATATACGCCCGCGATGATCGGTTCCGGTGAGAGTATTAAGAATAACCGTCACTTGTGATAACGAGTTGACCGAAAACCTCCATGCGAGTGCGCGCGAGGAGAGCTGCCAGAGAGATGATGCCACCGGTTAATTGCGCGCGAGAATACGAATGAATATTTACTAAACATCCCGTCCGCCGTGATGACAGAGTTGTCACTTTGTCCGAGAGCTACTCCTTTCCGTTGGTGAGTTCACCGTTTCCGGGGAGTGAGAGCCACTTCGATCTGCTCAAGTAAATTTAAGAGTTCACCCAAAGTGAGCTAAGTGTCTTGAACCGTCTGCCGGAGATAATGCTTAACCGCGACATCCTATTTCCCGCTGACGTGTGGTGAAGCAGAACGGTTGAGTGACCGAGACGTCCCGTCATCGGCCAAGAGCTGACCGAGTTCCCCGAATTCCCATGAGTTGGCCTCGAAGAACCACCGGAATTCCGCCAACTTGCGTGGAGTGCCGCAGAGAAGAGTCCGTAGATGAGCGCACGCGATGATGAGCCAAGTGACTAAAGAGTCCTGAGGCAAAATGACCGGGTGCTCGCACTCAGGATCAAGAGTCAATACAGGTTGCCACCCGCCACTTCGAAGAGTACCGTGCCGATCGAGATACGGAGTGAGTTTAGCCAGGCGGTGATTTCTTGATAGAAGAACGCCATTTGAGAGAGTGCGTAAGCCTGAAGAGAACCATACCGATTGAAATGCCGGAATCCGGTGAGCACGTGCCTATCCTATATATAGGTCGAGTTGTTCCTCGAGTACAACGGTGGAATCGGAGAACCGCACGATTACTGACCAGTGTTCCGCCGATTGAGTTACCCATGGTGGGTCTGGCCACCAGAGAGAATGATCCGTAAGTTGAGCCGCAGTGAGACCACGAGAAGCACAATTCGCGAGGTAGTATATCCCAGGCACAAATCACCATTCCGCCTTCGGGACGTTCCCCAGTCCAATTGTATGTTAAAATTCAAAATTTTCATTCAAATACTCGCCAATTACACAAAAATGAATATTGTTAAAATCCCCTACGTATTTCTCTCGCTTTAGACATGTAGATTCAGTAGTTTTGTTTCTAGATTTAAATTCGCATATGAAATTCTGCAGCACTGCGTGCCGCAGAATTCATTCAGTTTCACGAGAATGGCTCCAGTGTCGCCATTTTTAAATATTTTTTGATAATAAATTTTTGTATTATACTGAAATATATGCCTAATAACTTCCTGAAATATTATTATCCTATTACCTTTTCTTCCATCTAAAAGAAAATGGTTAAAACAGCGCTTTTCTTTTGCTTTTACAGTGGTGTTACCCCTTAAATAAATGTAGCCCTTGTCTGAAAAACTTATTAAATAATCCTAAATACTGCTATAAATATCGGATCAAATAATTATTTAACTGAAGAAATATGGGCTCGTGCCTAAAAACAATTTTTAATAATTTAAACATTTTTTTAAATGGATTGCCGAAATTCGGAGCATAGTGGCAATATTTTTATTGGAAACTTGACAGTTTTTTACACGAGGCTTTTTTTTCTCGATTATACTTACATCTTTCATGTCTAGAAGAAAAAAAGATTTTTAGTAAAAGTTTTAGACAGATTTTTTGAAAATAACAAAAAAATAATGTCTAATCATAACTTAACGGGTGCGTTTAAGAACAAAAAAAAATTAGGTATGTGTGATGGTCGAACGGGGTAATGAGTGGTGACGATCCAAGACGACGAGAAAAATAATCAAGTGTGCCACCCGTGGATTCGAACCCGGGACTCTTCGACTTGCAAGCGGGAGCGCTAACCACTGCGCTACGGCCACCGATTTTATCTCTCTAATTTGTGTCGTCGACTTGGATGTAATGCGGGATCGTCACATATGTTTCCTAGGCGTATATAAACGTATCCTGAAGTTATAAGACAATCTGAGATCATAGGATGCACATATGCCTGCTTCTGAAGAATCACTCGCACTCGCGTGTTCATCATGCAAAGAGGAAATACAAACCGCACGTGAGCGTCCTTTTTAAATTTAACTACGAGGCTCTCCTTTCACAGAACTTCATTTTTGGCAAAAAAAAAATAAAGTTTAATGTGACTATTGGGTGAAAAAGAATCAAACTTTTTTTTACAGAGCCCAATGAGTACTATTGCTTTTATTTAAATCATTCAATATGGTATAAATAATTTTACATTTTTTAAATTATGTAAATAGCGCAACAACGCACTGAAAAAGTGCAGTGAGGCTGTTGGACGCAACCTTTCAGCAACAGATTTTATATGCGAGCTCCATTTTTCGGATGATAGCATAAAAAAGAGAAGAACCTCGATTCTACCATCCTCTCGGGATCGAAAACTCGATTTTGCCAACCCATACGCGACATACACAACCAATAGATCGAGCTGCGTTAATCGATCGCACAGTTCAAAATCGAGGTTGACAAAATCGAGGTTTTTCTTTATCTACCTGGCTGGTGTAAATGTGCCAGCAATTATATTTTATAGTATAAATTTATAATTTGGAAGTTCCCCTACCCCCCTCATCCGTTATTTAATTGTATCATTGACAGCAGTAATGCGTACTCGACGATTGCGGGTATCTCATCGTTTCGATTGGGGTCCCACAAGTCACGATAAGCAGTGCAAATAGTGACACCCATAAATGCTTATGACTTACAACTGTGATTATCAGTGAAAGTTTTTACTCTTTCCTTTTAAAACTAGTATTGTAATATACCACGCATTATAATACTATCCTTATGTACTATTATAGGTCTAATTTTGTCCACAGTCATTCCGATGTTAATTTGAATTATATTGTTGTTAGTTAGCAGCTAGGAGCTTCGGCGAACTAATATCGGTGAGACAGATCGCTCTTCTACTTGGCGGAGGTGTAAGGAAGCTGCGGATGGTTTTTTTTAGGAATGAACTTTTGAAACTGCGGTCTGAGATTTCGAGACATTTAGAAGGATTGGGGACAAACGTGCGGGATACTAACGGAAAATTAAACTGTATACTCGTGCCTTCTCCTCGTGCTATGGATGTAGCCAGGACCGCTTGTATTCCCGGTTGTATGCCACTCTACGCCTCGTGTGGCCTTCTTTCCAAGCTATCTTAACCGCATCCTTTGCTTTAGTGTACGTGTGCTCACGTACAAGTATAATGCTTGTGTAAAGGACACTTAAGCAGCCAGCACGTGGTTTCTATATTTATTACTAAGCGAAAACAGGTATTATTGCTAATTATTTAAAAACAAATCCAACTGATTAAAATAAACAGAATTTTAAAATGTATGTTACATATTTCAAAATTTTTTTTATTGAATGTTATTAATGCTATTAATAATAATATATGTAATGCAATATATTGAAATGGGCAATACAGTTATACAATTCTTAATTCTCTTGTCTTTCTTTTTTTGTATTGTTTTCCTTTGTTCCTGTTATTTCGGAAATAATTGACGCATTAATTTTCACAACTAACAGTGAACATTTAAAAAATTAGATATTGATATTTTCAAGAGTCTTTGTAGTCTAGGATCATGCCTCAACAACATTTATCGAAACTACTCGTTTTATGTTGTAAATGCATCATAAATTATAAATACAGTATATATACTGTATTATAACTAATACTGGTTATAACCAACATAATTCTAGTAAGCCATCATTTTCCTTTTCTTCTATTGCCTACAATTCACGATTCTTACTACAACCATGCCCTATCTTGTACATAATTATGTTTTTAGGGGGATTAGATAGAACTATGCATGAGAGGCTTCATTTGATCATTTTTAGGCCTCATGAAACATGCGCACCTACAAGTTTGAGCAGAATACATGACCCGGAGGCTTGATACTCTTCTCCTTGTTAGACCATTTCACTGCTTGTAAATTAATAAATAATCGAATGAAAATTTCTATTAATACTCACCAATATTTATCCGTTCAGTCTTATGTCCCGTTGCAAGACGTTTTCGGGCGCTGTGACTTACTTATAAACGGTTAATAAACAATGTAAGCAATAAAAATGCTGGATGTACTTGGCAACTGTGAGTTGGATGATTTGAATTTATTTGAGAACTTTTTGTGAGGATTAATTTTACAACTATTTAGGTTTGACATATTTTTGTAAGGATAGACAAAACGACGCAAGGAAATGTACTTGTCTCAACTTTTGTACACCATTTATGGTGTTTTTTTAGGGGGATTTGGCTTCTTTTTGCAAAGCATTATACATATGTACATACATTTTTACCATGTAACTTCTATGTCAAAGCTTAGAATGCATGGTCACTGCTATGCTCAGGCTAGAATTAAACAACTTTTGACGGGATGAATTTCGTCTTGCCAAAACATTTTGTACAATTACGCGATGGTTTCATTATTTTACAAATTCAGGGGCCCCAATCTAGCAACTACGATATGAAATATCATTTGCATTTCTTTTATTAGATCCTTAAGGGGGTCAGGTACCAAAAATTCCACATCCAGAACCACTAACGGTAGAGACTCGCTAATTTTGGTCTCGATATCATTTCTCGTATTAAAATACCTCACATTGATAAAATTTCGAAAAATTAATTTTTCCCCGTGTTCAAAATAATTTTTTTCGAATCCGTTGAGATAGGTATCGAAAATTCCATCTGCTAGATTGTTCATTGTGACTCAAAGAATGTGTAAAAAATCTATAACCTTCAAAGTTCAAAATTGTAGGAGGAGATACCATTTAAAGGCACAAAAATTGTCCAAATGTATGATAAATTAATTGGTAGAATATAATAAATAAGAAGAAAATGGATTCCATGGCTTGAATATAAAAAATTCTATGATATGATCAAGTAATAAAACTTTTCCTGGACGAAATTATATAACACTTATCACAATTAATAATCTAGCAGATGGGATTTTCGATATCTCAACGGTTTCGAAAAAAATTATTTTGAAAACAGGGAAAAAATAAATTTTTCAAAATTTCATCAATGTGAGGTATTTTGATATGAGAAATGATATCAAGACAAAAATCAGCGAGTCTTTACCGTTAGAGGTTCTGGATGTGGAATTTTCGGTACCTGACCCCCTTAATAAGCTTAGCAAACTTCAAAATGTTACATGCGTACAACATGTTATCAATGAAATATCCCGATTTTTGAGAATGCTCGCATGACCTATCCGAACAACTTTGAGTATTTGATCCTTGATACAATGCATCATCGCTAAGATATAAAATCATAAGCAACGCTTTTCGATAGTCTGTTTATAATATTGAGCTTTATGTTTTTTTTTCTTAGCGATGGAATGGTAAAGCTTTGTTTGTACAGATACCAACTGAATGCAGACTCAACCCGACCCACGTAATTCTGCTCACAAAAGTTACACACATAATCAACGGAACACAGAAAAATTCGACACATTGCACTGTAAAACAAAAAAAAATCCCATGAAGCGACATGACCCAGACAAACTCAGCCCATTACTAAATTGGTGCAGAAAAATCCAATGCGCCATCGGCTTGCTCCGATTAAACTGGACATATTGCCAATTCAACATGGAAAAACTCGACGCATCACCAATTCGACATGCAATAACTGCCAGGGCTTGCCAACACAGAAAAATTCTCCCTTGGCGTAACTCGCCACAGCGAAACTTTCGTGGCACAGCTCGGCCCGCTCCAACTCTACACAGTCTAACGGACTATGGTTGCGTTTGTTGAGAGTTGAAGCGGACCAAGTTACGCCGCATGAGAGTTTTCGCTGTGTGAAACTGTACCATGGAAGAGTATATCTCCATCGAGATAGCCCGTAGGAGATTTTTTGTGCGTCGAGTTGGTGATGCGTTGAATTTTTCTATTCCAAATTGGTGGTGCGTCGTATTTTATTGTAGCAAGTTGATGGCGCAACGAGTTTCTTTTTATTAAGTTGGTTATGGGCCAAATTTACTTGGTCAAATCCCTATATGGGGAAATGTTTCTGTGACGGCTTAGCGATGTAAAAAATTTTTCTGTGTTTAGTTGATGACGCATACTATTTTACTGTTTCGAATTGCGTGAGCTTCTCTGGTTTGCATTCAGATGAAATCTGTGATAAGAAGGCAGTGTAGCTGGGACTTTGTATGATGTCAAATATAATACTCGGAGTTGATGGCGTAGATCATGTGCGGATTAAAAAACGTTGGAAGAGCTCCGGCTTATCGATAACAGGCAATGCTCACGGAACCTCTTGAAGTCCTGATGATCCTGTCGAAGGTCGAATCATCTGACACCTATCCTAATGAGTCTTGTCAAGTATTAGCCTAGTAATACATCTCTCCTCCGAGGTACAGGTTGCTTGATCTCACATACGATTACAAAAAAAAGCTGAGTCATATACTCTAAACATTATTTAATAACTATCCAATCAGTATTCAATTCGAAATACACTAATAACATAATCTCTTGATCGGCGATTAATTTGACGATTTTTCTTTATTGAGAAAAAAATACTGAATCGTGGAAAAAAACAATATTCATTTGATGATTTTTCGTTTTTGACGAAAAAAGCTGAATCGTGGGGAAAAAAACAAATCTTTTTCATTAATATACTCTAAACTTTATTCAATAGCTATTTAATCAGTATGTATTTCGAAATACACCAACATAACCTCTTAATTGGCGAGTCATATCAGTACGAGAGCGCACATATAAGTATATAATTGTTTTTTTCACCGTTTCTGTCCCAAAATGAGAAAATCATTTACTCTAACACTGTTCGTTTTTTTTTCAATATATTTTTCTTGTAAAGTATGTAAATAAACTGTGTATATATGCACATTTGTGTCACGATCACAAGATTCACATTGAGTAGAGTTACAAGATCAGATACGCGGCTGTTTATAAGTGAGGATTAAAAAAATATATATTTTTATCACCAAAATATAAAACATATTCGCTCTTTCACTTAACAAAAATTTATATGTCTTTTCTCATGTCATACATTATCTAATATGCCAGTTATCCGTCATAATTTATTTTAGCCATATAGTAGCCATATGAAGTTGTCAATTCTTCTAACATATACTCCATAAAGTTATCGGTTTGAATGACGTAGTCAAGTGTGCGAAGAAAACAGCTGATCGAGTGTGCGAAGAAAACGGATGACGACGAAAAAACGACGATATGTTTGTAGCTCCGTGAAAACAAAGAAAAGGGATATCACCGATTTGCTTATAGCCCACGGCATTGATGTTTTTCACAATCGAAAGAGAAAAAAAAATATTCGTGTCAGTATCATTACCGAAGTCCGCATAGTTAATTAATAATTAGGAAAATAAGTTTCGTTATATAGATATACTCCCGTGTATAAGCGCGATGTGTGGCGTATAGAGGCTGTTAGTACCTCTCGCCATATCGGTAAAGGAGGAAATGTACTTGTCTCGAGGCTCTACCGAGCCTCTTGATAAGCCTTTCATTCCTCGCTTCATTACATAAAATACTATTTTTGAGCGATTTATCAGTCTTTTGCTACTGCTCTGTACTGTACCCATTGGCTGTATCCAGCCAATTGGATATCTTATTAAAACTTTGTCAGCCGATCATAAAAATGAATATTCCATGCGATAATTTACTATACTCAATGTTGGTCACTGCAGCTAGACTGGCACAAACTATGCACAAGCAAAGCAAACCGAAGCGAAGATTTATATGACAATTCGACTTATGGGAATACGCATAGTATTTGCAAGCATGTGAATCAAATAACGCTATAAGACCAGACGTCAATATTGAAGTTTGCTTCCATTCACTCCCGAGTGCTAGCACAGAGGCTTTTGAATACACTCAGAAGTGAACGCTGTGCTAGCACAGGATTTTCGAAAGCACTCTGAAGTGAATGGAAGCAAACTTTCATCTTAACGTCTGGTCTTACGGCGTTATCTCATTTACATGCCTGCAAATACTATGCGTATTCCCCTAAGACGATATTATATTATAAATATTCTCTTCAGTTTGCTTCACTTCACTTTTCTTCGCTTGTGCATAGTGTGTATCGGTCTAGCTGTAGCGGCCAACGTTTAATATAGTGAATTAATGCGTGGAATATTCATTTTTATGGTCAGCCAATAAAGTTTCAATGATATATCTAAATTGGCTGGATTAGTACAGAGCAGTAGAGAAGGATTGATACATTGCTTAAAAATGGTATTTTATGTAATAAAGCGAGTGACGAAACGCTTATTAGATAGAACTACACATAAGAGGCCTAATACACTCGGAGACCTGATATTCTCCTTGTAAGTTCTAGTAGCGAAATTAACCCTTCCATGACGGGGAGTTGCTGAAAGAGTGCATTATGGGCAGGAATACTTGTCTCTCACCGTGAATCAGTAAACAGAACTACAAGTGTTACAGCAATTGCTGATGGGACTATTCATAAAGAATATTCAATAATCTTATTACACGTTATCATCAAAACTAGTACATATTCATAAAATACAAACTCTAGCAGGTCATATTGCTTCAGCACACAGACTGAAGCATCACATTGCTTTATTCTCTGGGTGCTATCTGAAAAGCAGTTATCCGAGTTGCGTGCTGTAGCTGGGAAGCATCCGAGATGTATCCAAAAAATATTGCTGTGACATATGCATTTTTATATTGTAGGCTGCTTTCCGTTCGGATGCAGTTTTAAAGCAGATTGGCTTTATTATGTATCATTGCGGAAATAAGAGAACACCCACTCGCAGAGGCAGTCAGTTAATAAAAAAACCCGATAAGCTATGCGTAATTGAACATCTTTTGTAGCCCACTAAAACGAGCAGCATGTAATACTTTCAATTTTAGTAAATATTTAAATAAATCAATAAAATATTTCCCGTTACTTCAACATTTTTGCTGTCACACATAACCTTCGATTCATCCAACACTCTCTCTTTCTTTTCATGGTCTGTCTCTCTCACCGGTCAATGAGCGACGACGGCACCACTAATATGTAAAATAAAATTTTCTCCACTTTCATGAACCACTTCGCCAACACAGCGTTCGGTCTCCTTTACTCTAGTCTCCATGTCTGCCACTATGACGCCGATTGAAAAAAGAGAGGAGTACTCCTAACATATCTCTGTGCTGTATATGTTAGCTTCAGTGCCTCTTACGTGAGCGCTCAGCCTATCTTTTACTATGGACGAGAAGAGGAGCAACTTTAGCATCTGGTACGCACGCTGACGGAACAATAACCAATAAAAAAAACTCTGTATTCTGTAAAAAAATCTATGAAATAATCTGATGGTGAAAATAAAAAGAAGTAAAAAAAATCTCTGTTGGTGGAAAAATAAAAAGTAACCTCAAACTTGGACATCGAGAGTTTTGTTTGTCAAGTGCAGTCATGTCCAGCGTAGTATGGAAGTAATTCAAAAAAGTTAATAAGGGAAACGTGTTAATAACCTTTGCGGAAAGAATTATAATACAAGTGGAAATACAACTAATCTTTAGACGCATTTAAAAAATAATCATCACCATGCATTTTTGCAACACAAGTCTGCGATAAAAAAGGTATTAGATTCACCGTTATCACCACCTCCAAAACGAGCTGCACCAGCAGTACCCTGGTGAAAATAATTTCTACGAATTTTTACGAAAAATTTCTACAAAAATTTCTACGATTTATTAGAGTGATTGGAACAATGACGTAGATCATTTCTTAATTTTTTTCCTAGAATATCATAGTTTTTCGTCGATTACGGTAGTTTTTCTTAGTTTTGCGTAACCCTTGCGTTGCAATAATTTCTATGACATTCTACGAAAATTAATCGGTTTTCGTACGCGTTCGTAGAAGTTTATAGTATTTCGTAGATAGACGTACAAAACAAATGCCAAGTGAAAAACGCGGGTCAAATGTGCATAATGAATATAATAGGAATGATCGATGAACGAATTTAAAATTGTTATTCCATCATTTTTTTAAATCCTGTAAATTTTGCAAAAAAAAAGTCATCGACCGGGATTTAAACCCGCTATCCTCCAGTCGACGAATTTAGCACTTTCGATACTCAAATAATCATTCAAAAAAAAAAATTAAAGATTCGGAGATTATTTTTATTTCGAGTGTTTCCGGCTACGTAGTCCGGATGTTTTTCCGTCTAAATTAATTTTGAGCCTAGCTGAGATTTTACCTGAGACCTACCTATCAACCTACCTAACGACTGACACACTACCACTACGCCATTAATTCCTTATATGACGTTATTGTATTTAAATGACATATAGCCTACGAGTTGTAATGAAAAAGTGCTGTCTCACCGGGCTGCATAGAACAGCGTGATATTCAGTAAAAAGGTGATATACTCTGACAAAATTTATTCAATTGTTGATTAATAAATGGGTGGCATAAGAACTAAGAGCATTGAAATTATAAAATACATTTGTGAAATATTAAAGGTGTGAACAGAACAGGATGATGTACAAAACATATAATAATCATGTCATCAAATTACTTAGTGCACTTTATGTTAGTTAACAATTACATTTCTCAAGATCCATGTATAATTCAAAAGTAAAAATTGTTATACGGCCTTGTAACACTATATGCAAGGCGATAGTAAGTGAAAATGTTATTCAACTGTTAATTAACAATTGAATTTAAAATAATTATAAGCAATCAAGGTTCGTAAATTCTTCAATCTTGTCCACGCTATAAACTTCCGTCACAAGCCAAGGTAACGTAACCATAACTTCATGTTAAATATGTTCTTTCACCTCTTTTTAATATATTGCATGGCTCATCATAACGCTGAGCGTGAGCTACTGCTTTAATCTCACTAAAAATGACTTACAGGTAACGAACTTAATTGAACAACAATATGCAACTACGAAGGTGATATTAAAAATAAATTAAGTGCGTCAAAGGATGTAGCGCTGATGAGTGATATATTAACTCTCACTAACTCGACAAGAAGGTTCATCGTAGTGACAGCGCATTTCCTCAATACCACTGACAACGTGATTCCTGAGCTTGAGGAGGTGACTTTGACTGCACAGAGAATGTATCAGGTAAATAAGATTTGCATTTTAAAAATATTCGCATTCCACACTAGGTAAAATAAATATTTTAAGGCTTCCGATCGATTTTAATTACTGTGGCCGCAGTGAGGTTATAATACAGTACACAAATGTATGCCGTGACGTGACATTTTGCGCCCCGTCACAAGCGTGAACTTTGTGCGATCAGGAGGTCGGATTTACGACCTTGGGACGGCGCACGTTCGACTATTACGGCATGGTAAATCAAGATCGGTTACCTTATGGTCGGGAATTGGTCATAATTCTAACGTTTTGTCATTGTTTTAGTACGGATTCAAGTAATTTGTTTCAATAAAATATAATAATTCAGTTTAGTAAAGGATCTCCGAATTAATGTCAGTAAAATATATGATTTGTTATTCATAAAAGAATTTAGTTTGTTTTCTTCCGTAAAGATTATGTTTTGGGCTTTAGTGTAGTATTTGGTCGCTCACATGAAGGTTACCTGAATTTTGGCAAATAATGGCTACCTAGCGTCTATTAAGGCTCACGGTTACTTGAACAGTTGTCTGGTTATCTATTTTTGTTGCTGTCAGGAGGCTGATCAGCTCGACAATTAAGGTTATTTTGGTAAAGTATGTTGGACCTGGAGTTTTTTCGATCAACGCAGGCGGGTTGCGTAACATCTGCGCCCGTGGGTACTGGATACCAGGGAGCGAGCTGGAAAATGCGCCGAAATATTACCGTGTCACCCTCCTCCAACGACTTCTCAGCCTGGTGCTGGACCAGCCTGTTGTTATTGCGGGTATCGCGGACCGGATAACCTCCGGCGCCTCTTTATGATGGGGTGTATGGGACTGACGAATATGGGTGAGATGACAGTGCTGTCTTTAGATTTCTGGGGCCCGCGTGAACAGTGTCGGTGGCCACCACCATCCACGGGCAGGACCCTGACCCCATCTAAGTCAGTGACCGGATCCCCGGGGAAGATACCCGTGAGGCAACGTAATTACTGCCGTCAGAGCAAAGGGCATTTCTGTTAAGATTTCAGCTGAATTGTTCATTTACACCGTTTGAAGTTCGCGCCCTTATCACGTCCTCAGCCAGATCGTAAAAGCTCTCGGACGCGAGGGACTCCAGCGAATTGGGAGAGGAGCGGAACGTCCAATTAGCGAAGAGAGACATCGAGGGGCAGCGGTGATGCTAGGAGAGACAACTAGAGCGCCAAGGGCCGAAAAGAGGGGAGAGCATCGACCCCGAGAGAGCGACGATCGAGTATCGAAAATTACTTCTTCCCGACCAGTCTTACTGTTTAGACGTCTATCTTAACCCAATAGAGCCCAGAGGGCGCAATTTTGACATCTGAGTTTGAGCTGTTGCCATGTGATGAATTCGAGCAGAAAAAAATCGAGAATCACTGTTTCCTATGTTTTTGAGTATGCTCTTTCGAATAGTGATGGTTAAAATTGCGCCAGAATAAATTTAACCATCGAATAATCGAAAATACGCCAAAAAAACGTGATTTTTCGATGACGTTTTTTTTTTTAAATGACTTTTCGTTCCTTGCCAATTTTTTTTCATGCCTCAAACCAACTAATATCGCAACCTCGATGTCTGAACTAAAACGTACATGAGGTTATCTTTTTTTTTTACGTTTTGGTTAGCCAAAATGGCGGCCGGAATGAAAATTTTTTTTCCCGAAACTTGGCGAATTTTTTTCTCGAAAACTATGGACTCGAGCAAAAATTGTTCGAGAACAACAATGTCTTAAAATTAGTCAAAGAACACGTTTGAATTTTTTTAGAAGGATCTAATGAAATATTGGTTTTTTGAAAAAATTACGAAACGGCAATTTCGACCAATGTCATCAAAGTCTCAAACTACGATAAACTTTTATATTTACACACAAAATTGAAAAAAAAAACGTCTTCAGCCATTAATAAATGTTGCCCGATTTTCACCGCGTGGATGTAGACGTTACCGTAAAAATAACTTTTGTAGATGGCACTCGGGATCCCGTGCTGCTAACTTGGAAGATTATACCTTATATTGTAGCAAAATGTAATGAATTTTGTGACGATTGCAATTTATATTTCTGCCTTCAGTGCTTCAATAAAACTTACATGTGATGTGTTACAAAAAAAAATTAAAAAAAAACTAAAAAAAAACCTAAAAAAATAAATCCAAAAAATGTGAAAACAAAAAAAAACAAAAAAAAACAAGAAAAAATTAAAAAAAAAAAACAAAAAAAAATTTCTTTAAAGATTTTCGGTAACGTCTACCTCCACACGGTGAAAATCGGGCAACATTTATTAATGGCTAAAGACGTTTTTTTTTTTTTCAATTTTGTATGTGGATATACAAGTTTATCGTAGTTTGAGACTTTTTGATGACGTTTGTCGAATATGCCGTTTCGTAATTTTTTCGAAAAACCAAAATTTTATCAGACCCTTCTTAAAAAAATTCGGAAGTGTTGTTTGACTAATTTGAAGACATTTTTGTTCCTGAACAATTTTTGCTCGAGTGCATAGTTTTCGAGAAAAAAATTCGTCAAGTTTCGGGGAAAAAATTTTCATTCCGGCCGCCATTTTGGCTAACCAAAACGTAAAAAAAAAAGATGACCTCATGTATGTTTAGTTCAGACATCGAGGTCGCGATATTAGTTGGTTTTCGGCATGAAAAAAAGTCGACAGGGAACGAAAAGTCATTTAAAAAAAAAACGTCAACAAAAAATCACGTTTTTTGGCGTATTTTCGATTTTTCGATGGTTAAATTTTTTCTGGCGCAATTTTAACCATTGCCATTCGAAAGAGCATACTCGAAAACGTAGGGAACAGTGGTTCTCGATTTTTTTCTGCTCAAATTCATCACATGGCAACAGCTAAAACTCAGATGTCAAAATTGCGTCCTCTGGGCGCTAATGGATTAAGTATAATAGAGTAACGTGCGTCATCTCAGTGCACTGCGCAAATTCCTGAAGATTCGAGATTCGAACTCGTCCTCTACCATCGAGATACTCGGCGAGACCCAGCTCCATATTATTGTACGGGCGATAAACTCATTCACTCGTGTTAGCCGTGTGGCTTTTTCTATTTTTTTTTGGTTTGGTTTGGTCCATCGTACGTCGAGATTTGTTAATTCTGTAGTATACGAGTGGGTGTGTGCCCGCGAATGAGATTACCACCTCATTATCGGTTCACTCTTTTGGTTCTGTTGTATTATCTTTTTGTATTACCGCATCGTTCCGATACGTATTTTGCGTTATATTATTTGGGCTCTCGTGAATTGTTCCGGTAATTAAATATTATTTATTTATTCGTGATTATCGCGTCATATATTTTGCTGAGTATCGTTACGAATTCAACTCGCGTGCGATTAAATATCTGGTTATCTCGTGGCGGTCTTGAGCGTCGAATATCGTACCCGGTTATCTTTTGGCTATCGTTGAGATCTAGTGATCTCGGTTATCTTTGGCTACCTGTGAGATCTAGTTATCTCGGTTATCTTGGTTATCGTTGGCTACCTGTGAGATCTTGTAGCTCGGTTATCTTGGTTATTTGTGTGATCTGTGGAGATCGGAGAGTCTACGGTTATCTGAAAGTAGTGCGATATTCGCGTGTCAGATTAAGCTCACGTTATTTGGCCTAATTCTTGAATTCGAGTGTTCGGATTTTACGTAACTCAGGATGACGTTGTATAGCTCATAAATTGCGCCTTAATTTTCTCTGTGAATTCCGATTATATATTTTTTTTTTATTAATTTATATCCTCACGCCTTCTTCCCTTTCGGGGTTTTCAAGACGGCGCTCCTTCCCTCACCTCCCTTTCCATCCTTCCCTCACATCCACCTCCACCCTGGGTATCTGGTCCGGGTCAGTAACCAGACACCCAGGGCCCGTGCGGCCGCAGCCGACTTCCTATTCTGTAGCGCATTCACCATGGCACGCGTATTAGCACGTATCATGGGCCCCGGGAAACTGCGGAAAACCTGGGCCACTACAGTCGGTCCCGTGCTCGCCTCACGGCGTCGGAGCTACGTCACATCTTGACAGGAGAACGTAAACATGGACTACAGCTATATATACGTGACACACACCAGTAAATGTACTTGTGTATGCCCCATACATATATCTGGAGCTAGTCACGCCCATATTTTATTTTCTCCTGACAAGATTACGACACCGGGAATCGAACTCGGGACCTCCCGAGGCTCTGGCTAAGAGGCCAGCACGCTAGCCACCAGACCAAAGCCCCGGTTTTGAATTCCGATTATATTTCATTGCGTTCTTTCGAGCCGAGTATATTAAGCGAGCTTGCAGTTTATTGTGGAAGATACACGTGGAATTTTGATTTTTTATAATAGTTTCGTTACGTTATCATTAAGTCGCGTTAAAAGAGCCGCGTTATCTTTGAATTTATTATAGTATTTTGAGTTAGGGTATCATAAATTGGCGTGTCCGCCAGATTTGTTTATTTCAGTAAGGTTCTCTTTGTAAATCTCCCCCAGTTTGATTATTAAGTATCTTTGGCTCTCGGGAGCTCGTATTCATATTGTTAACTTTGTTATTCTAATTTTAAGCACGATTTTGATTGTACAGCGCCGAATCCACTGTACATCCCCGTCGCAATAAGTGCAGGTGATCACCGGGATCGATTAAAAATAAATTATATTAGTTTTCCGAAGCACCGTGTCGTTCTTTTTCACCTAAGGATCCCACCTCTCTACCATAATCGTATCTTTTGGGTGAGCTTAGCCGGCAGTCTGTACTGAACTCAACTTTTCCTCAACCTCGATTTAACAAGGTGCGATGCAGAGCCGGTCCTACCACTGGCCGTTAAATCGAGGTCCTAGTGTATATCTATGTTCTCGAGTATGTACAGCTATTTCTACTTTCACATTATATTTATATGATTTTTCACTTGGTTTCGGGGTTTATTAAGACGAAAGAATGCCAAGCACATGAAGGGTTCACGTTCACGTGTAACACAACAGTAATAATAACAATCAATTATTGTGAATATTAATAAATAAACGAATTATTAATAATTGTTAATAATTTGTTAGTAACAAATCATAAAAAATTGGTCATTAAAAATACAAAAATGTAAAAATAATTCTACATCCATACAATTAGAATCTTTTGTACCAAAAACGATTCTTTTTTATGAAATATGAATTTCACCATTTTTCAACGTAGTTTGAATCTTTCCTTTTAAAAAATGATTATGAAAATTCTATATGTTTATTTTATTTTAATCGTTATACATACTGTTAGCACCACTTTCACGCACCATTGTTCACGTAACACGCAACGACACGTCTGCTTTGTTTTAAAGTACGCATCACGCGACTCTTCTCTCGCCCACGTTTTTATCTGTTAAGCGCACGTGCCGTAATGCTGTTGCCAAGCAGTGGGAGTCGGCGTCGCTTACGCTTGTCACACATAAACACACACCCAAAAATCCATATCCTTCTTGGTACGATGTTCAAAATCATTTCAACATAGAGGAGGAAGAAGAAGAGTGCGTGGACCCTGCACATCACTCATTACCGATATTCTGTTTCACAAAAGAGCAATTCATTATACTGGCATTATTACAAGCCAATATAAACATAAATATCTCGTGGCTTCATCGTGTTTGCAACGAGGTAAAAAATTGCAGAGACTTTCTTGTAGATGCAATACCATCATAAACATCCATTTCTACAACGAGCTGCATACGCCGTAATATTCGCACAAAGCGTGCGAAAATACGAGAAAGAGCTGCCCAAAAACTAACGGCGTCGAATAATTCGTATAACGAATTACCTACTTGAAAAAAAAAACAGCACTGATTGACAATCTGTTGATACATCATTCGGTTCACATCGTTGAAACCGTTATTGCCCGTAAGGAATAAATCTTTTTATCATTGTATAAAAATATTACGTATATTTCAGTAAAAAAAAAAATGTATATTCAAAAATATTCAATAAAGAGAAAAAAGTATGAAATATTATTATTTCAATAATAATAATAATCGGACCACTGTGGCGAGGCCGCAGAACTCTTCCCACACCACCTCTCCCCACCACGACCCCCGCCACACTCGGAAAGAGGCTCCAGCGTGGGGGAAAGTGGAAGGGATAGGAGTAGGAATAGGAGTGGGGGTGGCCATAGTGGTCCATATAGGGCATTCCACACCAAATCAGCCACTGCTGGACGTTTACATTTTTTAATTCGCTAATTTTTTTTCTCATTTTGAGTTCATGACAAAGAACTCACCTGATTTTATTCAAATTTTTATCTCAAAAAATGCACCCAGTAGGATTTTTTCAAAAATTTTCTATTTTTTTTTTCGTTCATCTATAACTTCCTGAAAAATGAAGCGATTCGGAAAAATAAGGTGGTCAAAATTTTTTTTTTAAATACTCTTTCGTTTAAGATTATTTTAAAAATCATTCATGTTTTAATTCAATCAGTTTTTTCAATTTTAAGCATAAAATCGCATTTTCTACATTGTTTGTGTGCTTCGATTTTTAAAATTTTTTTTATGAAAAACTGTTATTTATTTAGAGAATTTTAAGCCTAGTCTTGTAGTGGGTAATTCATTCTTTCTATTAAAAAAAAACATTCTGTTGTTTTTTTTTTCTTAAATTAAATTAAATTGAGTTAAATTAATTCAGAAATTTATCTTTTAATTATCTTTTAATTGATCTTTTAATTTATCTTTGAATTTATCTGAATTTATCTTAATTATTAATTTATTTTAATTTATCTTATTGAAATCTTATTATTATTTTATTTATCTTATTATTATTTTATTATTTATTAATTTAAATTTATCTTTTTTTTAATTCTAAATTTATCTTTTCGAATGTTTAGTCCGTAAAATTTTCCCGAAAGACATTTTTCATAAAATATGAATTTATTGTGCTTGATAGGAGTGTCATTAGCGATCCACACGACCGACTGCAGCACGCGTGTAACCCGGAAAAATGTGGCTACTGGAGTGCATGTGATGACTGCTACTGATATTCGATATACCAGGAACCCACAAATTGGTTTTTGGCTAAAAATTAATTAATTATTTTCCCAAATCCCTCATATTTCCATAATACTAAGGCCAAGTCATTGTTTCTTGTATATAATGTCAAGCATAAAAATTTACCGTGTTTATATTTTATAAAAAATGTCTTTAGGGTAAATTTTACAGATTCAACAATTGCATTCAAAAAGATAAATTTTTGGTCTCTTATCCATACGCTTCGTTCGATTTTTCACCGAGTCACAGACATTTTGGAATTACTAATTTTATTTAATTTCATTTAATTTGAGAAAAAAACAATAAAATATTTTTTTTTAATCGAAAGAATGAATTGCCCACTGTCAAACTAGGCTTAAAATTCTTTGAACAAATAAGAGTTTTTCATTAAAAAAATTTTTAAAAATCGAAGGACACAAACAATGTAGAAAATGCGATTTTAGGTTTCAAATTTAAAAAAACTGATTGAATCAAAACATGAATGATTTTTAAAATCGCTTCATTTTTCAGGAAGTTATAGATAAACGAAAAAAAAATTGAAAATTTTTTTAAAAATCCTACTGGGTGCATTTATTGAGATAAAGATTTGAAAAAAATCAGGTGATTTCTTTGTCATGAACTCAAAATGAGAAAAAAAAGTTAGCAAATTTAAAAATGCAAAGGTCCAGCAGTCGCTGATTTGGCGTGAAATGCCCCATATACTACTCACATCATCCTGTCCTTTTCAGAATATGAAGATTCGAGCTACCAATTTTCTAACTTTAATTGCCTGTAGTTATTTTGAACTCAATTGTTAATTAACAGTTGAATAACATTTTCACTCACTATCACCTTGCACATAGTCTCACAAGCCCATATAACAATTTTCATTTCTAAACAATACATAGATCTTCATAAATGTAATTGTTAACTAAGGTCCACTAAGTAAATTAATCACATGAATATTATAATTTCCTACACCATCCTATCCTGTCCACACCCAGGCAACACAGTTTCGTAACAAATACATTTCAATTATGTTACACTCGGTTCCTTAAATGTAACAGGTATGTCGTATGTAACGTGAATGTGGCAGTCCAGACACTCTAAAATGTCCGCCACATATGAAGCTACAGTTACGTAACAATCGCGTTGAATGGCTGCATGCCAGTTACGTTGCTGATGCATAAATTTTACAGAACAGAGAAGTCACAATGTTACATTGAGGATACGTAGCAATCATGCATCACTCCGAAATCGGAATTACATGGCCTCCATGTCGCTAGGATGTTTCAGGTACCCCGAGTCGAAATTTCAGCCCTCCTTAAAACCTTTTTTAAGCCTCCAATTTTCTCCGAGAGTTGATCAAATTTTGGGAGTATGGAGGGTCAAAAGAGAAAAAAAATATAACAAGAAAAAAAAACTTATATTTCGATGTTTACCAGTTACACAATTTCTGCTTGAGCCGGGATTCGAACCGCCTACCTACAAGTTTCCTACCTAATGTTTGCTTACTAACCCGGGACGCTACCTATTGCGCTATCGACTACTATTGAAGTTGGTTTCATCAAATTCTGACACCAGGCTGAAAGGCTGAAGTGACGTGAATACCGGTGTATCTTGAAAAAATTTATATCCTTATATAAATATTTTTATCGTTCAATGTGTTATTAGAATAATTTCGTTCCGTTTTCTCTTTTTGGGGCAGAAATGGTGAAAAAAAAAAAATTATATACTTATATGTGCGCCTTCATATATAGTGGTATCGTTCCCCGATCAAGAGGTTACGTTAGTGTATTTCGAAATAAATACTGATTAAACAGCTATTAAATAGTGTTTAGAGCATGAATAAAAGAAAATTGTGTTTTTTTCCACGATATAACATTTTTTTTATCAAAAACGAAAAGTCGTGAAATTAATATTGTGTTTTTTTCCCCGTATCGCTCCCCGATCAAGAGGTTATGTTAGTGTATTTCGAAAGAAATACTGATTGAACAGCTATTAAATAGTGTTTAGAGTATATGAATGAAAGAGAATTGTGTTTTTTCCCACGATATAGCATTTTTTTTTATCAAAAACGAAAATTTGTCAAATCAATATTATGTTTTTTTTCACAATTCATCATTTTTTGTCGAAAAATAAAAATCGTCTAATTAATACGAAATACTGATTAAACAGCTATCAAATAGTGTTGAGAGTATATCAATAGAAGAGAATTGTTTTTTTTTATACGATTCATCATTTTTTCGTTAAAACAAAATAAATTGTAAAATTCTGTAGTATTGTTTTTTCCACGATTCAGCATTTTTTTTAAATCAAAATACCTATTTACGACTTTTTTTCAACACCTTGTGATTTGAATTTTGACATACCAACTTTTGGCACATGTTTTAGATTATTCATTTTTTAGTATTTTTTCGATCCCGATCGGACTGATAGTTTTCACATTTGAAACTTGGCAGGGTGAATTTTACCCGTGTGTGATCAATAAGTTATTCTACAGAGATGTGACCACAAAGGGTTAAAAGTGACAGCATGTAAACATAACCTCGAACATAATCCTGCTGCGCGCAAGTTCCTATAAGTGAAGCATACAGCATTATGCTCACGTGTCGTGTGTTTTATTTATGATTTCAATACCCATTTCAAATTATACGTATATTAGGTAAGTTGATATATTTTCTATTCAAGCCCAGAGTCGTCAGCTTAACTATTATGACTCGGTCAAAGGAGTGAATTTGTATAAAAATAACGAAAAATTTAAGAAACCGAAAATCTCGACAAGAATAAGTTTTATTGTAAGTGATAATTTCGATAATTATGCTTCCGTGCTGTCATATTTGAGGAAGGCACAAGAATAGTTACGCTGCAACATGGATACGATGGATTACGGTTACAGCATGCATACGTTATGTTAGTTACACGTCACACTTCAATCCGCAAATATTATGTAAAGTATATATCACACTGCTCCATACACGTTATGTTACACTGCTCCATACACGTTATGTTGCACTGCTCCATACACGTTATATTACACTGCTCCATACACGTTATGTTACACTGCTCCATACACGTTACGTATATGTTACACTGCTCCATACACGTTACGTATATGTTACACTGCTCCATACACGTTACATATATGTTACACTGCTCCATACACGTTACGTATATGTTACACTGCTCCATACACGTTACATATATGTTGCACTGCTCCATACACGTTACGTACAAATGGTTCCGTATCGCTTACATTATTTCTATGGACAGCATTATCACAGTGACACCATAGCATATACTTTACGTAACAAGCTTACATGGCTGTGACAAGTTATCGTTACATGGAGGTTACGTTTCAGAGACGTTAGTTCCATCTTTATTACGTAACGATTACGTTCACAGATGAACGTATTAGGATCATCACATTATAGACGTCACATTTATGTCAAAAGATTAAATTGTTACCTGGGCAATTTCAATATTTTATACATGAATTTTACAATTTCATGCTCCTAGTTCTTATGAAACCCATTTGTTAATGAACAATTGAATACATTTTTTCACTGTATATCACCTTTTTACGGAATATTACGTTGTTCTATCGAGCCTGTTGAGGCAGCGGCTTTTCATTAGAACTGGTAGACTAATCCCATTTAAATACAAAAAAATAGTAAGGAATCAATAGCGTAGTGGTAGCGTGTAATTCGTTAGGTAGGTTGTTAGGTAGATCTCAGGTAAAATCGCAGGTAGGCTTAAAATTAATTCGACGGAAAAACGTCCGGATTACAAAGCCGGAAATACTCGTAAAAAAATAACCTCCAAATCTTTAATTTTTCTTTTAATGGTTACTTGAGGATCGAAAGTGCTGAATTCGTCTACTGGAGGATAGCGGTTTCAAATCCCGGTCAATGACTTTTTTTTGGTAAAATTTACAGTATTTTCAAAAATAATGGAATAACAGTTTTAAATTCGTTCATCGATCATTCCTAACTGCTAATTTATAAATAATAAACTATGTTTATTATGCGGGCAATCTCGGGCCACAATTGGATACGTGAATACATATAAAAATAACGCACATAAAGTGTGTTATTAATTAACATATGTAAGCGACGATTCTTTCGGCGCTCATATTAACGTCGTGCTTATCGATGACTCAGTTCGGATGGTGGTCACTCGATCTGTTTACACCAGGCGGTGTTTAGATGTTTAGACAAGGCTGCTTACGCGAAAAGTACAAAGGGGCTGGTGAGCTCCATGGCTCACCAAGGGATCGACGTTTCGACCATCGAGGCGACGATCACTTCTCGAAAGACTTTCAAACCCCCAGCATCAGTTATTCTCTATTCTTACATACTCGATAGCGAGTGAATATATCGTCTCCACACAACGCTACGCGATTTTATACCGAATACATAATAAATATAATATTCTGCTATCCTTGAATGTGACGTTTCCTACACATACCGTAAAATGTGTGAAACGTGATTACAAGAAAATAACACATATAAGCGTGTAAAAATAACACACTTGGAATTCCAGTGCACCCTTCCATTATGAACGTGTGGGAAGAGAAATATATATAGTGAATGGCATCAACGTCGCTTGGATCATGAGCGGACTGAAAAGTTGCAATATTCATCTACACAGGCAGATTAAATATCTATAACTATAGTGGTTATGAAAGGATCAAGTAAAAAATGACTATCACTTCCAGACATTGACGGTTGTGATCTATCCTTCGAGCAATATTTAAATTTTAGGATATAAACGCTTCCCATGTGTGCCTCCCCGATGCTGGCCAAAAAAACCATCTTGGGCCATCCCTGGGACGAGGTTACTTGCCAAGCATCATTAATATACCACTAGCCCCAGCTAATCTCAGTATCGCCTCAATGGTATTTGACAACAATTGGGTCTAACACTCAGGCCAAGGATTGAACCAAGCTTGGCCCAGCGGTACTCAACGATAATTATTGCATGCCCGATCACCACGTTAAAGCCATGCTTGTTAAGCATACAGCCCAATTGTTCATGCCAACGCATGGACTTGACGATTGGCCCAAAGCTTGTCCTATTTCAAGCTCCGTCATGTACGCCAACGGTTGGGCTAGGAGCTCCAACCATAGCTTGGCTAATCCTTGGCCTAATCGTGCATGCCAATATGTGGATCTGACACTTGGCCCTAACCTAGTCCCATTTAAGGCTCAATTGTGAACGCTAACGATTGGGCTAGAACAGCCCTCTGACACTCGCGTACTTTGATTCTGTTAGCTGTTCCCAAATCGTGACTCCAACCACACGCGGCGCTAGTAGTAACTTTGGCCGCGTGCAGCGCCAACGACGTGGAGCAGAATTATTTTTGCTCATGGCGGTTCATTGTTCGTTTATCGTTTAATTCATTATTATTCAGGTTATGTGTTGTGAGTGTTGTGGGGGTTGTGAGGTTTAAGATAGTTTTTGGCAAACGCGTTTGGGTACTTGGGAAATTAACGAGCTCCAGAGGTATTTAGTGAAGTGCGAGTTTTTTAACAATTTTTGCGATCACACAGCGGGCGACAATGCGCTGTATCGTGCCCGGTTGCAAATCCGGGTACGATTCCAACCCCAAGAAGTTTCATTTTTTCACGGTGCCGGGTAATGTTGATTTAAAAAGACAGTGGTGTGTGGCAATTCGTCGCTTTGACTTAGTGCTGAAGAGTTCTCAAGCTGTGTGTGAGAAGCACTTCAAACCTGAGGATATTCGTTTTTATCGAGAACTGCTGGGCCCGGATGGAAGTATCGTTGGAATAGTAAGTTTGATTCACAATTATTTCTATCACATAATTTATTTTATACACCTCAGGGAAATAAACCGTGGTTTATTGCCCTGCACCAGCAGGGAAAACCACTTTATTTCCCTTGGTGTATAAAATATCGTATTCACTACAGGGCAAAAAGTTTTTCTTTACTCGTGCGATTGTATCCCAAGGCGAAGCCGAGGGATACAATCCTCGCATTCGTCGAAAAAAAAATTTTGCCCTGTAGTGAATAATATACTATTATACACCTCAGGGAAATAAGCCGTGGTTTATTGTCCTGCTCCAGCAGGGAAAACCACTTTTTTCCCTTGGTGTATAAAATATCGTATTCACTACAGGGCAAAAAGTTTTTTTTTACTCATGCGATTGTATCCCTTGGCTTTGCCTCGGGATACAACGGCAGGCAGCCGAGTGACCACGAGCCAACTGGCCACAGCGTCAACTGTACACCACACGGATAGCAAATTTGCTAATTCATAATGTATGCATATATACATTCATAAATTTGCTATCCGTGAGGTGCACAGTTGACGCTGTGGCCAGTTGGCTCGTGGTCACTCGGCTGCCTGCCGTTGTATCCCGAGGTGAAGCCAAGGGATACAATCGCATGAGTAAAAAAAAACTTCTCGGCTCAAAAAGTTCTCGGCTGAGTAAAAAAAATGAGTAACGCATGAGTAGAAAAAAAGTTTTCTGCTCGTGGTCACTCGGCTGCCTGCCGGATAGCGCATTCGTAAAAAAAAACTTTTTGCCCTGTAGTGAATAATATACTATTTTAACCGACTATGATAAAATGACCATATTCCATCCCTGAAACGCGAGCGGAAAGTGATCAATTTTTAATCAGAGGGAAGAAATATAATTTTGCGGGCAGAAAAGTAAAAAAGCCAGCAAAAAAGTAAAAAGCGGGCAAAATCATTTTTCTTCCCTCTGATCAAAAATGGATTACTTTTCGCACGCGCTGCAGCGATGGAATATGGCCATTTTATCAGTCGGGTAAAAAATAGTATATGCCACACGGGAGGAGCGGATTTTCACCTCGTGCCTCCGCTTCGCTCCTACTACCTCGTAGCATAATGTATTATTTGCTTTTACTTTTACGTTACAGTCCCCTTATAAAATTCCTCGTCTAAGGGCTGGAGCGATACCATGTTTATTCCCATGGACAGAAAATTCTACACTGAACCAGATAAAAGTAGAAAGTGAGAACGTCAGCGAAGCAGCTTCGTCTACAACTGCGCAAGAATGCAACGAGAAAGAAATGTTACTTTTCGATAACGTGATTCGAGCTGGCCGTATTTGTCTCCCGGAATTGTGGATGCAGATTACAGATTGTAATGGCAAATTTGTTACTTTTGTCACAACAAAAACTGTCGATGTTGATGGTGTACGCCGATCTATTGTTTGGAAAGAAGTTGTACTGAGCGAGGATCTAAAAGTACAAATCAACGTTATTGGACAATCAGTAAATCCCAGCGTATTTCATCAAGCTACAGTTGTCGAGGATATTGAAAAACTGCAGGACATCATCTTTACTGTCGATGGCTTGAACGTATGCATCGGCAGAGAAGTGTTAAGCGATTGCAGTACAGTCAGATCTGAGGTAGCCCGGAAAGATATGGCCGGGGTATGGAGACATACTAAATGTTCTCTATTGGTAATGCATACAGTTCGTTGCGAGTTCTGTACGAACTTAAAGAAAATTGAAAAGAGGAAACAGCTCCGAAATGAAAGGAGTACTACCAAGAAAGTTCGACTGATCCTATCTCCTAGTAAACAGGAAAAGTTACAGGGATTGCGGAGGAAGTTGTACACAGCTGCCAAAACTAAAAAAAGGATGCAAAAAATTATCGAAGCACTGCTATTGGAAATGGAAGAATTTAAATCGAAAATTTCAAAAACAAGCGAGGAAATGGTTTTTGAAAATTTAAAATTGCGGAATGTACCGAAAAATCAGCAAAACGTTGTACGCGAGATAATGGCTGCATCACGATGCTCCAACACGAAGGGACGAAGATATTCCGAAGAGTGGATTTTATTGTGTATGCTTCTGCACATGCGAAGTCCATGCGGCTATAATTTTCTGCGTGATAACGACATAATCCCATTGCCGTGCGCTCGCACTATTCGCAGGTAAATATTGTATTTAAAATATATCACAGAAATATTCTACACCACAAAGTTTTTGAGGCTTGGGCATTTCTCAGCGAGAAATGTCCAATTTGCCTTAAAGTACTAAAAAATTTCGGTACAGCTGGACATAAGTCCCTATAATTCCCATATTTTTCGCTCTTTCAAACTAATTTTTTTTTCTATGTAGTTCATTAGTAGAATAAACTATCCTGAATATTTCAACGAGATTGGTTCAATACTTTCTTCACAATTAATAATAAAAAAAAATCAGTCGACGTTTAGCCGTTTACACTAGGCTCCCCCCTTAACAAGAAAAGTGAAATGGAGGAGAATCATATACACCTATATTATAAATAACAATTGATATTGTAACCATCAATGCATATGTTTTGTACTAAATGACCGAAGGTACTTGTCAATGGTGAACGTGTCATGCGGGTTCGACTCGAGATTCTTCGAAGTGTTGAAATGCTTTTTCAAGAAAAAGACGGACATACAACGGCACGGATTACTTTTGATAGATGAGATATCAACCCGCGAGGGTACTAGCGTCAACTCGCAGACTCTGACGTACCGAGGGTTAATCAACTTTGGTGAAGGGGAAGAAAAATCTGCTGATTTATCAGAAAAAGCCAACCACGGTCTTGTGTTTTTATACCAGCCTCTGAATGACACGTATGTTCAACCTATCGCCGTATTCGCCTCGAGGGGCCCTGTAAAAGGTGACACGATAGCAAAACTTGCTATTAAAGCGATCGCATTGCTCGAGAATGTTGGGGCAAAGGTACATGGCATTGTATCCGATGGGGCAGCGCCGAATCGAAAATTCTAGTCAGAAATGGGCGTATCAGGAAAAAGAAATGAGATTCGCAATTACTTCGAGCACCCCACTGTGGAGGGACGGAAAATATACGTGTTTTCAGACACCCCACATCTCATAAAAACCGTCCGGAATCGGTTCAACAAATCCGATTTGCAGGTAAACTTGACAATAATATATAACTGAGTGCTGCCAATGAAGTTATTATTAATGAAGGCTATTTACCGTTTGGGTGTTCGGCGGATTTGTAATGTGCGTTTGTTCATTAGATGGACAAGGACGAACCGATGATAAAGTGGGAGTATTTGAATATACTGTATAGGAGGGACGCCACTCTACCAGGGCAGTTAAGAGTATGTCCGAAATTGAGTGCAAACCACCTCGAGCTAAATAGCTCTGCAAAGATGCGAGTTCGGCTTGCTGTGCAAGTATGAAATATTCATGGCCATTTCCATTATGCTTTTCAATATCAAGATATTTCATAAATTATAAAAAAAGTAATAGAGTTCCACATAGTAATAGAATTCCAAAAGTAATAGAGTCCGTGAAAGTTTCAGTAATAAAAATTGCATCTATCCATTACAGATTTTCAGCAAATCTGTTGCCCATGGCTTGCGGTTCTATGAAAACTTCGTACCGGAACTGCACGGCTGTGAGACGACCGCATCATTTTGTGAATGGATGAACGATTTATTTGACTGCCTTAACAGAAAGAATCCGGCAAAAGGATTGATTCCCGGAAATGCTGATTACAAGGTAATCCTATGCCATATATTGCCAGGGTAGTTTTTACACATCCGGACAAGGTGAAACTCAATTGACAATAACTCCGATGGTTTTATTCATAAAATTGAATTTAAAAAAAAATTCCACAGATGATTCAACACTCATTGAAAAAACTGAACTACTGGGAGAGTAAGGTCGACGACGGTAGTGTGGCGCAGGAGCACTTTCTAACAAGGCAGACAGCGGAAGGTCTGCGTGTAACGCTACAATCAACTCTCGATCTTATTGACTACCTGGTACAGAACTGTAGTTTCGCCTACGTTCTTACTGGGCGAATCAATCAAGATGCATTGGAGGTTTTATTTTCGAATCCTTTTTTTCATTATGATTTTCAACACATGTAATCGGTTATTTTAGTTTTTGCTTTCTCATAGAGGAAGCTTTGTTTGCGTGAAAAAATCGGGTTTTTGTTGGCAATGTGTTTAAAAAGTTCAAAAACATCCAAAGGACACATTTGAAAAAATTTCCTTTGTGTATATCTTCGTGTGTGAGTGTGGGTGTGTGTGTCAAAGGTGTCCTAAAAAATCGTTTATTAATCGCAAACAGTTTGGTGGAACGCGCCCGAATTTTGCACACAAGTAAAACAAAATTGCTATTTGAAAACCCTGAAAGTATGGCATGATGCAAGATTCCCCTATGAAGGAGCCACAATTGAAAAGCTTTTTAAAATTCACCTTTGACCAAGTTTTTATATTGTTACTGTACAGCAATTTTTCGGAACCATTCGTCAAGCCAGCGGTGCAAACGACCACCCAGCCACTCCCACCTTCCTACAGATATACAAGATCCTATCTGTACATAGCGTGTTGAAACCTCCGAAGCCTGGTAATTGTTCAATTACAGATGACAGGCCGAAGAACCCGACAATCTCACTCTGCGAGCTAAAAACGATTTTCCAGAAGCAAGAGCCATCAATAGGGCTGCTTGAAAATTTAAAAGTTCGTATCGACAATGCAGTCGCGCACGAAGATTGGGACTTTGAAGACGTGGTTAAGCACGACTACAGTTTGCCCGTTGTCATGAACTGTGTCATTTATTATATGACCTGCTATTTTTCGCATAAAATTGCGAAGAATACAAAGTGCAAGACTTGCCGAAACGCAGTAACCAATTCTTCCGATTATTCAAGTCAGACCGACGCAAGACTCTCGAATTTAAAAAGTGATGGTGGAATGTTACATGCGAATAGCGCATTCTACAAATTAATTCGAGAACTGGAAGATTTGTTTCAAAAACATTGTCGTTCAAGCTTTGTATTTGAGCTTATATTGGAAGACGCGATCGCATCGAAAATTTTGAGATTCCCATGCAGAGACCACGCTGAGGAGATGATAGCAAATATCGTTCAACAATATATACTCATGCGAATGCGGCAATACTCGTTAAAAGACAACCGCGAACAAAAACGAAATAATCAGATTAAAAAAAGAATATCTAAATTCTGCTCCACGTAATCAGAAGCTTTTTATAATATTATGTATTAAACATGTATGTACATATGAGAAAAACCAATGCATTGATGTTATTTTTTATTTATGTTCCTCATCCTATAACTTTATCAGTTTTGTACGTCCCTTCCCCTTTTTTACAATTTCTATATTACATTGATTTACATTTCTTGGCGAATTACTTATGACAATAATTTATTTAAATTTGTCTCAAATAGTAATTTAAATATAGTGTACCAGACTCCGCTGCATAATGATAAGACTCTTGTGATACAAATTAAAGTTGAATAATTTCAGTATGGAGACAGAGAAAAAAAGGAAAAGATAAAAACATTGTGCAAGCTTGGCATCATTTATATGCAAGCATTTGCGTTAGCGGATATTTCCAAATAATATATATAAAAAATGAAAAATTATTTGTTGAACGTGTTGAACTTGGAAAAAAAAATTATTTTGTGAGGTTAGTTCTCCTCGGCCAAAATTACAACTAGCGCCACGTAGTATCGGGAGTCATTATGTAGACCCGAGCTCGGGTGAAGTCTCAGAGGGCTGGGCTAGAAGATCTAGTGATGGGCGATCTCGATTCGATCTGAGTAAGATCGATTTTTTCGGTCCGATATATCGATATTTTGAATCGATTTATGTCGATTTATGTGTAGATCGATATTTTTGGTCTGCATTTCGATCTCGATTTACAAGCAAGTTTTCGACCGCTGCAGCCATGCAGAGACGGAGAAGGCGGTGCCGATTTATTGCATCATATCCGACGTGACTCGGATATGATACAATAAATTTGCGTTTTGATTGGTCAACTCATGACGCGACGGTATGACGCGACGCGCGCAGTGGAACGCACCCTTACCCTATTTTTATCGTAAAATGACCGAAAAAAATTGTGACCGTAATTTCACAACACAAGATTGGATGAATAAAAATGACGTCAACCTACGGTAAAATTGCGGTATTTTTTTGGAAATTTTACTGAAAATTTTCATACCGGTATTTTTACGTTGTACCTCACCGATGAACTGGCATCTCAAATCTCAAATCTCAAATAGACAGCGCACCGGGCGCACGGCACCACCGGCGAATCGCAAGTACTGTGTACTTACGCAGCTCTCGTGAGTCGTGACGCGTGACGTTGACGTGTGTCTTTGTCTTTGTGATTGTTGATTGTTATAGTTTGTGCGCTTGCCGGCAAGATGCCGAGTGAAATCTGGAAATATTTTGTAAAAATTTACAAGACATCGGCACGATGCAAAGCGTGCGGGTGTGTCGTAAAAAGTTCCGGCAATACGGTGAATTTGTGGAACCACCAAGAAAGAAAGCACAATCTCGGACGTACGAGTCTAAAACGGAGAAGAAAAGCTTCGTCTGAATCCAGTGCCAGTGTGGCTGCGGATGATGATGAAGATGAAGATGCGGTGGACGAACCGGGTGCACAAGTAAAGGCATGGGTACAATGCCCAGCAAACACAGCTTAGATCATTTACAGAATTTTCACATCACAATCGATGTAACGGCTACATAATATAATTGTCATCACAGTCTCGTAAATTTTCCATCTTTCAGGTAAATTTAATATACTAGTTCCATCTCTTAGTTACATCTTTGTGATGCATAAAAAAGATGGAAATTTTACGTATCAGAGATGACATCTTTTTTACTTCCCACTATGACGTAACATTGATATACCATTGTTGACGTGGTTGATACATCTTTGCGTGATGAAACAATTACAGAAAACTATGAATATAACAGTTATATAAAATTAATATGTAAAATTCTCATCAGTCGATTACGAGATTTTTATATATACTCAAGACTCGTACGAATCTTATGGATTGCCCAGATAGACCACTGACGTCTAATATACATATATTTTAGGTATATATTGTGACGTGACATTTTGCGCCCCGTCACATGCGTGAACTGTGTGCGGTCAGGAGGTCGGATTTACGACCTTGGGACGGCGCACGTTCGACTCTTACACCAAGGTAAAATAAGATCGGTTACCTTATGGTCGGGAATTGGTCACCATTTTTGTGTTTTGTCCTTGTTTGGTTACGGAGTCAAGTCATTTGTTTTAATAAAGTATAATTGCTCATGTTAGTAAAAGATCTCCGTATAACTTTCAGTAAAATATAGAACGTGTCATTTATAAAATATTTTAGTTTGCTTTATTCCGTAAAGATTAGGTTTTGGAATTCAATCTAGTATTTAGTCGCTCACGTGATGGTTACCTGAAGTTCGGAAAATAATGGCTACCTAGCGTCTAGTAAGGCTCTCGGTTATCTGAAATTTGGCTGGCTATCTATTTTTGGTGTTGTCGGGAGGCTGATCACCTCGCCGATTTAGGTTATTTTTGGTAAGTATGGTTGACTCGGAGTTTTGCCGATTAATGCAGGCAGGTCGCATAACATCTGCGCCCGCGGGTACTGGATGCCAGGGAGCGAGCTGGAAAATGGGCCGAAATATTACTGTCACCCTCCTCCCACGACTTCCCAGCCTGGCGCTGGACCAGCCTGTTGTTATTGCGGGTATCGCGGACCGGATCATCTCCGGCACCTCTTTATGTTGGGGTTTATGGGACTGGCGAAAATGGGTGAGGTGACAGTGTTGTCTTTAGGGTTCTGGGGCCCGCGTGGACAGTGTTGGTGGCCACCGCCACCCATGGGCAGGACCCTGACCCCATCTAAGTCAGTAACCGGATCCCCGGGAAAGATACCCGCGAGGCAACGTAATTACTGCCGGCAGAGCAAAGAGGGTTTTTCAGATTTCAGCCAAATAGTTAGGGTACACCGTTTGAATTACGCGCCCTTATCACGTCCTCGGCCAAATCGCCAAAGCTCTCGGACGCGAGGGACTACAGCGACGTGGGAGAGGAACGGAACGGCCAATTAGCATAGAGGAACATCGAGGGGCAGCGTTGACGCTAGGAGGGACACCTAGAGCGCCAAGGGCCGAAAAGAGGGGAGAGAATCGACCCGAGAGAGCGATGATCGAGCATCGAAAATCACTTCTTCCCAACCCATCAAACAGTTTAGACGTTTGTTAAGTAAGCTAGAGTAAGTGCGTCGTCTCAAGTACTTCGCGCAAAGGCCTGGAAGACTCGAAATTCGGACTCGGCTCCTAACATCAAGATGAAGCCCAGCTCCATATTTATTGTACAGGCAATAAACTCATTCACTCGTGGTAGCCGTGTGGCTCTTTTTCTCTTTTATTTGGTTTTGGTTTATCGAATGTCGATATTTGGTTAATTTTGTAGTATACGAGTCGGTGTGTGCCCGTGAATGAGATTATCGCCTCATTATCAAGTCACTCTTTTTGTTCCGTTCATATTATTCTTTGGGTATTATTCTTTTGTATTGTCGTTTCGTATTATCGTATCAATCAGGCAGTTATTTCGTCTGATATTTTCATGATTATTTTGGCTCTCGCGACTTATTCCGATAATTTAATATCGTTCATTTATTCGTGATTATCGCATCACACATTTTGTTGAGTGTCGTTACAAATTCGCCTTGCGTGCGATTAAATATCTGGTTCTCTCGTGGCGGTCTTGAGCGTCGAATATCATACCCGGTTATCTTGGTTATCTTCTGGCTATCGTTGAGATCTTGTGTCTCGGTTATCTGGGTTACCTTTGGCTATCTGTGAGATCTCGCATCTCGGTTATCTACGGTTATCTTTGGTTATCTGCGTGATCGGTGAAGATCGGCGAATCTACGGTTATCTGGAGTTGGTACGATATTTGCGCGTCAGATTAAGCTTACGTGGTTTGACCTAAGTCATGAATTCGAGCATTAGGAAGTTCTGTAACTCAGGACGGCGTTAACGAACTCATAAATTGCGTCTTAATTTTTCTGTAAATTCCGGTTATATTTCATTGTGTTTTCTCGAGCCGAGTATATTAAGCAAGCCTGTAATTTCTTGTGGAAGATACACGTGAATTGTGATTTGTCGTCGTCATATCGTCATCGTTAAGTCGCGTTGAAAGAGACGCGTTATCGTTGCAATTATCGTATTGTTGTAAGTTAGGGTATCATAAATCGGCGAATCCGCCGGATTTGTTCATTTCAGTCAGGTTACCTTTGTAATCCGCCCACAGTTTGAGTATTTCGTA
This sequence comes from Rhorus exstirpatorius, assembly GCA_963564615.1. Classification (NCBI taxonomy): domain Eukaryota; kingdom Metazoa; phylum Arthropoda; class Insecta; order Hymenoptera; family Ichneumonidae; genus Rhorus; species Rhorus exstirpatorius. The sequence goes on from OY751320.1 coordinate 3,829,257, forward strand.
TCTTTGGCTCTCGGGAGCTCGTATTGGTTTTGTTAAATTTGTAAATCTAAGTTAAGCACGATTTTATTGTACAGCGCCGAACCCACTGTACATCCCCGTCGCAATACGTGCGGGTGATCACCGGGATCGATTAAAAATAAATTAGTTTCCCAAAGCACCGCGTTGTTCTTTTTCACCTAAGGATCCCGCCCCTCTACCATAATCGTACCGTTTTTGGTGAGCTTAACCGGCATTCTGAACTGACTCAATTTTCATCTATTGAGTTGCCGGCTATTGAGAGCGAAAAATAAATAAGCCATTCGTTCATGGATGGTGGTAACGAGCGAGATTCGTTCGTTACCTGGCGCCTAACTCTCGAATAGTCGGAGGTTACGTATTTTTGGTTAGATTGGGATATCGTATTCGGGTCATCATCCTTTTTGTAATTTGTAAAATTGAGCTCAGTTGTCTGAGTCGAAGAATTGAAAAATTCCTCATAATATGTATATGATATGTATACGTCTATTCGCTGTGTGCAGAAATCCAAAGGGCGCCGCGGCTGGCTGTACTCCGCAAATTTTGCGGGAATAGCTCTCATTTATTAAGAGGCTCGGTAGTGCCTCGAGACAAGTACATTTCCTCCTATACCGACATGTCGAGAGGTACTACAAGCCTCTTATACGCCGCACATCGCACTTATACACGGGAGTATATCTATACAACGAAATTATTTTCCTAATTTTTAATGAACCATGCGGACTTCGGTAATGATATTCGAACGAATATTTACATATACGAAACCTTGTTGGATTAATTTTAATAAACGAACGTTTGTATTCGTGCTGCATAGAGTTTTTTTAGGTGAGCTTGACTATAACTACGTTGAAAAAAAATGAATAAATCGACGTATTACACCGTAATGAAAAAAGGTTTACGGCTACTTTTCCTTCTCAATTTGAGGCTAAGCATGAACCTTGTCGGTCTTGTCATACGAACCGATATGGCTCGTATCGAGAACAAGAAAGACGTAACTCGGACTTGATTGTAACGTAGATGAACGACTACCCACGAAGTGCTCACTGCATATTCGGGTAGCCAATCATGAGAGCTACTAAAAAGGAAAAAAATCAATTTATTTGTATTATAATATCCTGACATGAATTTTTCATACCAGACACTATATGCACGTTTAACCTCAAGAATTTTACTTTCTTTGTTTTTTGCACCCAACGAATCTAGTTTTTGCGCTGCTCAACTTTATAAATTGCTGTCGGAAACGCGTAAAACTTAATTTCCGAAGTCGTGTAGCGGAAAACATTCTTATATGACTTCACATAACAGTTTAAATTTCCTTTCCGCGACTTCTCTATTATATTGCCCTCAATTGCACTACGCGACTCCAGCAAAGCATGTGCATTCTCGCCACCATGGGCGCTCTAAGTTGTTCTCAGCCGCTATAGTATGGCATGCACACAGCAAATAATAGACTTATATTATACGTATATTATACGTATATTGAGTGTATATGGTGGTGCTATTTAACTGATGTAGTAAAATAATTTTATATACGTATATTTTACGTATATTATACAATAAGCATTTGGCATCAAATTATATACATATATTATATGTATAAGGAACATCTACTTGACGATAGAAACGAAGCTAACTGCATTGCTGTCAAAATCACGTATTATATACGTATATTGGACGTGTGTTTTTCAACAATATCTCCGTGGAATTTTGTACATCTCATATACATATAATATTCGTTTATATCTTTCGGTTGTAATTCCCAGATCTGAAGCATATATTGTAACGGGACGTTACAACGAGATCGTGAACGATAATCATAACAACTTATTATTCTCGCCAAATATCGGAATTCCTCGGAGGACCGAAATAGAATCCGATCCTTCGGGGAATTGTGATACGTCACGAGCATGTCAGGTGCAAAAACACTAAGAGCTCGTTGAAATTGCCCTACCACGTAACCATCGGCCAATGGAACCGCGGCACCGATGGTTCGTGAGAAAGTATTTAAGAACGAGACGAGCAAGACTCGCTCTCATTTTTGCCATTATCGTAAGGTGAGCAAGTACCGTGTTAAGCTTTGCCTTCACATGTTTATTCCCAGCGCTTCTCGCTGTTTCACTCTCGCTTGAAAGTCGAGAACTTTCAACCGTACTACAGCTCGAAGCTGAGACTGACCAGACGTCTGATCAACTTCGAGGACAACCCGACCAGGACGAGATATTCATCGAGTCATCACCCTCGACTTGTCTTTTTTTAAGACAATTAGAGAAATTCACCATCAAATCGTCTTTCTCAAGACGATTTTCTCATAACGTAATTGATTTGTCTTTTTTAAGACAAATCAATAAACAACTCGTGTTTTAATAAAGATTCCAGATACTAGGGAGCCCGTCGAGAGTGAAGCCCTGAGCACTGCGCTCAGAAGTTGGATCTCGAGGCGGGTGCTATTCGCAGCATCCTCATAACCCCTAGGTAGGGCCCCTCGAGCTGTGGAAAGCCCCGGTCACTGCGACCGGATGTTGGACCACAGCTAGAGGTACCTCTTGGTAGAAAACCCGATTGTTTAAATAACGTCAACGTGCTCTTCGAGCACGCCAATCAAGTCTAGTAAATTCAAAACCACGTGGCGACGTGTACCGACGCAACTCCGACGAATAAACTTCAATCGTGAATCTCTCTCACGATTGAAACGAGACCCTGACACGTACAAAACAACGATGAACAGAGTCTCCTTTTCTCCTTCAACCGTGTGACACGTTTAACACATTTCACTAATTCTTCAATGTCAGATCAATTCCTAAATTAATTACCTTCTTTATCAAGTGCCTGTAATTTCCTTTCTTTTATTAAATTTCAGTCGTTTTGCTAACGACATCGTATAATCTTAAAATTTTGCTCCTTAAAGATTTCGCGTCGCTTCACGACACGAAATAATCATTTTATTTTCGCTTCTCGAATATAAAATAACTTGGACCCAAAAATCCATCTTGAATGGCCAATGATGAAGGGTCAACCAACGCGTAGCTTTTATAGCTCACCGTCGTGGTTAGGACTCTGAGGCCATCTCGAAAAGCAAATAAAATTCTTAGGCCTTCTGCCCGCGTAGCAAAATAATATCGATTAAAAATCTTATCTCCGGCTTCCTCACCGAGTCCAGCACTCGAACTCTGTTTTCATTTACACCGACAATCTAAATCCCACTACAAATTCATCCCATTGTTTGAGAAATCATACATTAAGAGCGAAATATTGTATTGCGTAAATTACGCAATAGAATATTCTAGCCGATAAATCTCAAACGTTTCAATATATATATATGCTTATCTGAATTCCCGGATCTGAAGCATATATATATATATATGCTTCAGATCCGGGAAAAACAACCAAAAGATAATGAACGAATATTATACGTACATGAGATGTATAAAATTCCACGGAGATATTGTTGAAAAACACGCGTCCAATATACGTATATAATACGTGATTTTGACAGCAATGCAGTTGGCTTCGTTTCTATCGTCAAGTAGATGTTCCTTATACATATAATATATGTATATAATTTGATGTCAAATGCTTATTGTATAATACACGTAAAATATACGTATATCACGTATACATATCATATATATGTATATTTGTAATATATGTATATTAGACGTCAGTGATCTATATGGGATACATATAAGTGGATGGATAAATTCTTACAATTAAAATATATTTTATAACACTTTATTTACATTATATGATGTATACTATATAAATACATCATATAATGTAAATAAAGTGTTATAAAAATATTACAAATATACATGTATATGATATGCATACGTGATATACGTATATTTTACGTATATTATCGTATTATGTATATTTTACGTATCCGAATTGAGACCATGAACCTAAATATATATTATGGACTCCGTCTACCGTCCTAAACGTGATGGCAGCAGAACTGAGTGCGACAGAAAATAGAGGGGCTATGTGCTATCTCTCTTTGCGAAGGGTGAATCAGAAAACTTATGGAATTTTTGGAATTTTGGGTTCACCATATTGGATTCGCCACATTCAATTTTGTAATTTCTTAAAAAACTGACATGGTTATACTAAATAAAGGGTTGAAGACGCGACCACCACAATCCCTTGAGTAGCTCCTAACATACAACTGATCGTTGGGTTTGGGTTTGGTTTTTGGGTTTGGGTTTGGTTTTTGGGTTTGGGTTTGGTTTTCGGTTTGGGTTCGGTTTTCGGTTTGGGCTTGGTTTTTGGTTTGGGTTTGGTTTTCGGTTTGGGTTAGATTAATTTTTGTTTAACTTCACACAGCATACAGGTTATGAGCCTGACCATATCTTCTGCACCATCCGCTGCGAATATTGCTAGTTGTTCAAGCAGCACAACAACCGTTGTCCCTCGCCTGAACCGATCTAGCCCAACTCCGAGCCACCCGCCAAGGCCTCAGTCTCGTAATCTTACATTGACAGAGAGCTTTGAAAGGGTGCGATCATTTTCAGGTAATATTGTCTACATTCCTTCGATGTCACTCTATACTCCTGACGTCCTGACTCCTGCTATTACCACAATTTACGTTCGTTCGATTTTTGTTACAGCCAATGGACATATGACAGTGACATTAAACGAAGCACTCATGTTTATGGTTGTAAAAGATCAGCTGCCACTTGATTTCATCGAGGGCGAGGGTTTTGAGTACTTTGCTAAAAAGTCCGTGCCATTGTACAAGGTACCGAACAGGCGTACTTTCACCCGTATGCTCGACGCCAAGTTCAAACTTCTCAGCTCCCGAATGCGGGAGGTTTTCTCCAAAGTCGAATCTTTTAACCTCACCGCCGACATCTGGCCTGACAGCAGTATGACTCAGAGTTACCTTGGCGTTACAGTCCATTTTCTATCTCAATTTGACTTGACGATGATCAATATTGGCGTAAAGCCTCTGTTTGCTGCACACGATAGTCAATACATCGGCCTTATGCTGGAAGAGATTTGTCAGGACTGGGAAATCGCTGTACACAAGGTAAGGTGATTTTTACACTGACGATCTCCAGAAACGCCGTTTAGTTCCAATTGACAGCTTCCCCGTGACACGCGTCAACGGGGGCCGGGCGGTTCTCCTCGCCGACGTCACAGTGTAGCCCCGGCGCAGCCCGCGTTTTGCAGGGATGATGTATTTTACAATTAAACGGCGTTTCTTGAAAAACCGATCATCGTTTTGAACTTCTATTTTTATTCCGGCACTCATCTTTCAGGTAAATCATGTAGTTAGCGATAATGCGGCTAATATAGTTGCAGCAGACAAGAATACATTTGGTTCGGGAAAGCATCTCAGGTGCTTCGCACATACCCTCAATCTGGTTGCTGAGAAGGCAATAGAGGCAACGCCGGGGCTGAATGACTTACTGAACAAGGAAAAAGCCATAGTGACATTTTTTAAAGAATCAGTCAACGCCGCTGACGAGCTCAAGGCTATCCAGCTTAGAAATGGCTGCTCAGAGGGCACTGTGCTGAAGCTCAAGCAATCCATGCCCACAAGGTGGAACTCTACGTTCGATATGACAGAGAGGTTCATCACCCTGAGTGACTATGTGGATACTATCCTACTGAAGCACCGGAATATAACTATGCTGAGCGGGGACGAACTGGCGACACTCAAAGAAGTGACCCACGTTCTGAAGCCGTTGCATCACGTCACGACCGAGCTGTGTGCCGAAAAAACTACCACCATTAGCAAAGTGATTCCTATGATGAACCTCATGAGGCAGGTCAGTATATCATCAAAGAGGCGAACGAGGTCGTACCACGATCGAGGCACAAAGTTTTTTGTTGTCACAAAGTTTAACGGACCAATATTTTTGCAGTTCCTCGTTGCCATGGATATTCCCCATAACGCAGTCGTGGCTCTGGCTCTGAAGGAGCAAGTTATCAAGAAAATTGACCGGCGTTTTGGGCAGATAGAAAATGTTGATGCATTTGCTTTCGCCACCCTTTTGGACCCGCGGTTCGAAAAGATTCATTTTAAAGAGCCTCTTGCCCATGCCCGAGTTGTCACGAAGCTGTCAGCCGAAATCAATAAACTGCAGAGGTCAGCCGCAAACGCCACCACGCAAGCACTCGCTCCAGCCCCTTCTGTTGCTATTGATAATGTCTGGAGCCTTCATGACAGAATAGTTGCCAACGGCGGTCAAATGGGGCCAGACAATCCAGGTGGCATTTCTGGGGAATTAAGACAGTACCTCAACACTTCCGTTGCCCCCAGGGTTTCAAACCCACTGGAAGTCTGGGAATCTCTGGAGCCACACTAGCCTCACGTGTACAGTATGGCGCGAAACTACTTAGCGAGGGTTGCCACGTCTGTCCCAGCAGAGAGGCTCTTCTCCAAAGCTGGTGCAATAGCCACAGACCGCAGAAACAGGCTCAATGGAAAGAGGCTGTCAAAATTATTATTTTTGTCATCGCTCGATGCGACATTTTTCATTGAGCCGTAATTTTATATGTTTTATTATATGTTTTATTATACATAGATTTTATAAGTAATATAAATAATATCTCTTATAATAAAATTTTGAATATGTCGTCAGGCAACATTGAAAATTTTTACAGCAATTTATTGTATTAAAATTTTGGAATAACTGTATTCTCATTGATTTTTTATGCCTCGAACTTCAGTTTAAGCAATTTTTTCATCGATTTAAACTCTTTGAGTTCTCAAACATCTTGAAATTGCCATATACATGCATTTTTATAAAATTACCGCACTTTCTTAAAAATCGGGATCGATCTGCCGATCTGGCTGAAATCGATCTTTTTTACCCGATATATCGATTCTTGAGATCGAAAATTTTCGATACATCGATCTGTGCAGATCGATTTTTGGTTTGAGATCGCCCATCACTAAGAAGATCCGACCACAGCTCGCCCAATCGTTGGCCCGAGTGTACACGCCAACGAGTGGGAAACAGAGTTAGATCGAAATCTAACAAGTTATGCCATTTTAAGAATTTTCGATCCACCGTAATGGATCCGCAATATTGAGTTTCGTAATTTTGACCCCAAATTCGTGTTCACCGACCGAAAAAATCCTTGAATATATAATTAGAATGAATCTTATGGTAGACTTATGGTATTTTTATAATTTTTGATCGATCTTATTGGATTTGCCAGATTCAATTTTGTAATTTCTTCCAAAACCCACATGATTATACTAAATAAAGGGTGGAAGACGAGACCACAAACATTCCTTGAGTAGCTCTCAACATACAATTGATGAAGTTTTCTCTGCAGTGTTGGGCGAATTTTTAATTAAGTATATTTAAATTGCAAATTAATAATATACTTTTCAATCGAAGGTCAAATCAATTACAAATTGCAAATCGAATTCAAATGTTTTTTTGAATTAATTACAAATTACAAATGTAGTTGAAACATTTTTTCGACTGAATCAAAAATTACAAATCCAGTTGAAATGTTTTTTTCGAATCAATTACAAATGACAAATGTAATTGACACCCTTTTTCGAACCAATTACGAATCAAAAAGAAAATGAAATGTTTTTTTTAATCAATTACAAATTAAAAATATAATTGAAAAATCTTTTTAAATCAATTACAATTTCTAAATGACATCTCTGCACAATTCCGATACATAAAATCAAAAAAGTCAGCAAATTGTTTCGCCATTTTCTAATTTTTTTTTTCATCGAAATGATTGGAATAATACAAAGCTCATCCATAACATATGGAGCAATATAATTTTACATTCTCTGAAAAATCGATGATCTAAAACAGTAATTTTTGAGGTTGGTGAAGCATATTTATAAGTGCAAGAATAATCACTTTTTGCCTCGAAAGAACCATAAACTACTGTTTGAATAAATAGTAATAAAAATGTATATTTAATTTTTTTAATGGAATAATGGAAGGATCACGAAATAAGAAATATCGAAATTTTTGTTATTATTTTGTTATTATGTAAATTTTCTTTCAGCCCAAAAATTCACGAATGGAAAATGATTCGTCTCGAAAATGCCACAAAAATCAGAACAGTGTTCTCGAGCTAAAACAATAGCACAGACAATTACTGATCAAATTATAGATGCCGTTTCGAAATTAATGATTCAAGAAATGTTGTCGATTACACTTTTATTTGATTCGGAAAAAAGTTTCGATTACATTTGGAAATTATAATTCATGTAAAAAAGTTTTCAATCACATTTGTAATTTGTAATTGAGTCGAAAAAACATTTTAATTACAATCGTAATTTGTAATTGATTCGAAAAAAAACATTTCAATTACATTTGTAATTTGTAACTGATTCAAAAAAACATTTCAATTACATTTATAATTTGTAATTGATTCGAAAAAATTTTTTTAATTAGAATTGTAATTTGTAATTGAATCGAAAAGAAAACATTTCAATTATATTTGCAGTTTGTAACTGATTCGAAAAAACATTTCGATGACATTTTTGAATTGTAACTGATTCGAAAAAACATTTTAATTATACTTGTAATTTGTAATTGATGCGAAAAAAACATTTCAATTACAATTTCGATTTGTAATTGATTCGAAAAAACCATTTCATTTACTTTTGTATTTTGTAATTGATTCGAAAAAAATATTGCAATTACAATTACAATTTATAATTGATTAAAAAAAAACATTACAATTACATTTGTAATTTGTAACTGATTCGAAAAAACATTTCAATTACATTTATAATTTGTAATTGATTCGAAAAACATTTCAATGACATTTTTATTTTGTAATTGATATCACCTTCAATTACAAATTACTATCCTAATTTTTAATTTAAATTTAATTAATTACAAATGTAATTGGATGCTGCCGAACACTGGTTCTTTGGCATGTAAAAAACATTATATGAATTACCAAAGTTCATAAGCGGTCAATAGCGTAGTGGATAGCGTGTTAGGTAGATAGGTAGGATAGGTAGGTAGGTCACAGGTTCGAGTCCCCGTCAAGGAGAATACAACACAATAAAAAACGCCTCCGGCGAAAAAAAATTGGACAAGTACATTTTAGGTATTTTTCCCCACACAAAAAGCATTGATATCATTATACGGCCAAGTCATCGTCACGATTGAAAATAATGATAAAATATGTTCCTACATTATACTCTCTTTCACTTACAATATACCAATTGTGAAAAATTGTCAAATAAATTCAAATCTCACGAAAAGTTATGACTTAAATTAAACCTTATATGGCGGGGGTTTCATCAACATGAACAACACCTCTAAACTACATCCTTAAAAAAGTTATCAAATAAATCAAATGTCAAAAATTAAAACACAAGAACGAAATATAAGTAAGTACTTGGCACTACCGTGGTTCGACATCGAAATATATGTATCAAATGAAAGTAGCGCCAAGTACTACTTATATTTCGTTCTTGTGTTTTAATTTTTGACATTTGATTTATTTCATAACTTTTTTAAGGATGTAGTTTAGAGGTGTTGTTCATGTTGATGAAACCCCCGCCATATAAGGTTTAATTTAAGTCATAACTTTTCGTGAGATTTGAATTTATTTGACAATTTTTCACAATTGGTATATTGTAAGTGAAAGAGAGTATAATGTAGGAACATATTTTATCATTATTTTCAATCGTGACGATGACTTGGCCGTATAATGATATCAATGCTTTTTGTGTGGGGAAAAATACCTAAAATGTACTTGTCCAATTTTTTTTCGCCGGAGGCGTTTTTTATTGTGATATCACGTCTTTTTTCAAAGTAATTTTTTTTTTGTTAGATCTTTCGCGAGGATCTTTTTCTCATTAAAACAACCTAAATGCGCGCCCTAAGTGAGGGCGCGTAGCGCCCTACGCACCCCTAGTATATATATATATATATATATATATGAAGCATTCTCCACCATACAAGCCACTTTTTTGCGACTCTCCCCGAAATTTTCGAAACTTTGCCAGTTTGTAAAACTAGTCAAGGTAGTACCTCCGCGACCGGCGGCGGGGAATAAGCGGGAGCGTAGGCACGGCGAAGTGCGATGAGCAAGCACGCATATGAAACAAGGCTCATAGACGTACCTCTTTCACGTACAATGTCTCAAAAACTAAATCGTATATCTTCCTGAATTTTTTTTCACATTATTCGTGACATCCCTTTCTAGCTTCTTCTCTTTTTTCATCACCTTCTTATTTTTAGTTTTGACGGTAGAATTAATAACTAACTCTTCATGCATGCATGGCGCATATGTTACGTGTAAATCAAGCCAACTTTGAGTGAAAATATCTCGGGTTCGGGATGGTTAAGCTTGTTTAAATTGCACGGATGTTCGGATAACATATTAAATAACCTGTATGCCAAATTTCGACCATTCCATAATCTGAATTATTTCAGATTTTTCAATAACCGTTTTAGAAATACTATATTTTTTCAAGTAGAAATATCTCGAAAAATATAGGTCGCAGAAAAAAGTATTCTATGTAAAGGATGTAGTTTTCATAATCTGTTCAATGAAATCCATGTCAAAATTTTATCATCCTTGTAAACTAAATTTTTCAATGAAAAAGTTACATTTTTTTTCTTCAAGAAATACCACTTTTATTTTGCTGCAAAATTTACTCAGCCTTTGGGCACATGTGTAGATTCGGTAAAAAAAAAATCTCCAGAATAGGACCGCCAGGGGTTCTGGACTAAAAAAAAAAAACTAATCATGTGAAATTATATAAAACTGAGAATTACCCTGCTGAAAATGTTTTATTCCTAAAAACCTATCGATTATTTTGTGTTGGCACTGAATACATACATTCCATATCCTTGAAAAAAACAGTTTGACGAATAATTCATATTGTTTCGTATCTATAAGGATGGAGAAATCGCTCCCAATACTTGGAATCATTGGGTAATGTCTACAACTTTTGTCTCTCGAATATCATTGATATTATGGAACTCTTTTGCGAAACAATAGCTCTGTAATACAAGTTTTCGACTAGCATCGTTTTATCCTTCTTGAACAGATCAACGCTCTCTCCCGTAAATAAACAAGTTTTTGTAACACCTGCATCGTTTTTTTTAAGCCAGAAGGGTTGACGTTCCGATTCTGGCGATTTTTCTACTAAATCTACACACATGCCCGAAGGTTGAGTAAATTCGGCAGCAAAATAAAAATAGTGTTTTTCGAAGAAAAAGAACATTTTTTACATTTTCGTAAAAAAATCTAGTTTACAAGGACGATAAAATTATGATACCGATTTCATTGAAAAGGTGATGAAAAACTATGACTTTTACCTCGGATCATTTTTTTTCTGCGATCTATATTTTTAGAGATATGTTTACTTGAAAAAAATACATTATTTGATAAAAAAAGGTACGCGATATTAAAAATATAATTTTAGGTACATAAATAAAAGTATAATCTCGCAAATAGCATCACGAAAATTTCTAAAATAATAATGTAATATTTGTTTCTTTTCGATTGTTCTTCTACGATGACAGTGATAATTTTGAATTATTAGATACATCATGCATCAGTAATTATATCTCGATCCAGAATTCTGGTGTCCGAGTGATACCAATTATCGTGACTCCAACGTTTATCGTCTTTTGGAAATGAAAAAATTCCCTCTCTTGTACACAACGGAACACAACAATTACTCATAATGGGTTAATTAAATTCAATTATCAACTAGTGTTTTAATTTAGGTAAAATATTGTATTATTTTGAATTGATTTCGTAATATTTTCTCTTGAGGAGAACTCATTTTTTAATACAAATGTTTATTTCGATTAAAAAGATTCAAAAGCTCCGCCAAAAGGCGCAATCTATGATGCTGCCGCCACGCGGCTAAGTTTGGCAGTGCGGATCCCCATTCGCCGCTCCGTGTGCCTCGTACATATAAACGCGCCTTGCGTGACACGGGCCATAGAAACTCGCCTTGCGTGACATACACGATGAGGAGACGATAAGTGAGATAAAAGTGACCCAATGAAATTGTGAAAGTCATGAAACTCGATAACGTGTCGACCGATTCAATTAATTCTGATATTAATCGGTAGATCGTTATCGAATTATGTAATGAAACTATGATTAGAAATTATGATTATCCATTAATTTGTTCTACAATGCATGACAAAGGTAGGCAATGCGCGTGGACGGAGTTGGCTCGGGAATAGATACTTCGTCGAGCCGGCGGGAAATGTACTTGTCCCGAGACTCTACCGAGTCTCTCGATCCTATCGAGAAATCCATGCCGGTTTTTTGTTCTAGGGTAACCCTTTTATGACACTTCTAACGACAAAATATGCGTATGGAACCATTTTTCAAGCGATATATTTCGTTTTTGTGTATATTTTGCAATAAAAAAACCCCCACCGATTTTCCATGTAAGGGCCAGGTAAGGGCCAGTATTTTGGGTCAGAATCTTGGACTAACAAGAAAGGTATCCCAGGTCGATCTCTCCGATTTTGATCTAACTCATATATGTTGTGGTACATTGAAAACTAAGCGACACGTATTTTTTTTTATCTGCCATTAAACACTTTAAGGGGGTGAAACCGCCCTCCAAAGTAAGGCATGTCAAGGGGCCATTTGACAGTTTCACCCACAAGGACATAATAATTTTTAACCAATCCGACTGCAAAAGTTTTCTCATAATGAGAAACGAAAAATGTAATTTTCTCGATTCAAAAAAAAAACAAGGGGGTGAGCCACCCCAAAATATTATTACATTAATGCCAAAAATGGGCAAATTCAGGTTAAAAAATCAGAAAAAAAAAAATATTTTACGTATGAACACAAAATAAAATTTACGTATTTTTGGATTTTCCCGAAAAAAAAAAAATGGCCTGGGTAACTACCCCTGAACGCTGTTTATCATGCCTGTACGCGAAAAATCGTCAAATTCAAGTCTAAAAATCTGAAAAAATGTATATCGCGTATGAACACGAAATAATATTGGCTTGTTTTTGGATCTTCCCGAAAACAAATATTGGCCGGGGTAACTACCCCTGAACGCTGTTTATCTTGCATATATGCGAAAAATGGTCAAATTCAAGCCTAAAAATCTGAAAAAAATGTATATTGCGTATGAACACGAAATAATATTGACTAGTTTTGGATCTCCCCGAATAAAAAATATTGGCAGGGGTAACTACCCCTGAACGCTGTTTATCTTGCCTGTACGCGAAAAATGGTCAAATTCAAGTCTAAAAATCTGAAAAAAAATGTATATTGCGTATGAATACAAAAGAATATTGACTTGTTTTCGCATTTTCCCGAAAAAAAAATTGGCCGGGGTAACTACCCCCGAACGCTGTTTATCTTGCGTGTATGCGAAAAATGGTCAAATCAACTCTAAATATCTGAACAAAAATATATATATATTGCGTATGAATCCAAAGGAAATTCGACGCGTCTTTGGTTTTTCCCGAAAAAAAATATTGGCCGAGGTAACTACACCTAAATGCTTCGAATTGCTCTAAACCCTTCGAAAACTCGAATTTATTATTTTTGCTTTTTTTTATCATTAACTTGAACATTTGTCTAAAATATCCTATGAAACTGTGTTGTTAGTTTAAATATTACAAAATATATGTGCGATACGTCTGCCTTGCAGATTCAGTATTTTGTATAAAATAAAATTCCTTACGAACACCTTTGAAACGTGTACGTAGAGTAAAAACCGTCCGAATGAATTTTGTTCATCGGGGGTAGTTGCCCCGGCCAATATTTTTTTTTCGGGAAGATCCAAAACAAGTCGATATTATTTGGTGTTCATACGCAATATACATTTTTTCAGATTTATAGACTTAAATTTGACCATTTTTCGCATACACGCACGATAAACAGCGTTCAGGGGTAGTTACCCCGGCCAATATTTGTTTTCGGGAAGATCTAAAAACGACGCAATATTCTTCCGTGTTCATATGCAATATACATTTTTTCAGATTTTTAGACTTGAATTTAACCATTTTTCGCGTTCAGGCAAGATAAACAGCGTTCAGGGGTAGTTACCCGGGCCAATATTTTTTTTTCGGGAAGATCCAAAATTAGTCAATATTATTTCGTGTTCATACGCAATATACATTTTTTCAGATTTTTAGACTTGAATTTGACCATTTTTCGCATACACGCAAGATAAACAGCGTTCAGGGGTAGTTATCCCGGCCAATATTTTTTTTCGGGAAGATCCAAAAACAAGGCAATAATCTTTCGTGTTTATATGCAAAATACATTTTTCAGATTGTTATACTTGAATTTCACCATTTTTCGTGTACAGGGAAGATAAACAGCGTTCAGGGGTAGTTACCCCGGCCAATATTTTTTTCGGGACGATCCAAAAACAAGTCAATATTATTTCGTGGTATACGCAATATACATTTTTTCAGATTTTTGAACTTGAATTTGACGATTTTTCGCATACACGCAAGATAAACAGCATTCAGGGGTAGTTTCGCCGGCCAATTTTTTTTTTTCGGGAAAATCCAAAAACACGTAAATATTATTCTGTTTTCATACGTGATATATATTTTTTCAGATTTTTTTACTTGAATTTGCCCATTTTTGGCATCAATGTAATAATATTTAGTGGTGGCTCACCTCCTTTTTTTTTTTTTTTAAATCGAGAAAATTACATTTTTCGTTTCTCATTATGAGAAAACTGTAGCCGTTGGATTGGTTAAAAAATATTATGTCCTTGTGGGTGAAACTGCCAAATGGCCTTTTGAAATGCCTTACTTTGGAGGGTATTTTCACCCCCTGAAAGCGTTTAATGCCAGATAAAAAAAAAATACGTGTCGCTTAGTTTTCGATGTACTACAACGTATATGAGTTAGATCAAAATCGGAGAGATCGACCTGGGATACCTTCTTTGTAAGAATGGATGTACATAAACACAAGATTTGGCCGAGGATTGGCAAAACTTTCGACCCATCATCGGCCTGGTGTTATCATTTCAAGCATAACTCATGCTTGGGTGTGTTGTCTATTCCAATGCTCGACGACATTTGTGCCAGACACGGGCAACGGCTGGGCCGATGGTACATGCACACATGGGTTGTTTTTACTGTGTACACCATCCGAGCCGGGCAATTGTTGTTACATTTTGTCTCTCCGTTTCGGGAATATATATTTTTTTTTTGACGTAGGAAACTGCACCTTGTCGTAAAATGATTATTCTTGTTGTTCAACGTACTGCACGAATATCAATCTTTTTCTTACTTGTAACAACAGTGCGAAGATAACCCACTGGTAATACTTGTGCTGCTTGACAAGAGGATGATAGCCATGACCATGCAAGTCGTTCTTGCTGTTCGTGACACCTGGATAAGGCACGGCCTGTCCGACAGTCATGTTGAACGCATGTATAAGACTGTAGGTTGTGTGAAGCCAGCAGAAGGTCTCGAGAACGACCTTGTCAACTGAACCAGAGCCCTCGCAATGAATAGGCGAGCCGGAAATGCTCTTACACGCAAGCGTGAGACAACCGCCCAATAGCAATGCTACAGTTACGCGATAATGAAGACGAAATATAAATGTGTCTTCCGACGCTCGTTGAACCTTGAACAAAGACCTTATAGACCCGAAGATGTCGATCATCTTCAACATAATGGGCATTTTTGTCGATTATGTGGTTGTTTTCGCAAGTATTTTTTGCACAGTCAACGAACCAGATGATTTTCAATCAGCTTTTGCAGAATTTCTTTGCCTCTCTCAATAATGTCGTCGACTAATCGTGTTGCTCGTCAATATCAGCAACCTCGTCCTAGAACCCATCTATACCGAGTATATAAAACACTTTTTCGATCTAGCCAATATGCTTACCCACGCCAATATGTTAACCAGTCTTTGTTATCACTTTAAAATTATTTACTTGACGCGGGACTATTTGGCAATAATATTATTTACGCGAGCACTACTGCCTCTACCCCAAGTGGGTCTTAGAGACGTCTTTTCGTGCCTCATAATTATTATGTTCATGAACTTCCAGTTTATTCCATCTAGTGACATCCCAATATCGCGAAAACGTATGTTCGGAACGTCAATGAATTCAATTACTTTTCCCATTGAGTCTTCGTAGGACAATCTTTCATGCTCAGCTCACAAGTTGTATCGTGAAAATTTCACTGAGGTTAGAAAACACTATTCGAGATCCCGACCAATTTTATTCTATTAATTCCACTAATGAGTTCACAAACTCAATTCTACAAATTTTTTCGTTTAAAATTTCAAACGACAACGATGTAGGTGATGAGAAATGTTGACTTTGCGTGTGCAACAGGAAGTATAACTAGCTATTCAAGACGGTAGGGAGATACGCGTTGGACACAAGCAAGCAGTTAGAAGACTGAACGGACTTGTGGGGCATCTCTTGGCCTCGACCAACCCCCCTTAACACATAACCCATATTATCTCCTCAGAGTCTCATTTTCTCATTTTTTTTCTCTCTCCCTCTCTCATGCTCAGTCGCTATTTAATATCCCGAGTAATAAGGTGCTGACGAGAATTAGAACTACCGTCAGACAATGTAATTCATAAGCATATCAAGGGAAAGCTATCGAAGTTCCCCTGCCACTTATTGAAATCTAAATAAGACGATGGAGTGGCAAAACTGGCAATCCTTCATGAAGTATTTGAGATATTGCATAGGATTTATCAGGAATGACTTGAATAGGAAATAAATAGGTACTAAGGAATTAACCAGGGCAGTCATAAGTTTTTTAGTAAAAAAATCTAACCGGTTATTATATTTAACTAATTGGGGAGACTCTTTTAAATTAATTTAATATCTAATAATTATCCGGAAATTTATTACTCGTCTCCCGGCGGTATTTTATGGGTCAGACTGCCGAATCCTATCACACACAGAGATAAAAATGAATATAGTTTCTCTTACAATTGGCAACAATCCATTGGGAATAGGAGTTCATATTCTGTTTGTCATGACTAATTGTAATTACTATATTGGGAAGTATATTTTTTCACATTCTAAAAATTTCACTCACAAACATCGACGAATTATACCGTTTCGAAGGTTTTTAGGGGCACAGTCACTTTTTTTATTTTTATATTTACCATTCGATGACTAAAGTGAATAATGTAGCTTGAAGTATATTCATTACATTCTTCTTAGTTTTTCAACGAAGTCGCAAATCCTTTCGTCGTCATAATTGCATCAAATTTTACTCATACATCGATCGTAAAAAATTTTTCCAATACTTTTCAATCGCTATATATGCTATATACCATGCGAATACTGTGCGATATTTGTATAAGCCGTTAACCAGTAGGCTATAAAATAGTGTGATGCATTATATGCGCCACGTAACACACACTTATCCGGATGCGCGATTCATTACGTTACCCACCCAACATGCACACACTTTCCATACGATCCTGGGACGATGCATTAGTAGATCGCGATCGTAGATGATAATATGTTATTTATGAAATTCGAAATAAATTCACGAAAAAAATGTTTCATCGATTTCTCAGAATATAACTATTGTTGTGAACCATAGAGAAGTATAGGGCTCATCAAAATATATAGAACTCATCGGATTATGACAAAATGATCTGCTTCGGGAAGTTATCAGATTATTGAAGTGAAACTTCTTAACGCGCGCTGGGAGTAAAATTTCAAAGCCGCGAAACACGAGCTAGCGGGACGAAAATCCGTCACGATATATACATGGCTAGGGCATACGAGTTATAGCGTATATATTTTTTTTTTTTTTTTTTTATTAATTTATATCCTCACGCCTTCTTCCCTTTCGGGGTTTTCAAGATGGCGCTCCTTCCCTCACCTCCCTTTCCATCCTTCCCTCATATCCACCTCCACCCTGGGTATCTGGTCCGGGTCAGTAACCAGACACCCAGGGCCCGTGCGGCCGCAGCCGACTTCCTATTCTGTAGCGCATTCACCATGGCACGCGTATTAGCACGTACCATGGGCCCCGGGAAACTGCGGAAAACCTGGGCCACTACAGTCGGTCCCGTGCTCGCCTCACGGCGTCGGAGCTACGTCACATCTTGACAGGAGAACGTAAACATGGACTACAGCTATATATATGTGACACACACCAGTAAATGTACTTGTGTATGCCCCATACATATATCTGGAGCTAGTCACGCCCATATTTTATTTTCTCCTGACAAGATTACGACACCGGGAATCGAACCCGGGACCTCCCGAGGCTCTGGCTAAGAGGCCAGCACGCTAGCCACCAGACCAAAGCCCCGGTTCGTTATAGCGTATATATATATATAGCTATTCAGTTCTCTTTCTCCGCTTTGTGCAGTGCTTCGTAGTCTCCCCACTCTGTTGTCAACCGCTTGCCGCTCGTAGTAGTACGGCTGTGTATTACCATATAGTCTATACTCTATAGGCCTTGTTTACACCGTTCGAAGATTTGATACGTACTACGTGAGTGCGAAAAGGACATCCGAGCGGATCTCTCTCTTGCACTCACGTAGTACGTATCAAATCTTCGAACGGTGTAAACAAGGCCACAGTCTATACTATGCTCTATACAGTCTATCTATACTATATACGTATTACAGAGCATATACAGACTATATACACTAAACTACCATACTATGCCAACTACCACAGCCTACGGCCTATGCCATATGATGAAATATATGTACACGCGCATGCGCGTCATATTGTAGGGAAGAGGAGAGCAGAATTCCGAAGACTGCATGTCGACAAATTGTTTGGAAACTCTTGATCAACAAATGATTCAATTTATACAACAAAGAGAAGGATTGTCGATATACTCTTTTAACTGCCAAAGTCTACGTGCGCACGCTACTAACGTATTGAATCCCGTTATGGAAAATTGCAATGTGGTAGTTTTTCATGAGACTTGGTTGCGTGAAGACGAGGAAATCAGTTTACCAAATTTTAACTGCATTATCCAGCGTAAAAGAAGTCATGTTCGGGCCGGAGGAGTCGCTATCTACCACAACAAAAATGATACCGTGAATGTCCTCTCACCACATATACGACTTTTCGCTGTACAGTCAACATCAAGGGCAGCTGTGGCAGAAGATGTCGGTGACATTTGCATTTCTGTGTGCCGTGCGTTAAATGGACAAAGCATAGTAATTGTGGGTGTCTACATAACTCCAAATTCACATATTAACGACATCATCGCATTTTTACATGGTTCATTATTGAGATACACTTGTGATGGTGGTAAACTTCTTCCTTAACGCGACGATCTGAAACCTCTCATACTAACTGGAGATTTCAATGTAAATTTTGCATCGGACTCTTCCATGAAATTAATAGAATTTTTACAACAGCAACTGAATTTACAAATGAGTAATGACCGCTATATTTCAACAAGATCAGGAACAACGATAGATGCTGTATTTTCTCGTTATATCGACACAATCGAGTCAAGAACGTATATATCGTATTTTAGTTACCATAAACCGATTGTATCCACTGTAGCTATTGCACCATCAGCACAAAATATACAGGCTATTGAAGCACCTAGTAATGTACAGATTACAGAAATAAATTAAAAATAATATTATCCAACCAGTATCATTGTATGTAATTCTATAAAAAAATCATTTCGATCCTTATCAAAATATTTAAATTTAATCCAGCGGTTTAAGTTTAAGAAGTATCACTTCTGATATGCGCACATAGTGCACACACATAGTTTTTTTATTCGAATTTTTTTTTTGCAAAATCGCCAGATTTATTACTAAAAAGTATCAGGAACTATAGAACCTGGCTACATGCGAACAGAACTCTATTTTTCTTTTGATATGCTAAAAATTGATCTGTTCAATTCACGGACACATGTCAGGACCTGTAGTTTGGTGTTCAGCTGTTAACGCGGTTAAATAAGGGCACTCATACACTGATTTTGAAAAATTTCGTGAGTTTCCTTCGATGAAAATACTCCTTTGGGACTTGGTCGGTGACCATTACCTAATGATTAGAAAAAAAAAAATAATTACCGGTTGCTGTAAGAAATTCCCGTATATATCCCGCATTTTCAAGGGAACTTTTAAAATCACGTATAATTCCCGGTTTTCCAGGAATTCCCGGTCGCTAGACATCCTATATACCTCGCTGACGAAATTGCTTTCACATTTATTTAATTCACTTATTTAATTCACATGTATTTAATGTCCTATTGAAACACCTATATATTGGTGCTTTCATATCACTAAACGTGGAGTACGTTTCAATATTATAATCTTGCAAAAGAGTTTCAATTCATTATCATAAAAATTCTTTGCTACGACCAACATGCAATGTTTTCTGTAAACGATCCTTCGTGAGTACAGATTTTATAGCGTTCGATACACATTTACCGTTCTTACTCTTTATAGATACAGCCCAACCAAACTTGGAAAATACATCGATAAATCGTCAGTGGGAATTTGTAGCCATTGTTATGTATCGCGTACGCCGACATATCCACAAGGTCTGCCAGCCAGGTTTCATCCAATTCACAAATATTCACGTGATGACGTGCATTATTTCGTCTAGCAGATCTGTAAAGCTTCTCCACTGTAAGATGTGATTGAGTTGCTGATCGAAAATATAGTCCACCCAGTGGGGATTCTAAATACGTTATGAAATTCATCCAAGTGACCATTACGGTTATCCGAAAATTGAATAGTGTGTTAGCGACTAAAATCACCGGAAGTTGTTAAGGTTTTTTTATTTGAAGGAAGTTGAGTGACCTAAAAACCATTACATTCAAATTAAATTTTGATGGAATTGTCCACCCGGAATCTTGAAACTCGCGAAAAAACACTCCCTGCTGTACAATATCAAAATAGTGGAACATATTCATGGATTAACATTTCTCTTGCGGCCCACTTTGTCTGCACTAAAGTTTCAATTTTTGGTAAAGTGCAGATTACACTGATAAACGAAATCGATTTCGAAAGTTCACTTTCTCATTATAAGACTCTTTTCGGTCGGAGAGGGTGCAGCCAGAACTTACGTCAAGCTTAAAATTTAAAAAAATTCCACCGTTGAACTGGGCTGCAAAACAATATTTTATTTATGAAATTTTTTCATTATTTCTGTTTTCTACGAATAACTTTTTTTAGAACCATCCAAGATTTTACATGCGCAATACGCAATGATTGAATCATGGAATTTTGTGAACCAAACTCAAATTAAGAGGCACGGTAGTGCCTCGAGACAAGTACATTTCCTCTCCTTTACCGACATGTCGAGAGGTACTACAGCCTCTTATACGCCACACATCTGGCTTATACACGGGAGTATATCTATATAACGAAACTTATTTTCCGAATTATTAATGAATTATACGGACTTAGGCAATGATATCAACACAAATATTTTTTGTTTTTTTTTCTCTTTCGATCGGTACCCAAATGAATGCCATAGCTATTGACATATGGCAGATATTGCATTTTATTATTTTCATTCGACGTACATCATCATCATCATTTTCTTTTTTTTTTTGTCTCCGCCACAAATTTTCGCACCGCCCGTGAATCTAACCGCAAATTCATCGCTCACCTGTCACACCAGGCTAAAAGGCTGAAATCACGTATGTCATGTTACGTATGATCTTTGGTTAACGAAGCTGCCTTCGTTGCTTCGGCATTTCCGAAAGTCGTTTACGCGATTTTTTTATCGTTACTTTGAGATGAAAGTTCAGAGGTTTTATTACGAAAGTGAAGCATAAAAATAAATTGAAAAAAAAAAAAACGAACAGTGGTAGAGTATTATTTTATCATTTTCGGACAGAACCGGTGAAAAAAAAAAATTATATACTTATATGTGCGTTCTCGTAGTGATATGACTCCCCATTTAGTAGTTATATTGGTGTATTTCGAAAAAAAAAATATTGATTATTAATTAAATAAAGTTTAAAGTATATTAATGAAACAGAATTGTGTTTTTTTCCACAAACATCAAAGTACATTCAGCATTTTTATTTTTAACATTGTTTATTTCATTTTAATTATTATTTAAATGATATTTAAATTCCAAGTGAACTTCATAAGTTCTTTGCATCGTGTAATTTCGATTGAATATTTTCTTTTTGTATCTCTTCCCTCTCTCAGGATCATCAGGACTTCAAAAGGTTCCGTGAGCATTGCTTGTTATCGATATGCCGGAGCTCTTCTAACGTTTTTTAATCCGCACACGATCTACGCCATCAACTCCGAGTATTCTATTTGACATCATACAAAGTCCCAGCTGCACTGCCTTATTATCACAGATTTCATCTGAATGCAAACCAGAGAAGCTCACACAATTCTAGACAGAAAAATAGTATGCGTCATCAACTAAACACAGAAAAATTAGTCACATCGCTAAGCCATCACAAAAAAATTTCCCCATACAGGGATTTGACCCAATAAATTTGGCCCGTATCTAACTTGATAAAAAGAAACTCGTTGCGCCATCAACTTACTACAATAAAACACAATGCACCACCAATTTGGAATAGAAAAATTCGACGCATCACCAACTCGACGCACAAAAAATCACCTACGGGCTATCTCGATGGAGATATACTCTCCCATGGTACAGTTTCACACAGCGAAAACTCTCATGCGGCGTAACTTGGTCCGCTTCAATTCTCAACCGACGCAACCATAGTCCGTTAGACTGTGTAGAGTTGGAGCGGGCCGAGCTGTGCCACGAAAGTTTCGCTGTGGCGAGTTACGCCAAGGGAGAATTTTTCTGTGTTGGCATGCCCTGGCAGCTTTTGCATGTCGAATTGGTGATGCATCGAGTTTTTCCGTGTTGAATTGGCAATATGTCCAGTTTAATTGGAGCAAGCCGATGGTGCATTGGGTTTTTCTGCACCAATTTAATTATAGGCTGAGTTTGTCTGAGTTATGTCGCTTCATGGGATTTTTTTTGTTTTACAGTGCAATGTGCCGAATTTTTCTGTGTTCAGTTAATTATGTGTGCGACTTTTATGAGCAGAATTACGTGGGTCGGGTTGAGTCTGCATTTAGTTGGTATCTGTACAAACAAAGCTTTACCATTCCATCGCTAAGAAAAAAAAAACATAAAGCTCAATATTATAAACAGACTATCGAAAAGCGATGCCTATGATTTTATATCTTAGCGATGGTGCATTGTATCAAGAATCAAATACTCAAAGTTGTTCGGATAGGTCATGCGAGTATTCTCAAAAATCGGGATACCTCATTGATAACATGTTGTACGCATGGAACATTCTGAAGTTTGCTAAGCTTATTAAGGGGGTCAGGTACCGAAAATTTCACATCCAGAACCTCTAACGGTAGAGACTGGCTGATTTTTGTCTTGATATCATTTCTCATATCAAAATACCTCATGAAATTTAGAAAAATTAATTTTTTCCCTATTTTCAAAATAATTTTTTTCGACACCGTTGATATATCGAAAATCCCATCTGCTAGATTATTCATTGTGATAAGTGTTGTTATATAATTTCGTCCAGGTAAAGTTTTATTACTTGATCATATCGAAGAATTTTTTTTATTCAGGCCATGGAATCCATTTTCTTCTTATTATATTCTACCAATTAATTTATCACACATTTGGACATTGTTGTGCCATTAATGATGTTGAAATTTGCATCGTTGGAATGCAACGAAAATAGGTTTTTTTTTATTTAAAAAAAAAATCATTTCCAGTATTTCTGACGCTTTTCTGGCATATTTAGGCCCCAGATCGCAAAAAAAAACCGAAAATAAGGTTTAAACGTTTTTTGACTTCGAGACAATACTGGAAATGATTTTTTAAAAACTTTTTTCGTGAATGGTGATGAATGGCGAATTTTCAAATGGTAAACCAATGTAACTTTTCCCTACGGGTTGTCCTGCGTGGTGCGAACGGATCTTCAGATTTTAACAAAACAGAAAGGCATTACTCGGATATCGGGTGAAAATTTAAAAATAATCGATTATCACTTTTTCGGGTCTCATTAGTCAAAGTTATGCACTAGCGACAGTTTATAGGCCATTCCAACTCTCTCTTGTTTTATGCGTGCCCCATTGATCGCGCGCCACCGCGCCTACTCTCCGTCACCAGTTGCCATAGATGCACATTAAATGTAAATTAAATGAAAAATCGAATTTTGCACATTAGAAAGAATCTTCTTTCAAGCAAAATGAGACCCTGAACTTTGCGGGTAGTCGAAAATGGAACATCATGTAAGTCTGCCGAAGTGAACGCCAAACAAATATTACAAATTTGAAAGAATTACTTTATTTCGGTATGTTTCAATCCCCCCAAAAAACACCATAAATTGTGTACAAAAAGTTGAGACAAGTACATTTCCTTGCATCGATTTATCTTTCCTTACAAAAATATGTCAAACATAAATAGTTGTAAAATAAATCCTCACAAAAAGTTCTCAAATAAATTCAAATCATCCAACTCACAGTTGCCAAGTACATCCAACATTTTTATTGTTTCTATTATTTATTAACCATTTATAAGTAGGTCACAACGCCCGAAAACGTCTTGAAACGGGACTTAGGGACTTAATCTAAAAATGGATTGTTTGAAAAATTTTTATTGAAAAAAATTCGGATTGAAAAAAAAATTCGAACGAACTACTTGGCGAGTTATGTAAAATGACTGTACGGACTACCTGTTACGAACTCGCCAAGTACTTCGTTCGAATTTTTTTTTCAATGCGAATTTTTTTTCAACAAAATCTTCAAACATTAAATTTTTAGATTAAGTCCCTACGTCCCGTTTCAAGACGTTTTCGAGCGTTGTGACTTACGTATAAACGGTTAATAAACAATGTAAACAATAAAGATGCTGGATGTACTTGGCAACTGTGAGTTAGACGATTTGAATTTATTTGAGAACTTTTTGTGAAGATTTATTTTACACATATTTATGTTTGTCATATTTTTGTAAGGATAGACAAAACGACGCAATGAAATGTACTCGTCTTAACTTTTTGTACA
This sequence comes from Rhorus exstirpatorius, assembly GCA_963564615.1. Taxonomy (NCBI): domain Eukaryota; kingdom Metazoa; phylum Arthropoda; class Insecta; order Hymenoptera; family Ichneumonidae; genus Rhorus; species Rhorus exstirpatorius. Next base: position 3,854,208 of record OY751320.1, read on the forward strand.
CCATTTATGGTGTTTTTTTGGGGGGTATGTATGTATACCCCTGAAATTAGAAGTATTTCAGTGACGTATACAAAACAACGGTAAAGCGCGGAGAAGCTATTCCCCTCCAAATTAAGGGAAAAGAAAAGTTAAAGAGGGCAAACTTACGGGAGGAGCACTGTAACTCAAAAAATAGCGTCACCGTACATTACCATTTGCGAATTTCAAACAACCAATTGTCTAAAAAGTTAGGAAAAATTAATGCGTAGGGCCCCCTTGGTAAATTAACATTGTAAATAAAAATGCGTATGTAATAAATAACTTACGACTTTGGCACGAGGCACAGGACGCACGATGCTCACAGTTAACTCACGCTTTTTCTATATGCGTGGAACTCCGCCTCTCTCAGGTCATTGCCCCGATCCATCTCTCTTGCTTTCTCTCCTTTCTTAGTGAGCACACATATATGAAATACAAATGTGTATTACTATCACTTATTCACATCTTTATACACCATAGTCCCGCCGTGCTCAGAAAGGGAAACCGAAGAACCACACAAAGCGGAGACGAAGAAAAGGATCGCTATGTATAAGCTATACGACTTATAATCTCTCCCAAAGTATATCATTCGTCTCTTTTGCGTCACGAAATCTGACAGTTTTTCGCGACGGACCTTGAAAATTTACTCTTAATGTGTTAAAGTTTCACTGCAAAAAAATTCTTACATAATTGTTCGTGTCCTGTAAAAAATCTTTTTAGTCAATAAATTTTTTCCTGATAACAAAAAATATGAACTTTAAACAAATGTCTTTTCATACATGTAGTAATAGTAATTGAGATCGCTTTAGATATCGATTACGTACAATTCTCGTGCTATAGAAAACTACTAAAAATGCTGTGCAAAACCTTGGCGTGAACATTTTAGGAGGTTTCTCTGGTGTTTGCGCAACAAGTCGTCTGAGGGCGGTTATTATGCTTATATTATGATTCGAGTAGCTCCTATATAACAGACGAAGGAAAAAGTAATTATTATTTCCACCAGTTCTGAAGACCTCGAAAAACTTACCTGTCGATCGTTCGATGAACTAGCAATTTTTACCAAGTTCAGACCTGCAGATGATACTTATTATTTTTCCTACGTTTAGAACTCTCAGAACTTCTCTGTCGATCTCACGATACACTGGATAATCGTGATATCGCAGATATTGTTATAATCGGGTCATCTTCTATTGCAAATCAACATCATAATAATTCACTGGTTTTGGAAATCGATTTACTCTAATTTTAAATAACAATTCTACAGTAACACAATTTACTTCGTAGAAAAAAGTTTTTCTACGACAAAAGTCGTTCGACTTTCATTCATGGCTTCAAATTTCCGTCAATTTTTACAAAGTTAAAAAAAGTAAATTGAAAAATGGAAAATCGTTTTCTCGCGAAAAAATAGTTTTTTTCCCCATTTTTCAAGAGAAAAATTAGTAGATGAAGAGGTCACAACATTTGTTGACATATTTTTTCTTTCCTAAAAGTCATGTAATACAACACCAATTTCATATAACCTACTTTTTTCGTACGATTAATAGTCTTTGAGATTTTTTAGTGAAATTAAAAAAAATTAAATAATTTTCGCTCAATTCCGAAAATTCTGTTAGCAACAAAAATAAAAATAAAAAAAAAACACAACATACGTAAGCTCTTATTTTGAGAGTAGAACATTTTAAAATAAGTTTGAATCACTGAAAAATATTGCGGTATTCAAAATGTAAATCTCAGAAGGCCCCATATGTACATAAATTAATACTCATGAATTGTTAATTCATTAAACCATGAAATTTAATTATAATGAGAAAACCATACAAAAATAGCAATATGCAATATGTGCCTTAGGCTATTTTAATTTATTTGGCAACTTTTTGTAAGGACTTTTTGTAGAATTATGTATGTAAATGTATGTCAGTCCTTTTCTGTTCGAGTAACGGCGTTTTTTGTTACGATATTACTTCAGTTCCCGTATTTCGATACATGTATATAGAAGATAAATAATATTGGCTTGAAACTTAATCGTTAATTTACCGTATTCTAATAATCACGGTAATGAAAACTTGTTTTAGTTGCATATACGAGATTTTGGAAATTTATTTTAAAAATACTAATTAAGGGAAGATATCAGTGTGACAGGCTGAAAAATAAGGTATTTTTTGGGAATTTTTTTTGAAAAAACGGCTCGAGCAAATTATTTGGGATTTTGTGTATTTATTATTAAAGCATTGAAGTATACAAGGAATTTTTATTTTTATTTTTAGTACATTTTATAAAGCAGAGGAGTGGTCGCAAAATGGCGTCCCAAAAAAAAACTTCCCGACTGTTGACTACATAAGTGCCACAGCAAGCATCTGAAATAAAAAATTCAAGAAGATTATCAAATTATAATAGTATAAATATCGAAGCATCGTAGGAAATATAAAAATTTTGATTCGAAAAAAAATGGCGGCCATTTAAAAAAAAATCGAATTTTACACAAAAAATTTGCAGTAACTTATGAATAAAAAAAAAGTAAAAAATTTTTTAAAAACTCTACGATACGACGATAGCGATAAGTTTTCTGAAGAGAATCCTTTTTGAATGAAGTCGATTTGACTAAATTTGACAGAGTTATGCTGTCAACCAGGTCAAAAAACATGGTTTCGAGAAAAACGCATTTAAAGTTTTGAGAGGATAAAATTGAATGATGTAACTAAAATATTGATATAAAACAAGTTCTTACCGATTAGTCTGCTATCCCTGGACTATCTATTTAAGCAAAAAAAAATCGATTTTTTTTTATCACACTGATATTCCCCCTTGAAGATAATTAGAATACTGGAACATTGAAACTATTTAAATTTTTTTACGCTCGGCTTAGCTGTGGCGATGTGTTCCATTTTCAACTTTTCATGAAGTTTAGTGTACAATGATGAGTCAAACTAGCTTGGCAAGGTCTCATTCTTCTTATAAAAAGTTTATTTCCCGTCTAAGAATGTAAATTTCCGTTCGAAGCTTTTGCCCAGAAGTTACAGAAGAAAATTGGAAAAATGTTTTTGCGTAGATAAATATTAAACAGAATAGCGAAAACACCTTCCGCACTAGTTTTAAGGTAGTTCTATCGTTTTGACTCCCGACAATTTTTTTAAAATTTTTCACGTGCATTATATATAGTATACTTTTCTGAACACGTGTAAAATTTCAAAGAGACTGCATGACTATTTCAAATTTGAGATAACTACTGTTAATACGAGCAACTCTTTATATGTCCACACCGAATGCATGCCAATGATCTGCTTTCCCGTAGGAAAAAGTTACATTGCTTACCATTGGCGCCTCAATGGAACTTCAATGGCAACATCACTCAAACCAATGGTACTGAATGTCAAAGTCGTGCATGTATGGCAAAATTCAACTTGCAAAAGTAAAGTGTAATGGCAATAACTGCACCATTCGAGTACCATTTGAATGGAATTATGAAAACTCTATTGTTGAATGGTAATGCCTAGTGGAACTATAATTGTGCTATTGGTTTGCCAATGGAATATGGATCTACAATATCCCATACAGCACAAAGTTGTCTGAAAGATGTCCAAGAGATGGCAAGTTTTCCGCAATGTCATCTTTTAGTGATAGCGTAAAGTCGACTAAAGGATGACGAAAAAACGTCTTATGTCCCACTTTCTGCTGTCTTATAGCCTTAACTAAAAGATGTCTTATAGACACGACTAAAAGATGTCTTATAGACACGAATAAAAGATATCTTTAAGCTATGACTAAAAGACGGCTAAAATGAGGTATCTTTTCGTCACCTTCTTTCCGATTCTGTTTCTCTGACAGATGTAACATAAATTTCAACAACCAAAATTTAACTCAACGGCGTTTATCTTTTATTAGGAATACATAGAAAAATATTTTGGATAACTTTTTAAGTTTTTATTTTTGTTTTTAAGTTTGGCGTCCCAATTTAAGGTGATAACGATATCTGTTTCCAGCTCGACGAAGCCACTCGCTGAAAGTATGGGTCAAAGCGCTTTGTGTTGCCGTGTTATGTTCGTTCAATACAGCTCCTAGATAATGAAACCGATTCATGGTAAAATCAATCAACGTTGCCGAACAATGTTACATTCAAGTAAATTGCCAAAAATTGGTAGCATACCAATAATAATATTGGCATATGTCGTATCTTTGATGCCCCTTGTCGCCCGTTGCCCGTCCCATGTTCACTTCTTCCCCAGTAAGTTAGTCATCGTCATAACGAGAGCATTGGTAACATGTCCTTCGCCTGTTTTTCCACCAACCTTGCGAACTTTGGATTGCCGTAAGAATGTGAAATCATTATTGCATGTCATATATCCATGCACACATTAAAAATTACTTTAAACTTACAAATTTCTTTCGTAGCTCTCTATCTTCTGTTAATTCGTTAGTGAATTTGACGAAATCTTTAATAGAGTTCAGAGAGAATTCTGGTAGTGAATCATTCGAGTCTTCGATTGCAACCGCACGATCATCACTATCAAGTTTTTCCCATACTTGGGAAATTTTTTCCATACTTGGGAAAAAAAATTTCCCTTACTTGGGAAAAATAATTTTTTTCACGTATGGCAAACAATCCCAAGTAAGTGGAAAAAAATTGTCCTGAGATTTACAAGTATTTTCGAGCATCTGGCTAGCAAAAGTTATGCTACGAGTTGATAAGGTCTTTTCAAAAAATGTTTCGGGGACGATTTCTGAATTTGTTGTAATCTATAATTTCCCCATACTCGGAAAATTTTCCTCGACCTTGGGAAATTTTTTCCATACAGGGAAATAATATTTTTCCCAAGTAGGAAATTTTGGAGTAAAATATAATTTTCCCATACTTGGAAAATTTTTCATACATGGGAAAAAATATTTTTCCCAAATGGGAAATGTTTCCCATACTTGGGAAAAAATATTTTTCCCAACTATGGGAAAAAAATTGGCCTGAGATTTCAAAGTATTTTCGTGCATCTGGCTGTTAAAAATTAGGCTACGAGTTAAAAGGTCGTTTCAAAAAATAATTCCGGGACTATTTTCAAATTTGGAGTAAAATATCATTTTCCCATACTTGAGAAATTTTTCCCATACTTGGGAAAAAATATTTCCCATACTTGGGTAATTTGTATCATACTTGGGAAAATACATTTTTTCCACGCATGGGAAAAAATTCCAAGTATGTGGAACAAAAATTGGGTTGAGATTTAAAAGTATTTCCGAGCATCTGACCAGCAGAAAGTATGCTACGAATTGAAAAGGTCGTTTCAAAAAATGATTCGGAGACGATTTCCAAATTTGGAGTAAAATTTAATTTTCCCATACTTGGAAAAAACATTTCCCATAGTTGGGAAATTTTTCCATACGTGGGAAAAATTATTATGTAATTAAATATTTAATTAATCTTCTGAACCGGAATCATAACCCGCCTGTACAATGAGTTTTTTTTCTAATAATTCGAGACTATCCTGGACACATTTGCCGTTTAGAATTTCGCGAAAAAATGTTTCCGGCGACTGCCTAGAGAAGATGCAATTTTTTTCAGTTCTCCGCCTTTTTATTATTTTTGGTCCTATAATAAAAGGATTTTGTCGAAATTTTTTTTTTTAAATACCAACATTTGAAAAAGCCACCATCATAAATAATTAGCAAATTTTTTTATCGATTTTTACTCATCATTGCGAAAAAATTATTTTCCAGCTTATTATCGTCATTTGTTTTTATTCTCATAAGCTGGGCCATCGCGACAAGCATGAACATTGCCGCACGCCTAGCGTTTATTTGTTTCTCTCTCGTGCGTCCGTGTGGTGTTCAACGGTGTGGGTGTGCGAGCGTTTTGTTTCACGAACCCCGCTTCTACCGACGCCGTCCCCTCCACTATCTCAACTTTTTTAAATTTCTCTTCGATCGAGCGCTCATTGGTCGACGTTGGTCGATTTTAAATCGCTAATAACTCCACCAAATTTGATTTCACAAAATTTTCGAAAAGGACTTTTCTGCTCCGTTTTCGACGCCTGACACGGTCCTTATAATGTGATCAGTAGGTTAGTATACACCCTGTATGTACGTGAATAGCATACATGTACAGGCACCCACAGCATTGATACCTCATCGAATACTGGACAGTAACTTTAAAACGTCCAAAATTGGATCGCTCATCTTACTGAAAAATCAGCATTTCTATACATTATATATGATAAGAGAATCAAGGCGATGGAGAAAAGAGTAAGACGTCTCGTATAGCATGAACCTTGTCCAACGATCAATGGCGTCAAGGCATATGTCTCAAATCCCGGCTCCCCACCCCCCTGCCATTTCTACTTTCACCCCACGATCGAACGTTGCGACCCTCAGCCTATGTACCGCCACTACCCAAGAGCTTCAAGTTAATGTGCTTAGGGTTTCTTTCTTGGCAATGAACTAGATATAAGCCTTTGTAAGCAAGGAAGTAAAATGCAAATCCCTAGTGCCACATATCCGCGATACGAAATCGTACATTGGGAATTTCCCGACGATGAATGACATGCAACGAGGGCAACATATATACCATCGTCTAGTTCAATTCTTTTCTGGTTCGCCAAAAATACAATTTTTCGATCCTAACTTTTCAGAATAAGGTTTCATAAGATACGTATTTCACAAAGGTGCATGTAAAATAATGACATTTTTTTAAATGTCTTATTCGCGTATGCAAGTGGCTCAAGGATTGAAAGTCTTTCTTTACTTTCGTATAAACGGAAATCCTGATAGCGAGAAATGTGTCCCTAAAAAGAGTCAAATGGGTACAGGCCAAATGAAAAAATGAACTGAAATTTGAGAGCTGCATCGATTTAGCCCAATTGATGCTGGAATTGATTTTACACTTTTGCAAATAACTGGATCATAAAATAAGAGTTTGAGTGAATGAATCGTTATTCGAATTGCCAATTGCCTTGGCCAAAGTTGGCACAGTCCCCGCGTTAAAGTTATATTGTTCATACGGCCTGTGCTCATGTATAACTATTTTAAGGCATATGGGCATCTGTCATAAACCTTTAACTTTAAAAAAAAACATAAATTGTGTTGCATATATACGTAATTTTTTGTATGACATACTAAAACCATAAAGAAGCAGCATCTATCCATGTACAATACGTAATTTTAGGGGGGCATGAGATAAAAATTCATAGTAAATTTATAGTTAATAAATTTTATATTCATTATATTTTTTTGCTGGAACTGTTCATTTTTATTCATAATTTTTTTTTTTGTATACCAAAACCATCAACGAGTAGTACTTGACCTTTTACAACACATAATATGAGGGAAAAATAAAATAAAAATTCACAAAAAATCTTACGTTTACAGACTTTATTTTCATATATTGTGCCGAAACTGATTATTTTTGCTTGCTAGTATTCGCTCACTTTACTTTATGTGGTTGTGCCTTGAATTTTTATATTTTTTAATTTTGAAGTAAGACGATTCGATTTTCTGTTTATTCGTATCGGATGAGCGGGCAAGTTTTCGAGTGGTATAGTTGCCAAGGGTGTCACCGTCGCAAGAGGGAATTTGAAAGAACTGGGCGACAGTTGAAAGTTTTTGCCCGGTGGACAAATCATACATGGGATACAAGATAAATGGCTCATGTAGAGGGTATCATGAATATGTCTCCCAGACAAGTTGAAAGACTTGCTAAGGTGTTGGGACTGCTTTGAGATCTTGAAGAATCAAAAGATCAACTTTCTGTATGTCTTCTTCAAGAACTAAAAACATTTTTATCTTCGCTTCCTCTTGAGAAAATACAACTGTAATCATATCTTCGGCGCATACTACGTCTATTCCGCGAGCTACAGCTTAATCACATGTACTTTTGACGGTTCCTCCACTGCTGTCAGCATAACTCTTTCCGAGACCAGGTGTAAAAAAGTTCCACGTCGCTGTCTTTAAGCCGAGTTCCTAGCAGTAGTGGAGAAACAGAAAAAAGTTTGGTTTATTCTTGTACTGTGTACTAGAGCCATTATTTTGCAAATGAATAGTGTGCAAATCAGGGGCACCAGATTTCATAAGATGGATAATCGGTTTCAAATCCACCAAAATTGAAGATTTACCATTTCACAAGCAATTTCAAACCGTCAAAAATGAAGAACATTTCATTGCGCCTGTCGATTCTTCTTTAAAAAAAAAAACTCTACTATGCAGCGAAACCTCTGTTTCTACGAGGCTCCGTAATGCACACTTTGTATTTTACTGGCATACTTGCAGTCTTAGCCTTCGTTCTCAGAAAAATCTATGACTAGCATCATTTAGTTTTGTCTAAGATTATGCCGGATGTTTTCAAAAGCTTTATGATGGTGTCCAGTATCGTACACGTGTTTCAGAGAAAGTGGAGTGCGTGAATTGAGTTCGGTTACCATTTCAGAAGCTGCACAGGTAACTAGTTTTTGACATTATCTTTACATGATATGTTAAGCCTTTTGCACCCAATGTATCTATTTTCGTAGTTTGCCATTGGTAATGCCACGATGGATTCGAATCATCGGGTACAATAATCGTTCTGTTATACAAAAATCGCACTCTCTGGTCCATGCACTCCTTCCTACAAGGATTGCAGCACATCGAAGTGGTACACTTTCGGGTGCTCTTACTCGGTAAAATTTTCAACGACTCTAATATCTGGAGCAAAAAATCAATATTAGCGTGACCTTTGCAAAGGCACGTGTCTCGAGAAGAAGCTGAGCGTTTTACTACATAAAATGGTTTTAAGCGGAAAAATATTGAGCGAGACATTTTTACACCTGATTCCGTACAGTATTTTCTGTGCAAATTATCCATAGTGTCCAATAAAAACCTTTTCCGAAACGATTTCCCATGTTTAGTAACGCAATCTTTTGCTGCGAGTGCATTAGCTGAGTTCACATCCTTTTCAAAAAATTTTGCAACACTATCTGCTAGCGTTTAGTGTAAAACCGCCTTCTTGTTACGACATCTCATTATATTGATCGCCTTCGTCGCAGTGTTTCCGTTGAAAGTATGGACTGACTAGGATGGAAGCTTGTCGCATTAGTCAATATTTTTTCAAAAATTTTCCGCAAAGTTTTGTGCGAAAACAGATTTTTCTCGCTCAGTACTCATCTGAATTTTCTGCAGAGCTAACTGGTGCATAAAAGATTCGCAGTATAGCAAACGTTTCTTGACAGCCGCGGTTCCTTCTTGAGTAGTCTTCTTAACCATTTAATGAGGCGTCAAAGAAATGGTATCGTCTACAGATTTTTTCAGTCTGAAGTATCGAGTCTTCCATTTGTTAGTCAATTTACCTTGCTTGGATAGTTCGTTATGTAAACGCGACTATTGTTCTACGTTGTTTTAGTTCGCGATTTATCGTAGCTTGAATTGTTGAAGACACGTTTTAGATATATTTCTAATTTTTACAAAACCTCCGGCTTTTTGTGATCGTTCGTTGCGTTCATATTCACAATTTTTTTTGCGAGAGACACGTTGTTGTTGATGAGTCTTATCAGCAATTTTTCAGATTGATTTTTTTAATGATGACTTGGTTTTTCTCGCTCTTACGGTTGCACCGTGTCGTAATTTTATTCGGAATTTTGTTCCTCGTGTTCCTCTTCAATACGAATGCGCGTTGAAACACATTGTTCACCACCAGCGTAATTTTTTTCAGCTGACATCGAGAGAATCTCAGGAGCGACTAGGATAGGTGGGATATCAAGAAGTTCATTACTAGAAATGTAGGTATGCGTAAAATGAAATAGACATAATTATTAGTCAGCAATGTGGAAATTACAGTTTCCTTTATGAGAAGCGACGTTCTTGGTCCAAAGTTCTCTGGCAGTAGGCTGCTTATAGCCTTGTCCGTTTGTACTGGCTGGTGAAGTCTATAAGTTAAAGTCGTACCCGATGTCTCGTTCATGAGGCCGGGTCTTTCTTTGCGCGATGGCTTGCGTTTTTTTCTTTCTTTTTTCAGAAACTCAACTTCATTTTATTCTCGTTGCCTTTTTTTTCTTCCAGCTTTCTTTTGTGTCCTACTGATTCCGTTCAGACAGACAACCGATCTGATCGTGATGCCAGGAGGACAGTAGAGAATAGCAAATGAAAAAGACAGTAGATCAGAATTGGGTATTTATTCAAACGACAAAATTTTAAAATTGATTGAAATTTGAATTTTTTAAAATATTTTGTGGTGACTTGAGGTAGGTGATTAAATAACGGATGAGGCCATATACATATCAGAACAGTGTTGCTTTATTGTTCGCTCCCAACTTGATACATTGATGGTCCGAGTCCAACTAACTGTATAGTCCGTTGACTCACACAATATTCTTCACGCTCATTCTATACCCGAAGGTGCGTGGCAGCACCTTACGGGCACGATATACCACATATTTTAATAATCCTCACTGATTTATGAATTCTGATGTATTTTTGGCCCAATTATTCACCACGTTCTCGTGAAAAATGATGCATTTCCATTTTGACATATTCGGACCTGACAATTTCACACATTTTGGCGTAGAAATCATTATTTTTTTGGTTACACGATAGTGCACATTTCTCACGGAGTAAGTCGTTGCATAAGTAATATATTCATGTTTAAGGGGGGACAGTACTGGAATTGGTTTTTTTTTGTTTGTATATGGATATTTTTCAAATCTTGACAACTTTTATGGAACTTTTGAACTAGAAACTGACCAAAACTCAGGGTGTGTAGGTCAAATATTTTGTGAGTTATGGCTATTTTTCTAATTATAAAGTATACTTCTTCAAAACGTTCTCTGCGCTATCGCAGAGGGTTGAAATTTGTTCCTCACACATATGCTACCATAATCTAAAAATTTGTGGAAGGAATTTTCAAATAGACTTTATTTGGCCATTCGAGCTATTACCAATGCAGAGGTATTTTTTAAAATTATAATTTGTCGTACATTATGTACCAGAAAATGAGTTCTATTGACACTACGCCAAATTCCTCCCACAAATTTGAAGATAATGTGCACTAGAATATGTGTTTCAAAGGGGAAAGTGATCAGACTGAAACCAATGCGCAGGAGATTTTTTGAATACCCAAAAATACAATTCCGAGATAAACGAGATTGAATGAATTTTTCTTGGAACAATTCCTAAGAAGCAAAAAGTGAATGGGAAAGGCTGAATTTTGTTCTGTGCAGATTCCCGACGGAAAGTAGTTGATATTGAAGTTTATTTATGGCTATTACAAGTTATCACCAGTGAAAAAATTGTACAACTCACAAGAAGAGAGGCGTACATCCGAATGATGGATTTAGTTCAAACTCCTCGAAGTTACTTCTTGGGGCCAAAAATGAAACCTATGCTGTTCAATTCAATCTCATAGGCCTTTCTTCTCTGTACGAGCCCAAATTTGTGCTAATATTATTGAGCGCTTCATCGATTACCTGCGATGATCCAATATATGTCATTCTAATTGAACCTAATCACTCATGTTGATAAAAAGCACCTGATTTACAATGAAAAAATTTTTCTGTTTTACACAATGAAATTATCACAAGTCTCATCTTTATAATTTACAATTTCTAGCAAGAGACGACACTGTCAAGTCTTTGTCACTGCATCGGATTATCAGGCTCCTTGACCGGCTTATCATTATACATTCATTCTGTAATATATTTATACAATATGCGGTAAGCTCATTTGATTAATATTCATAGCTTACAAATTTCAAACAAGTGTAACGTGTCGCCAGACCCATCTGACACTTGCGAACCAGCGATATCCAACATCAGTTTCACTATCACTTTATTGACAATATTGCAGATTCCGCGCATTACTACATATAAAACACGAAGCTTTGGGAAATTATCATATAAATTTGAGAAAAAATTAGAATTTTCTGTTTCAAAAGTTTTCTCAGGTTGTTGGCTGTTCATAGTAAATGATTCATATCGCGTTTGTATATATGTGAGAAAATCAATATTCTATAAATTCAGGAGTAAACATTGCTGTTCATTTCATGTTTCAGAAATCACATTTCATCATTGGTACTTGGTTCACGATTCTCGAATTGCTTTCGATACACAAATATAACCCGAATTTGCGAAAAGAAAGGTTATAACAGCAGGCAGCTGGCCGAAACACGACAGATCTTACTTTGTAATCCGCACACCAACTTGGCTGATGGCAGCACTATTGTTGCGGAAACGAAGGAAACGAGATAGCCGTACAACTTTTTTTTTTCTAATCGTTTGGTGATCGTTGGGTGAAGATTGGTGAACTAATGAAAACGTTCGGCGGTCAATATTTTTTTTTATAAATGAATAATCAAAATTTTAACGTATTGACCGCCAAACATTTGAATTAGGCCACCAATCATTATCAAACGAGTTTCTTTCAATTCCATCGTGACCGTAATTTTTTTATTAATCATTTAAAAGAAAAACTATTCACCGCTAAACATTTTCATTAGGCCACCAATCATCACCAAACGATTTCCCTTCAATATAATTAATTTGGAAATAAATTAGAAATGAAATAACGTCTTTATCGGGCAAGCTTGACAACACGTAGACATTTGACAGAAGTCGTATATCAAGCGTGTATCTTCCGATAAAAGCAATGAGTATAGGATAGGATAGAGTGGAAGCTACCGTAAGGCCGCAATGAGGATATACGAATTTCAGCCCCATCTGTGAAGTCGAACTCATGAACCATACAGAAAAGGCGGTAAAAGCGCCATGTATCGTATATACAATATATCCTAGGTATGCATGGTCTGTCCGGAAAGTAGTCGGACTGAATTTTTCCCGCCCAGGCAAAGCGACGAAGGGGGACCTTTTTGCATGGGTCAGGTAGTGGGGGGTCTTAGCTAAGCAGCGCACCGGTCTTCATTTGCCTTCGAGCCTTTTCGGCAGCGATGCCAGATGTACGGATTTTTCGGTAGATTTACTAATTACACGGATAGGCCGAGGATACACCGTCAGCTGCGGATATCTACGGATTTCTACTGGCAATGTTGTCGGATCGACGTTCCCGTGGTCGGGTGTCGGCGTTGCCGTTATGTTGTAGTTTACGGTTGACGATTGTGAATTGCGAGCGCGTGCAAACGAGAAAATAAATATACGTTATAATTTCCAGTTCGATGATCAAGGGTAAGTGAAATTTTCGAAAATATTGTACGTAAAATACGAAAAGTATATTACGATAATATATGTTACCTTTAATATTTATATCTATTTCTACTAATCGTAAGGTAAAAGACCCAAACGCCAAACATTTAAGGTTAGGGAAAAATTACTTTTCATTTAACACAAGTACCACATTGCATTGGATATGGCAAATAGAGGTTGAGTCTGAAGCCTAGTGTTAATGGAATGCACGTAAATAAAATTCGTAAAATATATTGTTATTTTGTTAGTTTATTCTTAATATCAGGCTCATAGTCGGTGTCCCATGAACCAACCAGTTAAGAGTGAACCTTACGCACTAACACATGTACACATGTACAAGCAATTTTGCGGGATGAATTCTCGAAGACGAGAGAATATTTTAGGAATTTTTTGTAATGAAATGATTCCTTATCCAAAAATGTCGTGGGTGAAATATCAGCGCACAACGTAATATTTTAAAACAATTTTTTCATTACTTTCTATTAAACTGTGATCCGTCGCTGATATTTCACCCACAACATTTTTGGATAGGGAATCATTTCATCACAAAACATTCCTAAAATATTCTCTCGTCTTCGAGAATTCATCCCGCGAAATTATTTGTACGTGGTACATTAACATGTGTTGGTGCTTAAGGTTCATTCTTAAGATCATCGATGTCCGGAAGTAGAGTACATGCGAAGTAAAAAAAATACATGTAAAATTTATATACCAGTATATAATCATTGTATTATCATTATATTAATGAAAAGACCAGAAGCCACCTCTCGTAGAGCTAGGTCGAGCGAAGCTTGGTTCTGTTATTTTCTCCCTGCCTTTGGCATGATGCAATATTTCTATGATAAAAATAGTACAATAAGAAGATTATTGGGACCAATGTAATTTTACATGCATTAAGATTCAATTTATTTCGATATTCACCATAATATATATTCTTTGACCAGAACAATAAAGTTAATGTTATGAAATATATGGAATTGCAACTGTCATATTCGCTACGCTACAACCGCAGCCACAACTATGAAAAAAGTTCTTCGATGCAAGTGTAGTGCAGCAAATTTCTCGTATTTTTAAGCTAACGAAAACTCAAGGAAATTTTCCATGTCTTCGCTTCATGCGTAAAGTCAGTTATAGATATGAAGTAATTATGAAAATATCTGTCCATAGTCGGAATTTGGGATATCGTCGACATTCGGGCCTTTTACCTTATATATTTTTGCATTTTTTAGTTCCGTTATTCAAACTGTCATTCATTTCAGTTTATTTGGAACATGGAAGAAGAAAAATCGCAACCTAGAAAAACGCGATATTCACAAAAATATCGACGAGAATGGGAAGACACATACATGTGAATCTCAAAAGTTGTAGGCCAAGATAACCACTTCTATTGCAAAGTGTGTAAAAAAGATTATACTGCCTGGTATCATCGATATAAGGAGACACGCAGCCACTGAGAAACATAAATCGAACGAAACCAGACTTCAAGGAAGTATTGAGAAAAGTTCATCTGACGCTGCGCTCAACGATAAAATCAAAAGAGGAGAATTGCGCATTGCTGGCTATGTAGCTGAGCACAATTTGCCATTCAAAGCAGTTGAACTTCTTCCGAAGTTAATAAGTGCAGTCGAACCCGATTCTGCAGTCCTCAAACAAATCACATGTGGACGAACGAAATGCAGTGGATTGATCAACGTGCTCGGAGTACATTCTTTCCACGCTTTAACAGAAAAATTGCAAACGTCACAATTTTCTCTGTTGGTTGATGAATCTACAGATAAAGGCTGTATAAAACATCTTGCCCTAGTTGTAAGGTTACGGGATAATTTACAAACTGTTGATGAATTTCTTACTCTCCTACCCGTGTCAGATGCGACGGCAAAAACACTCTTTTATGCTGTTGTAAATTTTTTCAATGAAAACTCAATTCCATATCAAGAAAATATGATCGGCTTCGCATCAGATGGTGCTAATGTTATGATGGGAGCCCATAACTCACTGGCAGCGCTTTTGAAAGCAGATATTCCGCATCTTTTTGTTATGAAATGCGTGTGTCATTCATTTGCGCTGTGTGCTTCTTATGCTTGTAAAAAAATTCCAGATTGCGTTGAATCATTACTCCACCAAGTTTACAACTATTTCAGGTTCAGCAACTGAAAAATTAATGATTTCAAAGAATTTCAAGAGTGACGTACAAGTCCACAATTTATTACGTCCAGCCCAAACGCGGTGGTTGTCATTAAATGCGGTTGTGAATCGTATATTAGAGCAATGGGATGCACTTAAATTATTTTTTATCGATGAAGTGGTGACTTTTCCGAAATGTGATTCAGCGCGGGCCATTCACAAATTGATGAATAATGAGTTCAATAAATTATACTTATTGTTCTTGCAATTTGTTCTGCCGCTTTTCACAAACTTGAACAAGCAAATTCAATCTGAAAGAACGAAAATTCACGAGCTTTCCCGAGAGGTTCAATCAGTTTGCAAGTGCCTGATGCGTACATTTGTAGATCATACCCATATTGAAAAATGTGATTCACTCCAATATGTTGTAACGGGACAGACTAGGCAGCCTACCGTTACAATATAGCATATTTCGACATCCATTGTTTACATCCATATTCGATCAATTTCGCGATTCCCCGAAATCCCAAAATAGAATCTCTCCTTCCGAGAAGCCCATGACGTCACCATCGTTCCGTGTGCAAAAGATCTAGAAGCTTGGCAAAATTGCCCTACTACAAAACCTTCGACCAATCAAATCACGGCGCCGGTTGTTCATGGAAAAGTATTTAAGATCCTGACGAGCAAGCCTCGTCCTCATTTTGATCAACGTTATCGGTGAGCATTATTCGTGTCAAGCGATTTCTTGACATTCTCTCTATACGACGTAATTTCGTCTACTTTCAATATCCACTTCGAGTCAACACTCATCGAGATTCTCAACGCATTCGTATCACATCGTGCCTCAAGAACTACGAACTGAATGACATCTGGCTACTTCATTTATATCGAATAGTCTTTTTTAAGACTCATCGAGATCATCGTTGATTCGTCCTTTTTAGGGCGAATCTATTATAACGTACTTGCTTGTCTTTCTAAAGACTAAGCAAATCATAACTCTCGTTCAATTGCTATTCAATAAAAGATTTCAGGTGATAGGGAGCCTGGTTTGCTTGAAGCCCCCGCACTGCGTCGGGAAGTTGGATAGTGAATCAGGTGATCGTCTCAGAATAATAACCTCGAGGTAGGGAACCGGATTCCTTGGAAAAACCCTCAGCACTGTGGCTGAGGGCGGGAACAAGGAAGAAGGCGCTTTGCGGAGAAAACCCTCCACGAGTGATAAGCTTCACTTATCCTCGTGTTAAATTATCATCATTCTTGAATCTTTCCGACCATCTGTCTATATCACGAATAAACGCCTTGAGAATTAATAGAATCATTTAAATTTGGGTGAGTGGCCTTCCACTCCCAGGACGCTGGATAAACGCATCAATTCAGTCAGCCGACAAAGAGATCTTAATTTTCGAAATAAAAAGGAAAATTGATTTTTGTGTTTCCAATCGCTTCCCGATTGGAAACACTGTGAAACTCGAGAAAATACACACACACTCACACACACGCATACACACTCAAACTTCAACGAACATTCACACGGGCAACCAGGCACAACAATAGAGAGACGTCGCGTCTCAGAGCACACCGAGTCTCAAAACATTACGTATAGTCTCGCGCCACATAACTCGCGAAGCGAGGCTATAACGACTGACGGACGAACGAGGACAATACGACGATTCGATTCAGACATACGAACGCAGACTGTTCCTTAGCATCTTAGATTCATTTTACATTGCAGTCCCAATTAATCACACCCATTCATTACCCGTTCAATTCCTTATTGCCCAGTTGCCGCTGGATTTAACTTTTGCGTGCCCCAAAGGAGACCTTGCTTCTCAAGGTGCTCCTCTCATTTAAGTGGCCCACTTTTTACGTGCCTATGATGACGGGTCACGTTATCCCCGGGTCATACATGACCAATGGGAAATACCGATAACAACCAATCTGAGGCAATCTCGAAAAACCAGTAAAATTTATCACATAGATTCGGCAAACCTCTCTCCTACATAAAACGTCACTGACCTCGGGCCCGTGTCGAACCTTCTGTTCGCCCGGACGAAACGACGGGACGACAGACGAACACAAAAAATCATAACATTACATAAAACAGAGTAAAAATCGTGAATTCCTTCAATATCAAAATTGGGGAATTTCACGAAACGTTTCAATGTACAATATAAAAATCCACGTTTTATAGTTCCACTGGATATAATATATGTAAGTTCCATCTTAACCGACTACCTAAATAATGATACAAACATCCCAGTTGCTGAAGTTGAGAAATTTAAAATCTCATGTTTTAATTTTTACATCGAGGCCTTAGATCAGATCATGTCTAGATTTCCTCTCAATCGTAAAGAGCTGCAAGAGATGAGCGCCATAATTCCAAGTAATATTGTTCAAAATAAAGTGCCCTTAATTGTGCCATTGGCCAGAGAATTCAGTCATGTAATTCGTTGTACTGAATGAAACACTATGGACATGGAATGGCAATTACTTCTGGCTGTGATTGACGACGATAAGGAAACATACAAAGAAATGACTAATTTTGACAGTTTCTGGAATCGTGTAAGTGCGATTCGAAACGCTGATCATGAGCCGAAATTTGTTTTGATAGTTAAGTTAGTCCACTTTATAAGTATACTACCGCATAGCAGTGCTGCAGTAGAACGCATCTTTTCCGCTGTAAATGTAAATAAAAATAAGTTACGAAACCGTTTATCAACGAGATCTTTAATTGGACTTATGCACACCAAAAGACTCTTTCATACTGTAAATTGTTTCAATTTTGAAATAACAAATGGAATGATTGAAAGTATGAAATCCTCTATTATCTATAAGAAGAAGAAAGATGTATATAGCAGTAGTGATGAGGACTAGCTGTATCACGACAACGCTTGAAATCTGATACCATACTGTATAACTTTTTTAGCACTATGGTAAATCCTGTGATAATATATGAACTGAAACTGTGATATCGCGAGTGATCTTAATAAATAGAGTCATTAGACTAATTCTTCAAATTGATTGGTACAAATTAGTGATATAGCTGGCTTCCTTAACGATGCTTTAGTATTATTATGTGATATTTTTTTTTCGATATAGATGATACTTGTGATTAATATTCCTTATGAAAATCGTAAAAATAAAGAAATTACTACCGTTTTTTATACGTACCCCTGATTTTTTTTTTATTACTCAAAACCCAATTTCCGCTGTTGTTTTTCACTTTTGTACGAATAATTTCACAAATTTACATTTGAAGCATATCAATTTATTTGATCCACAAAATAGCACCAACAGCTTCTGGAAGACTTCGACAAACCTTTTATTGCAAAGATAAATTTAATTTTATTACGTTATTCTTATGTATATGAATGACTCGATCCACGTCAAGCGGGAAACCTTTCTACGATCGCATGTTCTCTAAAATTATCGTATTTTTTTTTTAGATTCTCTAGATAAAATAACTGCGCGAAAATTTTTTTTGAACTTTAATGGTTCAGAAGCTTCAACGGGTTGAATTTTCGAAAAAACGACAAAAAAATCGGAATCGTTCTCTCCTTTAAACGTTAATATCTCCGGTTCCCTTTGTCGTACAGACGGCAGCGAAAACTCATTTTCAAGCTTTTGGATTGTACTTTCATTCCATCATCTTAAGGATGTATCGGACGTACCTTCCCAACCAAAAGTGTCTTTCGTCGACAATATTGCATACTTCATGATAAGATAAAAATCGGAAAAAATTCAACCACAATAAAGACGATAAGAAGATTAATTTTCAATAATAATAATGCCAAAAAGTTATCAACAAATTGTTTAAACAAAACATTGTTGGAAAATTTTTAGGGAAAGTTTTTTTTTGACACGTGAAATGAATCCGTTGATTTTTCTGACTGCACATGAATTTTTTAAACTTTTCTTATCATTTTGAAATTTCAGTTTTCGGAAATTTGTAATGGTTGTATTTACGAAACTATTCGTTCAATGCCCTGGAAACTTCTTAATTGTAGTATACAACGTTCTTACGAAAACATATTCAAAATTCACGATTTTTCCTTCATTTTTAAAAAATAAAAAATGTTCGAAAATCGAAATTTCAAAATGATAAGAAAATAAAAAAAAAAAAATTGATGTGCAGTCATAAAAATCAACGGATTCATTTCCCGTGTCAAAAAAAAAACTTTCCCTAAAAATTTGTTAAAGAATGTTTTGTTTAAACAATTTATTTATAACTTTTTGGCATTATTATTATTCAAAAGTAATCTTCTTATCGTCTCTATTGTGGTTGAATTTTTTTCCGATTTTTATCTTATCATAAAGTATGCAGTATTGTCGACGAAAGTCACTTTTGGTTGGGAAGGTACGTCCGATACATCCATAAATTCATCAAATAAACAATTTTCCATTTGTTATAAACATTTATTTTTTTTAACGTAATTTTCAAAATAATAATTCCCTTTGAAAATTTGAAAAACAATACAAGCGTGTTCCTTGATTCATTTTCTAAGAACCCTGAAAGTTAGAGAGAGTCGGTGCAGATTTATCGTATGTATATATACAGATTGTTCATCTATTTTTTTTATATGGTTGGTTTTTTTTTCAATTAAAACATAGAAAGAATGAAAGAGTAAAAGTAGGAAAAAAAAATTGTCACGAGTGGGAAACGAATTTGAGATCTCGAGACTGAAGACCCGATATCAATCCAACTTAGTCAAGGAGCATTTGTAATAATATAAAATTAAGATTCATTCATATTTATCGAGCTCGGCTTGGATTTATCGTAGTGTTTTATTGGGTTTATCACTATCTAACGGCATGTATAGCTCATTCAATTAACAGGGTATTTGTGATCGTGATTCCCCAGATTTTCTTTTTGTAATCCGAACAAATGCAGCGTACATATTGAGGTTAGATACGACGGGCATAGGCTGCTAGAAAGGGATCGACAATCTGTTTCCGTCTCTTTCCCACAGCGTGCATGATTCGATCGGAACGCCTCTTGTGGCCACAAGTTGATACAGACAGTGCTTAATAAGAAAATAACCCCCACTCCTAAATTCGAGCGAGGTTCCCGGACCTACGGATAAAAGCGGTGGGGGTATGTGGCATCGCTGCTTTGTGCAGGTAGATTTTAAAGTGAACCCCAGTCAAGGTGCCTCGTCACGTTTTGCGATGAACGCTTGAGCAGTGTTACGCGATAAAGTTTTGCTTCAAGCTCGGTTAAACCACGAGTGAAACCCATGAAATGATCAAGAGTGCTTACGATGATGATGCCATGAGTCGATCAAGTATTTTCGAGTGGCACAAGTTGTTTCGCGAAGGAAGAGAAAACGTTGAGGACGATCAACGCTCAGGACGCCCTTCAACAAGCAAAAGTGACGAGAACTTGTTGAAAGTAAAAAATCTTTTGAGCTCTGACCGCAGATTGAGTGTGCGGATAATATCTGAACTCTCAAATTTGCCAAAAAGTACTGTGCACGAAATTGTGACCGAAAACTTGGGAATGAGAAAAGTGTGTGCAAAATTGGTGCCGAAGACACCGCCCTCGCTGTCATGGACTACTTGGCTAAACATCGTATTCCAACAGTTTCCCAGCCACCCTACAGCCCAGATATTGCTCCCCCACCCGAGTCGAAATTTACGCCTCATTTAATACTCTTAGCATCCAACACATCCTCTTTATATCCCGTTTGCTCCTCGAACTCCTCTTTTGCACCTCCAAGTCCTCCAAAGTCGAAAATTAGCAACCATTGAAAGCCTCTTTTATGCTCTTCGAGCTCGAGCTCCTATTTAGGGCCTCCCAAGTCCTCTGGTTTCATGATTTAGCAACCATTTTGATACTCATAACGTCCGGCCCACTCTCGAGCTCTCATTTTGAACCTCGAAGTCCTCCAGAATCATAATTTTATACATTATATCAAATACTCATAACGCTCAGTGCAAATATATCTCTTACCTTTTTTATGCTGAATTTCGTAATAAACAATTTGACCGATTTAATTTTTTTATTTCGTTTGATTTTCATTAGCTTTGCACAGTTTCACCATTTGACACTGGACTATCACAACGCTAAAAAATCAAAGAAAAACAAACCAAATAAAAAAATTAAATCGGTCGAATTGTCTATTACGAAATGCTGCATAAAAAAGGTAAGAGGTATTTTTATTGTAAGATTTTTATTCAATTAATTATCTGGCCTCAAAGTATTTTACCTTCTCATTCATCATCTTTTTTTGCTTATAACTTTTTTATTATTAACTTTATCGCAA
Organism: Rhorus exstirpatorius; assembly: GCA_963564615.1. Lineage (NCBI taxonomy): Eukaryota > Metazoa > Arthropoda > Insecta > Hymenoptera > Ichneumonidae > Rhorus > Rhorus exstirpatorius. Next base: position 3,875,752 of record OY751320.1, read on the forward strand.
GAAGTTATGGACAATTTTATCAGGTACAAATAAGCTCTTTACAAAATTTTTGTCAGCTCCATGGTTACGGAGATAAATTTTAAAAAATATTTACACCCTTAACTTCAAGATGGCGGTCGTTCCTCACCTGTTAGAATCCCGGAAACTGAGTTTTACACTCATGGTCGATCCCCTACAAAATGAAAAAAAAAATCGCTATCTAATACCCAAAATACACAGAGGACCCTTTTTGAGGCACCATTTGACTGGACTAATACATGAGCATAAAAAACGCAGAAATCAGTACATGTGTAACAAAAAATATAGTGTGCACCATGCAAGGGGTAAGTGGGCTTTTTGACCTCGTGTGGTTGCAGTACTCGGTCTAAAAAGCCCACTTTACGCCCTTGATGCACAATATACTATTTCAGCAACACGTACAATTACATTTGCAATACGCGAAAAAATATTAAATATAATACTGAAATAGAAAATAGGAAAATAATTATAGCCAATGCCTCAACGTAGTATCGCCTTATTCACAGTCTTACATGTCTATATAAAAATTTTGATGCTGAAACCATACGTGGTTCTCGAGAAATATATTTAAGTGACGTGAAAAAGGTAAATTAATTATATAAATATTAAGGATTTTGTATACATTCTGTTCTATTCAGAATATGAAAATTCGAGATATCAATTTTCAAACTTTAGTTGCCTGCAGTCATTTTGAACTCAATTGTTAATTAACAGGTGAGTAAAATTTTCACTTACTATCACCTTGCAAATCGTCTCACAATCCCATATAACAATTTTCATTTTTGAACTCTACATGGATCTTGATAAATGTAATTGTTAACTGAAGTACCCTAAGTAAATTGATTACATGAATGTTGTATTTTTTTCTACACCATCCAGTCCTGCTCACACTTTCAATATTCCACAAATGAATTTTATAATTTCAGTTCACCTAGTTCTTATGAAACCCATTTGTTATTTAACAATTGAATAAATTTTTTCACTGTATATCACCTTTTTACTGAAGATCACGCTGTTCTATGCAACCCGGTGAGACAGCGCTTTTCCATTAGAACTTGTAGACTAATGTCATTTAAATACGAAAAAGTCATAAGGAAGCGATAGCGTAGTGGTAGCGTGTCAGTCGTTAGGTAGGTCGTTAGGTAGGTCTCAGTTAAAATCTCAGGTAGGAAAAAAATCAATTTCGACGGAATAACGTCCGGACTACGAAGCCGGAAACATTCGTAAAAAAAAAAAATTCCCAGAGCGTTAATTTTTTTAAAAATAATTATTTGAGGATCAGAAGTGCTGAATTCATGGATTGAAGGATAGTGGGTTCGAGTCCCGGTCGGTGACTTTTTTTTTTGAAAATGTGCAAGATTTTTAAAAATAATGGAACAGTATTAATTTAATTCATCGATGATTTTTAATTGCTAATTTATAGATAATAAACTATATTTATTATGGCAATTTGCCCTGACGGAAATCCAAACCAGGCCCGGGATAAAAGTGGAAAATTTCGACACGGGTACAGGCGGCCGAGTGTAAGCGAGGGTTTAATGAGGTTCTCGTAAGATCCTCATTTCAGCCTCGATAGGTGCGATTTGTCTGTTTTCTGCAAGTTTTAGGCGCTAAAGAGGATCTCATTTTCTATGCGATTTGATCCTCTCTAGGCACTCTCAAAACCTCGAAAAGAGGATGTTGGAGGTTCTAAAGGAGGAGGTAAATTTCGACTCGGGCAGACTTCTTTCCCTTTCCCCGACTCAAACGGGTTCTGAAAGGACGGCACTACGGCTCGGTTCCAGCCATTCAAGAGGCCGTGACGAGGGAGTTAAATTCCATTGCGGTTTCTGCCTTCGAGAGGGCCTTCCGTAATTGGCAGAGTCGCTGGCAAAGCTGTGTTGACGCAGAAGGGTCCTACTCTGAAAACTATTAAGCCGATGTACCGATTTCATCAATAAATTATTTTCAAAAAATTCAGTCCGACTACTTTCCGGACAGACCCTGTACTCTTTGAATAAAAGCAATATTTAAAAAAAATTACAGATGGGAAAAGTATATCACAAATTGATCATTGCACAAATTATTTACGACGCTGACGACCGATGGAGGCGTTAGTATAGCAAATATGACGCGAATAACGCTTTTTTTGTTTATGGGGCTCAAATCCACCTTAAAAAATTTTTTTTCACCACCATGATATTTTTTTATAGATGGAGGAAGGTTTCAAGGAAATTTTTCCGACAAAAACGATAAATCGATTTTTTAGTCATTTTGCTCGATTTTTTCAGTACTGTCCCCCTTTAATCGAGTGCACGTAATTGATTATTTTAGTGGCGTAATAGCGAGTAGTACCTGATATTTATTTTCGACACATTAATTTGCATCCATAAACCCGCAGATCACACAACAAAATACTGACTCTCCGATTAGACCAGGCAATAGAGCAGATAAAGAGTCATTCTGTGACAAAAGTGGTAGAAGAAAACGGCGAATGTGGGGGTGCGTGGGGTGGTCCGTGGATGATTCGTGATATGCTTTTGACTACCAAATATTATTACTTTTTTTTAATTTCCAAAAAACACCAAAAAAACGGTGTTTTTTAGTTTTTTGCTTGTAAAATCTGAACCAATGGTGCTATGCTGATACATCCAACATACAAATTGTAGGGAATGAAAAGACAAAGATAATGAGCGCTGGTGCAACTCAATCGAGTCATTATTACCGGAGAAAAACCGGGAAAATCAGCGTTTTGTCAAAAATTCATAACTCCGCCATTTTCAAAGTTGTAGCGCTGGCTTTTCGGGTAAAAGTAGTGGTTGATAGGTACTTTGAGTGTGCACAACCCGGACGTTGCCGCATCGATAGTTTTTGCGTAATTGCGATTTGAATTATTTTGGGCACTATTTTGCGGAAGGGCTAGATGCGTCGGAAGTTGTCCGATTTTAATTTTCAAAACGGATTTTGAAAGAAGAAGGTAAGTTCAAAAAGGGCATTTAAACTTTTTTTGTGACAATTCCAGATTACAGACAAACGTGTGAGGAATGCAAAAAAAAATTAAGAGCTTTTACCGTACAGTTTAGGAGAAAAAAAGTTACAAAATAAAGTTTCTTTGTGCCCGCGAATTTTGTCACGTGAGGATGAAATCGTCAAGGACGGGTTTGTGGGTGATTGTCAAGGTTGAGTATTACAAAACTCCAACTCGAGTATTACAAAATTACAGTCTAGTTTATTCGTGATAATGATGAATATTTGTTACAATGTAGTTCTTGATTATCTGCCTTGAGACCGACTTCTCTGTAACCAACTATAGCTTCCGCTCAGGACAGCTAGTAATAGTTAACAGCCCCGTTACCAACAGAATACTGCCTTTTTATATAATTACATGACCCGGCGTACGAATTTAGAGTCGGGCCAACCTCAGCGCAACGATGATCACCTGAGTTGGAACGTTGGTTCGACTTTGTTCGACAACGTCGGTTCGACGTCCAATAAACGTCGGCATGATAACATCGGCCCAACGTTACGCCCAAGGGTCGGGCCTACGTTGATGCAACGTCAGGCCAACGTCGATTGTAACTTCGGGTCTACGTCGATTGCAACGTTGGCCCTATGTTCATGCCAGGGTGGGCCCTACGTCGATTGCGACATCGGCACTACGTTTACTGCAACATTGGTCCAACGTTGCCAACATGAAATGTTCGATTGCGTTTGTCACCGTCGGTTTGGCGTCGATTTTACGTTGGAGTGATAATATTGGTTGACAAAAAAATTACTTAAGTCAATTATTCATTTTTTATATTATGTGCTGACAAATATTTTTTTGATATGTCAAAATTATTTAATAAACAAATTTTATTCAAATTCGTACTTATATAATGGAAATATAATCTTCCGACATATAATGGAGAAAAAAAGTCATTGACTTCAGTTTTTTTCTCAGTGCATAAATGTTGAGACGCAGGTTTATTTGTTTAAAAAATTCATTAATAGTTAATAACTTGTTATTATTACAGTAAGATTTTACAGAAACTGAAAGATTAAAAATAAAGAAATATTTCAAATAAAGCAACAATATGATGGAACGTTTTTTATAATCTTATTGCAAAAGATACCTTTATCATAAGGGAGATTTTTTAAAATTTGAAATAAAAATAAGACAAGAAGATGAAATAAAATAAGGAACTAAAAAAAATACCGATCGGATATTTTTTATTTCACATCTTTGGTAGTTATGGCAATTGAAATTTGGCACCATATAACGTTATTGCTTTGTCTGACGTCTTTTTCGTTATTTCCTTCGTTTTCGACCACCAGCTCGGTCACCAGCTCCAGTAAACCATCGGCTCACTTTTGAGGTAATAGTTTTGGTAGAGACTGAATATTTTTCAGTCAGAACAGCTGTTGGTAAACGAAACAATGAGAACTGTACGTTGTGTTAATTTTCATCAAATCCAAAGAAACCGAAATAAATGCTAGACATACCATTCAAACATTTGAATGTTTGGGTTTCACTGAAATTTTTTTTTTTTTTTTATTCCTCGGATCTCTCGCCCACACGCGCTGTACTGCAATTGCACCTCTTTGCCGAGCAGACTCGATAAAATGGTCGACAGTGCTGTGGTGAACTCCTTGTTTCTGATTGTAATTTTCATCATAATACATTTCTGTGAAATATATGGAGTGTATGAATAATCGGTACATTGTTTTACTTTATTATTATTATTTTAATTTGTATCTAATTATTCTATTATTTTTTCTATTATTTATTATAATCTCTTATTATCTATTAATATCTATTATCTAATAGTATATAATATATATACTATTACCATTTTATATCGAACTTACTATGGACTTTCGTTTTCCTTCGTCTGAAGCTACCACTACATCGAGCATCTCAAAATTTCCAACGGTTTTTAAGAGAAGTTCGAATCCTAAACCTTCCATGTGCTAAAAGTTCCATGTGCTGTCAGTGAGGAACCGCTGTTGAGCACCACTGTGTTCTTCACTTCTTCAGTTTGTGCCTGCGCGTCTTATAGAATATTTCGTTTAACGCCATTGAGCTCGCAGAGTATTCGTTTTTCCTAGAGGTGAATTTCCGTAAGCACCGTTGACATAAATTTATCTATAAAATAAAAACCATATTTATTCGAATCTCATTAAATCTTCTGTAATGTTGAATGATTGTTATAAATAAATTTTCATCTAAAATACATACCCACATCTATGGTGCTGATCGAGTTTCCTACTACACCCACTACAATTGATCAATAATAATAATTTTGTCATAGCTATACTTTTATTTCGTGACAAGGTTAATAAAATAAAAGGATACCTGCAAGCATTTCCGTTCTCTCAGTATTATTCTGATATCTGTTCTGTTCAAAATTTTCTCGTCGAACCCTTTCCGTAGTGGTTTCGGAAGAATCAGTCGATTTATCTTCTACTCTTGTGAGACTTCGTGTGATTGCTTCATCTGTCAAAAGAAAAATCATAAACATATTCGTCTAGTGAGTCCACGAAACCGAATCGTTGGAAACGTTTGTATTTTTTGTCCTTTATTTTTTTATACTTACGTTTTATCAATCAATTTTTCTGTTACACAATGAAATTATGAATCTTTTTGAACTGAACTCGAAAGCAACGTATTTATCTTACTTGGCGCAACAGAGTCGTTGGCAATCATCCGAGGCAGATTTTTCAGTTCTAATTGGCTCCCCGTCGCAGTAAAAATGTAAATATTATTATTCTACGAGTTAGTTTCTCGTGGAGGATCTTCACCAGTGCTGAGAACGATATCATCAGTAAAAAACTGTTTCAAACGTCGGAGTCCTTTTTCATAGTTCGCTAAACAAAAAAAAATTTTGTCCGAAACTGTATTGTCTGAAACTGAATTTTGTAGCGAGATGGATTGGAAATAACATGATTCAGCATACCTGCTTCTTTCAAGATATATGCTTCATTTCTTTTTCACAAGCGATCTCTACATTCCGAGGTCCTTGTCCAATCATCCACTTTTGCCCAATCTTTTTTTGATGGGTAATAGCAAATCCACTTTTCGTCGACTCGATCCAACCACCCACGAGGAACCAACTCCATGGATGCTTCATTTTTCCGAATCCTTTCGTGGATGAATTCAACGAAGACGCGTGTTCGAAGAACACGCGTTCTGCACGTTGACGAAAATGCAAACAGCAAGTGCGTGTTTGCAATACCCTTTTCCACCGTTGCAACTTCACATCTTATCACTTACAGATTTGTCGGCATTCAACTTAAAAGTAAGGAAGCGCGAAAATTGCAAACGAAAACCACCAAAGAAAAGAAACGGAAATGAAAAGCTTTTACTCATACAATACTTGCTAAGTTTTGGCGCTTATTATGTACAAACATCTTGCTTGTTTTAAGATTATTTTTTTACCTTGTCTTACCTTAATTTTGACTCCATAACATTTTTTATTCTTATTTCTACTTTGTGCACCCGGCGTTTCCCTTAAGACGATACCTAGCAATCGGCGGTATCGTTTGTCATAGATTTCCTCCCGTTCATCGGATACGTGACAGAAATCCAATAATTTTCACCCTTTCGATATGCTTTTTTTTACGAAATATGTGTAATACGACCTTTTTAAACCCGCTTCCCATGATAACAACCATTATTTTGAAATCTTATACTGGTATCAAAACAATAATTTTTATTTAAGACAACAAATACTTTCGTATAGATACATGTATTTCTACATGGGATATTAGTTTCCGTATTCTCACCGATTAAACTGAGTTCCGAAAGATGGAGCAGCCACCCTGCGCCATAGATATGAGTGTAGCATATAGCGAGCATTTGGTGACATGACCGGATACTGTCAAATTAAACAAAGTTGTGTTCTTGTATATATATTTTTTTAAACAAACGATTTTTTAGTCAAAAGTTCATTCATCAAATTTTTTTAGTGTTATACTTTATAGTAGATTTTTTTTCCCTGTATTTACTTAGTTTCATTAGTTCTATCCCTTTTTAAGTAACTTCACCCTTTGAGGGGCACATTTTTCTAATAAATAAATTTCGAAAATCATAGATGTTCTATAGATTTTTGAGATCACTGATTACGATTCTGAAGTCAGATTGACAAAATTCAAAATGGTGGATCCGCTATGGTGGACGTCAATGTCACGTGCCGTGTTTCCGAGTAACCATTTTGGCGGCTTGGCAACACGGGGCGATGACCGTTGGGGGTTAGCCGAAGCTGTCTCTAAAAATGCTTATATCCTATAATTGCAATATTTCCACATAGCACAGTTGGAATTCCGGTGCAACGTCCTGAGAGCGCGAGTCGATGCTCGCGCGTGCAGGATTGTTGAATTGACAAAATTTGCCCCCGCTCTTTCACCTGGCGATCGAGAGAACGCCAGTTGAGCGAGCTGGGACAAATTAGTCTCCGGATGTACACGATAGCGTAAAGCTTGATTCCGGAGTAACTCCTCAAATCGCTTCACATAGCGGCAATAATTCTCATGGTGTAGTTCCGCGATTCACACATAAAGTCGCCGTTTGTAAGTCGACAAGAATCGTATCGAAGCCTACGAGTTGCGCGCGTCGTGTTTATAAGTCGATTTGTGCTAGGTTTAAGGAATTACAATCAACCTCCGTCACGAACATTCTGTCGTGTAAATTTAAGTGTTCAATGTACGAGTGATTCCAAGAGCTGTCAAGCAATCGAGGACAGAGTGTAAGGTGTGTAACGTGAGCGCAAGGAACTGCCGTGGTTGCCGCGTATGCCAACGACCGGGCCTGCACAGATAGGAGAGAGCGAGCATCGGTATACCACGGGAGAGCGAACGAGTGAGGTAGCGTAAAGGTCGGCAGCCTATATTGTCAGCCGTGCCGATAACTGAGTGAGTAGCGTGTGTGTTTGTATGTATGATTGTGAGAGTTTGTTATCTTGCGATTCAGCTGTTCATTCGAGTCCTTTTAAATTATGAACTATTAACTTGTATTCTTGGAACCTTATATTTGGGACTTTTCTAAATTCTGTTAATTAAATAAATATTGGACTCTTGATGGGAAAGAAGTTACATACAATTAATTTATCCTGACCATAATTTCCTCTTCCAACTATCTAAAGGAACGGGCCCGTATGGGACGTTGTCGGAAAACTTATCCTAAACAAAATTAAATATAAACCCTTGTGTTTCCCACAAGGGATTTACTCTGTTAGTCGTGCAATAACGCCCTGCACGTCACATCAAATCGAAATATAGTACCAATATTTCCGAAAGTCTGTACTAGCGGATTTGCGGGGCACTGATCACGAATCTGGTATCAGATTTTGAAATTTCAAAATAACGGATTCAACATAGCGAACGTCAAATCAAAGAATGGTACAAATTTTCCCGAAAGTCGGTCCTTAGGGGGTTTTCGAAGTGGCTGATTACGAATCGGAAATCAGATTTTCAAAATTTAATATTTGATGCCAGAATCGTAGTCAGCGACCTCGAAAACTCCCGAGTACAGAATTTCAGGAGGATTGGTACTATTTTGTCGGTACCATTTTACGAGTACTTCCCCACATCTACGTCGTTCGTTTCGAGTCGCGCAGAGGAGTTTTTTATCGCAAAATTTTATTGTTGATCACAAAAAAAATACCACAAAAACATGAAAATGTCAGTTCACTATCTGTGAAGATTTCTGTGAGGATATAATCCGCTGTATTGGATCCACCGTCTTGAATTTCAAAAATCCAAAGCCGGATTAGTGATCAGCGACCCCGAAAACTCTTCTTCACATAATTTCATCTGAAAATATCAAGTTTGTCAACATTTCGAGAATATAATCCACCATATTGGATCCGTCATCTTGAATTTAAACATTCCGAAGCCGGATTCGTGATCAGGGACCCCGAAAACGAACATTTGTGAAATTTGGGGTTGATTCAACAAGACCTGTGTTCAAAATAGATATTTATCCCGAAAAACTAGTGCCTTTTTCACATAAATTATTTATTAATTAATTATTGTCAACCCCTTGGTGGAAAAGTGATGAAATATCATAATATGTAGGTAATCAGATGTCGAAGAAACTTGATTGCATGCTTTCGTAATACATCTATAATGAAGAAAATACTAAAGATAAATAGGTGTATCATATGAGCCCTTCGCTCAAAGAATGACTTAAGTCGATTTAGGTCGTTTTTGGGATTTAGTTACCAGTGCGTAGGTATGAGTCCCAAAAGTATGTTTGCTAAGTTTCGTAACACTTCGGCCATTATTGACCTTTTTGTGATTGGTTGAAACTGCGCGTCTAGAGTATTGTCGTTGTTAGTCGTCGCCGCGCGGCTGCGTCTCTAGTCTCGCGCTCCAGCTGTTGATGTGCGTTGTGGTACCCGCGCGGTACGTGATAATATCGTTTGCTCTCTTCTGTCACTACTAAATTCGTGACAGAATTTGGAATTCGGAAACTTCAGATGGCGGATCCAATATGGCGGGCCAAAATTGCAAAAAGTCCTTTGACGGAAGTGAAAGTCGGTACTCAGGAGTTTCCAGGGTCGCTGATAACGAATCTGCACTCGGAATTTGGGAATTCAAGATGGCGGATCCGATATGGTGGACCGAAAATACAAAAAGTCGTCCAGTGTCAGTGAAAGTTGGTACTCGGGGTCTCTTGGGGTACCTGATAACGAATCAGTACTCAAAATTTGGAAATTGAAATAGTGGACGTAGAATGCAAAAAGTGGTTCGATAAAAGTAAAAGTTAGTACTCGGAGGTTGATGTAGTCCCTGACTACGAATTCACGGTCAGACTTCGGGAATGCAAGATGGTGGATCCAACATGGCGACTTGCATGCGAAAAACAATGCTTATCTAGCGTAAGATCAGTACGTAGATATTTCTGGATCCATTTATTGTAAATTGCATGTGACACGGCCGATGCAGACCTGAGAAACCGTTTATTCAAGGTCAATTTTTCATACTAGAGTATGATATACAAACGTACTGCATATACGATTTAGGAAATGGAAACCTCAATTTTCTCCAAAAAGTACCGCTCTCAGTCAAATCCAGAGACACGAACGAGGACATGGCGGTTGATGTCTCCGTTTCTAATTTTTTTTTGTAATTTTTTTTGGATTTTTTTATTTTTTGTCGTTTTAAAAAATTTTTTTTTCGTTTTATGTTATTTTTTAAATTTTTTCTTCGTTAAAAAATTTTTTTTTTGTTTTTTGTAATTTTTTAATTTGTTTCTTCGTTTTTTTTTTTTTTTTTTCAAATTTTGAGTGCATATTCGTTATTAGCGACCCCGAAAACCCCTGATTACCAACTTTCGTTTTCGTCGAACGACCTTTTGCATTTTTGGTCCACCTTATTGGATCTCTTATCTTGAATTTTAAAATTTTGAGTGCATATTCGTTGTCAGCGACCCCGAAAACCCCCGAGTACCAACTTTTACGTTCGTCAGACGACTTTTTGTATTTTTGGTCCGCCATATTGGATCCGCCATCTCGAATTTGCTAACTTTGAGTGCGGATTCGTTATCACCGACCCCGAAAACCCCCGAGTGCAAAGTTTCAAGTCGATTACACGCAAAGAAAAATGTGTGCTTGAAAGGGTTAAGTAGTTCGCCGAAAAAACGACCTAAATCATTTTGTATTAATTATACATTTCAGTGTTGTTAAAATGTATTTAACAACGATTTTATGGTCTTGAATCTTTATTCAGGAGTGTGTCTTCGAACTAAAATTCAAAAAATTATACATTTTCACACCTAACAATTTGCCATACAATGCTGAATCTTTAAATCACTTTTTCTTAAAACGACGAAATTTGATTTATGACATTCTTTGAGCGAACGGCTCATATATTATACACCGCTCCTCAAAGGATTAACCTAACTAATACTTTATTTACCATTAATAGATTGTTGCTGACATGGTTCAGGTGATTCATGTAGAAAATATGGTATATGGGTGAGAGTGTGCACACACTCTGCGAAATTTAAATTTATAAATGAGGGTGATTGAAAATAAAAAAACCGGGTGCGTGTACACACGGTACGCGCGCCAGAAGTGAATACTCGTATGTGACGAAACTTGCTTGTTATTCTCATCACATGAAAAAATAGTGAGAGGGAAAGAGGAGAGATTGACATGCATAAAAACACAAAATGACAGTATTGTCCTTATTTGACACTGTTCTATCCGTTATTATGTATGAGTTTACAGCTAAATTTACTGTGCCTTCATACCTCGTGTCGACGTTGACGTTACGAATTTTATTTGTATAGGGGGGGGGGGGGGGATTAATAAGGTGAGCAATGAAGTAGGAATTAGTAATAGATGGTATGAGTTCTTACACCGACTCCCCTGAGGGTTGCAGGCTCCCAACACCATCTAACCTTGGTTCCCTCTCGTATCCGTTTGTCCACGGTTCAATCCCCGCTGCCGGAGCTTGTCGCGCACCCGCTAGATATCAGCACCTGGGACAGAAACAGTCGTAGTTCGTACGCCTTGCCTCTGGAGCTACGTCCGAGCCCGTTTGTGCTTTTACCATCTGCTGTGCTACGGCAATGGTTCTCGCTGCCATAGCTCGTCTCGCACACGCTAGATGTCAGCACTTTGGGACAGAGGCAGTCGTAGTTCGTACGTCCTGTTTCTAGAGCTACGTCCGAGCTCGTTGTGCTTTCATCAGCCGTGCTACGGCGTCGGGAATCGAACCCGAGACATCTTTGCAGCCTTTCGGTCGCCACACCAAGGCGCTGGTTTCCTTTGGACCTACTTTTTTAGGTGGGTTCCGAACCACCGGGGTCACAGAAAAAGCACTTAGAAAATTTTTCCATTGGTGCCGACGGTGGGAATCGAACCTGGCCACATCGCGCGCCACTGCGTGCGAGCCGAGCACGCTACCCACTGCGCTACTGCTCTCCTTTAAATTAGTAATATATATGAATTCAATTTTATTTGTGCACATAAGTATTTGTCTCTGTAAGTAAAAAATTGAGATAAATTAATTCTGTTCTCTTGTTCCATACTTTTTTAATTGCTCTCATTTCTATTATTTATAGAATCGTCTAATTCTAAAATACCAACGATGGGATTATGATAACTCAAATATGACATAAAATGCTTCAGAGCTATTCCATATTTTTTGCAAATACGGCACCTATCGTTGTATCACCTTTAGTGGTCGGATCATTCCTGCCGTTGGTAATTTTTAACGAAAAATGTTTTTCTAAAAATTAAAGGAGTGATTCAGCCTGTGGCAATGAAAAATCGACGCTAAAACTCCTGCGAGAATTAACGATCCATTACGATAATGCATAGGGTCTCCTAGCATATCGGCTAAAACTTGAGAACTACCTATTGTTAAGGGCATTAACGCTTTAGCGATGATCTTTAATCGATAGATTGGGCGAATTATAAATTCCTATTAAAGTAATTTTCTGATCCGAACTATCTTCCATTTTGCATTCAATTGCACATGGATCTCCTATTCTTCCAGAACTCGACACGGTGTCCTCTCCGTCACTGGAGTAAGGGGCCTTAACTTGCAAGTGAGGCGTTACAACGTAACATTCGTCGTGTTGATGGTGGTAAATGGCGACTCCAGAATTCCGTTTCTCTTTGCGTTGAAATCGTACAACAAAATCAAAATTCGGTACTGATGATGGCCCGTTTCCTTTTATAAACGTTTCTGACAGCATTATAATCTTTGTATGTTGAAACACTCTATCCATGAGATGATTTGAGTGGGCGTTCAAGCTTTGACAATTGAATGAAACTATTGATAAGTCCCTCCTTGAGCTGACAAAATAAAAAAACTGTTGTTCCAGTGTGATATATGGATTCTGACGCAGTCTGGTCATTACGCGTCGGGATGGATAAAGGTGTTTACTCAACAGAATAACATTTTTCATATATACACACCAAAAAACGTCTTTATTAGTTCAAATCAACGGTTCAAATCAATTAGTTCAAATAACAGCTATGAGAAAATTATTGACGGTACAAAATATTGGAAGAAATGTTAAGGTTGATAAATAGGTGAAATATGGAGGTATTTTCAGGTAGTTAAAATAATATCGTACGATCGAACGGAGGAAAACTCCGGAGAGCGTATTTCGCCGCAAAAGCACATTTTTTAATACCTGAACATACCTCTACATTCTACCTATAAATCAAGCTTAATATTTGTTCCAACATTCTGTACCGTCAGTAATTTTCTCATAGTTGTTATCCGTTGATTTGAACTAATAAAGACGTTTATTGGTGTATGTGTATGAATAGGGTTATTCGTAAATACCTTTCCGATACCAACTACCTGCTTTCCGGTGAAACGAAAGTTCTAACGAATGGTGGTGAACATTGTCTACATGCCGCACGAAGCGCAGTGAGCCCACACATAGGGTGGACTTACATTCAACGGATAGAACGGCATGCGTACCCGCCGCTGTTTACTAATACACGTATACCCAGGTATACTATATGGATGACGAAGCTAAGCGATAGCACTGTGGATGGCGAGGCACTCGCTCTCTTGCTTACAAACTATACCCACGGTCTTACATACAGGAGCCGTATTCTGTACACCGATCGACTTCTCAATCGACTTCGCGAAAACCAAAATGTACGATCTTTCACCAATCTTGGTAAGTATGGTTAGTCTATGACCCATGGTATATTCGGCAGCGATCATGAATTATGAAAGCGAGCGAGGGCAATCTTGTCGAAGTCGACTGAAAGAAGTCGATCGGTGTATAGAATACGACTCCAGGTCTTGCAACGACGGTGGTGGGGGTAGGCCCACTTAGTGTCCGAGCTCGTCATTTCAATTTAGTAGTGTCGGGGGCGGATTGCTGTCTCTCTTTCTCCCGAATACAGCGCATGCGCCATCGACCCTAACCTAAATTAATCTTAATTATTTAAACAAAACTCGATAAAAAAAAACGAGCGACAGTGATCTATTGAATAAAAATCAACACATTACTAATTAAAATTAAAAATTGCGATCACTTCCAAACCGTCCAAATGATTATGAAATCCAAGCGACCTCAATAAGTTTGAACGATATTTTTTCATATAAAAAGCAAATGTCAGTCTGGCCGAGTGGTTCAGTTCTAGGCTCGAGAGCGTGGTATTTTGAGTTCGATTCCCACATTTATATGTATATATATATTTTAAATAAGTCCCGTGATGTTATTGAAAATTGTGGAGACAATTTAAATAATTGTAATCATGCATTTTTTAAATGTAATTTTGGTGCATAGAAACGGATATTTCAGTTAATCTATCAGTTGTACGGTCGGTAGAAATCCTGTTACACGTTAAATTCGGAGAGGCTTGATATTAAAAAAAAAATGAGGTACACGTTGTTCTCCTTTCATCAGAGAACAAGGTGTAACTTTTGTTTTTCTCAAAATATCAAGGATATCCGAGAAAAACGTGTAAACACTTTTTAGTTGTCTCTCTCACATCACGCAACTGATACATCACCTTAAGTTCTTTTTCTTCAACTTAGACATATTAGGACTCGCTTATTACGGTCAGTGATGACAATCGTACGAATCACCTTTTGTCTAAATTAAATATTTTCCCCTTTGATAATTTTTTTCAGGTAAGTGACGACCAATAATTGCCATTGCTTTTTCCCTTTCAATCATTCATTTCTCAGCTTCTCCGTTGCTCAGGATGGTAGAATTGAAGCATGTTTGGGGTTGTTTCATGCCATTCTGAACGAAGGTGAGGAGAGGAGATTAAAATAAAGTACGCATTGTTTAGAAAGATTATAAAACATTTATTCGTTTGTTAATTTCGCCAATTTGTTTTTAACAACAAATTTTTCATGCAATTTCAAATTTTCCTGATGGGCATTTTGCCTCATCCTCAATCTTATGTAATACGTAATTGCAAAAGACAAAATCTCGGAAGCGTGCTCAGCACAGGGGAAAGAAAAAGCGTAAGAAAATGAAACTTCTTCCTGTGTCCGATCAAAAACATCTTTACGAGACGCATGTTTGTCAGAACAAACTTCGACACATCGAATGAGATCGATAAATTTTACATTCACGTGAGTAAGACCACCTTTCGTTTTCATATCGACCAATTGGGATACAGAAGATGAGGAAGGGGATTCCGATTTCACACCTCGTAGCCAAGTCGTGCAAGATTTGTATGTTTTCAACACTTGCTTGCACAAGTAACCTGTGGAAGCAATGTAATTGTGTTAGGAAGTTCCGCTTGATTAGTACCATTAGTTCCAGCAGAAAGAGAAGAAATCCCACTTTTGATTATCCCAAAGCATCGAATTTATGCATGCAACTGCAGTGAGACCCCCATTTCCCGGCACACCGAATAGTTACCATTCCACTGCATATGTGCTCCAACTGTGTATGTGAACCAGGTGCACCTGCCACAATGACGACCCACCAAGCGTTTCCAACGTCTCAGCTGGGCCTCGGGTTCTTACCAGTCCCCAAAATCGGGGTCTCACTGTATGTAATACAATTGTGGCTAATACGTTAGAGGTAAAGATGTTAGTATACATAGATATCTAAACTGTCGGCCAAAAATACATCGATCTCATATTTTCTGAATCAAACATCAATAAATTGATGAGACAAATCAGCGAATGTCTACTAGAAGTAGCTATGAAAAAAATCGAAAAAAATAAAAAAAATGTAGTGAATTCAAAATAACGAAATTCGACTTGTTACTTCCTGAACAGATTATTTTAAACTGCATCGTTTTCGAGTTGCGCTGCATTTTTTGAAACCTGTGATTTTATACAAAGAACGAAATATCTCCGCAAAAAAATTAAACAATTTTTCCCCAAAAACATGGAAAAATTCATTTTTCAATTTTTCAAAAGCCCGGAACTAAATTTTGCGGAGTTATAAAATCGCGAGAAAGCAATTAATTGAAAATTATCATGCCAAATGCAAAAAAGTATAAACAAAAAAAAATTACGCTGGATGTACACTTCAAAACCGTTTGCTTAATTGGTTTATGTTTTTTTTTACAGAGATATTCAACTTTTTTTCCAGGTGGAAAACTCGAACGGTATACCTACACTTTTGGCCGGCAGTGCATGTGTTATGTACCTACAGTTTTAGAAAAAAGCAAACATTAAAATGAAAAACCTGTCACGTAGTAAATTATGTAATCTAGAGCTGGAGAGAGAGCATAATCGTGATCGAGATGATATTATATTACGTCGTCTGCATTGTAATCATTATGCCGTAAAATGTCGTCCAATCGTTGCTGCATTTCTCGTCGATGCTTAGCAATCTTTGAATCTAATTTCTGCCCGTAGATCTTCTTGAGGTCGTGTAGCGAAATCAGAATGTGAGGCGCCGGTTCTTCGGAAACGCTGCAGTTCCCAAATTTAGGGGGTTTGATTATCCCATATACAGATAAAACTTTGTACAGCTGCAGAAATGTCGGAGTACTCGGATGATCGTTGCTACCTGCAGCTTGACGGATGGTGCCGAAGAATTTCTAAAACCCAGAATACATGTGGGCTGAACATATTTCCAGCATTCATAAATAATTAAGGATTCACAATCGTGAATGCTATGTCAAAGTACCTCCAGTTATCTTGATTGAAACAAATATTTAAAACAAATATTTAAAATCGTCAACAAATATTTAAAATCGTTCTTTTCAATCACATATCGGCACAAGTCCATCGTCGATTGCAAGGACATTCGCAAACCTCTCGCTGTCTCCGGAGTTAAAAATTCATCGCCTGTGATGTCGCCTTTTCGCATGGCAGACTCCCAGTTATTCAATAACTGAAGCGATTCCTGCAAAATCTGAAAATACCGAGTCAAAAAAACAAAAGATATAGTTAACGAGGGAGGAAGCATTGCAAACCAAAATTTCACAGTATAATAAGTCGTGTAGTTACCTTAAATTCGTCAGTCTCAGGCGTCAGTCCCTGGTTGTGCGATTTGCGATTCAACGCATCAAACAACCGGTTCATCCAAGAACAAAACTTGATTATGTTTTCGCACCCAGCGAGAGCTTCATATCCATGTGACAAATAGAAGGCCAGGCCTTTGGCTATTGAGTCGCTGAAGATCTGTGGATGTATGAAAAGTAAGGGTTCATTACTGATGGATATTATGAAATAATAATACAAATAGTTTATCTACTGACGAACACTACCTGAGTCGCGAGTCGAATACGCATTTTCGAGGTGTTGTCTAATACAACGTGTCGCTGCGTTATTTTAGGGCACGCCCTGGCATGTCCGGGGTGTTGAGTATCGAGGTCAAACAAGACCTTAAAGTATTCCCAACAGATGTAAGAATCCGACGATTTTATCTACGAAAATCTTATTCGTATACTTTCACATGTCGTTGAAATTTTCGTTACAAATTATTTTTATTTATGCTTTATCATGATTATAGCGAGTATATTATCGACTCGGAAAATATAATTGCGGAATTCCGCAAATTAAAGTAAATAACAGTCACTGCAGACGAGGAGTTATTTTCTATAGTTCGGCTACTGTAGTATTTTTTTTCAGATATTTATCGACCCACAGAATAGCGCTTGTCAGGTACGTATATTTTTCATCCTGTAAAGGCGTATAAATAATATTTTTTATATTTTTTTTTCTCAAGTATCTATCGGTGGCCAAAATCACGCTTTTGAGATGAGTATTTTTTCCCCTGGCAACTGCAATATTTTTCCCTTCTTTTTAGGTATTTATCGGTGCCCAACAATGTGGTATCAAAGTGAGCATTTTTTCACGAGTACTGTAATAATATTTTTTTTTCCGGGTATTTATCCACTCCCAGAATCTCGTCTATCAGAGGAGCTGCTTTTTCACAGTTACTGTAATAATTTATTATTTTAGGAATTTATCAGTGCCAAAAATTATGCATGTCACTGCAGCAATGTTTTCCGGTTATTTTTGTAACTTTTTTTTCAGGTATCTATCGCTGCACCAGATTGCGCTTGGAAAGCGAGTACCTTTTAGCCCGGCTACTGGAACAATATTTTGTTTCTTTTGCAAATATTTATTCGTGTCCTGAATCGCGTCTGTCAGGTAAGCTATTTTTTCCCCGGTTATTGTAATGTATATTATTTTTTTCAGGTATTTATTGGTGTTCAAAATCGCGCTCGTGAAGTCAGTATTTCTTCCACCAGCTACTACACTAATATTTGTTTCTTTTTCCAGGTATTTATCGGTGCCTAGAATTACACCTATCAGATGACCTCGTTCTTTCTAGGTACTAAAATAATTTTTTTAAGGTTTGGGATTGCGCTTGTCAGGTGAGTATGTTTTTCTCCGGCTTCTACAACATTTTTTTTTATTTTTCAGGTATTTATCGGCGCTTAAGATCATTACTCTTTTCGTATGACTTTTTTCTTTCAGTTCGCTTATTGGCACGTATATACACACGGTAAATGAAGCTATAATTTTTTATATTTTTTTACATCACTGTAATTACGCTGACAACTCACCCGCAATTTTTTCTTGTTGTACAGCCTGTTGCGAATGCATTTGAAGACATGGGGTGTATTGGAGAAGGCAAAAACTTTACGTTTGTCATCCATAGGATGTGTGAACCACGTTTCCGTATTGTCGATAGCACCTGAGACACCCAGTAAAAACCACATTTTGGCATTGGTCGCTGCGCCATCTCCAATAACTCCATGAATCTTCGCCCCATTATTTTCCAGGAATGAAATTGCTTTCACCACCAGCTTCGACAGTTCATCGCCCTTTACAGGGTTTTTTCGATGCAAATACGGCAATAGGCTGGGTGTACGAATCAGCGAGAGGTTGGAACATAAGTACGAGCCCACGGGTTGTCTGATCTTTAATGTCCGTAGACTGCGGACCGTCGTCGCCAAAATCAGTCAAGCCCACGTAACTTAAATTTTTGGAACATACTGTCACCGACTTTCTCAAATTGATCTCGTCCAATAATAGTAGACCGTGTTGCTGCAAAAGATTTTTGGCATCGAAATTCTTCTTCAACAATTGGCCGAATAGCTCGTCGAAACCACATTTCGTATTGATGAGCGAAAAGTAGCTGCGAATCGTTCTCTTGCATAGCAGTGGCAAAACGTTGTTTTGACGAAAGAATTCATAGTATCCGGGAGATCTTATGTTCATCAACATACATAACATATTACAATACTCTGAATAACGTCGAGCGTTACTGCCTTGTTTCGCTGCAGCAGAGATTATTTCCGTGAGAGCTGATTTTTGTGCTGGCGAAAAGTTTAAGCTTGAACACTTCTCATCCACATTCTCGGCACGAATACTCGCTATTTCGGTGGCCTTATCTCCCAAGGACTGCCTCAACAGTTGTCCACGTAGCTTCGCTCGATTCTTTAGTCGCCTTTCACGGGAACTCTTTTTCGCAGTGCCAGAAGCTTCCTTTGATCGATCGGACTTAAAGCTCGCAGTACTCGTTCGACCGAGTGATTCTTTTTTGACCTCGTTTCCCTCTTTAATAATCGTTGTCGCATCTTCGTACATTCGTCACATCACTTTCGTTTTGATAGAAGCGGACACTCGTTTCGACGCCATTCCTCAATGCTATCTTCGAACGCGATATCGATGGACAAATGATTAATGTTGACAGCGCCCAGGCCACTGCAAACTTTCATGTTTAAACATTGTTCCAAAATCTCCGGGAGCAGTTTCGAATCTTTTAAAATTGTAGCCAGGTTACATTCCTCTGGATTGGTTATAGCGTGCCCGTGAACACAGTAGCAAAGTGTTTTGACGGTGTCAACCATTACACTCCTTTCCATCACTGGTACTTCCATTCCATTTTGTAGCTTCATTACAGAATGCGAAAAGATTGTCCTCTGTTTTTTTTCTGTAAATGATTCCTCGCAACGCCAAAAATTGGATATGGAGATGGAATGCTTCGATTTCAGATCGTAGATTAAATTTTGAATAGACGGAATTTCTAAATATCTCTCGCGCTCCGTAGACACTGACTCTACTGCTCCACAATCTTGCAAGTTCGTCACAGGACTGCTAGCAACATCTATTGGTGGAAGAACCTCATGCTCCATAAACTCATTTGGCAGAAGAATTTTTCCCTCCATCTGCTCTTGCGCCGAAATGAGCTCCTGTCGGGCCAACTCGTGTAATGAAATCGTTTCGGGTTCATGTCAAAGTTCTGTATCGATTGCATCTGTTGAAGGACCTCCGATGCTTGCATCTTTATCAAGAGTTACAAACGCTATTACATTTATTGATGTGTAACCACCACCTTCAGGTAATCTTGGCTGAAAGGTATCTATTTTTTTCCCCTATTCAGATCACAACCGTCAGCACAGGGATGGAACTGTTCTTGGAGGTTAGTATTTTTTTAGTATTATTGTACAGTTTATCTTTCTTCGATTTTAGGTCTGAGCCATAGTGGTCTTTACACAAGCACAGGTATGTATTTTATGCATATGGATCAAGGCGCACTGTTTCAGATATCCCACAGCCCAACAGAATTATAAAACGCATTATTGCAATAAGTACGCTTTCTCTTATCTTAAAATAACATTTGATTCATAATTCTAGATTATTTATCTTTGTTCCAGATCTCCTGCACAGATTTCATCTAATACAAAAAGGTTTTTCGTATGCCGTAAAATTTCATTGGAAATCATACAGTTATTTCTTTTGTCTGCCTACTTTTATTTTTTGGTGTTTTTTGTGTATTCATCACTGCCAAGAATTTTGCTTATCAGGTAAGTATCCCCCCCCCCCCCCCCTCCCGCCGTTAATCTAATAATTTATTTTTTACACAGGTATTTATCAGTACTGAAGATCGTACTTGTCAAGTAAGTATTTTTTCCCCGTCTAATATAATAATATTTCTTTCTTTTCCAGATATTTATCAGTGTACAGAATTGCACTTATGTATGAGGTAAAAATATTTTTTTCCCCCGGTTACTGCAAAATTTTTATTTTGAATCTATTGATGCCCAGAATCGCGCTTGCCAGATAAGCTACTTTTGCCGAGCTATTGTTATAAATTTTTTTCTAATTATTTCACCTGTATCGGCGCGAAACATCATGCTTGCCAAGTAAGTATTTTTTACTCTGACTACTTCAATAAATTTTTTTTTCGTTTCCAGGTATTTATTGGTGCTCAGAATCACGTCTGTCAGGTAAGCTATTTTTTCCCGGTTACTGTAATACTTTTTTTTCATTTGCTGATTGGTGTCTAAAATGGCGCATATTCATCCCTCTTTCTTTTCTGGCTACTGTGTTTTATCTTTTTCACGGATTAATCAGGTACTGTAATAATTTCGTCTTTTCCAGGTATTTATAAGTGCCAAGCATCCCACTTGTTGGGTGAGTATTTTATCAACATAAGAGTAGTCCATATTTTGATTCATAGTCCTTCGAAATTTTTCACTTATTTCACATTAAGACAACATCGTGTCCCCCTAATGAAAGCACTTCGATGAGGAACGAATGCTAAAAAATCATAATTTTGGCACATAGATGCTTACCTGGAAACTCTGGAAATTTCGCAGCACCAAAAATGTTCTCCATAGACGAATCTGTATTTTCAGGAACAACAAAAGATGCAGACTGTTGCTTCACCTGGCTGCTCTTAAATATCATGGGGACAACGGACTTGTCAAGTGCCAACTGTTGTATCGTCTCATTGCTCTCAGATACTATTGAGACAACAGACTCGTCTGGTCCCGACTGTCTCGTCTCTCTCGAATGTAGTTGGGACAGCAGACTCAGTTAGCCTCGGATTTTGGTAAGGTGACTGTGATAAAAGAAAAAGATTTTCATATAGTGTTTGCTAAAAGTTGGGCAATATTAGCAATGACCACTCAGATAGCAAAGTGACAGAACGGGGCCAACACAATGATGTGTTGTGTATCGCCACCGTGTCGTCCCTATTCCATCGGACTATTTCGACGGCATGATTTTCCATCTGGGTACTGTCATGCCTGAGACGAACTCAACACCAAACTTTTTTTGTATTAAAGCAAGAACATTTGTTAGAACAATAGTATTTAGAACAATAGTAATATTTAACAATAGTATATAAAACAATAACATTTGTATGAACAAATGTTGTCGTTTTAAATACTTCAGAAACAAATAAGGTAAATAAACTTACTTCAGCAAAAATCCAACCATCCGCGTCGTATTTTTTCCACTTTCTTATAATACAACTTTCCTTGAAGTGCATCTCGCAAACATACTGCGACTGTAAAACACCCGAAATCCCCAGTTGTCATTTTTTGAACTGTTCAGAGTTTTTTGGCACTCTAAAAACTGAACACTTTTTTCACGCTCCCATACCCCCATTTTCACTTTGGCACCGCGCAACGTTTAACCATCTCAACATTTATGTTTAATCACAGCCACTATCACAGCCAATACGTCTCCAAGCAAACTTGAGGTTATGTTTCGCTACTGTTGACAACGAAGAATTTTCGTTGCTATTGATCATGGCACGACATGTAAGGGGCAAGGGGAAGCAGACCCCGGTATCGATATAGCTGGCACCTCGTAATGGCGGCTTGAGGTGAATAAACCTTGGACACTAAGCGTGCCTACCCCCACCACTGATATTTCTGCTTGTTGCAAGACCTGTATGTAAGACCGTGACTATACCTCTCTCTCTCTCTTCTCCTATTCCTCCATTCTCTTGTCCGGTTTACGGACACTTTTTAGCGTTACCAAGAGCTGTGCCGTTGTCGCATAAGAAGTATTCACTTCAAAAATCGATATTTTTTTTTTCTGAGCTCCATCGAAAAATGTTAGTACATCAGAAAAAAAAAGTAATTTGCCCAAAATTTAGGATTTGAAAAACATTACATAGTGCTCAAGCGACTTTTCAATATTTTTTCTGTTTTTTTTGTTGAAAATTGCGAAGTGAAAATTTTTTTGCTCCCATAGCATAAAGTGTTCGTATTCAACGGAATGATGATTTTTTTTTCATTTTAGTAATCTGAAAATTTTGTTCAAGCTGCCTCAATACGATGCTGTCCGTAATACAAGCATCGGGTAATAAATCAAACTTCTTCGTTAAATAAAAAACATTGAAAAAAATGAATTCATTATTTGGAATTTTCTAGAAGAATATTTACACTAAGACCCAAAGGCTGAATGATTTTTCAATTTATCAACTAATAGATCGGTGCACTTCTATATCATAAGTTATTGAAAGATTAAACCTAGAAACAGAAAAAATATAAACAGAAGTTAACCACCAAATTAGTAACAAAAGTGAGGTGGTATTTGTAGTTAATATTTGACATTCTTCGAACAATATTTCCTGGTGAATTTTTTCATTATAATCTTACAATTCAAATGTGTACAGAATGGCTATTTTGTACAATAAACTTCTTGTCATGTTTTAAATACAAAGTTTTTTATATTCGCACAAAGCAATGAAACTATTTTTTGAAATGTTGATGAGAAATGTTTGCGAATTCGCAAAATTAGCCTATTAATTTATTTAATTTTTTTTTAATTTTTTTATTTTATATTGTTCCGCCGCTTTGGGGTCCTTCCCCTTTAAGCCGCCAACCTGTTTCCCTTTCATCCTTTCCCCTCCCTCTTCGCGATCGTCCGGCTGCAGCCGCATTGCTTCCTTCTCACCCTGCATCGACCCTGTATCGCATTTGCCTAGAACGGAGGGAAACTGCAGAAAACCTTCCGTTGATACAGGGCGGACTTCTTAGTTCGGACCCTTCTTAGTTCTCCCCTGGTGGCCGCACGAGTAAACTCATGCATGGTCTCCCGAGGTGCCCTAAGAAGGACCATCCTTTGCCGCGATTCAGTGGGTATGTCAGTGCACGGCTAAGCGGCCACCTTCCGAGCGATAAGAACGGCTACGGGAGTCCTCCAGAGCCGTACCCCGACCACCCACCCATCGCAGAAAGGTGTTTTTGGGCATTTGTTTTGGTGGGATCCGAACCACCGGGATTGCAGATTGAACACATAGAATAAATTTTCCATTGGTGTCGGCCGTGGGGCTCGAACCCGGGTCCGCTGCGTGCGAACCCCGAACCCCACCCACTGAGCCACTGCGCTCCCTATGAAAAATTAGCCTATATTTTTTCCATACGAAATTACGTCAAAATATTTACAAACTTCTGTAACAAATGGAGAAACTAGAAAATTCCCAGATCGCAATGCCTTCTGCAGTGAAATGCCTTCGAAAAAGAAGAGGCTTCGCAAATTTTAGGTTCCAATAATTGGAAAATTACGATTCCAGGCTCAAGGTTTCGGGGCTACTACGATATCCCGGGCGCCAAATTTTGACCGTGCGATATTGATATTTCGGCAAAAAGAAACTTTTTCAAGAGTAATAAAAATCGATTTCCGATCAGATAACGGCACTATAGCGATTGAAAGTATCAAAGTCAATTTGGTAAATTTCGGATCTACGACGATTTTTTTATGGGTATCGTGGGCATGTTATATCCCCGGGAGCTTATCCGATTTAGATGAGGACGCAACACGGGTTTTGACTTCTCCTTCGGGTCAAAACAATCAAGTCCTTTACGCCAGGGACGGAAGTCTCGCCTTTGATATGGGATTATGACTTGTGGTGGGTAACCGTGGAACCGAGTATTGATCCGTGCGAGAAATGAGTAGTGCAGGTTTTTAGTGAATCGGGTATACTCACTCTTTATTAAGCTTTTATCCGCTCGATCTTGCCCTAGGCTTTTATGACGGCTATGGTTTGAGCGCCGTGGCTGGTAGAGTAAGGCTTGTTGAGCTTTTTCACGATAGCCGTGGATAAAGCGTCAATGCAGGTAATGGGGAGTTCACTGGTTTTATTTCGCAATAACCGTAGTAGCAGGCGTCGAATAAGTGTTTTGATTAAATAGTTTTTATGACGTTACAAGAGAATAAGCTCAACTGGACTAGGTATGACCCGTGACTGGACTTTTGAGCAGAGCTTCCGGTCAATCTGACTGCTCGTTACCGACTCTCGTATTGACTCGACTCGGATTGGATGGACACCCGTGACTGAAGTTTTGAGCAGAGCTTCTGCTCAATCTGGCTGCTCGTTACCGACTGACTTATTGGGCTGCCGGTGCTTCCTTTTTATATCTGATTGTTGGCTGGTTTTTGGTGCTAGGTGCGTAGTTCAAGATCATCCAGAGGACGAGCTTCCTCCCCGAGAATTTTGGTAGATCGAGGTCAGCTTTTCTGGTTGGTCCCGAGCTCGTAATCCAAGACCGTAAAAGTGGTGAACTCTGAACTTTGGAGCTACGGTGAGTTTTTAGGAATTCCTTCTGCCTGGTTCCTGAGTTTTAATAAAGTAAAAAGCTTAATTTACGAGGTCCTGTTACTTGACCTGAATTCGCATTGGTCAAGCAAGAGGGGGGTGGTTCGTGCATGTGTGTGGTGGAAGTTCAAGAGTGAGGCGCCGGAGGGGTCCAGGCGCGAAGCCCGGGAGGGGGGGGGGTGTCCGTCCCCCCAACCTTGTGAGCTGGAGTTATTATCAAAACTGTGAATGTATGGAGTCTTTATGATCGTGTCACAACTTTTTGCCTCGATACAGCAAATATCATAATTTTTTTACTCTGCTTAATCAAGTGTGCGCTTTCATTTTTTTTTTTTATTGTTTAGCAGTCACTTATAATTGAAAACCGTTTCTCGACGAAAAAAACAATTTGAATTGTGCAAAGACCGACTTCGACCATTGTTGAAGTTTGCTAGCCTGTGGTTGGTGACTAAAACGTTTCAATTTTCAAATGCTTCGGAGAAGTTTGAAAAATTATCAAGATGGAAAGAGTTGACACAGGATTAAAAACCGAATATTTGAGCAAAAGCCATGCTTTGTACCTCATAATAGTATATTATGCGGCAAGCGCGTAAAGTGACTGTTTTCGAGCGAGGTTATGTTTTTAGAACGAGCCGTTGGCTTTACCTGGCTCGCCTTCGGCTCACCAGGCCACAAGTGCCTCACTTGTGGCTCACGTGTGGCTCACACAGAGGCTCACAGACAAGTGCCACAAACAGACTTTTTATGGCGCTTGTCATGCGCAGTATGGTGCACGACTCTCAGCACTGCCATAAAAATTTTTTTTTATGTGAGTTGCGAAGGTAGCCACGAAAAGTGCTACTTTACGGATCGATAATAGGCGTCGAAAAGTGGCTTTTCAATGCCTGTGCCGAAAAAAAATATTTATAATTTCAGTGTCTTTTTTTACTTTATCCCGCAAGGAATTTCATGCAAGAAATGACTTTTCGTCACTCATGCCCAATCGGTGGCCTTTTTCGGTCCGATTTTCAGCCGTTAGATGGTGTTTTATCGTATTAACAGTGAAAAGACGGCTTGGCACTGCTTAGGCTAAATGAACCTCTTTATTCAGCCTAGGCAACGAAAAATCCGCTGCGTGAAGTAAGCCACGTATAGCAGTAGAATTCCCATAACTTCGTGAGAGCTATAAATGTCAGAAATTAAAGTATGGAGCCAATAAAAAAGGATATTTATCATAACAGACAGTGATGAAGAAGAAATATCTCAAGATGCTGTGTTTGACGAAGAGAAATGTCCAAGTGGTGCCTCAATAACTAGTGTATGAGTGAATGTACACTCGTTGATGAATTATCAACACAGTGCAAACAGCGACCTGAACCTCCACGAAGAGCTTTCATGACTACATCTCGCAGGATGTTATCGATGATGCTCGTGAGGCTGAATCCCGCTTGATTCCACCAAAATCAAAAGCGCTGTATGATAAAGCGTACGGAAACTTCAAATCTTATTTAGGTGAGAAAAAAACCAGCGTTATCAACGAAACAGTCCTGATAGAGTATTTCAATAAGTTGTCGAGGGAAAAAGCACCTGGATCGTTGTGGAGCATTCATTCTATGCTCAAAAAAACTCTGCTTACGTACGACTCTATTCAGGAGGTTCTCAACATATACTTGGGTGCGGCAAGGGGAACGTATAGCGCGACGTGGGTGGCATGCGAGGCAGGTTGCGTTCGGCATTTGTTTCACCAAATACGTTTTCATTTTATTAATTTGCCATTACTCACGCTCAATTCTGTTTACAAGTATATTTCACACTCGGCACGGTGAAAAACTTTCTTCATGGGCAAATTATATCTATGAAGGTCTAATCTGTCGTTTAAGCAGGTTTTCGGGGAAATGTTACCGTTTTTTCACTCCTAAAATAATCTCCAATCATAGCTTTGAATACTTCTCCCATAAGAGCCCACGTATAAGCGGCATATTTAATGTCTTTTTCCTCATTCTAACCTCGAAATCGCAACTTCGTTGCGCTTTCTCGGCTCTCATGAGGAAAAATTATGTTCGATACTCGTACGAAAAGGCTTTTTGACGAAACTCGTTACAGCACTCGCCTTCGGCTCGTGCCGTAATCCTCTCGTTTCGTCAAAAAAGCCTTTGCGTACTCGTGTCGAAATGTACTATTTTCCTCCTCAACTACGTAGTCAAAAAATCTGATATAATTACGATGTATTCCTAGTACCAGCACAAACCTCCCCTCAAATTTTTGAATCATTCTTACCGTTTTTATCTGGGTTAAAAACCTCCTCAACATCAAAAACTTTATAACCCCCATGAAAAAAAGTATACTTCAGATATATAAAAAATATATCTCTATATATAGCAGCAATAAGTTCTCTATCTCTTATATATCTTGGATATATCTGCCCCATATATCCGGGAGGATATATAACAGATATATAATAGATATATTACGGAGTTATAAAAATATACTTTGCGGCAATAAGTTCGATATCTCTTATACATCTTGTATATATCTTGTAATATACTTCTTTTCCATATGGGAAAAGTCATAGAGTTTCTGTCTGCTAACGAAAAAGCATCTGAGC
Source organism: Rhorus exstirpatorius (assembly GCA_963564615.1). NCBI lineage: Eukaryota > Metazoa > Arthropoda > Insecta > Hymenoptera > Ichneumonidae > Rhorus > Rhorus exstirpatorius. Next base: position 3,903,579 of record OY751320.1, read on the forward strand.
ATTTACCAATGATGGAATAGCCAAATTTCTTCTGGAAGCATCCAACAGTACTTGGCTAGCAGTGAAGGTGCGACTATATAACAATAATTAATTTTGCCATTTAAGGTAAAGATACATAACTGGAAAATTTGATTGGTGGAATTATTTCTAGGTGGCATTAGTCTTGGGAATTCATGGGGTGTGCATGAATTGTGAGCTGTATAAATTGACAGTTAAACAAGTTGAAGATCACACCACATGTCTTCATTTCAAACTCCTGAAGACAAAGAATGGAGATACTAGGGGTTCTGCGCTCACTGGAGAATATTATCAGATTGTCAAAAATTACATGTCTCAGAGGCCACCAGATATGGAGAAAAAGAACTTCTTTGTGAAAAACGCAAACGGCAAATGTGTTCGCCAGATTATGAGAATCCATATACTCGCTCAGTTTCTTATGGCGATTGCCAGCTACTTAAGATTCCCAAACCCCGAGAAATACACTGGCCATTCGTTCAGACGCTCAGGAGCAACTCTCGCAGCAAATAGTGGGATTAATTTCATCACTTTAAAGAAATTAGGTGGTTGGAACTCTCCTGCAGTAGCTAAGAGCTATATAGACAATTGTTTAGCCCAGAAGAATAAAGTTTCTGCACAAATGAGCAAGTTCATTTGAGAATCAGTGCCACCTTCATCCACTGTCACTAGAAAGACTCCATTGCTCATATCAACTTCCTCGACAATAATTCGTCCACGTCCCTCGACTTCTGGTAAAGAAGTACCATCAGCTCCAAAAATAATGAGGATGGATTCTGGGATTCATTCACCAGCTTCAGCAACAACTAGTGATGACGAAGTGCTGAAAGAAAACCAGAGGAACACGAAATTCGGAATTCCACTCGACGAGAACCAAAATATTCAGCTTCACTTTCAAAACTGCTCCGCACTCAACGTCTTGAGCTACCACGATAAGGAAAATTCAAACTAACAGCATCAATTTTTTTCTTAACTAAAGTTTATGTTTGCTCCGTAAGAAAACGTTATTATTAATGCTTTATTCCAAAGTTCGTGACTTAGATGCTCGTGATTTGGTTTAAAATTAACTTAAAAACATTAAGATTGGAAATATTGCAGCTACTACTTGTATTTTTAGTAGGTAAGTTCTTTTGCTTAAGGTTCTATGTTAAAAAGAAACTGTTGAAGTGTTTTATGTGATTAAAATAAATATAATAATCTAATAAAATGAGAATGTAATAATATATGATATGGATATAATTGAGATTAAAATAAACCAAAAAACATAAATATGTAGTTTAAAGTACTAGAAGTTCTAGGTTGAAAAAAATTTTCAACGTTTTATATAATTGTTCGTTCATTTGCAACATTAAAAAATGATGATTATGTAACTTGAAATTTTTACTTCATTTGGTTTTTGTCGGGGGGGGGGGGGGGGGGGGATTCTTTTCGCTTTGAAATGTCTAAAATTTCCTTTGCTGGTTTTTCTTTCATGGGGGGTATTTTTGGGTATTCGTGACGAAAAATAGTATGTCATTTAGCTTCAGCCTCAGGTTTTTCAGACAGTGTGAAGTTCGCAGCACTCGATCTAAAAAACCTCCGGATTCCAGCCTTATGACATAATGTACTAGTTCCTTTCGTTTAAGAGGAATTAAAAATTGTTATTTGTACCTGAAACATTGTTAATTTTATGGTTTTTAGCTAAAAATGCAAAAAAAAAAAACGGCAAATAAATTACTTGAGGCAGCTTCAAAAAATTCCAGAGTATGTACTAAAATTAAAAAATAAATCATGATTCTATTGAATACGAACACTTTCTGCTATGGAAGACAAAAAAAATTTTCACGTCGCGATTTTCAACAAAAAGCAGAAAAAACCGAAAAGTCGCTTGAGCACTATCTAAATTTTTTGATGTGAAACATCTTATGGCGCGTTACGCTGGGGACAGAAAAGACGGCGTCATCTTTTCAGGCGACGCCTATCTCTGTGTGTAACTGTGTACGCTCCCCTCCATTCCAGCACGTTGCGCTGGGGACAGAAAAAACGACGTTGTCTTTTCAAGCGACGCTCATCTCTGTGTGTAACTGTATATGCTCCCCTCCATTCCAGCGATCGAGCGCGTTGCGCTGTGGACAGGAAAGGCAACGCCTCACTCGTCCATATTCCAATGTGGTGAAACGACGCTTTTCAGACGACGCCACGCTGTTTATTGCGTTTAAATTATTTATCAGGGTACAAGAAACGACCCATCAGTTCTGTCTTTGCAACAAGAATTTCAAAAAATTATCGTTAAATAGGCTTACCACATTGCAGAGATTGGTCTCAGATTTCAGAACGTCCAAAAAGGGATTGTCTATATTCACTGTCAACTCTCAAAGTCTCAGAAAGCATGCTCTAAATTTACAAGATTCTATCGTCAAGAACAGTAACTTCTTATTATTAAGTGAAACATGGCTTCCTGATGAAGAAAACGTGGACATACCTAACTTTGATTGTATTGTTCAATTCAAACGACAAATCGTTAGAGCTGCTGGGGTAGCTATCTATCGGAATAGACATGCATTAAATGTTACTACATCTCACATCGACGTTACAATAAGCAATGCAAGGAAAGTTGATGTTGGCCATACCGCTGTTGGCGATTTATGTGCTACTCAAATCGTATGGACGACAGAAGAGAGCTTATTATGGTTGTTGTGTATATTACTCCAATTAAAAAAATTGACGAAATCATAAAATTTTTGCATCGACGCTTAATTGTTTACAGTCCAGCTGGTTCAATGCTACTACATGAAAATCTCCATAAACTTCCATTAATTTTAGCGGGGGATTTTAATACAAATTTTGCCACTGAAGAATCATTACATCTAATTACTTTTCTTCAAAATAAATTTCAATTGGTTATGAACAACGATGCAAATGAATCACCAACGAGGCATGGGACGACCATAGATGCAGTGTTTTCGTGGTATCTGGAAAATATTACATCGAAAACTTTTATCACCTATTGTAGTTATCACCGGCCAATTGTAACTTTCATAGAAAATAACGCTACTGTAACCGAAACAACGGATGGGACATCTAATTAAATTATTTTCACAAAATTCCAAATTTTTTAGCTGTCATTCTCAATACCTCATATCCTACACTATATTCTTCCCATGTCATATAATCTGATGTTTCACATCTACCAGATGTCCCGCGACAGCTCACTTTTTTTTAATCATGAATTTTGGGAAAATTATTTTTTTTAAATGTTGTAACGTTTTTCGATGGGGCTCCGAGAAAAAAAAATATCGATTTTTTTTTTAATCGCTCTAGTATACACACTGGAAATCGCCTAACTGTCCGCTGTTCAACTGTCCTCTCTCCGCCACACGGACTGTCACACACACTAATGTCGACCCCTACTCTGTTGCGAACCTGTCCTGACACGAACTCCCGCTCCTCCCTTGAGCACAGCCTTCGAGCGCTTGCGCTCTACGCATCTACGCTGTCTCTCTTGCCGGGGGAAAACGGGTTTGTAGATCTGACAAATGCTGTCAACGTTGGGGCACTTCAGTCAGTTCCACAAAGTACCTTTGTTGATTTAACAAAGTATCGCGCTGTTGGATAGTTCTCGCTGCGCGCATGCGCACGAGGCACGAATATCAGTCCTAAGCATGTCTTAAGGCACTCTTGACAGATCCACCTTTGTTGATTTAACAAAGGTAGCCTAGTCAAGTCAACGATTGATGCCAAAAAAGATACACGTGGTTGGTTTGTCAATCTTACCAATGGTGCGCCAACAAAAAACTCTACCAAGATGAACTTTGTTATAGTGGCGCCGCAAGTCGGTCAGATCAACAGATATAGCTGTCCATTCAACCAATTTTTTTCCCCCGTGTGCTCCCGCACCTTTTTCCATATCTCGACCAACCGGCCTGCGGCAAGCACGAGATTTTTCGAATGCGGTTTTCTACGGTTTTATTTTTTCTATAGACGAAATGACAGAAAATAACGTAAAACAAGGAAATGTGTTAGTTTCACTGTGAAGGACAAATTGAATGTATTACAAAGGCTAGATGCAGGTGATTCCACAGAACTTGTTGCGCAAGAACACGGCTTAGATCCGAGAACAATAAGACGGTGGCGGGTAAATCGGCAGGCAATAGAGAAAGACAACAATGACGGATCAGAGAAAAAGCGAATAAAAAAAAGTCGTTATGAAAAATTAAACGAGGCTCTTTACATTGGGTTTCGAGAAATGAGATCACGGGGATTCCCTCTATCCGGGATAATTTTAAAAGGTGTGACGAACCGAGGTATCTCCACCAGCGCTCATTGCAACACAACAGAGTCATCAGATTCCAGAGAGTACGCCGACTCTTGCGACAGTCACTCTCTGGAAACTCGAGCAAACCGCGCGTCAGCAGATTCCCCTTTACGTCTTTTGACTCTTGCTACCTTACCAAATGACCTAGATTATTCGATCCCTTGCATCACATATAACCTGGATTATTGGATCCTTTGCATAACCAGATTTCATAAATCATCGAGACCTACATCCATCGATGATTTCTCAATCCACCCCCACGAGACCCTTGTAGCCGGACGCCCGAAGCTAACGAGGGTTCTCTCGACATATTATCAAATTAGTCTTAATACGACGCTCTTAGCAATCGGTCGAGAGATCCCGTTCCTTAGCGGCAAGTTCGTTCGCCTACTTAAGTTCTCGCGGGCGTGATTGACGTGATCTTCTCAAACCCTTGTTGTAGACAAGTGTATAAGAACTCATTAAGTGAAGGAACACCTTAGCGGCGCTTCACTACCTCTGTGGTATAATTGTTCGTGCCAATTACCTTAGCGGCATTGCGCGTCAGTGTATCATAGAGTATAACATTCAACCTTTGTAACAACTTAAACTATTATTGTAAAAGTGACTGATCGATCTGTGTTCTTGAATAAATACATTCGTGTGAAACCACCGGTACTCTTTCATTGCATTACAGCTCATCTGATCATCACCAACTACAACCATATACAAGGTGAGGTGCTACCCAGCTTAAATAGGACGGAGAATCCATTCGCCGGGGCCTTTGACTTCAGCGAATAAAATAAAAAAAATAACAAGTTACCACGGGATATGTATATGTTACGTGCAAAAGGTACTGCAAACTATAATTTCGTTTGTATTTATTTTCTATTTAATAATTTTTATTGGGCGCCTCTACTCCGTCCCATACGGGCCCGATCACGCTCTGAAATAAGGAAGGGGTGATCTGACGGATTGAATGATATATTTATATGGGTTGATAATATTTACTTTTATTTATGTATCTGTGAACGAGTAAAATTAGATAGGGGAAATAAAATACAGTAACTGGGTGCCCCGCGAAGGAGAGAGGAAGAAGTAAGGTGAGAGTGGCTGCACTACGTCAGCCGCGCTCGCCCGCGTTCTCACTCGCTGACACCTTATCCAAGTAGGACGATATATATGTATATATATTAATATAATGCCGCAGAGCGGGGACTTACTTTGTACGAAGAACAGAAGCAAACGGTATAAAATCCCAAAATTTGTATTAATGACGCTTATGGCACTTATTGTCACTAACTTATAGTCACTAAACTTATAGTCACTAAACTTATAGTCACTACTTATAGTGTCTAACTGAAGTTAAGGCCGGGATATTTGGTTGAATTTAATATTTAGATAGGTGAAACTTTAATGGAAATAGCAATCGAAAGGGGGTAACAACACAACGAGGATATCGACTATAGACTGATGGTCTATGCGAGCCACCGCAAGATCTTCACGGGCTTAAGGCCGCCACGACAAGCTAAGAGCCGGAGTATTTGTCTGAGCGTGCTTTCGCAATTTGGTACAACTCAGTACTAGCGCGACACAGCGGGGAACTCTAGCTCGCCGCTGGGTCCCGCCAGGACAATTTTTGCAAACGTGGCAATTTTGATCGGCCCGTGTATACCCTTGAGTTCTCCTTGAGCTCGCGGGGACTCGCATTTGCTTACCAAAAAAATGTGCTGATAAGACTGTCGATCCGTGGGATCGCGAAGTCACATCCGTTCCCGTGAAAGTTTCGTTCCGAAGTCGAAACGTATTTATAGAGTTTAATTGTAATATTATATCATAAAATTTTGAAGCGGATGTGACATATACATACTACGTATGTAATAGTGCATTATTTAACAAAAGAATTAAGTCGAAGATTATTCGAATTTGTCCATTACTTTGCTTTACTGTCACTTACTAAAAAGTGAAAGATATGGTTGAATCTGTAAAATTTAGGTTTGTGTTGTATTAATAATGACGTTATAATATATTAATTATTTCTTTATGACACCGCTTGTATATCATTGCTTGACCGCTTGGGTTTCCGCATTTACACGTTTCGTAATTTTGAATTCTCGCGCAAATAGCAGTTGCGCGGAATTGGTCGTGGGCTGCCCAATGCCGTGCCTCGGCGTGACGCCTAGCTCTGCCCGCTGCGACAACGTGAGGGAGTCGCATAACTGTCCGATTTCCTCTCCTATACGCCCTAAAGCGGACAGTTACGCGATTTCCAGTGTATCAAAAAGTACTGAAGCAACTGTGGACAAGGTTTGCACATCACTTCAACTCGTTTATTTAAATGTTTTCACTATCTATAACAGATGTCCCATTTTATATGATTTTCAATTATTCCAAAAGCTTCTGTGATTGATTAACCTTTTTCAAATTTGAGACTCAGCAGCCAAATCTTTCGAATACATAGGTTAGGGAGCAAGCATTTTTATCAATGAATTTGTCGAGAATTTCTCAAAGAATTGGGATTTCATAAGTTTTCGAATTTTTCAAAGAAATGTATAATATTCCTAATTTCCGCAAATATTTAGGCTACCGGGCAATACTTTTGTACATTGATAGGTTATAGGACAAGAGTGCACGGTATTGGGTTTGTCAAGAACCCCTTAGGGAGTTAAGCTTCAAAAAAATGACGAATTAATAAAATCTGTAATCGCTATAATTTGCTCAAATTTTAAGACATCGGGCTTAAATTTTTTATGTAAAGAGAATATTATTCAAGGATGATTAGCATTAAATGTTGAAAATATCGGTAGAAATTTTTGAAATTTTTGAAATTTTGAAGGCAGTGTCCTGGTTTAGCGAGTAAAAAAAATCGTATTTTTTTTCATTAATCGACAGTGAAACTATTGGAAAACATATTTTGCAAGTTTTAGAAGTCAATTCGAAATATTTTGGAAGGTACAGATCCGAAAACCGGGAAACGTCAAGCAGATGTAATCTCGTTTTCATAATTTTTCCAAATTTGGGCATGTGGTAGCAAAAATACTATTTTGCCGGTCGACCGAAACCAATGTTCATTTACTAGATTATTGAAAACTATCGTAAATGTACTAAGAACATTGGTAAAAAAAGCATACAATTTTTATTGCATGAATAAATAAAATAAATGTTTGTAAAAATAGTCACTTTTTCGCTCCAGCTAGAAAATTAAAATTTCAGAAAAAAAAATATCACAGTAGTAGTATATGGACCACTCTGGAGACCCCTACTCCTATCCCCACTCCTATCCCTTCCACTTTCCCCCCGCGTCGGAGCCTCTTTCCGAGCGTGGGGGGGGGGGGGGGAAGAGTTCTGAGGTTTCGCCAGAGTGGTCCGATTATTATTATTATTATTATTAATTTTTATTATTCTCTCTCTCTCTCTCTATCTCTCTCGCTCTCTCTCGGGAGAGGTGGTGGGGAGAAAAAGTTCTGAGGGCCTCGCCAGAGCGGCCCGATTATTATCATCATTTAAATAATGATAATAATTCATACTTTTTTCTTTTTATTGTTATTTATTAATAAATATAAAAAACTCACGTGTCTGTGGGGAGACCCTTACGTCGCTCCGACGACGCCTACAGCCGATGCACTGAGGGGCACACACACACATACACACACGCACACACGTGCGCACGCGCGCACAAGCACAAGTGGACGCGCTACGCGTCACCACCCTCTTCGTCCTCGGCGAACCCTTCATTGGGGTACCCCCGATCGTAGGGTATGTTGTCACAGTAGATATACAACACGGGTTCTGGACCAAATGTGGGCGAGGGGGTGAAGCGGTGCGAGGGGGGATCTTGGCGAGGGGGGAATCTCGAAGCTTCTAGAACGTTCTACCATAATAATAATAATGACATTTCAAACGAATGACGTCATGAATAATAGTATCGGATTTCAGAGCTCAGAAATAATGATAATTCCAAGAAATCCTTGACATTCCAAAGTGATGGGGGTGGGGGATCTCGAAACTTACATGATAATGATAATGAAATTCCAGAAGGATGACGTCATCAATAATTTCATGAAAAAATACATCGTAGTCGAAGGCCGACTATAGTATCGGATTTCAGAGCTCAGAAATAATAATAATAATTCCAAGAAATCCTTGACATTTCTAAGTCATAGAGGGGGATCTCAAAACTTCCAGAACGTTCTTCCATAATAATTCCGAAGTGATGGGCGGTGAGGGGGGTATCTCGGAGCTTCCAGAACGTTCTGCCATAATAATGCTCTCACGTTCTACAATAATAATTCGCAAGATATTCTTGACATTCCAAAGTCATATAGGGGGATCTCGAAACTTCCAGAACGTTCTTCCGTAATAATTCCGAAGTTATGGGGGCGAGGGGGGATCTCGAAACTTCCAGAACGTTCTTCCGTAATAATTCCGAAGTTATGGGGGCGAGGGGGATCTCGAAACTTCCAGAACGTTCTTCTATAATAAATAATTGACATTCTGAGGCGAGGCTTTTGGAACATTCGATGATACTCTAGATTGTTAGGAGGGGGAATTTTCAAGGACAACGCAGAAAAAATATCGAAAAAGATCGAAGTAAAAATCTTTTCAACAATTAAAATGTAGAAACTACTTATAGTAGAGTTTATTACGTATAAAAAACTTTCGTAGTAAGCAATGTATTATAATATCGATCGAAATTTCGATAGTCTATTTGAATAAAATCATCTTGGAGGAGGTGAGAACAGCGCTCTTCGATCCTGACCTACACGCACGAATAAAGAAACGGCTGGGTGGATGATCGAGTTTCTCGCGATAAGATTCTCCCGACGAACTGACCATCCTAGCTCTCGATCGAAATATTGAGAGAAAAATCATTTTGACTTATATATTCACTTTACACGCATTTTACGAATGATGATCGTTTTACAGTAGAGTTTATTACGTATAAAAAATTTTTAAGTAGAAATGTACCATCATATCAATCGAAATGTAGAAAAATCATCATTAAGAGGCACGGTAGTGCCTCGAGACAAGTACATTTCCTCTCCTTTACCGACATGTCGAGAGGTACTACAGCCTCTTATACGCCACACATCTGGCTTATACACGGGAGTATATCTATATAACGAAACTTATTTTCCGAATTATTAATGAATTATACGGACTTAGGCAATGATATCAACACGAATATTTTTTATTTTTTTTTCTCTTTCGATCGGTACCCAAATGAATGCTGTAGCTATTGACATATGGGAGATATTGCATTTTATTATTTTCATTCGACGTACATCATCATCATCGTTTTCTTTTTTTTTTTTTTGTCTCCGCCACAAATTTTCGCACCGCCCGTGAATCTAACCGCGAATTCATCGCTCACCTGTCACACCAGGCTAAAAGGCTGAAATCACGTATGTCATGTGACGTATGATCTTTGGTTAACGAAGCTGCCTTCGTTGCTTCGGCATTTCCGAAAGTCGTTTACGCTTTTTTTTTATCGTTACTTTGAGATGAAAGTTCAGAGGTTTTATTACGAAAGTGAAGTATAAAAATAAATTAAAAAAAAAAAAAAAACGAACAGTGTTAGAGTATTATTTTATCATTTTCGGACAGAGCCGGTGAAAAAAAAAATTATATACTTATATGTGCGTTCTCGTAGTGATATGACTCCCCATTTAGTGGTTATATTGGTGTATTTCGAAAAATAAATATTGATTATTAATTAAATAAAGTTTAAAGTATATTAATGAAACAGAATTGTGTTTTTTTCCACAAACATCAAAGTACATTCAGTATTTTTATTTTTAACATTGTTTTTTACATTTTAATTATTATTTAAATGATATTTAAATTCCAAGTGAACTTCATAAGTTCTTTGCATCGTGTAATTTCGATTGAATATTTTCTTTTTGTATCTCTTCCCTCTCTCAGGATCATCAGGACTTCAAAAGGTTCCGTGAGCATTATGCTTGTTATCGATATGCCGGAGCTCTTCTAACGTTTTTTAATCCGCACATGATCAACGCCATCAACTCCGAGTATTCTATTTGACATCATACAAAGTCCCAGCTGCACTGCCTTATTATCACAGATTTCATCTGAATGCAAACCAGAGAAGCTCGCGCAATTCTAGACAGAAAAATAGTATGCGTCATCAACTAAACACAGAAAAATTAGTTACATCGCTAAGCCGTCACAAAAACATTTCCCCATATAGGGATTTGACCCAGTAAATTTGGCCCATATCCAACTTGATAAAAATAAACTCGTTGCGCCATCAACTTGCTACAATAAAACACAAAGCACCACCAATTTGGAATAGAAAAATTCGACGCACCACCAACTCAACGCACAAAAAATCTCCTACGGGCTATCTCGATGGAGATATACTCTCCCATGGTACAGTTTCACACAGCGAAAACTCTCATGCGGCGTAACTTGGTCCGCTTCAACTCTCAACAGACGCAACCATAGTCCGTTAGACTGTGTAGAGTTGGAGCGGGCCGAGCTGTGCCACGAAAGTTTCGCTGTGGCGAGTTACGCCAAGGGAGAATTTTTCTGTGTTGGCATGCCCTGGCAGTTTTTGCATGTCGAATTGGTGATGCATCGAGTTTTTCCATGTTGAATTGGCAATATGTCCAGTTTAATTGGAGCAAGCCGATGGCGCATTGGGTTTTTCTGCACCAATTTAATTATAGGCTGAGTTTGTCTGGGTCATGTCGCTTCATGGGATTTTTTTTGTTTTACAGTGCAATGTGTCGAATTTTTCTGTGTTCAGTTAATTATGCGTGTGACTTTTATGAGCAGAATTACGTGGGTCGGGTTGAGTCTGCATTCAGTTGGTATCTGTACAAACAAGGCTTTACCATTCCATCGCTAAGAAAAAAAACATAAAGCTCAATATTATAAACAGACTATCGAAAAGCGATGCCTATGATTTTATATCTTAGCGATGGTGCATTGTATCAAGAATCAAAGACTCAAAGTAGTTCGGATAGGTCATGCGAGCATTCTCAATAATCGGGATACCTCATTGATAACATGTTGTACGCATGGAACATTTTGAAGTTTGCTAAGCTTATTAAGGGGGTCAGGTACCGAAATTTTCACATCCAGAACCTCTAACGGTAGAGACTGGCTGATTTTTGTCTTGATATCATTTCTCATATCAAAATACCTCATGAAATTTAGAAAAATTAATTTTTTCCCTATTTTCAAGATAATTTTTTTCGAAACCGTTGATATATCGAAAATCCCAACTGCTAGATTATTCATTGTGATAAGTGTTGTTATATAATTTCGTCCAGGTAAAGTTTTATTACTTGATCATATCATAGAATTTTTTTATTCAGGCCATGGAATCCATTTTCTTCTTATTATATTCTACCAATTAATTTATCACACATTTGGAAAATTTTTGTGCCTTTAAATGGTATCTCCTCCTACAATTTTGAACTTTGAGGGTTGTAGATTTTTTTACACATTCTTTGGGTCACAATGAACAATCTAGCAGATGGGATTTCCGATACCTATCGTAACGGATTCGAAAAAAATTATTTTAAACACGTGGAAAAAATTAATTTTTCGAAATTTTATCAATGTGAGGTATTTTGATACGAGAAATGATATCAAGACCAAAATTAGCGAGTCTCTACCGTTAGTGGTTCTGGATGTGAAATTTTCGGTACCTGACCCCCTTAAGGATCTAATAAACGAAATGCAAATGATATTTAATGTCTTAGTTGCTAGATTGGGGCCTCTGAATTTGTAAAATAATGAAACCATCGCATGACGAAATGTTTTGGAAAGACGAAATTCATCCCCTCAAAAATTGTTTAATTCTAGCCTGAGCAGAGCAGTCACCATTCGAAGCTTTCACATAGAAGTTACATGGTAAAAATATATATAATCCTTTGCAAAAAGAAGCCAAATCCCCCCAAAAAACACCATAAATGGTGTAAAAAAAGTTGAGACAAGTACATTTCCTTGCATCGTTTTATCTTTCCTTACAAAAATATGTCAAACATAAATAGTTGTAAAATAAATCCTCACAAAAAGTTCTCAAATAATTTCAAATCATCCAACTCACAGTTGCCAAGTACATCCAGCATTTTTATTGTTTACATTGTTTATTAACCATTTATAAGTAGGTCACAACGCCCGAAAACGTCTTGAAACGGGACTTAGGGACTTAATCTAAAAATGTATTGTTTGAAAAATTTTTATTGAAAAAAATTCGGATTGAAAAAAAAATTCGAACGAAGTACTTGGCGAGTTCGTAACAGGTAGTCCGTACAGTCATTTTACGTAACTCGCCAAGTACTTCGTTCGAATTTTTTTTTCAATCCGAATTTTTTTCAATAAAAATTTTTCAAACAATACATTTTTAGATTAAGTCCCTAAGTCCCGTTTCAAGACGTTTTCGGGCGTTGTGACCTACTTATAAATGGTTAATAAACAATGTAAACAATAAAAATGCTGGATGTACTTGGCAACTGTGAGTTGGATTATTTGAAATTATTTGAGAACTTTTTGTGAGGATTTATTTTACAACTATTTATGTTTGACATATTTTTGTAAGGAAAGATAAAACGATGCAAGGAAATGTACTTGTCTCAACTTTTGATACACCATTTATGGTGTTTTTTGGGGGTATACACTTTACACGCCTTTTGATCGTCTTGCATCACAGCCTAGGCGGAGTATCGAGTTTCTCGCTGTTGTTTTCGTTTGGCCGATAACTGTGCCGCTCTTGGAGAGAAATGTATGAACGATTGTTTTTCGCATGATAATTGCGTCGCTCTTCGGCTAGCTATTTAAATGTTGAATAAAATAATCTTGGAGGAGGAGGTGAGAACAGAGCTCTTCGATCTTGACCCACACGCACGAATGAAGAAACAGCTGGGTGGACGATCGAGTTTCTCACGATAAGATTCTCCCGATGAACTATTAGCGAGACAGAGATGAACGTTTTTTTTTACCAATAACTATGCCGCTCTTCGGCTATCAGAATCAATGAAAATATGTTTTTAGCTGAGGAAATGAATATAAGGATTTTTTAAATAAGGAATCAGAATTTTTTTAAAACGTCCGTGGCCAGGGGGGGATCTCGAAGCTTCCAGAACGTTCTTCTATAATAAATAATTGACATTCTGAGGCGAGGGGGATCTCGAAGCTTCCAGAACATTAGAATTATTTCGATCGGATGTTGGAACTGCACAAATCAGAAGACTGACGACAGCTGTCTGAGCGCTTCGTAGATTTTTTTCCTGGAATTCTTTTATTGAAAATTTGGGGTAATGAGGGTCATGGGAAACATTCCGGATGACGCAATCTCTTTTGGAACATTCGATCTCGAAGCTTAATTCTAATTGTTAGTAATAAACAAAGATTTCGAAACTGCGTAGTTACATCTCGAAACTTTTGGAACATTCGATCTCGAATACAAATGGTGGGGGTATGTTCTATAAAAGGCGATTTTTTCCACCATAATTAATCAGTTTACTCGGAACACTCGCGTATCGCAGATATCTGTACAAAAACAGTAAGAATGGAAATAATTTTGGACGTACAAGGTTTCAAGAAACCCATCAATGAGTTTGTCGTGAAGGAGCTGGCAGCAGTTAAAATTCATCCAAATAAAGAGGGTCATGAGGAGATTGGGTGTTTACTCATTAAACCACCTTGTAAATGGGATGACTTGCCAGCGAAATATAAATGCATGAACTCGTGGTGTGAACGGAATTGACACGGTATTCCCTGGAACGTTGGAGATATTCCTTACGCTAAATTAAAAGACGTATTAAACATCATTTTGAGGGATGTAAGTTTGATTTACGTAAAAGGGCTTGAAAAAAAACATTGGATCGAGGATATCATAGGATATTCAATACCGATCGTAAACTTGGAAGATTTGGGGTGTCCCGCATGGCAAGAATTGAGAGTACCAACATGCTGGCATCACAAATATCATAATGGGGTGCGCCGATACAACTGCGCATTTGAAAACATGCAGCGTTTAAGGAAATGGTATTTGGAGTATGGGACTCCATCATTTTCAAGATCGGTGAAATTATTTTCTAAATTGGGAAATTTGTGAGACATGAGGACTGAAGATATTGCTCATCTCTCGAAAGAGTTCATTCTCAGTTGGGCATGGAACGATATCGATGATGTATGGGAAAGACTACCTAGAGAAATGAAAATGGATGAAGCTATTATGAAGTATCGTCGATGTGAAAAACACCATCAGGCAATAAGCGAAGATGATTTTGATGGACCTATACCACTAATAAAAAATTGTTCCACGTGTAGACATGCTATGTATACAAAATAAAAAAATAAACGCATTTCAAGTCCAATCGAAAAAATGATACGGCGTAATAAAAAAATTTTTAATAACGATCTCGAAACGGAGGGTGGGGGAAAAGAGCTATATAAAGGGAGACTTCTTCAACCAGCCAATCAGTCATCATGGACGAATTATCGCCGAACGAAGAGCAGCATTTGCTTTTAATTCCACCATGTGCCAGCAGTTACGATGAAGTTGTCGAGAAACATTTCGGGGACGTTCCACCGGAAAATATTCAAGATTTCATCTATGACTTATTTGACTTCGAAAAAAATGTCAAAACTTTGAAATGTGATAAAAAGTGTAATATCGAAGATCGTATATCGTGTTACGAGTGCAACGTCATGCGTGATTCAATCGATGTTATTGATAAACACGTTAAAGATTTATATCACTTTGTCGGCTATTTGAGTATGAAATTGTTTCAACTGAAACGTGAAATACAGGCGAATGAGTATGTATTTTTCGAGGATGAACCTGTTAACCTTGTAATAGATCATACTCAAAATCTATACGATCTTGTGATAAAAATGAAAGAATTTGTGATGATTTGTAAGGAAAGGAATAATGGACAGAAATAAAATACTCTCGAAAATATACCATGTTTTTTTGTTTATTTAAAACCCAATACATCATAGTTTTAAGCAAAAAATTATACTAATTTCTTAACATTACCGCCAATTGGAGTATATTCAACGATTCGATCATGCAAAATTAAACAATATGCTGATGTTTGAGGTGGGAAAGGATTCGCTGACTCAAATTCCAAGCGAATATCAACTGGTCCCGATTTCAAAAATTCGTTTTGTTTCGAACAATCAATAACAATTAATGGCGCGTATTTGAGGAAATCGGCTTTGTTCAACAATGGTTCAGACTCTTTACCGTAATACGACGCTTGGAAGTTTGCATACATATCATACAGAAGAGCATATTGGTTGCGAGGAATATCAAGATTCAAGTTTGCATAAGGATAACACTGAGAGTTCAAAAATAGTTTAGTATCACGAATGTTGCAATGATCAAAGTGACTCGCATTCGTATTTGCATTATTTTTTCTCGCAGTTTGAAATCCCACTATTACGTATCGAGGTTTTTCGAGTTGCGTCGATGTTTTAACGACCCACACGTGTTTCGAGGTAGCCGGTAGTAGTGGGTACTCGTACAATTCCCACGTACGAAAACTCATGGCAATCGATGGATCCTTGGCAATAAAGCCGAGCAACTGGATTTTTCGTTGATCGGAAACTTTGATGTATGGCACCATCCATTCGATTTTATTCAATGAAATCCTGAATTGTTCAGCAGCAGCCTGACCTTCGGGAGGTGTTTGTATAATGGCATTCGTATCATTATTCGATCTTGTGAGGATTAATTCGTGTTTAGCATTAACAATAATTCGATTGTAATCTTCAGCGAATCCGAGTATCAGGTTCAGTGGTATAGAAAGATCAAAGTATCCATTTTCATCCGTCAATGTAGCCTCATCATTGCTGAGCCAACCAGCATTTTCCATCAGAGTCATCTGTCCAGGGCTCTGGGATATATAATTCTTCATGAGGGTTGTGAGGCCAACATTTTTGCTTCGATCGATCTCAATAGCATTTAGCTCATAACGTATTTCTTCAAACAAATGACAGATGGCGTTATTAATTAGCTTCGTATCTTGAACTGCAGTTCCATTAATCTTCGTTAATCGACCATGTACGTGTAATGAGCTTTTGCTTGGTAGCAAACACAAGTCTTGATGTTGAACGGCAATTCGGATTTCATCGTTGTTATTGAAGGTAGCCGATGCAAACGGTTGATGCGCATAAATTTCGTAGTGTGCGATAGACTCATCGAAGATAATTGAGTTTTGTATTGTCAAGATCTCCTCCATGGTACGATGCAAGCAATACAGCAAAAGCGAATTTTTATTTTCCACTTTTTCTTCCTCGGGGTTTGATTTTCAATCTCAAAGTCTTCAAAAACTGAGTGTTTCGACGTGTTAGCTCTTTGAGAGGTGCTCGACGACTGATTGCTTCTCGGCATCTTGATTCGGTCTTATAGCTTCTTCCGACTTTCGTGTCAAACACAATACCCATTACGCTGATTTAACATGTAATCGTACAGTTATGATTTCTCCTCGAAAATTCACCAACTCTCCGTCTTGATCCACAAGTTTCAGCTGAAGATGATCTATTGACTGTGTGGCGATCGGAAGGTAAATGATGTGTGAGGGTACTTCAACGATCTTATATCCTGGTGGAACGACTGGGAAAAATTCGTGGATGGTGTGGACTCGTTGCTCGTTAATATAAGCTCCCGTGGTAATGTTGCACTCGACTCGTAGAGAGTTGATCTTGAGAATGGCTACTGGCAGCTCAGATTCATGAATGATATTAGCTGCTAATACACGTGGTGTGAATCCCAATAGACGACCGATGGAATCATCGGGCATAAAATTGATCTCTCGATTGCACTTGATTTCGCTGCATAGAGTATTGTTGTTAGGTCTCAGGTTAATGGAGATATTCTTGTTAGAAAGTACGCTCTGTAAGTATCGCTCGATATCCTCGATTTCATAGCTTCCAGTGGGTATGTTCACTGTTTCCTCCCCCACATGAAACTTATTATTCTCTTCATCAATGTTCGGTATTGAGTTGAATGTCAGCAATTCAACGAGTCCGAGAGTATAGCTTTTGAATGGCGATAGTTCGATAGATGGGAAATAGTAAGCTTCCAGTATGGAGCTCGTTCCGGAAAGCGTCAACGTGAAAGAATCACTCATGATAGTTAACGTTCAACTGATGCCTCCTGGGACATGAGCATCCACTTTATAGATAACCACTCAAAAATTTCAGACATAAATGTCCGCACACAACAGTGTCATAGTTCTGGTATCTTTCATGATTATATTTGATAATGCTACCAACACCGAAATAGTTTATCAAATCTTGAGGTGGCTGAAGATTACCGAAGCTGTCAAAGTAAACGACCTCGTCATTGATTTTTTTGTACGCAACCCAATGTGTACCGGGACCATCCTTATCATCGAGATTCACAATAGCTGATTCATATTTTCGAGGTCCATTCTCGGGTAATTCGTTTCTCATGTAAACTCCACGGAAATATGGAATTTTCATAGCTCCGGCATACTTTATCAAATCAGCATCAGTGAGAGCTCGGTGTGGTAGCCTTACGCGTTTTTTGTCAAGTAGGGTTTCAAGTGCAAGCCCATACCCTTTTTGTGAGGTTTCAGATAAAGTCCTTTACCCAACGCGATAGCTTCAATCGTCTCGTTGTGACGTTTACTTTCCTCCAATTGTCTTTTAGCGGCGCTTGCATCGTTTATGGCTTTTGCTATACCCGCTGCACCACCAGCTAGAGCTCCAGTGGCACTCAATCCAGCAAAAATGGGTATAAGGAATGGTAGAAAACCACCAATTTTCGTGGGTACAGGCAGGATACGGGGTGATTTAACTGTTCTCCTTCCACCTGCTTTTTTCACAGCATCTCGCGCACCCTTCAGCGCCGTTTTGATGGGATCTATTCTGCCCTTTCGCATCGCCGTTTTAGCCGCATTGACTACCTGTCTCAGCGTCATCTTCCTCGTGTTATTTTTTCTCTGTGCTCTCTTCACACCCATACCGAGCTTGGTTTTGACTTTCATTGTGTTTGCGACACCCCAAGCTGCTGCTTTTTCTCCAATACCCGCCTCTTTTGCGAAAACTCTTTGCCAGGCTTTTTTCGCAAGCACTTGATCCGCCTCGTGTCGTGCTAAAAGATTTTCCCGATTTTTCGAGTATGCAATATCGTGTTCTTTGCAAGCAGCGTCCAGGGGATTAATACCAGGATCACCTCGAGCAAGTCTCTCTGTTAATTTCGTACCTGGGCCACAGTACTGATATCCTGGTATATGTAGCTCAAAAGGGAGTTTATTAATCAAATTATTGACGAATCCTCTTCCACGTTTCTTCCTACGAATGACCATGACCCACGAACAGTTTTCGACTGAAGTGTCAAGCTTTACGGATATCTTATTTATACTTTTTTTCTTTCGTGTCACCGACAGCACCGTACCGCCCTGAATCAATTTCACCCGTAAATCTTTGACTTCCTCGAATCTTTTCAGCTTTCAGTTCGTCATTGGTAGAAGGAGGAGGAAACTGTCTATGTCTTTCTTGTGCGAAATTCTTCAAACTGTCAGTTATGGGATTTTTTGAATCGTATCGTTTACTCATTTTTTTTTTATTCACATGTTCATCGGAAGAGAGAAAATTCGTTACTGAGATACTGATCTTTATAAGCACCCTACTTATACCTATTTCTATCAGTCGTTATCAAGATAAAGTTCAAGACACAACCTGACAAATTGTCTGTCATGAATTTTGATGAACTTGCACAGCGAGAAGCGAAGAAGCGACGCCATGGACCTCTGCTGCCAAACAGTGTGCGTGCTGTGATTTGTGGACCGTCAAATTGTGGAAAAACGAATGCTCTTTTTACCCTCATAACCCATCCTAACGGGTTGAGATTTGAAAACGTTTATGTATACTCTAAATCGTTGAATCAACCAAAGTACAAACTTCTCAAGCGTTTACTCGGAACTGTAAAAGGAGTGGGATATTTTCCTTTTGACGATCATGAGCAAGTAATCAAGCCTGAAGATGCTCGACAAAATTCAATCATGATTTTCGACGATGTAGCCTGTGAGAAGCAGGATAATATAAGAGCTTTCTTTTGCATGGGTCGACACCGCGATGTTGACTCGTTCTATCTCTGTCAAACGTACGCTCGTATCCCGAAACACCTAGTTCGTGACAATACTAATTTGCTGGTACTCTTTCGTCAGGATGAAATGAATTTACGACATATCTATGATGATCATGTTAACACCGACATGTCGTATACACAGTTTAAAGATTTGTGTTCAGCATGCTGGAACGATAGTAAATATTCTTTCGTAGTGATCGATAAAGACGGAGACATGAATGATGGTCGATACCGCCGAGGATTTGACTGCTTTATAAATATAAGCGCATCAGAGAAATAAGAATAGTCAACGTTTCAACGGAAAGGCGTCAACATGCGGAGCGCAACATTCAACAAGGAAAAAGAAGTATTACGAAAAATCGCAACCGCGAGTGATGCGATTCGACGAAAGCATAAACTTATAAAATCGGGCAGAGAGACCACGGAACGGGTCATGGATAAAGTTTTCAGACCCGTGGTGACTCCTCTTCAGAAAATTGTTGATCAATCGAAAACACTGGATAATATTAAGAACAAACTGAAAAAGGAAGAACCTGCCTTGAAGATAGAAAGGGATCTTGATAGCTCTTTTAGAACTGCGTATGATGATGATGATGATTATCAGCAAGTATCAGATTCATCGTCCGAGAAGGATTCTTCTGTTGTGCATGAAACATCCAGCAAAGAAGATTATCGACAAGTACCAGATGCGTCATTCGAGAAGGATTCGTCTGTTATACATGAAACACCCAGTGAATCACTTGTCCAGCAGTATCTGCATATGTTTGAAACGACTGAAGGAAAAGAGCTTGATACCGTATACGGTGTTCGCAAACTCACGGGTGGTGTTTTGAAGATCGGTGATTCACCGGTGAATTTTGACGACAAGCGCATCTCAGTGCAGAACAAGACTTACGAACTCTCCCCCGGTTTGCTCGAATTGATATTCAAAAAGTCACCAAACAGAGAGATCATAACTGCAACAGATATGGATAATTATGGTGCAATTATCACAAGCACGAATGCGCATCGCAAATATTATAAATCGAACAAACCCATTCGCACAGATAACAATAAATTCAAAAATATTATTGCAAAGATCGTTGATTCTCCGATGAAATCAGCAAGGAGGACACCGAAGAGGCGGTCACAGCCATCGGGAAAAGGCTTACCGCTGTATATGATTGCTAGGAAGAATAATAAAATGGACTACATTTATTGGGATGATCTAAATGAACTGGTGGATCGACTAAGATTGCTTATGGCATCGCAGGCAGCCGGCAACACGAATAATAACAATGAAATAATTTCCATCATTGAGGAATTGCGTGAAGCTGAAATTATTTATTAGACGGTACGCGGACTACACGGATTCATTTGAGCCATGAGCGTTGACGTGTTTGGACGACATTTATCGAGAAAAGGTAGTCTCCCAGGCAGCCGCGGCCCTCCCGGAGACGGATTCAAAATTACGACCGATGGTCAATATGATATAGATAACAAGAGATTGTGCAATCTTGCTGATCCTGTAATTGCAAATGATGCAGTCACTGTTGGAGTCATGAAAAATATTGTACAGCAAGAAGTTAATCTCGTATATGAAATTACTTCTTCTTTGCGAAATAATATCGACGATGTTGATATAATGATCCGAGGTCTTCAGTCCGAATTTGGCAATAATTTAAAAAATGAACGAATCAATTATGAGAACCTACAAGATCTTATGAAGCACAACTCTGAGCTCATTAGCGATCTGGAAAACAGACTGAGAACATTGGAGCGTAAGGACAATTGAAATTGAAGCTGGCAGATGAGAAAAAATGAATGAGCGGAAGATAGCTGTAGTGGAGGAGCTTCACAGACCTGCGAGAAGAAATTATCCACGTCGTCATGTGAATATTCGTGGATTGGATGAAACCTGGCAGGCTGATCTTGTGGACATGTCAGCATACTCACGATACAACAATGGCTACAAATTTCTACTGACGATTATTGATGTATTTTCCAAATTTGCTTGGGCTGTACCGATAAAGAGTAAGAATGGCAAAGATGTAACGAACGCTATGAAATCTGTACTCGCGATAGGCCGTATACCAAAAAAATTGCATGTTGATCGTGGCAAAGAATTTTATAATAATGAATTCAAATCTCTATTGCAACGTTACCACATTGAACTATATTCCACGTTTAGTCATATGAAAGCATCGATATGTGAACGTTTTAATCGTAAATTAAAAAATAAAATGTGGAAACAGTTTAGTTTACGAGGTACGTATGAATGGATAGATATTTTGCCTGATTTAATATCAAACTATAATGATAGCAAACATCGTACAATTAAAATGAAACCAAAAGATGTCACAGCTGGAAATGAGAAAAAGATCCTGCGCAATATTTATGGGAATTTTGAAGTCAATCGTACGCGAAAAATAAAATTTAAGATTGGCGATAAAGTTCGAATCAACAAGTACAAATACGTTTTCGAGAAAGGCTATACACCCAACTGGACGACTGAAATATTTACGATAAGTGAGGTGCGAAATACCAATCCGGTAACATATAAACTTGGAGACTATCAGGATCAACCGATTGAAGGTGGTTTCTACGAGGAAGAACTTACAAAAGTCAAATATCCGGATATTTATCTTGTAGAGAAAATTGTACGAAAACGTGGAAATAAATTGCTTGTGAAATGGTTAGGTTTCGATAATTCACACAATAGTTGGATCGATGAAAAGGATATGTAAAGGTTTTTCAAATAAAGAGAAAAAAAAATTACACAATGGATTTTTTATTTTGTATAACCATATGGTACAGTGTCCATCGTATTGGGTAACAGTATTCTCTTATCATCTAGCCAACTTAATGCTAATTTTTTTTGTTTCACAGTACGAACTTCATGTTTTTTGCTTCGAATTAAGTATTGATATTTAACTAAGTCTTGTTGATCAAACAAACAATTTTTATAATCTTCAAATGTTATTGTTTTTAATGTGGATCCTTTAATACCTTTGGCTTTCTTTTTCGCCTTATCATCATCGAAAACTTTGAAAGCGTATAATTTTGCTCGGAGTCCTATAAACTCCTCCATAATTTTACCATTCATTTCATCTTTCATTAAACCTAGAACTTTCTTATTCGCTAGTGGAATTCCATAAATGTTGTTAACCGGGTAGTCAGAAGTATCAAATTTATACAAATCACGTTTTATATAATCATAAATGTCAGGTACAGTGAAATGGTATAAGAGGCTGTCGGTATCGGTGTACATTAATTTTGCCTGATCGCGAAATGTTGGTTTTATATAATTATAATGAAAGTCGTAAATGAAAGTTTTTGACAAATCGAGTATGGAAAATCCAACGTATATGGGTTTATTGAAATGTACTTTGACGCGGCTCAGTTCAATAATTACCATGTCATCATCGAAAACGGTGCAGCTATGAAAGTTTGGTTTTGCAATGAGAGCCTTTGCACCGTATCGACCTTCTCACTTTGTCACGAGCTTAACATCTTTCTGCTTTCTTACATTTTCCATGGTTTTTCCAAATACCGCATTATTCATCAATTTAAAAAAATTCTTTTCGAATTCATTGTTGGATTTTTTTCTCATTTCTGTGTTCAGATCAATGTACGTTTTGAGCCATGGAGCTTGATGAAATTTCAAAATTCTATGAATTTTTGTCAATTTAATTCCCAGATTTAAACATTGTTTCAGATTTCTGTAATGAATAATGTATCTGTTTTTGGCTAATAATGTTGTCATTAATTTTGATTGCTTGTTGTGAGGTGGTACGTAGTGCTCGGGACAAAGGGGAAGATCTTTATGTAGCTCAAAAAGTTCCTGGGGATATTCCAAGTCCACCTCCAGGATATATCCCACAGGAGAATCATCGGGAACATTGAGCACATTTATCGGCTCAGACTCCCACTCAAAAGAGCCAACTGGTAGATATTGGCTCATAGCTGCACCGTATAAATTGTTAACGTCAAAGTACATTAAGTACGATTCCTCTTTGCTTGGATCGTAATCTGCACCCATATATCGATTGTTTGCATGAGCATATCTGCTTGAGCACTGTGAAACACCACCTCGAATGCCTTTCTCGATAAAAAGGAGCATTTCAGTATCGGTGAGGAGCTCAAGGTCAACACCGGTACATTTGAGCATCGCATCAAAAGCAAGCCCCGGAGCTGTGAAATAATGCAGAGGATCCAAATCATACGTCGAAGAGCAGTTGCGTCGAAAATTCTCATATATATCCGCCAATAGTAGAACATCGGTTTTTAAATATAAATCGGAATATTCCCCCAATGAGGTGATGTTGAATTTTTCCCAAACTTTTATTGCGTGTTCGTAGTCTTGTTCCGAAATATTTTCACCCGTCAATTTTGAATAAAAATTTTCTTTCGATGGCAACTGCTCTTCATCGAGTTTCTCCCAGCTGTCCATGTACTCGTAGGGAAAAACTCCCTTCCTCGTGACCAGCTGGAATTCCTCTGCACTATTGCAGTATCGACGAGTTATCGATTTGTCATTGTCGTTTAAGTAAGATGCGAGTTTTTCGAGACTGCTCGCCATAAATCTGAACGAATCGATAAAACGTAAATTTACATTTGTACTTTCAACATATTTTGTGAATGAAATGTATTTTTCTTTATTTATGGGTAAAAGTTTGACTGTACCTTCGAATCGCGTGGCCAAAGCTTTAATCAAAAAATGCGAATCATAGCCCGAAAGATTGTGAAAAACTATTGGGATACTGTGAGATTTCGTGTAATTCAAATTACATCAGTGGAAGTAAACGATTTTTCACAAATGTGACATTTTGTGGAAATATGGTATTGATGTTTTTCAATCGATGTGAGTGGTTCCATAGGTACGATATTATTTAAATAAAAATCAACCATGCGGGCTATTTCTAGCAATTGATCGATGAACCACTCGATACAATCGGGTCCCCGTTTTATTTCGAATTTTGATAGAGAATCATCAAAGGCACATTGTAAATAATACGCGGCACTGTACGGAACATGCTTTTGACAATCGTTTCTCGTTGATTCGAGAAGGCATTCGAGGTCAGCGTACACAACGAACGGTACATCTTCTTTGTATCGATAATTTTTGAAATTCAAAATTTTGTTTTGTTCAGTTGGTAAAATCATTTTCGTCTTGTTTATGCTCATGCAATCTTGTTTGTGATTTTCAAAAGATTCTTTAAGATAAAAATGGTTTAAGCAATTGTCACAAAAAAATGTTTGTTGATTATACTTTGTTACTTGAGAGCTAAGTAATCGTGACAGATTACGGATCCAAGCAAAGTGGTAAACTGGTTGGAAATTGTCTTCCCCATCTACGTCCATACCGATATTCCCCTCCACCATGAGGAGATGGATGGTGGGCTTATCTGACTTATTTTTACTCATGTATAACGGTACTATTTCACTCTTTTTACCTGATTCAACACCGTATACATTAATCGTTAAATTGTTCATTTTTTCAAATTTACAAATATCTTTTAAAGCAATCGGGAAATTGATACTGTCGTATTTTAGCACTTGCTTGTAGCTGGGATATGAGCTAAGTCGATTTGCATGTGTTGTAACTGGATGTAGTGCTGCTACGACCGACCACAGAAAACAGAATTGGTCATTGTTTTCCACATTCACCACAGCCTTTTTGTTTTGTATTTCTCGAGGTAGCTCGACAAATGTTGACAGACCTCCGCGTAGTGGTACAAAGTGATTCATATTAACTGTCAAATTGACGATTTCACGCAATGACCAGCCCGAATCACGTTCTTGAAATTCGTCCACCTTTTGCAACAGACAGTCCGTTACGTTCTCATCGAACCAAATCTTAATATCTGTGGCTGTGAGAATCGCTTCGTTTCTCGTGTTAAAGTATTTCATTTCTTCGATCACTTCACCGTTTTTCATCATGGAAAATTTACACGCCAGCACAGCATTCGCTTTCAAATTTCCATCCTTTTTCAACACATTTGCGAGCCGCTTGGTAGTGGTGACTTTAGCATCATACAAGAATGATCGTAGATCCTTATGGATGAGATTCACCACTGCACCAGTTCGAATACGATTCTGAAAAGCGGACTCCAAATGCACCCAACGAACGCGATCTGAAGTATTCTTTCGTGCACCGATGTTTCCACCTACTCGTTGATGAGCCTTGAATTTTTCCCCCAGGGATTTGAGCAGGGAAATCGTTGTTTGAATTCTTGTTTTTTCACCCGGAGATAAGTTCGGCGTTTTCAATATTTTGTTTAATAATTTAAAATTCCGAATACCAAAATTTTTCCATTTTTCAATTTCTTCACTCGATGCACTTTTCAAAGATTTATAAGCATCTTCCATGATGCCTATGAGCTTCAAACACTGTTCTGATTCCATTTTTAAAGTACCGATCTTCACTTAATGAAGGGCAGAAATTAAATGAATGCGCTGGGCTGTCAGTGATCTATATATACTCATGGATAGAAAGAGATAGGGAATTGTTATTGTGCTTCGTGATCGAATGTTCTAAAAGAGATTAAATCATCCGGAATGTTTTCCATGACCCTCATTACCCCAAATTTTCAATAAAAGAATTCCAGGAAAAAATCTACGAAGTAAAGAAAAAGTCCTTGACAGCTATCGTTGACCTTCAACCGATTTGCGCAGTTCCAACATCCGATCGAAATAATTCTAACGTTCTGGAAGCTTTGAAACCCCCCTCGCCACGGAATGTCAAGGATTTCTATGAATTATTATTGTAAAGCGTGAGAGAGAGAGAGACAGAGAGAAGGAATGTGTATTATCATTATGATTATGGTAGAACGTTCTGGAAGCTTCGAGATCCCCCCCTGGCCACGGACGTTTTAAAAAAATTCTGATTCCTTATTTAAAAAATCCTTATATTCATTTCCTCAGCTAAAAACATATTTTCATTGATTCTGATAGCCGAAGAGCGGCATAGTTATTGGTAAAAAAAAACGTTCATCTCTGTCTCGCTAATGGTTCATCGGGAGAATCTTATCGTGAGAAACTCGATCATCCACCCAGCTGTTTCTTCATTCGTGCGTGTGGGTCAGTAGTGTTACACGGAGAGTTCTAACTCAAGATCCCTACCCCGACATTTACCGACATTTTTTAGCTCAGACATGAACCACTTAGCCGAGACACAAACCCGGGGGGGGGGGGGGCCCATCTCGAAGAGCCGGAATGCACTTAGGCAATCTGGGGGGGGGGGGGGTAATCTCTGACAACCGGAGTGCGCCTAATATTTTGCGGGTCAAGAGGGGGGGGGGGGGCGGCTTCTTTGAGGGTGGCATTGGAATGCCGCTATCTCTAACAGGTAAATAGCGGAATGGAGCGCTAGATTTTTCAACCGCCCACGACGCTACCCTCCGCAGGGCTACCCTTGTAAATTTAAGAGAGGGGATATGCTTGTCGAGACACGTTAATCTCAGTGCACTTTACGTAATCTTTACAAAGACATTGGAATGCTACTTAACTGGCGCGTCTGTCCGTCGCCTCCTCATTTCCTGTCATAAATCACTGATGGCCACGTGCTAGGTGTCCGACTGCAGCCTGGAAAAGGCCGAATCGTGAGGTCATAAAAGCCCATCGCGACGCTACCCCCTGCAGTGCTACCCTTGTAAGCGCAAAAGAGGGATATATGCTTGTCGAGACACGTTAATCTCAGTGCATCATTTTCGCTTTACCTTTTAAGATAGCATCGGAATTCCGTGAATTCGATCGGCAGAGCGCGCTTTGCGTAATCTTACGATGGCATTGGAATGTCGTCTAGCAGTTAGACTGTTGCGTCAAATCTTGTGGCCACGCAACGCTACCCCTGGAACCCTATGTTTAATCTATGACGACCCGAATGAAGATGTACTCGTGCAACTGATATACCTGCTGATGCTGATGGTCCATAGAAAGTTGGGAGGGAGTGGGAGTATATATTGCTGGCTCAAATCATTTAACCCTCCATTAGCATTTGTGCAGTCTTTCTTTCTTCTCGGGTTATTTTTTCTCCTAATATGGATACTCACAAGTGTAAGAAGCTCATTTCCATTATGGAAAACGCTTATTTAATTTCACAAAAAAGATCATCACCAGCTATAGCACTAAGGTGGATTAGGGAGGGGGAAAAAAACGTGAAACTATTGACGAAAATTTCTCGGCGCGAATGTCCCTCAGTGCATGAGAAAATGCGCATTCAAGCGACGATTGCGTCAGTATTATCCGTGATCGAAAAATTGAAGAAAAGAGGAGCTGGTTCTGGAGCAGCTGATAAAGTGCGATGGAAAGATATGGAGACGGCGTTCAAAAAAAGAATCCAAACGGGCGTAGTCATCAACCTTCAACACAAAGATCTCGATGCTTTTCTCGATGATTCTAAGCCCTTGATCCTCGCCAAATTGGAAGCTGCATCTCGGCGTTATGGCAATTTGAAGCTTAATGTAATATTAGCGTGCAAGTTTCAACTTAAAAAAATAGGTGAAACTGCGTTGGAGGATAAATTTTTTAACACGCGGAATGAGGCAATTCTTCCTTCTACGAACATCGACATGTGGTTCCAGGAGCATGTAAAAGATCAGTTGCTGAAAAAAATTGAGGAGTTCCATGGGAAAGAGTCTGGTTGGTCACTGCACGAAGTTTCCAACCTAACTGTAAATTTTAATAAATACGTGCCACTCCGGGGAGGTACATACGTCAGTGTTCCGAAAGATATTCAACGAAAGCGTGCTGTAGTTAATATAGAGAGCAATGACGAATTTTGCTTTTTATGGGCAGTGACTGCAGCACTTTCTCCGCCAGTTATAAATTGCAATCGAACAAGCTCTTATAGACATTTCAGTGAAGTTTTACAGTACAAAGGTTTGGATTTTCCAATTACTGTAAAAAAAGTGCCAACCTTTGAAAAAATGAATAACCTCAAAATTAACATTTATGGTATTGATAATCAGAGGAAGAGCAGTGTAATAGTGCCGATATATATCAGTAAACAAACATCTCCTAAATCAACAATTCACCTTCTCATGCTCGAGAGTGACAGGCATGATTGTGATGAAGATGATCTTGCGAGTCCTATCCACCACTTTGCGTGGATAAAAAACATTTCGCGCTTAGTAGGCTCGCAGATTTCTAGTCATAATGGTAAAACATGGCTGTGTGACAGGTGTCTCTGTCACTTTCAAAGCGAAATCGTGCTGCAAAAGCATATCCTCGACTGCACGAACCAGTGCAGAGTGTATTTTCCCGAGGGTGATGCGAAATCCATGAGGTTTAGAAACCACAAGCACAAAGAGAATGTTCCGTTCGTGATATATGCTGATCTCGAATGTCTCCTGGAGCCGATTGCACCTACGGAGGAGGTGAATACTATGGGCTACCAAAAGCATGTGCCTCACTCCATCGCATACTACTTCCATTGCTCGTACGATGATACCATTTCGGAATTTAAATCTCATCGCGGTTTGGATTGTATTGGGTGGTTCATGGAGGAATTGAAGAATATCGCGAGCTTGGTGAATACCCGGTTGACGAACATCATACCAATGGAGCATCTCAGCGATGACCAGCAAAGCGCATTTAATTCTGTAACCATCTGTCATATTTGTGAGAAGCCTTTCGAAAATAACGAGTTGAGAGTTCGAGATCATTGTCATTTTACAGGGAAGTATCGTGGGCCTGCACACACCGGGTGTAATTTGAATTATAAAAACTCTCACGCGGTGCCGGTCATTTTTCATAATTTATCGGGATATGACGCTCATTTTTTGATTAGAGCATTAGCTGTAGCATTCGAAGGTGCGGTTTATCTTCTGCCAATTAATAAGGAGAAATATATTTCGTTCACAAAAAAAGTCCGAGGCACTTTTGTAGAGTTCAGGTTTTTAGATTCATATAGATTTATGGCGTGTAGTATTGAAAAATTAGCATCCTACTTAGAAAGCAATGAAAAACAAATCACTCGCAAGCATTGTAATAGTGCAACGGAATTCAGTCTTATGACTAAAAAGGGGGTTTTCCCATATGATTATACCGATTGTTGGATTAAACTTGACGAAACCGAGCTACCATCCAAAGAGCAGTTTTATTCTAGGTTAAATAATGAGGAAATTTCTGAAGATTCATACGCTCACGCCATGAATGTTTGGAAAACTTTTAAAATATCAACGTTAGGAGAATATTCAGATTTATATCTCAAAATAGATGTTCTCCTTTTAGCTGACATTTTCGAAAATTTCCGACGCAGCTGTCTATCGACATATAATTTAGATCCGTTGCACTATTATACAGCTCCTGGACTCGCTTTCGATGCGATGCTTAAGTTAACAGGTATTGAGCTCGAACTCATCACTGACGTTGATATGCTGTTGTTCATCGAGAAAGGTATCAGAGGAGGACTTGCTCAATGCTCAAATCGCTATGCAAAAGCAAATAATCGATACATGGGGGAGGATTTCGACCCATCAAAAGTTGAATCATACTTAATGTATTTCGATGTAAACAATCTTTATGGTGCAGCTATGGTTCAGGCTTTACCATATGCTGGATTCGAGTGGGTGGAAAACTTTGATAAATCGGATATTGACAATATCCCTCCCGATTCTCATACAGGGTACATATTCGAGGTTGATTTAGAATATCCTAAGGAGCTGCACGAATTTCATAAAGACTTGCCACTTTGTCCTCAGCATTACAGACCACCCACCTCCAAAAATATAAAACTAATGACAACGCTATTGACAAAAGAAAAATATATCATTCATTATCGAAACTTGCAGCAGTGTCTCAACTTGGGCTTGAAATTAAAGAAAATTCATAGAGTTTTAAAATTTCAACAGAAATCGTGGATGAAGCCATACATTGATTTAAATACTGGATTGAGACAAAAAGCTACCAATGCGTTCCATAAAAACTTGTATAAACTACTCAATAATGCAGTTTTCGGTAAAACAATGGAGAATGTGAGAAAACATCGGGAAGTAAAGCTTGTTACTCAGTGGGGTGGTCGGTATGGAGCTCGAGCTCTGATCGCTAGGGCTACGTTCCACAGCTGCACCGTATTTGACGATGATATGGTCATCATCGAGCTCAACAGAGCAAAGGTGAAATTTAATAAGCCATTGTATGCGGGGTTTTCAATCCTTGACCTATCAAAAATTTATATTTATGATTTTCATTATGAGTATATGAAAAAACAGTTTGGGCAAAAAGCTCAATTAATGTACACCGACACTGATAGTCTTATATATAATATTACAGTGCCTAATATATATGATGTCATGAAGCTCGACATAAACAAATTTGATACCTCCGATTATCCTCTTGACAATCCTTATGGGATGCCTTTAGCGAATAAAAAGGTGTTAGGGTTAATGAAGGATGAGAATAATGGTCAGATCATGGAAGAATTCGTGGGCCTGCGCGCCAAACTATACGCTTACAAGGTTCGAGATGATGATGTAGAAAAAAAGCGCGCTAAAGGTGTTCGAGGGTCTACGTTAAAAAGAATCAGATTCGACGATTATAAACATTGTCTTTTCCGGCATGAGAATCTTGTTGAAACACAAAATTTAATTCAATCGAAGAAGCATGTAGTGCAAACTGTAAGGCAGAGAAAAGTCGCTTTAAGCTGGAATGATGATAAAAGAGTTCTCTCCGCTCATACGACTGATACTCTACCTTGGGGTTATGAGCGTGAAGCGAAAGAATGTTTGTAGCTAAAAAAATGGAGAGTAAAATTAAGAATGCGATAAGCGTGGTAAATTATGAACGGTATAAAACTGTGAATAATGTATATAAGCTAATAAAATTGATAAGCTGGAGGAAAAAATTGACTATGAAAATTAAATTTCCCAATCTGCTCGAAAATATTTTGGAGTGGTATAAGGGAGAGAGAGTACGGTACGCATCCAGAAGAGAAAAAGAGAAAAACGGTATGTCAGAGAGTTTCCAGAGTATATATATATATATATATATATATCCGTACTGGTGAGTATCGGTTATATTTTTATGATCTTACCCTCACTCCCTAGAAGTGAGATATGTATACTACGTTAGAATTTTCCTCCAATAAGTGACCTTCCGCTTTCACCAAACCCTTCCGCTGTGACAAGTAATTTTCGGGGAGTGTTCGCTCAGTTGACATTTTCTCATCAAGTCAAACGGATTAGCTGAAATGGCACCACTCTACGCTGACGTTTATATGCTGTGCGTTTTTCTTTTCAATAAGTCTCCGTTTTTGCGACTCATATGGCCTGAAGTGCGTTTTGATCAATTGCGGATTATGCCCCGCGAGGCAAATTTACGAAAAGTTCGAAGAATATTAAGTATGGTTGGGCAGAGAGCTTTCGTAAAAGCTTTCAATCGCGGATTATTGGATCATCCGGATATTTTGGATTCGGCGGTAAAAGTAATCAGGGGCATGAATTGGCATGAAGAAGAACGATTCATGCCACTGCTCAATGAACACGGTAAGCGAAGATCTTTATTGTTTTCGAAATTTTTCCACCGACCTGCCTGTCACCTCGCTACCTGACCGCCTGACTACCTAACGGTATTACGAAAAATATACCTATATATATATATTCCCTCAGCAAAACAGAGACTTCTCGCCAGTGACAGTGAGGATGAGGAGGAAGAGGCTAAATTTTCGTCTGATGACGAATTTATTCAAGATGATGGGGCAGTAGCTGGCCCATCGGGAGTAATATATCGATCGTCATCATCGTCGTCATTATCATCAGCATCCACGGCATCATTGCCAATCCGCTCACCCTCACCATCACTAGCATTATCACCAGAAGCTCGGTCAACACCGCCACGATCCCCCGACCCCAGGTGGATCCAAGTTGAGGAACGTGTTGAGCAGGTTCGACCACCACCACCGCGATCTCCCAGCCCCCATAGTGACGCGTCAACGGTGTACCTTTCCGACTCGGAAACGGATGAGTCAGGTAAACAGATTTTTGTCTTCACACACGTGTGCGCGTGCGATGGTTTTTGTATTAATCTCATAATATTTGCACTTTTCAGGATATGAATCCTGTCCTTATTTGGACTTGGCCCTCCCACAGCAAATGGCGGAATGGCTCCCTAGCGATGATGAAGTAAACTTTAATTATTTGTAACGTTTGAGACAATTTTTTTATTTTTCGAATTTTCTATAATTTTTTGTAATTGCCCTCCCCCCCCCCCATCTTTGAAATGAATTTAAAAAAATAAAAAAAATTAAAAAAATAAGAAAATAAAAGCAAATTAATTTTTTTAAATAAAAAAAATGTTTTGAAACCGACTTTTTCCCAATTAATATCCTGTCCAACAAAATAATCCTGTGAAAGATGAGATAGAAGGTGGTGATTGAAAAGATCGATAATGTTCATTGTTAAAGTATTTTTATTACACATCAGATTTCCTTATCCAACTATTGTGAGCATTGTCGAAACCCAACCATTTTACAAACATTTCATTCCCACGCGTTTTCAATACTCGTTCAATCAGATAAATATCGGGATTTTCAACTCTAAGTAGCTCCTGCTCATAAAACCCGCCGGCGATGGGTTCATCTTGATAGTCCTTCAGACTGAACGTCACAGGGTTCGTATTTTTCACGTGATGTATTGTAAATATTTCCGTTGTCCAGTTTGGAGTATAACCCTTGGCAAATATATTTTTGAATTTGCTTATCCTCACTTTGTCACCGCATCGAAATTTCATCGACCTTTTTTTCAAGGGTTCTCGAGTCGTGAAAACGCGTTGTAAAAGCTGCTTCTCATTCTCCGAGTTCACGTCTTTCGGCTTCATTTTAATTGTGCGATGTACACTATTGTTATATTCGGAAATCAAATTTTTGAGAATATCGGTCCACTTGTAGCTTCCACGAAGACTAAATTGCATCCACATTTTATTTTTCAAGGTACGATTAAAACGCTCGCAAATTGATGCTTTCAAATTACTGTATGTCGAGTACATATGAATATTATACTTTTTCATGAGAGTTTGAAAATCGGCATTATAAAACTCTTTGCCCTGATCAACATGTAGGTTCTCTGGTATGCGTCCCTTTGCAAGTATAGATCTCATGGCGCTCGTTGTATCTTTAGCGTTCTTGCTCCTCATTGGCACGGCCCAGGCAAACTTGGAGAAGACATCGATGACGGTTAGGAGAAATTTATGATTGCCGTTTTGCCGCGCGTAAGCCGACATGTCCACAAGGTCCGCTTGCCAAGTCTCATCCAAGCCTCGTATATCCACATGCCGACGAGGATAGTTTCTGCGTGCGGGCTTATGTAGTTCCAACACCAGCGCTCGCTTCTTCTCGCTCATTTTTTCTCAAGGATGTTTAATCGAGCGTCAAGCTGGGAAAACATGCTAAGCATGGACACTCGTAGGTTTTTCGTACCAGCATTCGGAGTTTTGAGAATTTCTTTTATCTCGGTTGTAAGATTTTCAATTATTTGCGCACTAATTCTCTCTATTTTATTTCGTAAGTCGGTATTTAACGTGTCGAGTTTATCTTTTATAGTAGTTTCAAAACCTTCAACCAATAGCGTTCTACTTTCATTTATTTCCACACGTAAGTTCTTAGTTACGTGTCGGGCTTTAGCATTCAGCACCTTTAAGCTGATAGCGTCGTCGTCCTCTTCGGGAATTCCAACGTTGCAGAGTCGCTTGTTCTCCAAATCGTAATGTCCGTCTTTTGTAATCTTGAATCCAATGCCCGGAGGACCACGATTGAGCGCACTTTTATTATCCAGCTGCCGTCCAAACACGTCGACACTCATTTTGTGAATGCGCGAAATTGCGATGATGAATGTATTAATAAATGATTTGAGCCTCACGCAATTCTTCGATAATCGATATGATTTCATTCGAGTGAGATAAGTTTCCGGCTGCTTGAGATGCGAGGAGTAAACGTAGGCGGTCCACTAGTTCATTGGGATCGTCCCAATAAATATAATCGAATCTCGCGTCTTTTCTAGCCACTTTATACTTTGGCATACCTTTACCCGTGTGAGTATCAACTATTTTCGCGATATAAGTCTTGAATTTCAAATTTTTATCCGTCCGTATTGCTTCATCTGCTTTATAATATTTCTTATGGGCATTCGTGGCAATTACAATGTTCTCATAATTTTTCAAATCGTTGGATGTCAGATCCTCAACGCGGGGCACTTTTTTGAACAACAGTTCCGCTAATCCAACAGTTTTTGGATAATTTTTATCTCGTACACGAATATGCTGAGAATCAAAAAATATTGGAGAATCTCCGATCATTAATTTATTGTTAGCGAGGTTTCGTATACCGTATGAGACATCCAAGGTTGATTTTCTATTTGTCTGCAGCAATACTATATACTCATTTATTAATTCATCAACATTCACAGCTGTATCCTCCTCCTGCTTTCCCTCTTCCTCACCGTATGCAGACTTGAAAGACAAATCTTCCAACATTGGATCATCTTTAACTTCACGGTTGCCATCCTCAATATGTTCTTCTTCTCTTTCTTCTTCAAAACGATCTTTTACTTCCTCCTTAACTTCCTGTTTCATCTCTAACATCTCGTTTTTCCGCATCACCAGTTGTTCCAATGGCGTGACTATTGGCTTAAAGACATTTTGCATTGTCTGTTCAGCATTGTCTTTGCCGATTTTTATCATCCGATGTTTTCGTCGAATTGCATCGCTCGCTTTGACGATTTGACGCAATACGTCTTTTTTCTCCTCCAAAAGTTTGTTCATGTTGTCAACCTCGAGTCAGAGATGATACTATCTCCAATGCACGTTTACTTATGACTGAGAAAAGAATCGAACCCTCGTCTATATCTACCCTCATTCATTTGACTATCCTTGTCGATCGTGATAAATCCATACTTGTCATCATTCCAGCATTCTGAGCACATATTTTTAAACTGTGTATATGACATATCAGTATTGACATGATCATTGTACACATGTTTAAGGTTCATCTCATCTTGCTTAAATAGAACCACAAAATTCGTATTGTCACGCACGAGATGTTTAGGAATACGAGCATAGGTCTGGCAAAGATAGAAACAGTCAACATTTTTGTGTCGCCCCATGGCGAAAAAGGCTCTAATATTGTCCTGTTTTTCACATGCCACGTCATCGAAGATAAATATTGAGTTGGGGTGTGCATCGCTTGGTGTCACCACCTGTTCGTGCTCATTGAATGGAAAATATTCAACACCGCTCACAGGCTCGAGTAATCGTGCGAGCAATGTATATTTTGGTTGATTGAGGGACTTAGAATAAAGGTAGACGTTCTCGAATCTCAGACCATTAGGATGTGTTATGAGGGAGAGTAAAGCGTTCGTTTTACCACAGTTCGAGGGGCCGCAGAATACTGCGCGAATGCTATTAGGCAACAAATCGCCATGACGTTTTTCGCGCGGTTCACCTCCCCGCATAAATTCATCGAAATTCATTACAGGCAGTTCATCCGTCCCCATCCTGAGCACAACTAATGGGGGAAAAAAATATAAATAGGGTTTTATAGAGACTATTCACCAGTCGAGCGGTCATCCCCGATATGATCGGTCATGCTTTGCTCAATAGTCTGATTGACAAGCTCCCTGTCGAGCTGCATCTACCTGGGTATCAGTATTGCGGACCTGGTACAAAATTATCTAAACGTCTTGCACGAGGTGATCGAGGTATTAATCCATTGGATGCAGCCTGCAAGCAGCACGATATTGCATATTCAAAAGAAACTAGCCTCGAAGCGAGAACTTTGGCCGATAAATTACTGGCTGAGCAGGCTTGGAAACGAGTATACGCGAAAGACGCGGGTATTGCCGAGAGAGCAAGTGCTTGAGGTGTGGCGAACATCATGAAGGCTAAAACTAAACTAGGCATGGGGCATTGCGTGAAAAAAACAAAATCAGGCATGGGACAGAATAAAATCGTTGATGAGAAAAACCGAGGTCGAAAGAGTGCTCGGAAAGGTACCAAGAAAGCTAAAAGTAAATTGCGCATTCTACCAGCGCCTCGTAGAATTGGGGGGTTTTTACCACTCCTCCTGCCGATATTTGCTGGTCTTAGTGCTGCTGGAGCACTGTCAGGTGGCGCTGCTTCTATTGCTAAAGCTGTAAATGCGGCCCAAGCTGCTAAGCGGGAATTGGATGAGAGTAAGAGACATAATAAGATGATGGAAGCTGCTGCTTTGGGTAAAGGTTTGCATCTAAAACCGTACAAGAGGGGGATGAGTCTTGGTTCAAAAAACGGAAAGTCACGCTGCCTCCCCAAGCCTTAACTGATGTTGATCTGCTCAAATATGCAAAAATCATGAAAATTCCACACTTTCGCGGAGTTTTTATGAGAAATAAATTGCCGAAAAGTGGACCAGCAAAATACGAATCAGCAATTATCAATTTAGATGAGGATATGGGACCTGGTACACACTGGGTTGCATACAAAAAGAGGGGGGAGAATGTCATGTACTTTGATAGTTTCGGCAACCTTCAGCCTCCAGTTGAGTTGATGAAATATTTTGGTGTTGGTAGCGTGAATTATAATTATAAGGGATATCAGGATTATGGTACAGTCGAATGTGGACACTTATGCCTAAAGTTTCTCTGCCAGCAATTGAGTGGCAAAGGAAAATATTCTCTATATAAACGTGCATAATGATGAATATAGAATCAGTTGACTATTTGCCACCGTCATGGATGATAGTTTTACACTAACTATTTCCGGGACGTCATCTACACTTGAAGCTCAATATTTTCCCCCCATCGAACTTTCACCCCACAAAAATTACACTTTAGGGCTCATTGAATTACTAACCTTCAATTCTATTCCTAATATAGCTGATGGTAATAATAAAATTTATGTGGGAGAGAAGATATTGACTATACCGACGGGTAGCTATGAAATAGATGATATTGAGAAGTACGTGCAGGCAGAGTTGCCAAATATTTCTATTAAGATTAAACCCAATAACAATACTCTACGTAGTGAAATCGAGTGTAATAGCGATATAAATTTTAAGCCTAATGATTCTATCGGCTCTCTCTTGGGTTTCACACCGCGTATTCTTGTAGCCAATAAAAAGCATACATCTGATCTCCCCGTAGCCATTCTGAAAGTGAACGCCTTGCGTATAGAGTGTAGCATTACCGCCGGTGCCTATATTAATGAGCGAAAAGCTCATACGATTCACGAGTTTTTCCCGTTTGTACCATCTGGATATAAAATCATTGAAGTTCCATCGCACGTCATTTATCTACCAATCACGAGCAAGATAATAGATAACATCCAGCTTCGGATAGTAGACCAAGACGGAGATTTAGTAAATTTTCGCGGCGAAGTCATAACCATACGATTACATATAAAATCATGGGTATAGTCTTCAATAAAACCCATAATATCAAGTCATCATGGATGAGCGTGACCAGTCGCCGATCGACACTCAAAGTGCTAACACCTCAGAACGTAATACTTCTAAAGAATTTGGGTCTGACAGTGCGCGGAAAAAGCGCATAAGGTATTATTTATTCTATGCCCTCTGCATCTGCTGCGTAAAATGGAGGAGGAAATAGTAAATATACAAAGTCCTATCGTCTTCGATGAATCTATAATACACTGCGAGATTCATGCTCATAAGCCGTATGCATCGTCAACTTTCAATAACAGCGATGAGATACGTATATCCATCCAACATCAGGATCTATGTCTTCTACCAAGCAAAAGTTTTATACATATATGCGGAAAACTGACTAAAGCCGATGGTGCAGCGCTTGCCTCCACAAGCCTCGTCAATAATGCTATTTGCTTTTTGTTCGAAGAAGTACGATATGAGCTCAACGCTATTGAAATTGATCGAAACAAAAATGTAGGTCTTACGAGTCTAATAAAGGGATATTCATCTCTGAGCCCTGGTAAGAGATCTATGCTCGAGAATACGGGATGGCTTGATGTTGAAGAAACGACGCAAATCATAGATGCAGCGGGCAACTTTGACGTATGCATACCGCTAAGTATGCTGCTCGGTTTTGCCGAAGATTATCGAAAAATAGTCGTAAATGCCAAGCATGAGCTGATTCTATCGAGATCGAAGACTGATGATAATGCTATTGTGCAGACGGCTGACGAGGAATTCAAACTTGTATTGCAAAAAGTAGAATGGCTTGTACCATACGTGACAGTCTCCGATCAGCGTAAAATACAACTTTTGAAGTTTATCGGTAGAGATGCGCCAATCTCCATGAGCTATCGTACGTGGGAACTGTATGAATATCCGCTGCTCCCCGCAACCTCGAAGCATGTTTGGACCGTTAAGACTTCTACTCAGCTGGAAAAACCGCGATATGTCATTCTCGCTTTCCAGACTGATCGGAAAAATAAGAAAAAGAAGAACGCGAGTAACTTCGATCATTGTAATCTCGCCGATGTTAAACTATATTTGAATTCGCAATGCTATCCATATGGAAATTTGAACCTAAACATACAGCAAAACCAGTACGCCCTACTATACGAGATGTATGCAAACTTCCAGAATACTTATTACAACAGAGAAGCGGAGCCGTGGTTAAAAAAATCCGAGTTTCTAAAGTATGCCCCTTTAGTCGTCATCGACTGTTCAAAGCAGAACGATTCTCTCAAGTCAGGCCCCGTTGACATTCGTCTTGAATTTGAAGCAAGAAATAATATTCCTGCCAATACATCCGCGTATTGCTTGATTCTACACGATCGTATTGTTGAGTATAATCCAATAAGTGGCGGGGTAAAAAAATTAGTATAAAACCTTCAACGATGAACCGACTCTCTACAGTCAGCACCATGGACTTTATCGTCGATATTCAAGGCTTCAGGAGACCCATAAACGAATTTGTGCTCAAAGAAATAGCAATTGTGGAAATCTCTGACAACACCGAGCCCCTGACGTTTTTCTTCAAACCTCCAACGTCATGGAACTCTCTACCAGCGAAGTACAAAACGATAAATTCATGGCTAGAACGAAATTTTCATGGAATACGATGGAATTCAGGCGACACGCCGTACGAAGCTGCTGGAACAACAATTCGAGCTATCTTGAAACAAGCCCGAACCATCTACGTGAAGGGATTGGAGAAGAGGACATGGTTAGCGCAATTCACAGATTCGTCGGCACATATTGTCGATATGGAAACTCTCGATTGTCCATCATTGCAGAAATTATCGAAAATATCAAACAACAGAGGATGTTCTCATCATCCTCATGACTCAAAATATAATTGTGCCAACGCAAACGTGAAATATTTAAGGAGCTGGTACATTAGGAATTGTGTAAACGCAGGATTTTTGAAATAAATAAAAACATTTTATCGAAAAATATATGTGTTTTTTTTTAATAAAATAAACCATAGAAAATTGTTTTACATATTCGGTTTCAATCCCACTCATACATTTCCCACCACAAGTCATCTATAATGTTTTTTTTTTTTTTTTTTTTTTTTTTTTTTTTTTTTTTTTTTTTTTTTTTTACTTATTCAACAATGTACACTTATGGATTCATACACTTTTTTCATTGCCGCTATCGTTCGCGTAGAGTCACGAGTCCATAATAGGCGCGATGGAGTGATGGCTTGATGGCGTCAGATGCGTTTGAATTCCACGCTGTTATATTTCCCACCGAAGTAGTTCATGTAGAGTTGATTTGTATGCGCAGCGTCAATCATCTCTTTGAATATTTCTTTGTTCTCGTCGAACGCTTTTACAAATCTTGCAGGCAGGAATACGGAGAATTCGTTGGTGATATCCGCCACGATCCTCCTCCCGAATTTCGTTCCGACTATTCTCAGGTCGGAGATCGGATGATCTGCCTGAACGGAGAGTTCAGCCAATTTTTTTGTTGGCAAAAATTCCGCCATTATTCCCACCTTGTTGATACTTGCGAAATCCATTTCGACTTATTGATGTATTTTTTAATCTGTTTGTGATGAATCCCAGATCCTCTCTCCAACGTATAAGATTTTTCACTTCCTCAATATTTTTCAAAAGCAGGAGCAATCGTTCTTTCAGTTCACGTCGCTTGTCTTGCATGTAAACTGCTGCAGTTCAGGCGTGCATCTTGAGCTTATATAGGTCTTCCGAATTCTCAACCCCCACCAACCCTCAAAACTAGGATCCAATAGGGTTTTTCTCCACCCACACTTTGGAGCGACACATTTCGCAATTCCGTACAGAGGCTGCAGGGCCATCGATATGAGTGATGATGTGGGGCGCATTCCAATGCTCCATACAAGGCAGATATGACATAATTTCACTGTCGGCACGAAGATTTTCGGGTAAACGATCATACAGCATGTGAATTGATCGACTAAAGAATTTTAAAAGCACAGGCTTCGTTATATTCTGAAGATCATCACTTGATAATTCCCACGGATATTTGGCTCCGAGAACACC
This sequence comes from Rhorus exstirpatorius, assembly GCA_963564615.1. Classification (NCBI taxonomy): domain Eukaryota; kingdom Metazoa; phylum Arthropoda; class Insecta; order Hymenoptera; family Ichneumonidae; genus Rhorus; species Rhorus exstirpatorius. The sequence goes on from OY751320.1 coordinate 3,944,372, forward strand.
GCCAGGATAACCATCCATGCTGATGGCAAGAAAACGACTGAGCACGTCATAGCGACATTCCATGAACATCAAAGCCTCATTTTCCGACGGTTTGTCAAAATTTCTGGCGTCATAGTCGGCACTTTAGACGTATATCCACCACTGTGCAGGCTCAAGCGTGTTCAGACATGCAATATAGCATCATCCGCTCTCGAAGGCTCGAGGGTTCGAAACACGTTGAGACACGTCGATGACGCATATTTAATCAGTATTGCATTTTCCGTCAAATTTTTTCTTCATCAATACAGATTCAATCAGCTTACCGCATTTTTCAATTCTTAATCTAAATCGCTCACGATCACGTGCTACTTCTTCCCACCGGCCTCGGCGAGCGGCTCTGTACGCATAATCCCATGCATACATTACATGAATTTTAGCTCGAGTATCGAATCGAACGTGCTTTTCCATATTTTAAATCTGCTCTTCATCCCAATTTCATCGCGGTTTGACAAAGGATCCAGCGCGACACCCTGCGCTATTCACGCACCAGTCAGTGATGGGAAAACGCTTATATACATGCAGCCTGAAGAATAGCTGTAAGGGACACTTGATCGTTTTTCTTCCAGGTATCAAGGAGCAGCCGTGCCCTATCATAGGCGCCTCTAAGATTTTATGACCTCATGATTGAACCTTTTCAAGACTGCGGTCGGACACTTAGCACGTGACCAGCAGTGATTTATGACAGGTAATGAGCGCGCAACAGGCAGACGCGCCAGTTAAGTGACATTCCAATGCCATCGTAAGATTACGCAAAGCGCGCTCTGCCGATAGAATTCACGGAATTCCGATGTTATCTTAAAAGGTAAGGCGAAAATGATGCACTGAGATTGACGTGTCTCGACAAGCATATATCCCTCTTTTGCGCTTACAAGGGTAGCACTGCAGGGGGTAGCGTCGCGGTGGGCTTTTATGACCTCACGATTCGGCCTTTTCCAGGCTGCAGTCGGACACCTAGCACGTGGCCATCAGTGATTTATGACAGGAAATGAGGAGGCGACGGACAGACGCGCCAGTTAAGTAGCATTCCAATGTCTTTGTAAAGATTACGTAAAGTGCACTGAGATTAACGTGTCTCGACAAGCATATCCCCTCTCTTAAATTTACAAGGGTAGCCCTGCGGAGGGTAGCGTCGTGGGCGGTTGAAAAATCTAGCGCTCCATTCCGCTATTTACCTGTTAGAGATAGCGGCATTCCAATGCCACCCTCAAAGAAGCCGCCCCCCCCCCCCCCCCTCTTGACCCGCAAAATATTAGGCGCACTCCGGTTGTCAGAGATTACCCCCCCCCCCCCCAGATTGCCTAAGTGCATTCCGGCTCTTCGAGATGGGCCCTCCCCCCCCCCCCCCCCCCGGGTTTGTGTCTCGGCTAAGTGGTTCATGTCTGAGCTAAAAAATGTCGGTAAATGTCGGGGTAGGGATCTTGAGTTAGAACTCTCCGTGTAACACTACTTGGGTCAAGATCGAAGAGCTCTGTTCTCACCTCCTCCTCCAAGATTATTTTATTCAACATTTAAATAGCTAGCCGAAGAGCGACGCAATTATCATGCGAAAAACAATCGTTCATACATTTATCTCAAAGAGCGGCACAGTTATCGGCCAAACGAAAACAACAGCGAGAAACTCGATACTCCGCCTAGGCTGTGATGCAAGACGATCAAAAGGCGTGTAAAGTGTATATGATGATTTTTCTACATTTCGATTGATATGATGGTACATTTCTACTTAAAAATTTTTTATACGTAATAAACTCTACTGTAAAACGATCATCATTCGTAAAATGCGTGTAAAGTGAATATGTAAGTCAAAATGATTTTTCTCTCAATATTTCGATCGAGAGCTAGGATGGTCAGTTCGTCGGGAGAATCTTATCGCGAGAAACTCGATCATCCACCCAGCCGTTTCTTTATTCGTGCGTGTAGGTCAGGATCGAAGAGCGCTGTTCTCACCTCCTCCAAGATGATTTTATTCAAATAGACTATCGAAATTTCGATCGATATTATAATACATTGCTTACTACGAAAGTTTTTTATACGTAATAAACTCTACTATAAGTAGTTTCTACATTTTAATTGTTGAAAAGATTTTTACTTCGATCTTTTTCGATATTTTTTCTGCGTTGTCCTTGAAAATTCCCCCTCCTAACAATCTAGAGTATCATCGAATGTTCCAAAAGCCTCGCCTCAGAATGTCAATTATTTATTATAGAAGAACGTTCTGGAAGTTTCGAGATCCCCCTCGCCCCCATAACTTCGGAATTATTACGGAAGAACGTTCTGGAAGTTTCGAGATCCCCCCTCGCCCCCATAACTTCGGAATTATTACGGAAGAACGTTCTGGAAGTTTCGAGATCCCCCTATATGACTTTGGAATGTCAAGAATATCTTGCGAATTATTATTGTAGAACGTGAGAGCATTATTATGGCAGAACGTTCTGGAAGCTCCGAGATACCCCCCTCACCGCCCATCACTTCGGAATTATTATGGAAGAACGTTCTGGAAGTTTTGAGATCCCCCTCTATGACTTAGAAATGTCAAGGATTTCTTGGAATTATTATTATTATTTCTGAGCTCTGAAATCCGATACTATAGTCGGCCTTCGACTACGATGTATTTTTTCATGAAATTATTGATGACGTCATCCTTCTGGAATTTCATTATCATTATCATGTAACTTTCGAGATCCCCCACCCCCATCACTTTGGAATGTCAAGGATTTCTTGGAATTATCATTATTTCTGAGCTCTGAAATCCGATACTATTATTCATGACGTCATTCGTTTGAAATGTCATTATTATTATTATGGTAGAACGTTCTAGAAGCTTCGAGATTCCCCCCTCGCCAAGATCCCCCCTCGCACCGCTTCACCCCCTCGCCCACATTTGGTCCAGAACCCGTGTTGTATATCTACTTGTCACCGAGGGCATCTATCAAAATGCCTCCTACATCCCGACGATCAGGGCCCCGTAGGCGTATACATGGTGTATCGTGACTACGGTACACCATGCGAGCCACCATGAGTGGTTCGCCGAGGCACAGGTTCTCGAAAAGGGTGATGATGCCCTCGTTGTTCACGCCAGTCAGTCCCATCAATCGACATACCACGCACTGGGGTGGTAGCATGGCGAACAACGGTTCCGGCTCGTATAGGTCCGCGACCTCGAAATATTCGCTGTGCCCCTCGTCAATGAGGCGTACCTCCGTGAATCCGGCGTCGTCGGAATTGACTATCTCCCCGCGTAACATGGACGTACCGCACCGCGCGACGCATGACGTTCCCGCCAGCATGTCATCGGCCGTCATGCGATTGCCTTTTTGTTGTGCGATATAAAAATCGCACAACAACTGGGCCAATTGTTCATACGTATCCACCATTTCGGCGGTACGTATGACTATAAACTGCTCACTTAGCACCATTACCACTCGACACCAAAACGCACTCGTCGGTAGCTCTTCCTTATATCGAGGATACATTTTATTTTTTTTTTTAATTAAAATTTCTCGCGCGCGATCTGAATTCTTCGACTGCTTAATGACGACTGATGTCTACATGCTATAATATACATCAACAGAGAAGATGCTGTGACTATATTAAAGGTGCGATCTTCAAGAAATGCATGGTTCGCAAAAATGCACGTGGTCCATGTAACGATCCCTTTGTAATTAATATGAGAGTAAACAGTGCACGGAGACACGACTGTCTGTTTAGCCTATACAGCATCTTTTTTATTTCACGTTTTTCGCGAGCACCGTAGTTCAGCATATATATACAACCCTTCCTTTCGAAGATCAGCATATGCATAAGAATAATATTTTATAAAAAATTTGCAAGCCAAATCCATGAGTCATATTCTTTGAAATAGAGGATGACGGCTAGTTTGCGCACGCCAAGGTTTAGTTTGTTTTGACGAAAACAGAGTGTCAATATCGCGATGTTTCATGAAAATGATGTGTATATATATAAGACCTATTAGAGCTATGTAAGAAAATTTGATCGGACTTAAAGAAAAAAATATTGGAGAGAGAGAGATATGAGCTCGAGGGTCAGCAGAGAGGTACGGCTGAGATCACGAGCATAGTGATCGAGCTCTCCTCTTTGTGCGAATATTCGCTTACTCTGTCTCTTTCTCGCTCTCTCTTTTTCTGTATGCATATCTTTTTCCATGCCTCGAATCTTTCTATCGCAGCAATAGCGGGCTTTTTTTTTTATATTTTTCGATGTACACCGAGTATTCGGGTATAACACTACGAGATTTCTCGATTTCTCGAGGTGCGTGAAACGCACCATCAGCGGAGCATCAGCAGACTGCACGCCTTCTTTGCTCATTGCTGCGAATCTCTCCTTATTCTTCATTTAATGTGTTTTGGTACTTCATGCTCTTTATAGTAATATAATTTTAATATATTTAGGCCTCAAGACCCATTAAGACTTATGAAAATTATTGAGACCACCTACTTATTTCTCGTCTGTAAAAGTATATTTTTTGAAAAATGATATTAAGTTTTAAAATGCATATCAAAGCTAAGCGATCTCCACTTCGTTGCGCTTTTCGAAGAAGTCGTGGTTTAAAAAATTTGATCAAAGCCTCACTATATAATGTTACATTGAAACAATAAGAGCATTTGGAATGCTTATATACATTTGTGGTGAGATCTTGATATCTTGATATCTTGATACCTCATCATGCATGTTTTTGTGCTGTAAGGGGCATCGATTTTTGATGGCGCTACAATTTAAGTAAATAAGTAAATTGGCTCAGAAGGCTAGCGCTAGCGCTAAGTATTTATATAGAAAGAACAAGATGCAATGTTAATCACTCTCAATCCAGCAGGGAATCTTTCTTTGAGTGGTGATATCGAACTATTTAAGCAGTACTATGATGCGCGAGACGTAGAAATATTGATAAAATTTAATAATTTCATATTAATTAGCTCTAGAATCTAATAAAAGGCTTCAGCATAGGCGCCGCCTGCCTAAGCAAAGAAGACCGAGAAAAATTGCTAAAAGAATATCATGATGCCCCCCCCCCCCCTTGGGTGAGCACGAAGGCATTTCGGAAGACTTTAAAAGTCTTCAGGAGTCTGTGGAAGTCCTTGGAATTCTTTAAAAGTCTTCAGAAGTCTGTGGAAGTCCTTGGAATTCGTCGGAAGTCTCTGTAAGTCTTTTGGAGGCTCTGGGAGTCTATGGAAGTCTTCGAAGAATTCCTCATAATACGCAATCGATAGTCTTTAGAAGTCTTTGAAAGTCTTTGGAAGTTTTTGGAAGTCTTCGGAAGTCTTCGGAAGTCTTCGGAAGTCTTCGGAAGTCTTTAAAAGTCTTCAGAAGTCTGAGGAGGTGCTTGGAATTCTTCGGAAGTCTTCCGAAATCTTCGGAAGTTTTTGGAAGTCTTTGGAAGTTGGAAGCCTCCTGTACACCCAAAATCAAAGTGAATAGCCCCTCGTCCCCAACTATTGACATAGTCATGCGGGAAAACATTTTTTCGTGTCAATAGCTTGCAAACTCTCATGAACAAGTATAATATTCATATGTACTCGACATACAGTAATTTGAAAGCATCAATTTGAGAGCGTTTTAATCGTACCTTGAAAAATAAAACGTGGATGCAATTTAATCTTCGTGGAAGCTACAAGTGGACCGATATTCTCAAAAATTTGATTTCCAGATATAACAATAGATTTCCAGATATAACATCGCACAATTAAAATGAAGCCGAAAGACGTGAACTCGGAGAATAAGAAGCAGCTATTACAACGCGTTTTCACGACTCGAGAACCGTTGAAAAAAAAAAAAGAAAAAAAAAAAAAGTTGACGAAGTTTCGATGCGGTGACAAAGTGGGGATAAGCAAATTCAAAAATATATTTGCCAAGGGTTATTCTCCAAACTGGACAACGGAAATATTTACAATACATCAAGGGAAAAATACGAACCCTGTGACGTTCAGTCTGAAAGATTATCGAGATGAACCCATCACCGATAGTTGTTATGAGCAAGAGCACTTAGAGTTGAAAATCCCGATATTTATCTGATTGAACGAGTATTGAAGAAGCGCGGAAATAAAATGTTTGTAAAATGGCTGGGTTTCGACAACCCCGACAATAGCTGGATAAGGAAATCTGATGTGTAATAAAATATTTCAACAAATTAACATTATTGATCTTTTCAATCGCCACCTTCTATCCCATCTCTCACAGGATTATTTTGTTGGACAGGATATTAATTAAGAAAAAGTCGGTTTCAATATATCTTTTTTTAATATATTTTTCCTCCAGCGCATCAATTTTATTAGTTTATATACAATATATTCATAGTTTTCATACCATTCACAGTTTACCTCCACACGTTTATTTCATTTTTGATTTACTTTAAGCTACAAACATTCTTTCGTATTGCGCTCATAACCCCAAGGTAGAGTATCGGTTGTATCGGCGGAGAGAACACTTTTGTCGTCATTCCAGCTTAATGCTATTTTATTTTGCCTAACCGTCTCGACAACGTGTTTTGAGCTGCGTATCATGTGCCGGGTCCTAATCAAAGTTTTATAGTGAAGTAGGCACTCTTTGTAGTCATCGAACGTGATGGTTTTCAATGTCGCTCCTCTAACGCCTTTTGCACGTTTATTTTCAAGCTCATTACCTTGTACTTTATACGAGTATAACTTTGCCCTAAGCCCTATAAACTCGGTCATAATTTTACCATTATTTTCATCTTTCATAAGACCCAACACTTTTTTATGTGCAAGAGGCATTCCATAGGGATTATTTATCGGGTAATCGGACGTATCAAATTGGTGTATGTCACGTCTCATGGATTCGTAGATATTTGGAGTAGTTACGTGATAGATTAGGCTGTCCGTATCTGTGTACAATAATTTGGCTTGCTCGCCGAATGTAATCTTCATATAGTCATAATGAAAACGGTATAAATAGATTTTAGACAGGTCAAGAATTGAAAATCCAGCATATATCGGTTTGTTGAATTTTACTTTAGCTTTAGTCAATTCTATTATAACCATATCGTCGTCGAATATGGTGCAGCTATGAAAGGTAGCTCGAGCGATGAGAGCTCTTGCGCCATATCGCCCATGCCAGCGTGTAACGAGCTTTACTTCACGATGATTACGTACATTTTCCATCGTTTTCCCAAACACCACGTTATTCATTAGTTTGTAAAAATTTTTCTCGAAATCGTTATTGGACTGCTTTCTCAAATTCGTATTGAGATCAATGTATTTTTTCAACCAAGGGGATTGTTTGAATTTTAGCACGCGATGAATTTTAGTTAATTTTAAGCCTAATCTCAAAGACTCCTGTAGATTACGATAGTGAATAATGTATTTTTCCTTCGGTAGCAATGTCGTCATCAATTTTGAATTTTTAGATTGCGGGGCTCGAGAGTGTTCTGGACATAGCGGTAAGTCTTTATGAGATTCGTGCAGCTCCTTGGGATATTCTAAATCAACCTCGAGTATATACCCGATCGGCGAGTCTTCGGGAATATTTTCAATATTTTCAATAAAATTTTCCGCCCATTCGAATGAGCTGCATGGTAATGATTCACTCATAGCTGCACCGTATAAGTTATTGACATCATAGTACATCAGATATGACTTGGCGGTGTTTGGATCGAAATTCGTTTCCATGAATCGATTGTTTGCTTTCGCATACCTGTTGGTACATTGCGCGACTCCGCCTCGGATGCCTTTTTCAATAAAAAGTAACATATCCACGTCAGTGAGGAGTTCGAGTTCAATTTGCGTGCACTTGAGCATTGCATCGAATGAAAGACCAGGGGCTGTGTAGTAATGGAGCGGATCTAAATTATACGTATTCAAACAATTTCGTCGAAAATTTTCGAAAATGTCAGCCAAAAGGAGAACGTCTGTTTTTAAATATAAATCTGAATATTCACCTAAGGTTTTTATCTTGAATGTTTTCCAAACGTTAGACGCGTGCGCATATTCGCTGTCGGAAATCTCCGTATTATTGAGTTTGGAAAAAAAATCTTTTTTTGAGGGCAATTCGGTCTCATCGAGGATATCCCAGCTATTAACATAGTCATACGGAAAAACACCTTTTCGTGTCAATAGCTTGCATTCAGCCTCGCTATTACAATTTGCGCGTGTAATTAATTTGTTATTACTGTCTAAATATGAGGCTAATTTGTCGATGCTACTCGGCATAAATCGGAATGAATCGATAAATCTGTAATTTACAACTGTTCCCTTGACACTTTTCGAGAATGAAATATATTTTTCCTTGTTTATAGGTAATAGATATAAAGAGCCCTCGAATGCAGTTGCTAATGACCTTATTAAAAAATGAGAATCATATCCGGATAAATTGTGGAATACAACGGGAACTACATGAGAGTTCTTAAAATTTAAATTGCAATCTTGGTGTGCAGCAGCGCGATAACGACCCGAAAAATGGCAGTGATCTCGAACCTTTAGATCACTTGGAAGAAATTCTTTCTCGCAAATGTGGCAGGTTGTAGACGTTGTGAATTGATGATTTTGTGCCGTGTTCAGGATCTCCATCGGTGTGATATGTGTTAGACGTGAATGCAGCGATTTTGATAGGGTTTTCAACTCCGCCATAAACCACTGGATGCAGTCTTTGCCACGGTATGATTTGTACTTGGAAAGTGCACCATCATAACTACAGCGCAGATAATAACCGATACTGTGGGGCACATGGTTTTGATATCCCATTGTGTTCTTCTGTACCGATGTTATTGGCTCTAATAAGCACTCGAGATCGGCATACACGACGAATGGAACATCTTCTTTGTATTTGAAATTTTTGAATTTTAATATTCTGTCCTCACCCTCCGGAAAGACCGTTCGACATTTACTGATTTTTACACAGTCATCTGTGTGTTTTATTAGCGAATTTTCTGTTTTGAAATGACACAAACACCTGTCGCAGAGCCAAGTATGATGTGCATTTTTTGAAATTTGCGAGCTGACCAGCCGAGAAATATTTTTTATCCATGAAAAGTGATACACCGGATGGCTGTCTTCTTTTCCTTCTTCTTCTCCTTCTTCTTCTTCTTCTTCTTCTTCTTCTTCTTCTTCTTCTTCGCTCGCAGCTTCCTGCATGAGTAGGTGTATAGTAGGTCTATCGGACCTTTGAGCGCTCAAATATACTGGCAATATTTCAAGCTTTCCACGACGATGATCTTCTATGCCATATACGTTAATTGACAAACCATTCATTTTTTCAAATTTCGGTACGTCCTTTAGACTCATAGGAAAATTGAGCCCAGTGTACTGAAGCACTTCACTGAACGGCGGGTACGACGATTTTCGCTCACAATTTTCAGCTGCAGGGTAAAGGGCTGCCGTCACAGACCATAAGAAACAATAAGGGTCATCATTTATAATATTGACGACTGCACGTTTTAATTGAATTTTTTTTTGGTAGACTTGTATACGTAGATAGTCCACCACGCAAAGGCATGTATTTGTTCATATTGACGACTAAGTTAATTATGGAAGAGAGAGACCAGCCGGATTCCTTTTCCGTAAACTCCTCAATTTTCACCAACAATTTATCCTTTACATGTACCCTGAACCACTCTTCCATGTCTGTCGAGGGTAGAATAGCTTGATTCTGCGTATTAAAGAATTTATTATCTTGCATTATTTCATCGAGTTTGGTGATGTGAAAACGGCAGGCTAGAATAACGTTAACTTTTAAGTTTCCTGCTTTGCTCAAAACCGCGGTTATTTTCGAGATTATCAGAGGTCTCGCGTCGTCAAGAAAACTTTGTACATCTTTGTGCTGTAGATTGATAACCACTCCAGTCCTAATTCTTTTCTTAAACGCAGTGTCCATGTCCCTCCACCGCACCTTGTCACTTTTCACAGCACCAGCACCACATTTTTTCAGCTTTTCACTCAGCGACATCAATGTCGCTATTGTTGTCTGAATACGAATTTTTTCACCTATTGTCGGAACGTTTGCACGTAACACTTTGCCCAAAATCTTCACATGTTTATCACTGAACTTTATCCACTTTTGCACTGAAGCTGGTCTAGATTTTCTCCTAATTATGGAAAATGCCTCCTCCATTAGCGCGACAGTCCTTTTACACATTTGCGCATCCATTTTTTTTTTCCGACCGATAATATTTGTTTGAATGCACGGGAGAAAATGTGAGCTAGTGATGGGGAAACGCTTATATATCGGCCAGAAGAATACCCGTTAGGGACACTTGAACGCTTTTCTTTCTCCATCTATGCTATCTATATATCTATATATATATATATCTATATATCTATATATCTATATATCTATATATCTATATATCTATATATCTATATATCTATATATATAAGAAAGCGACTAAGCGCGTCATAGCGGCATTCCATGAACATCACAGCCTCATTTTCCGGCGGTTTGTCACAATATGTAAACACTGTGCAGGCTCAAGCGTGTTCAGACATGCAAGATGGCATCATCCGCTCTCGAAGGTAATGGGAGGGCTCGAAACAGGTCGAAACACGTCGAAGGCGCATATCAGTATACCGTTTTCCGTTAAATTTTTTTCTCCCTCAATACAGATTCAATCAGTTTGCCGCATTTTTCAATTCTTAATCTAAATCGCTCACGATCACGTGCAACCTCTTCCCACCAGCCTCGGCGAGCGGCTCTGTACGCATAATCACATGCATACATCATGTGAATTTGAGCTCAAGTATCGAATCGAACGTGCTTTTCCATATTTTCAATCTCCTCTTCATCCCAATTTCATCGCGATTTGAAAAAAGATCTGCCGCAGCTCTCTGCGCTACATCTGCTCACGCACCAGTCAGTGCGATAGGGAAATGCTTATATAAACTCGGTCAGAAGAATACCTGTTAGGGATAATTTCCTTCGGGTGCCGAGGACCGGCGAGACACTATCATAGGCGCCTCTAAGATTTTATGTTTGGCCTTTTCCAGACTGCGGTCTAACCCTTGGCACACGACCAGATATGATTTATGACCAACGATAAGGTTGCGACAAACAGACGCACTGGCCCGGGAGGGTAGCGTCGTGTGTGGTTGAAAGGTCTAACGCTCTAGTCCGCTATTTACTTGTTAGAGATAACAATATTCCAATGCCAGCATGAAAGTCAAGCTGCACTGCAGCTGTCAGAAATAGCGGCATTCTAATACCACCCTCAAAACTAGCCCCCCCCCCCTGCAGAGACGCCAGTCTAACTGATAGTCGGCAATCAAATTCCACCATGAAAAATTAGGCACACCACCGCTGCCAGAGATAGCGGCATTCCAATACCACCCTCAAAGCTAGCCCCCCCCCCCTCCCAATGTCTCGACCCATAAGAGATTAGGTGCCCTCCAGTTGTTAGAGACACCCCCCCCCCCCCCCGATCGACTCAGTGCATTCGGACTCTTAAAGGTAGCCCCCCCCCCCCCCCTCCCGGGTTCATGTCTCGGCTAAATGGTTCATGTCTGAGCTAAAAAATGTCGGTAAATATCGGGGTAGGGATCTTGAGTTAGAACCGGCCCTGTTTCTCTACTCGCGTTCGCTAGTGGCAGCCCGAGCATACGCAGAACGAGGAGAAATACGGTCGGGTAATTTTCATGATAAATGGCAACGTATTAGGCAAATAAACGGGTCTGTAAAAAAACAGGCAGTGCTCGAACTTACAAGAGTCGCAGATGTCCACGTACCTGCAGAGGGCTGTGGTGTATACGAGATTGCGCGCTATCAGGATTATCTGGCACGAGACAGCTTTGCGATTGTCCTTTACAAATTTTTAACTCTGGGTCGCGGGGAGGAGCCTCTGTTTGATGGGAGACAGGGTGTTCTGGACATCGCGGGTACAATTCAGCACACTCTGTATATATTGTACTACAAGCGTTCACATTATTTCGAGCCTATTCTCAATCTCAGAGCAGCTGTCGGTAGTAGAGATTTTTGTTCCTCGTGTAATATGGCCTATCGTCGACTCGGTCGTAGATGTTTAAAGAAAAAATGTCCTCGATGCTGGGGGCTGCAGGCGTGCAATACGCGCTCGCGCGACATAATCAGATGTGAGGCGTGCAATCGCGATTTTTTTTGAGAGGACTGCTTTCAGAGACATAAGGTACCGATCGTGACCATGAGGCGTAGAAAGCCTAGCGTTTGTGAAGCTCTGAAACGATGCCGGAACTGCTTTCGAGCAATAAGGCCTTTGGAAAAATCAGAGAAGCATAAATGCGGAGTAAGGTACTGCAAAACGTGCAAATCCGATCAACCGAATAACCATTTTTGTTTCATGAAACCGATTCGTAGTACTCCAGACTTGAAAAAAATACTATTCATTTTTCATGATTTTGAAACACAGCAGAGCACACCTGTGAAGGGTGATGCGACTACTCTTGTACACGAACCAAATATTTGCGTGGCACAGCGCGTTTGCACGTTTTGCTGTGTTAGCGACTCTATAACCGAACCGTGCGAGCATTGCGGGGAACACAAATTTGTGTTTAGTCACAGCCCCGTAGCCCAGCTTGTCGAATTAGAAATGCAACCACTCGAAGGTTTTCCGCGTACCTTCTGTATCGCTCATAATGCAGGGGGTTTCGACGCTCAATTCATCCCGAGCAGAAATTTAATCAGGGTGAAATCCGGCCCTGATCAGGTTGCCACAATACTAAATCCGGCCCGGATCAGGCTAAATAACTCCGGCCCTGATCAGGGGTGTAACGCTTTGGTAAATCCGGCCCTGATCAGGCGCCTCATTCGGCCCTGATCAGGCGCTTCATCCGGCCCTGATAAAACGCCTTATCTGGACCTGATAAAACCCGAGTAGAAATTTCGTCCGGCTATAGATATAATTATTTATAAATTAGCAATTAGGAATGACCGATGAATGAATTTAAAGCTGTTATATTCCATTATTATTTAAAACCCTGTAAATAAAAAAATAAAAAAAAAGTCATTGACCGGGATTTGATCCCACTACCCTCCAATCGACGAATTCAGCACTTTCGATTCTTAAATAATCATTTTAAAAAAAAATTAAAAATTTAGCGATTATTTTTTTTTACGAGTGTTTCCGGCTTCATAGTCCGGACGTTTTTCCGTCGAAATTAATTTTGAGCCTACCTAAGATTTGACCTGAGACCTACCGAACGACCTTCCTAACGACTGACACGTTACCACTACGCTATTAGTTCCTTATTATTTTCTTGTATTTAAATGACATTAGTATACGAGTTCTGATGAAAAGCCGCTGTCTCAACGGGCTGGATAGAACAACGTGACTGCGTAAACACAATAATACACAGTAATTGTTGACATAAATAAGGCACTACGGATCAGGCATGCCTTATCGATACGTGATCAGGCCCTTATCTGACACAAATAAGGCACGCCAGATCAGGCACGCCTTCTTAATACCTGATCAGGTCCATATTTGACATAAATAAGGCACGCCGGATCAAGCACGCCTTATTCATACCTTCTCAGGCCCTTATCTGACACAAATAAGGCACGCCAGATTAGGCACGCCTTCTTAATACCTGATAAGGTCCATATTTGACATAAATAAGGCACGCCGGATCAGACACGCCTTATTCATACCTGCTCAGGCCCTTATCTGACACAAATAAGGCACGCCAGATCAGGCGTGTCTTCTTAATACCTGATCAGGTCCATATTTGACATAAATAAGGCACGCCTGATCAGGCACGCCTTATTCATACCTGCTCAGGCCCTTATCTGACACAAATTAGGCACGCCGGATCAGGCAGGCCTTATTGGTACCTAATCAGGCCCTTATCTGGCATTAATAAGGCACGCCGGATCAGGCACCCCTTATTGATACCTGATCAGGCCCTTATCTGGCATTAATAAGGCACGCCGGATCAGGCACCCCTTATTGATACCTGATCAGGCCCTGATGAATCATCAGGCAGCCTGAATGAATTTCTGCTCGGGATCCTGCGTTATTTCATTGAAGAGAAAAAAACTCAACTCCCCACACTTATCACAAACGGTACAAAAATTATTACGATGCGCGTCGGAAAGCTCGTATTTTTCGACAGTTTAAATTACATCCATACGCCTCTGAGCGGTTTACTTAAAGCCATCGGGCTCTCCGGTGCTATCGTTAAAGGCACTTTTCCGCACTTGTTCAACCGACCGGAAAATCAAAATTACGTAGGCGAATTACCGCCTCTCGAGCATTATTCTCCGGCCACGATGCGCTCCGATGAGCGCCAGAAATTTCTCGATTGGTATCGCGAAACAAAAGACAAAAATTACGTATTTGTTTTTTCGGAAGAGCTTATCAGCTATTGTAAGACAGATGTCACGATTTTACGACGTGCGTGTATGGCTTTTCGCAATATGTTCATTACCAGCGGTCGTGTCTGCTCGTTTGATGAAAGTACAACAATAGCATCAGCCTGCCTCAGAGTTTTTCGAAAAAACTTCTTGAAAGATAATTCAATAGGCATTATACCCACGGGTAGATACACATGGGCGCAAAATCAATCGAAAATAGCGGTTTCATGGCTATCGTGGATAAAGCACTCGCTGGGTGTTCGTATTATTCATGCGGGCCAAACACGCGAATTTAGAATACCTCAAAATCTCTTGCTAGACGGGTACTACGAGACTCCTAACGGGGCGCATGTATTGCAGTTTCACGGTTGCTACTGGCACGGTTGCCTACGTTGCTATACCACAAATAGAGACGACCGACAAAGCGATGGAATATCCATGCACGAGCGTTTCGAGAGAACTACTGCTGTAACTGAGAGGATTCGAACGGGAGGTCATTTGTTCACGGAAATTTGAGAGTGTGATTACGACCGCTTATTAAATTCGACAGCCGAGATGAGGACTGTTCTGCAAGATAATTCTTTAGCTACAGCAGAACCTCTCAATCCGTGTGATGTTTTTTTCGGCGGATGGACAGAAAACATAGTTACGCTCTATGACGTTGACGCTACGGAAAAAATACGTTACGTAGACGTTTGCTCTCTGTACCCATATACTTGTAAATTCGGTAAATACCCCGTGGGCCATCCGAAAGTATACGTGGGTAACGAGTGCATGGAATTGACAGGCCCTGACAACATCGATCTCACTCTCGTTGAGGGTCTCGTAAAATTCACCGTATTGCCGCCTCGTAATCTTTACCACCCCGTATTACCAGTGCGTATGCATAACCGCTTATTATTTGCTCTATGCCGCAGCTGCTGTGAGATTGTGAATCAGGATGTATGCACACATGAAAAATCTGTAGAGTGCGTGTTCAAGGGTACATGGGTTGTCGACGAGTTGCAAAAAGCCGTGTCGTGCGGGTATAGAGTAACAGACGTGACTGAAATATGGCAATATGAAACGACGCAATTCAATCGCGATACACAGACAGGGGGCCATTTTGTCGAATACATTAACACGTTTTTTAAAATCAAACAAGAAGCCAGCGGGTGGCCCGATAATTGCTCCGAAGATAATACCGCGCAAGACCTCTATATAGCCGATTTCGAACGATCGGAAGGAATCAAGATAAATCGCGACTCCATAGCTAAAAATCCGGGGCTGCGATCTGTCGCAAAGCTGTGCCTCAACTCATTTTGGGGAAAGTTTGGGCAGCGGGAAAATGTATCGCAGACAGGGATAGTTTCGATGCGTAAAAAGCTTATGGAACTATTGACTAGCCCCGAGTACGAGATCACGGGGATTTTACCCGTAAATAACGACATAATGTATGTAAGCTACACGAAAACCAGTGACGCTGTTATACCATCCAGCATAGCGAACGCCGTAGTAGCAGCATACACCAGAGCCCAAGCCCGCCTGAAACTTTATAGTTACCTAGAGCGGTTGGGTCGTCGTGCTTTGTACTGCGATACTGATTCTGTAATTTACGTATCGCACGAAGAAAAAGACGAGTACGAGCCTCCAACGGGATAGCTCTTAGGGGATCTCACAGACGTGCTGAGCTCTTACGGGGAAGGTAGTTATATTAGAAGTTTCATTTGAGGCGGACCCAAATTTTATTCTTTTAACGTATGCACTCTCAATGGAGAGGAAAAAGAAGTATGTAAAGTAAAAGGGATAACGCTTAATTTTGCGAACAAGGGGTCAATTAATTACAACTCAGTGCGCTCCTTTATAACCGGCAAGAGAGACGAGCCTGTTGTGCTAAGGTATGACGCACGGCGTTTTGTTATAAACGGAAACAAGTGGGCGAGAGAAAATCGCGCGTGGCCTCGTGCAAAGGAGGACCACGAATTACCGGGGCTTCGCAGCTCCTCGGTGGTTTGGCTTTATGACTTCGCAGCCACGTGCCGAGTCGAGACTTCGCAGTCTTAGGCTATTGATTATGTCATATAGAAAGGAACTAAGACGTTCACGGGTTTTTATTGCAGGAATCGTTAAATGGGTCATAAAAGAAGAAAAAACCGCGGAGTGCTATTAAATTAGAGGGTGGAAATTGAAGATAGGGGTGAAAAGGCACCCCATTTGGTTTTTTCAATATATCTCGTAAACAAAGAAAAATTTCGATGAATTGTGTATGAAACTTTTTGTAGAAAATTAAATTTCCCATCGGATTAGTATTTTTAAAATATTAAAAAAAAAATTTCCATGCCAAAACAGTCGAAACAAACTTGAAAAAAAAAAGCCAAAATTTCGATTTTTTGAGTTTTTTTGCTTTTCCGCCTGTATCTTGTTTTTGGGCTGAGATAGGTATAGGCATTGCTCAAGATAAAAAAAAGTAGATTAAATTTCCTTCAAAATGCTGGGCTGAAATATTTTTTTGATTAAAAATTGACCGAGATATGGCCATTTGAACCTGGCTTTTTTTTCGCATTTCATCCCTCTTGTACGAATATTGTTTTTGTTCGCATTTTATTGAAAAAAATACTGTTTTACTCAACTGAAAAAGGTTTTTTTACGTTTATTATGTAGAAATACATGACAATTACAAAAAATGTTTGGAACAATGATGCTACTACATTTCAACAATAATATTATCGAACTGGATATCGATATCGTCATCTATATCTTTAATAATGTCGTCTTCTGCAATATCAGCTTCTTGTACATTGTCACAATTAATCTCCATGCATTCTTTACAAAAAATAGAACAGGTAATTTGCAATTTTCTACAACCACAGTTACCATGGCAACCTGTAGTGCAACCACAAGCAACTGTTTTAAGCAAAATCTCTGGCGCTGGAGGTGCCGTTGTGCGAATCGCAATTAATCCGTACTTCGACCTTTTCCAACCCCAACTCAGAGGGTCCAAGAGGTTTCCTTCCCACTGCTGCATTTGAAAGTAAGTCCTCAAGCCATGCTGTTTGATGGAATCACGTGTTGGTGGTAATTGCGCCAGAGAAAAGTTTGCATTTTTGGACAGCTTACAAAAATTTTGAAAGCGACAGTTGCTCAGACTCATGTTCGTCTTTGCCCCATACAAACAAGCTGCAATATATTCCGATGCAGAAGTTATGTCTTGTTCAGTTGCATTGTCACGTAAAAATGTGTCCATGTACGTTTGAAGTTGTGTACCATTTTTAGTTATAAATCGCATAAATTTTTTTTTGCCAATGTTGAAAAATGCAGACGTAGTGTCGCAACCACTAAAGGCGTGAATAAATCCTAGATACTTTTTTAATTGAGAAAAATTAAAACTATTTCTATCGAACAATTTTGGCGCTACTTTTCCCATGTCTGATTTCCAAAAATATACGTTATCATTTTGTAACAGAGATAAAATAATGAGAAGGTCCACATCTTGGCCAACAATAACATCATTTTTAGACATTGATGCTTTTTCTTTTGCGCATTCTACAATAAGAAAATCTGCATCCTCATCTCCTTGCACCGCGTCAATGTTTACTTCCTGTAATTTTTCAATCAAATATGCAATAAAATTCTTTTTATTGCTTTCATTCGATAAAAAGTTTTCGGGTTTTGCTAGTGGTTTTAAATCATCTCTAATTTGAACTCCTGGACCAATTTGCCGTGTTCGACGCAGCCTCTCTGCATTTTTCGTACCGGTATCTGAGCCACTGGGATAACCATCAAAAACAACAGTACATTCGGGGTAAAAAGTTTGCAAATGAGTAATGAATTTTGTACTTATATCTGCAAATGTTTCGTTACTGTTCCATACGATTTTATGTAATAAATACCCACCATCAATAACATGGTGAATATTACTGATGGAAGCATCTTCAAGTGGTGTAAAAAATTCATATAAATCTGATTTTTTATTTTTCCTCATATTGAGTCCGTCAAAAATTGATGTTGGATAAGGCGCTAATTCAAAGTTAAAATACTCTTCGAATTCAGCATTCGAAGGCTTGCATAGGAGCATTCTTCTAAAGAGTGTTTCAGAGTCGACAACAACAACATCATCTGAATTTAATCTAATTTTTGAAAATGCACTCTTCAATGGCAGTACTTTCATAGTCTTTTTAAATTTTACGTCACCAAATGTGCTTTTAAACACGTCTGAAATTAGAGCAATTCCTTTCTCTCCTGCTTCGTGACAATCAATTTCCGAACTTCCGATCACGCCAGTGCTTAGTGAAGTCAAATCACTTGATTGCGGAAAAGGAGGGTGGTCTTCGAACCATTCCAACAAAGTTTTTATATCATCTGCATCTCTCTGAATGCGGGAAGTTCCAGCATCTTTGTGCTGATGTGATGTGCCATCCATTTTGAACTTACAAAATGTTTCTAATTGTTCGGCAATAATTTTTTCAATAAAATGCGAACGAAAACAATATTCGTACAAGAGGGATGAAATGCGAAAAAAAAGCCAGGTTCAAATGGCCATATCTCGGTCAATTTTTAATCAAAAAAATATTTCAGCCCAGCATTTTGAAGGAAATTTAATCTACTTTTTTTTATCTTAAGCAATGCCTATACCTATCTCAGCCCAAAAACAAGATACAGGCGGAAAAGCAAAAAAACTCAAAAAATCGAAATTTTGGCTTTTTTTTTCAAGTTTGTTTCGACTGTTTTGGCATGGAAATTTTTTTTTTTAATATTTTAAAAATACTAGTCCGATGGGAAATTTAATTCTCTACAAAAAGTTTTATATACAATTCATCGAAATTTTTCTTTGTTTACGAGATATATTGAAAAAACCAAATGGGGTGCCTTTTCACCCCTATCTTCAATTTCCACCCTCTAATTTAATAGCACTCCGCGGTTTTTTCTTCTTTTATAACCCATTGAACGATTCCTGCAATAAAAACCCGTGAACGTCTTAGTTCCTTATTGCCCTGTTTTTTAAGACATAATCAATAGCCTATCTCCCGCGTGTTTTGTTTGGAGGCGAGGGTCTCGATGATAAACCTGTCCTTATTGATAAAGCTGCTCGGTGTCGATGGATTGTCGAGGAAGAGTCACGATGAAACCAGAGTCGTATATTTGTTGAATAGAGTCGTATATTTGTGAACCGAGTCGTTTACACATTTGTGAACAGAACGTTTACGTAATGAGTCAATCGTACTTTCCAGCAACGATATTTTCAAACTCTCGAGAAGCGAGAGTAGCAAGTTTAAGAAATATAATCTAATATGAGAATCGAGAATTTATTGTGTCAATGGTAAGCGCAAAGCTATCGTACTTTTCAGCAACGATGAGGTGAAACTCTCGTGAAGCGAGAGAGCAAGTTTAAGAAGTATAATCGAATATTATATTTGCGAGAACAGAGTTGTTGGCGATCTGAAAAGATCGGTTTGTTTGAGGCAAAGCTTCCGTACTTGACAGCAACGGGAGCCCGGGAGAATCCATCGAATATGCGTGAATCGCCCTGCCTTATAGACTAGCGCGTACCATGGAGAGAGGCTCGGGATAAAAAATCTACTGGCGCATGAGCCAGAGTCTCATCGGCGCAGCGCGAACGAAACGGCGTCCGGACGGCGCAGCGAGACCGAGAGAGACAGACTCATCCCAACCGGCGCACCAATCAGACGCCGTCCAACCGGCGCACCAATGAGAAGAGCCCTAGTCAGGCGCCTCGCGAGTGACTTATCTTTATGTTTTTCGTTAAGCTTATGGGATTGAAATATTAAATATATATATGCGTATAATAGTTTCATTCTGTCGTCACACGTCCTGAAACAAAATCATGCAAACCATCGAGCGTCAAACGGAGACGAGATGGCGAATATGGCACTCTTCCTTACGGTTATAAAGAATAATGTATATAGATATAGACCTCGCGCTACTTTGTAAATAATGTTTATAAATAAAACTTTATGTTCTTACGTATATTCGCGTTTTCGAACCCTATATATGTTTCAGCTAATACGAAGATTGTACTCGTTCGTAAAAATGGATGTGCGGTGGAAACATTCTTGGACAGCGATGGTTTGTGGGCCCACGGGCTGCGGTAAAACATACTTTGTGAATAAGTTATTGAAATTAATTTCGCATATGAATAGTGAACCGTTTCAACGAATTATTTTCTATTATTCCGAGTGGCAACAGGCGTATATGGAGTACGGTTCTTCGATAGAGTTTCGCGAAGGTTTGCCGCAATCCTCGGATTATGCAAACAATCCGCGTGCAAAACTTATAAATATTGACGATTTGATGCGTGAGGCATCGAACAATAGCGTTGTCGACCTCTTCACCAAGGGTAGTCATCATAAGAATTTGAGCGTGTTTTTTATAACGCAAAATTTATTCCATCAGGGTCGCGGGTAACGGGATATATCGCTGAACGCTGATTATATTGTAGTTTTCAAAAATCCGCGAGATCGCGCTTGAATACAGCACCGCGCGTCAGGTTTACCCCAAAAATTCCCGATTTCTGCAGAAAGTTGATTACGACGTGACGAGCAAGCCACACGGTTATCTCCTCTTGGACTTGAAACAATCGACTGCCGATAACTGTAGATGTCGTACGTGTATTTTCCCTGATGACCCGCAGCATTTCGTTAACGTGCCGCAAAGAAAGTTAAAAAGCACTGACACAGCCGGAGAAGTACCAGTCTTGTGGCTGTGATGGCAAGTAGCAGGTTCTCTCTCTGCAAGAAGCACGTTGCAATATTGCACGCACTTCAGCATCTCAACAAAAAGCAACGAGACGCCGTTTTGCGTAAAGCCAATCCTCGAATAATTCGTTGCATTTGTGAGTGTGCGTTAAACATTCTACATGGTAACGTGCCTCTGGAGCCTGAACAAAGAAATAAGTTACGTCGCCACGCGTCTATTCTTCGACGACTAGCTGCGAAAAGCGGTAGTTGGAAGAGCAAGAAACGTTTTGTGGTTCAAAACAGTGGGTTCCTACCGCTGCTGCTCGCTCCCATACTGGGTACGCTCTTGTCACGTTTGATCGGTAGCAGTGGATAATAGAGCATGCGAGAAAAATGGTGCTCGTGCCTAAAGAGAATCTTCAGCATATAGGTGTGCGGAATAATCGACTAATGGAATCTGTTCAAATACAACAGCAGGAAACAGTGCAAACCATTGGTACGACACCGAGTAGATTGGACACTGAGATGAACGATATTCTGAATTCTAATTCGTACAAAGATGAGAGGGAAAAGTGGTCAGCGTGTTTCGCGGTGTTGCAACATTATCTCCATTTTGCCGATAATGAATGAGCGCAGCAGCATCGTGTAGTCGCAAAAAACGATGATTACATTACGACACCTATAGAGGAGGAGGAGGGGGGAGATAGTGGAAAAGGCGCTGAAATTCTACGCATAAACGACTCTATAATCGTTGAGAGTGTCCCGACAAAATATCGCAACATAGCAAAACTCTTGCTCCGTCGTTTACGCCTTGTACCAGCAACAGAGTTTTACTGAGATCCCACAGGCACCGTCTCCATTGCCGGCAAAGAAATCAAGGACTCCAATATTGTCGATTTTATAAATGATCCCGAGTCGAAATTAATCTCCTCCTTTAGAACCTCCAACATCCTCTTTTCGAGGTTTTGAGAGTGCCTAGAGAGGATCAAATCGCATAGAAAATGAGATCCTCTTTAGCGCCTAAAACTTGCAGAAAACAGACAAATCGCACCTATCGAGGCTGAAATGAGGATCTTACGAGAACCTCATTAAACCCTCGCTTACACTCAGCCGCCTGTACCCGTGTCGAAATTTTCCACTTTTATCCCGGGCCTGGTTTGGATTTCCGTCAGGGCAAATTGGCATAATAAATATAGTTTATTATCTATAAATTAGCAATTAAAAATCATCGATGAATTAAATTAATGCTGTTCCATTATTTTTAAAAAACTTGCACATTTTCAAAAAAAAAAAAAAAAAAGTCACCGACCGGGACTCGAACCCACTATCCTTCAATCCGTGAATTCGGCACTTCTGATCCTTGAATAATTATTTTTAAAAAAAATTAACGCTCTGGGAATTTTTTTTTTTTTTACGAATGTTTCCGGCTTCGTAGTCCGGACGTTATTCCGTCGAAATTGATTTTTTTCCTACCTGAGATTTTAACTGAGACCTACCTAACGACCTACCTAACGACTGACACGCTACCACTACGCTATCGCTTCCTTATGACTTTTTCGTATTTAAATGACATTAGTCTACAAGTTCTAACGGAAAAGCGCTGTCTCACCGGGTTGCATAGAACAGCGTGATCTTCAGTAAAAAGGTGATATACAGTGAAAAAATTTATTCAATTGTTAAATAACAAATGGGTTTCATAAGAACTAGGTGAACTGAAATTATAAAATTCATTTGTGGAATATTGAAAGTGTGAGCAGGACTGGATGGTGTAGAAAAAAATACAATATTCATGAGTAGTATATGGACCACTCTGGCCACCCCCACTCCTATCCCCTCCACTTTCCCCCGCGTCGGAGCCTCTTTCCGAGCGTGGTGGGGTTTGTGGTGGGGAGAGGTGGTGGGGGGAAAGAGTTCTGAGGGTTCGCCATAGTGGTCCGATAATTATCATTATTCAAATAATAATAATCCATACTTTTTTTCTCTTTATTTAATTTTATATACATTTTCACTTAATTATACGTAATGCTTTTATACAATGAGAAAAGGATTTATCTTTTACGGGCTATAACAGTTTTAACTATGTGATCCAAATGATGCGTCAGTAGATTGTCAATTATCGTTGTTTTTGTACAAGTAGGTAATTCGTTATGAGAATTAATCAGCGATGTTCGTTTTTGGGTAGCTCTCTCTCGTATTTTCGCACGCTTCGTGCGAATATTACGGCGTATGCAGCTCGTTGTAAAAATGGATGTTTCTGATGTTATTGCATCTACAAGAGAGTCTCTGCACTTCGTTACCTCGTTGCAAACACGACGAAGCCACGAGATATTTCTGTTTATACTGGCTTGTAATAATGACAGTGTAATGAATTGCTCTTTTGTAAAACAGAATATCGGTAAAGAGCGATGTGCAGGGTCTTCTTCATCCTCTATGTTGAAATGATTTTGAAAATCGTGCTAAGAACGACCGTCCATAGTTAAACAACCGTGGATACAACATTTGAAGCTAATCACAGGCCGTAACGTACCGTTCCGACAAATATCAAGGCCCACCTACACAGATTTCGTCCCCAAATTATTTAGCTTATAGGCGAACGGTAGCAGTAGCGCACGTAGATTCTTAGCACGTTTCGCATCCATCGCAGGACTTAATGATTTGTTGACGGTTTGAATTCCAGATTATTGAATTTTGTGCCGCGATATTCCATGGCCAAATTATTTTCACGGGCTGCGGCTATCATCTGCTGAAATAGCTGATCGTCTTTTTCGAACAGTTGAACGAATCTGGCTGGTAGGAAGCACGCAAATACGTTTTCCACGTCGACGACGATACGCGTGCCCCATTTAGTTTGAACGGTTCTTATGTCGTTGATGCTGTAGTCTTTTTTGAGCTCCAGTTCCGATAACTTTTTCACAGGTAGAAACGCGGCCGTTTGTCCCACTTTGTTGGTTCGTGCGAAATCCATCGTAAATATCGAGCTCGTCAAATTTTCGTGTTAAAGAGAGAAATTGCGATCTCGCTTGTATTACTGCTTTGATACTCGCAATGTCGTGTGAAAGTGCTTCTGTTCGCCGCTTTAATTCGCGTCGTTTTCTCAGCATACACCTTAAATGACAGCAAATGAAAGTCTTTAAGAGTTTTTGAAGTTTACTTCGATATCTGACCACGGTTTGATTGCGAATGATGGTCGTTCTCCAGGGTCTAACTTATACTCTGCAGTCGCCCCTCCACTAGACCTCCCCCCACTATAAAGATCACTCATTTTATTAGAAATACCAAAGACAAAAAGAAACCTGATCGTCTACATATGATACCCTATACTGATGACTCATTTCCTTAGACATAACAAAGGCAAAAAGAATTTTTTTCCTACCGATTCGAAGAATCGATGGTTTGATGCACATTTCGCTTGAAATATGATAGTCGCTAAAAGTGACTTTTGTACCCAAAGAATGCTGACTCCAAGGCGCGTGATCGCAGTTCAAGGATAGGTAGAAAAAATAAAACGTGAAAAATTTCAATGTCGATTTTATTTCTTATATTAAAATTAGATTCATTATTGCCGTACACGGGAACAACAGTTCTGTATACAGTGTAAGTTTTTATGATTAAAATTATTTGTACTACAGCCACCACCAACCGCAGAGTCCATATTGAAAACTTTGCCCCGAGGCTTAGACTTTTCGCGTTTTTTTATATACGCATTATAATATTCGTTCACTGTTTTATCGTTTCGGGATAAATCATCTGAAAATACGCTTCGAAACTTATTAATACCAAAGCCAGTAGATATATAATGAAGAAACATAATGCAATACTGTCCGCAACACTGCGAATCTGGACCCTGAAGCTGAGTAGCGTTGCATTGGAAAAGCTTGCAGTTTCTTCGGAGTCGGATGAGATGCTGCGGAACGATTGGAGGGATCCCGTAGCTGTCAAAGTATCGTCCTTCTCCAGTTCGATCGACGTACATGGCGACCCAGTGGGATCCGGGTAATTTGTGGCCATCGGTATTAACGACAAAAGCTGTCGGCCACGTCCACACCTTCGGGATACGATCGGCTGGGTATACGCCTATCGTGTGGTCTGGTATGTTCCGCAAGGCCTGCAGAATTTCTAGACTGTTCATAGCAGCCTGAAGCAGAAGGTTTCTTTTTCTTTTCCTCGCGAGGCCCGTCTAAGCTCCAGCTCGTGGTCGTTCTATATTCCCATAAGGAGTCGATGCGATCTTTATGACAAAGCCAATCTTTTATTTGTTTCGCATTATTCAGCGCACATTTGTACGTGAGATTGTTATGTAGCGATCCGTGGTATATGCAACGAGTGTCGTCCTGATGAAGATAACGGAATGAAGGACCCTCCTCCTCCTCCACTAAATTTATAATGAAGCAACCTGTAAGCTGCGCCAGGTACTCTGATTTTATTGAACCCCTTGTGAATATTCGATCAGATTGTTCCGCAATATTTTTCAAAATTGATTCCATATGTTGCGACGTTGTATCGCCCTCACGCCATTGTAAACCATGATGATTTCTAGTCAACCAGGAATTCTGACGCTTCAGCGCCGGTGATAGATCCTCATTATCGTGAGGTAAAGACACAAGCCAATGAGCGGTGTACGGCCTGTGTAGGCAAATGATCGCAACTTCTTTCGGCACAAAACGATTGTTTTTATCTCGCAAACCCTGTATATCGATTGCGATATTCATGATGCTTTCTCGTTGCTCTCTCTGATAATAATGTTCAGCTCTTTGTGTCACGGAGACCTAGCTCGGAGGATACAAATTCTGCTGACTATCCAGAAAAGTCAACGATTACTTGTCTGGATGAGTCAATCTCCAGCACATTATCATACTCGGCGTACACAATACAATTTACCGTTGATGCGAGAGCCTTTTCGAATCTTACTTCTATTCTAACACTGCCGTGTTTTACCAAATTCCAATGAGTACTGCTGTTTGCTGATAAATCGGGCGTAAGATCAAACGCGAAAAGGCAATACCCTTTGGGGTAGGCCTCCCGTGAAATACAATTACCTTCATTGAGAAAGTGAATACCCGTTCCAGAGAACAGAGTATGATACGCGTCTACGTAAAGTTTCGATTTTGTAAAGTCTGGCTGCAGAGCCTTTGACGGTATTTGCATACCATCCACATACAACGATAGATAATTGATTTGATAATTTTTAAAATTAAACGGGTTTTTATCGAGGCAGCCGGTGAACGCTTTATTATCGACGAAACCAATGATGATACGTTTTGGTAGCTGGCCGAGGATTACATTATCGAGAGTTTCGCCGTGTACTCCGCTATGCATGGATATAGCCTTTACCTCCACGCGTGTCAGGGGGTATTTTGCTGTAGCTTTACACAGAGTTCTTGCATGTGCTAAAAGTATACCAGGTGCTATCTTGGCGCGACGTACGAGAAGCGACGCTTCGACAATATGTATTTTATAGTCTGCCGTCCCGCCCATAAGGCAAAATGAATTATTCGTGCGTACGAGTCGCAGACGCATTTCAACACCGTTCAATAAGAATCTCCCTTGATTAAAGACATCGCAGTGAAGATGACCGAGGAGATCAATAGTTTTTCCACTGCTAAGAAGGTCTCTGCGGCTAACAAGCCCACCGTTGGCTGTATCCGTATCCTCCATTTTTCCCGGTGTATCGGCGAACCAGAGCACACTCGTAAGATGAGAGTTTTTTGCGCCGTCTCCATAATTTAGCAGTGTTTCAATGTATGCTCTGTATGCATACGCGTTATTCGGGGGCGATACAAGCTTCTGATTGAAAAACACATCTACTTGATTAAACATTGAATGCATCAGATTATTGACGGGGCCTATTTTAATCGTTGAATCAGGCTTCTCAGCCAAACACTGTATTTGAACGCGCATGCTTAGCATGGTGTGAGCAAGATCAATGTATTCATCACCCTGACCAGGTACCACAAACTCAATTGGTGAATCATCCGTTAAAGATGAGATCGGTTTGTAGTACACCCATTGTGTTCCCTCGATGGTGGTTTGTGTAGGAGGCAGTGTAAATAGCTCGAGCTCTGACTTTAAACACTCGCAAGAGTGTGTGTGTAAGAAAGCCATATTTACCCTCTCTCTCTCGATGCGAAAATATCAGCCACCGTTCGTAGAGCCTTCCTCTTCTTGGTTGTCCTTCTCTTATTTATCTTCCTCTTTGCCGTTGCCCGCTTTTTCGGTTTTCTCGACGAACACGTAGCTTTCTTTCTTTTTTTCATACTATGGGTACGTCGCACACCGCGGCCGGAAATGGAATGCCGAGATCGATTAATTTTTGCCGTTTTATAGCCAGAACCCTTCATGAGCGTATCAATTTTTTCCTCCGCCTTTCGCTTCAGATTTTTGCCAGACTCGCGTAGACGCGTTTTGAACGCTTCTCTTGGCCGTACACCATTGTCCATTATATCGGTGGCAACATTAACACCGGCATGAAGTCGAATATCGATCGAAACCGAGTCGAAATTTAGCGCCTGTTTTAATACTCCTGGCACTCAACTCCACCTCCTTAGCCTCTTTTTAAACCTCAAACTCCTGTTTTAACCTCCAATTCCGCCAAAGTTCATAATTAGCATCCACTTGATGCCTCTTTTCAAACCTGGTCAACCTCGAACTCCCATCTAAGACCTCCAAGTCCTCTGGATACATGATTGCATTTTTATTTTGATACTCATTACGTCCGGCCTAATAGATTCGAAATTTAGCGCCTACTTTAGTACCCATAGCGTCTAGATGAACTACTGAACCGTGTTCACCCTCAAGCTCGTATTTTGAACCTCGAAGTCTATTAGAATCATGATTTTTGTACGATTAATAATACTGAATATTTGCATAAGCTATCATTACTAAGAACGAAATAAAATCTACATAGATTGGTGTTTTATGTTTTCGTTTTTATTTCTGTAATTAATCGACATTATCATCACCATCATCAAGTAAAATTGAGTCAGTGACAATTTTTTTCAAATTTCTACATGGTTGTATGTTTATTCACAGTTGTAAGGTTCACAAAAAGGTACTTTTTCAGCGCCATGTACAATTAAATTTGCAGGATGCGAAAAAATATTGAATATAAGCCTCCTTGCCGACAGCCCGTGCTCCATTCTTCAAAAAAGGTATAATACGGCGGAAAAGGCCACCGAGAAAACTGCAAATCCCGTGGCCCCTTTGATTCGGTGAGCCTATGTACACGTTACTGATACCGTCATATCCGGTCCGAGCACCACCCGTCTGCATATCAAAGTATTCATCGTAATAAGTGATTGCGATGACTTCTCTAATCCATACGCTTGAACTGTAATATCGCCGTCAGTGTCCCGTACTCAAATGGTATCGGCTGCCCAAACTCATCCCTTATATCGATATCGATCGATTGAAAGTTTGTATGAAGCAAAGGTACGTAGCGTGGTGGCAAAAAACCTCTAATCTTCACAGAGCCGTAATTGTTGCTATCTGCGGTATAAGATGGTACAACACGTAACAGAGGTGCATGCACATCACCGGTAATGTAGGGTTCACAAATATCCGTATGAACGAATAACATATCGGGGATAGCATTAGTTAGGCTGGCAGGTCGTGCGCCTGTATAACCAACATCTCTGAATGCAGGCGGGAGCGCCACACTGCTGGGTGTGGTAAATCCTAAAATCTTGTTGAGCCTTGGTGAGAAATGGAAAGCATGAATTAAATTTTCGCAAGAATCGCAGATACGGGTCACTTGGACGTAGCCATTGCGAGCGCGCTGAAATAGTAAATGACCAGCAACGCCCTGTAGTTCATTTATTACTTCGAGCAATGAGTCTATACTCTTATATACACCTGGTGGAACATACACACAGCTCTTTTCAAAGTCAATAGCAGAATCGTGAATACCCGATTGTACTTTATACGGTGCAGTCTTGATGAAGTTCTGCTCGTCTTCCTGAGGTATATGCAGAATCGTCATGGGTATATGTATTTCTGTAAGTCCAACGGCCCAATTGCCTTGCAAAGATACGCGCTGTGGCAATCGTGTGGTATAACGCGTTGTCGTATTTTCCGGGTAATATTTCATACTGATGTTGCTCGGTAAAACGATATAAAATTCGTCTCTCATCGTGATTTTTTATTTTTTTCGGTAATAGTACGAACTCTCGATAACTCGGCCTCGTAAAAAATGCCGTCAATATCTTCGCCGTGAAGATCGCGTAAAAAGTACACCGTCGGCCAACTAGTTGTCGATATGCGATGAATTTTGAACAGCTCGCTGCTCCAGCCGCTCTCGTAACCTTTTGCAAAGGCCGCTTTTGCACTACTGATTCGTACAACATCACCGATCCCGTATTTAGGGATGTGTTCTCGCTCCGAATCCTTGTAACGCTGCATCAAATTAGCACGAGCTTGAGCTGCAGTGGCAAGAGTCACCGATACCGGGGCCATTTTTATGCTGCTATGACGGGGATTATTATATGCGGACACTATATTTTGCAACACATTGATGTATCGCTTCGCGCGAGTATACGTAAAGTATCGCCACATTCTTTCTTTCAATGTTCGATTAAATCTTTCCACAATTGCGGCTTTTATATCAGGATTCCGTGCAGTTCGAAACTGAATATCTTTCTTCTTCAGGAGCTCTTGAAATGCAGCACCCATGAATTCTTTGCCTCGATCCGATTGCAGGCATACGGGTGATCGGCTATTAGTGGCTTTTTGCGTGAGTATCCGCGTAAAAGCCTTAGCTACAGACGCAGCAGTCTTGTCGCGTAAAGGTTCGACCCATGCATATTAACTGAGCACCTCTATCACTACGAGGAGATAGGTATGACCATCGTTGTAATCTTTGATCGAGCGAAGATCTACGAGATCAGCCTCCCAGACATCGTCAATGTTTCGCACGCTGTAATGACGTCGTGGAAATCGATGTTTTACAGGACGATGTTTCGTGTAAGCATCCTGTGTCTCCAACCACTGCACGGTCTTTTCGTTAGAAATTTTTTTTCGCGTTGCGCGTAATAATTTTGCAGCGCCCGAGAACGATGCTTCGTGGGAGGGGTTATAGTACAGCTTTTCCAATGTTTTCATGGTTTAGAGTTTTGGATTAGCCTAAATTACACGATTCTTCTTCTTCTTTTTACACTGGCCAGCGCCTGTTTGCTCCCTCTCAAAGGTACTGAAGAGCTCATAAATACTGGGATCGGTGGATTCGTCGCTGCTGTGATTGGCTCCCGCGTCGCTCAACGACAAGTCGTGGGAGTGCACAGGTATTTTTTTTTTTTTTCCGAAAAGGCGTTGAGGTGGGCACCTCGGACCTCCACAGATCCTGGTTTCCAACAAACTCGCGTGGAATTTTTGCCGCTTTTAAAATACCTGCAAATGCATGACGACCCGCCGGCGTTGAGATTTTCCTCGCGCGCCCCAGTACGGGGGCGAGCAGCAGCGGTAGAAATC
The DNA here is from genome assembly GCA_963564615.1 of Rhorus exstirpatorius. Classification (NCBI taxonomy): domain Eukaryota; kingdom Metazoa; phylum Arthropoda; class Insecta; order Hymenoptera; family Ichneumonidae; genus Rhorus; species Rhorus exstirpatorius. The sequence goes on from OY751320.1 coordinate 3,974,830, forward strand.
CACCGTTTTGAACCACAAAACGTTTCTTGCTCTTCCAACTACCGCTTTTCGCAGCTAGTCGTCGAAGAATAGATGCGTGGCGACGCAACTTTTTTATTTGTTCAGGCTTCAAAGGCACGTTACCACGTAGAATGTTTAACGCACACTCACAAATACAACGAATTATTCGTGGATCGGCTTTACGCAAAACGGCGTCTCGCTGCTCCTTGTTGAGATGCTGGAGTGCGTGCAATATTGCAACGTGCTTCTTGCAGAGAGAGGACCTGTTACCCGCCATCACAGCCGCAAGACTGGTACTTCTCCGGCTGTGTCGGTGCTTTTTAACTTTTTTCGCGGCACGTAAACGAAATGCTGTGGGTCATCGGGGAAAATACACGTTCGAAATCTACAGTTATCGGGAGTCGATTGTTTCAAGTCCAAGAGCAGATAACCGTGTGGTTTGCTCGTCGCGTCGTAATAAACTTCCTGCAGAAATCGGGGGTTTTCGGGGTAAACCTGACGCGCCAAGTGCTGTATTTGAGCGCGATCTCGCGGATTTTTGAAAACTACTATATAATTAGCGTTCAGCGATATATCCCGTTGCCCGTGGCCCTGATGAAATAAATTTTGCGTTATAAAAAACACGCTCAAATTCTTATGATGACTACCCTTGGTGAAGAGGTCGACAACGCTATTGTTCGATGCCTCGCGCATCAAATCGTCAATAATTATAAGTTTTGCACGCGGATCGTTTGCATAATCCGAGGATTGCGGCAAACCTTCGCGAAACTCTATCGAAGAACCGTACTCCATATACGCTTGTTGCTACTCGGAATAATAGAAAATAATTCGTTGAAACGGTTCACTATTCAAATGCGAAATGAATTCCAAAAACTTTTTCACAAAGTATGTTTTACCGCAGCCCGTGGGCCCGCAAACCATCGCCGTCCAAGGATGTTTCCACCGCACATTCATTTTTGCGAATGAGCACAATCTTCGTATTAGCTGAAACATATATAGGGTTCAAAAAGACGAATATACGTAAGGACATAAAGTTTTATTTATATACATTATTTAAAAAGTAGTGCGAGGTCTATATCTATATACATTATTCTTTATAACCGTAAGGAAGAGTGCCATATTCGCCATCTCGTCTCCGTTTGACGCTCGATGGTTTGCATGATATGGTTTCAGGACGTGTGACGACCTGATGAAATGCCGTGCGTCGTATAGCGTCATACTTTAGCACAACAGGCTCGTCTCTCTCACCGGTTATAAAGGAGCGCACTGAGTTATAATTAATTGATCCCTTGTTCGCAAAATTAAGCGTTATCCCTTTTACTTTACATACTTCTTTTTCCTTTCCATTGGGAGTGCATACGATAAAGGAATAAAATTTTGGTCCGCCTAAAATGAAACTTCTAATATAACTACCTTCGCCATAAGAGCTCAGCTCATCTGTGAGATCCCCTAAGAGCTGTCCCGTTGGAGGCTCGTACTCGTCTTTTTCTTCGCGCGATACGTAAATTACGGAATCGGTATCGCAGTACAAAGCACGGCGACCCAGCCGCTCTAGGTAACTATAAAGTTTTAGGCGGGCCTGGGCTGTGGTGTATGCTGCTACTACGGCGTTCGCTATGCTGGATGGTATAACAGCGTCACTGGTTTTCGTGTAGCTTACATACAATATTTCGTTATTTACGGGTAAAATACCTGTGATCTCGTGCTCAGGGCTAGTCAATAGTTCCATAAGTTTTTTACGCGTCGAAACTATTTCTGTCTGCGGTAGATTTTCCCGCTGCCCAAACTTCCCCCAAAATGAATTAAGGCACAGCTTTGCAACAGATCACAGCCCCGAATTTTTAGCTATGGAGTCGCGATTTAGCTTGATTCCTTCCGATCGCTCGAAATTGGCTATATAGAGATCTTGCGCGGCTTCATCTTCGGAGCAGTTGTCGGGCCATCCACTGGCTTCTTGTTTGATTTTTAAAATGTGTCAATATATTCGACAAAATGCCCCCCTGTCTGCGTATCGCGATTGAACTGCATCGTTTCATATTGCCAAATTTCAGTCACGTCTATCACTCTGTACCCGCACGATACGGCTTTTCGCAACTCGTCGACAACCCATGTACCCTTGAACACGCGCTCTACAGGATCTTCGTGTGTACATACACCCTGATTCATAATCTCACAGCAGCTGCGGCATAGAGCAAATAATAATCGATTATGCATACGCACTGGTAATACGGGGTGTAAAGATTACGAGGCGGCAATACGGTACATTTTACGAGACCCTCAACGAGAGCGAGATCGGTGTTATCAGGACCTGTCAATTCCATGCACTTGTTACCCACGTATACTTTCGGATGGCCCACGGGATATTTACCGAACTTACATATATATGGGTACAGAGAGCAAACGTCTACATATTGTATTTTTTCCGTAGCGTTAACGTCATAGAGCGTAACCATGTTTTCTGTCCGTCCGCCGAAAAAAGCATCACGCGGATTGAGAGGTTCTGCTGTAGCTAAAGGATTATCTTGCAGGAAAGTCCTCATCTCGGCTGTCGAATTTAATAAGCGGTCATATTCACACTCCCAAATTTCCGTGAGCAAATGACCTCCCGTTCGAATCCTCTCAGTTACAGCAGTAGTTCTCTCGAAACGTTTGTGCATGGATATTCCGTCGCTTTGTCGACTGTCTCTGTTTGTGGGATAGCAACGTAGGCAACCGTGCCAGTAGCAACCGTGAAACTGCAATACATGCGCCCCGTTAGGAGTCTCGTAGTACCCGTCTACCAAGAGATTTTGAGGTATTCTGAATTCGCGTGATCGACCCGCATGAATAATACGAACACCCAGTGAGTGCTCTATCCACGATAGCCATGGAACCGCTTTTTTCGATTGATTTTGCGCCCATCTGTATCCCCCCGTGGGTATAATGCCTATTGAATTATCTTTCAAGAAGTTTTTTCGAAAAACTCTGAAGCAGGCTGATGCTATTGTTGTACTTTCATCAAACGGGCAGACGTGACCGCTGGTAATGAACATATTGCGAAAAGCCATACAGGCACGTCGTAAAATCGTGACATCTGTCTTACAATAGCTGATAAGCTCTTCCGAAAAAACGAATACGTAATCTTTGTCTTTTGTTTCGCGATACCAATCGAGAAATTTCCGGCGCTCATCGGCACGCATCGTGTCCGGAGAATAATGCCCGAGAGGTGGCAATTCGCCTACGTAATTTTGATTTTCCGGCCGGTTAAACAAATGTGAAAAAGTGCTTTTAACGATAGCACCGGTAAGCCCGAAGGCTTTCGGTAAACCGCTTAGAGGCATATGGAAATAATTTAGACTGTCGAGAAATACGAGCTTTCCGACGCGCATCATAATAATTTTTGTACCGTTCATGATTAGTGTTGGGAGCTGAGTTTTTTTCTCTTCGATGAAATAACGCAGCATAAATTGAGCGTCGAAACCCCCTGCATTATGAGCGATACAGATGGTACGCGAAAAACCTTCGAGCGGTTGCATGGCTAATTCGACAAGCTGGGCTACGGGACTGTGACTAAACACAAATTCGTGTTCCCCGCAGTGCTCGCACGGTTCGGTTATAGAGTCGTCAACACAGCAAAACGTGCAAACGCGCTGTGCCACGCAAAGATTTGGCTCGTGTACAAGAGTAGTCGCATCACCCTTCACAGGTGTGCTCTGCTGTGTTTCAAAATCATAAAAAATGAATAGTATTTTTTTCAAATCTGGAGTGCTTCGAATCGGTTTCATGAAACACAAATGATTATTCGGTTGATCGGATTTGCACGTTTTGCAGTACCCTACTCCGCATTTATGCTTCTCTGATTTTTCCAAAGGCCTTATTGCTCGAAAGCAGCTCCGGCATCGTTTCAGAGCTTCACAAACGCTAGGCTTTCTACGCCTCATGGTCACGATCGGCACCTCATGCCTCTGAAAGCAGTCCTCTCCGAAAAAATCGCGATTGCACGCCTCACATCTGATTATATTGCGCGAGCGCGTATTGCACGCCTGCAGCCCCCAGCATCGAGGACATTTTTTCTTTAAACATCTACGACCGAGTCGTCGATAAGCCATATTACACGAGGCACAAAAATCTCTACTACCGACAGCTGCTCTGAGATTGAGAATAGGCTCGAAACGATGTGAACGCTCGTAATACAATATATACAGGGTGTGCTGAATTGTGCCTATGCTGTTCAGAACACCCTGTCTTCCGTCAAATAGAGGCTCCTCCCCACGACCCAAAATTAAAAATTCGTAAACGACAATTGCTAAGCCGTCTCGTGCCAAATAATCCTGATAGCGCGCAATCTCGTATACACCACAGCCCTCTACAGGTACGCGGACATCTGCTTCTCTTGTAAGCTCGAGAGCCGCTTGTTTTTGAGCAACCCTATTAATTCGTCTAATACGCTGCCAATTATCATGAAGGCTACCCGACCGTATTTCTCCTCGTTCTGCGTATGCTCGGGCTGCTACCAGCGAACGCGGTAAACACAGATTGTCGGTGTTTCGGATCGAAAGAATAGATTGTTTTGCGACACCTTCGTGTGTGAGACCTTTCCGACCGCGCCCTTCGACCCCCTTGACAGCGCACATTTTTATCGTGCACGAGTCATCAATGTTCAAAGATGATGCACTTTGTGCCACGCTGCTTATCAATTTACAAATATCTTCGAAAACATAATCTCGGGCCGGTCGGAAAGATAACCACACGGGCCCGTGCGGCAGGCTATTCGCTGTAAACGAAACGCCTACATAATCACCGCCCTCGCAGGAGCTCATGATGTGCGTTAAGAGGTCGCGAAATGCACCGTTGAGCCAATCTACCACGCTAATGCCGGAGTCTGGCTGGCGAATTCTTAACGACGTTTCACGCCCTCGTAGTTTAAATCGCTTAAAATATCGCGTGTAATCACCGATGATTTCGAAATGTTTTCCGGGTGGATGTATTTCTTCGAGAGGTCCACTCCTTGGTACAGAACGTCGCCTGCCTGCTCCTTTTTGCACCTCTTGAAAAGAGTCTCGTATTAGATTCTAGAATGGTTAAATGCAAAAATTATTGTGTTTTATCAATATTTGTACCTCTCACGAGTCATAGCACTGCTTGAACACTTCGATATTACCAGTCAAACAAAGATGCTGACGAATACCCTGTTACAAAAGGACACGCTTACTTACATGCTTAATTAGTTTTTCATGTGTAAGAAAAATTATTTACCAGAGTCGTCATCAGTCACGAGCATTTGAAGCCAATCGTCAGCTCTTTGCAATGCTAGAAAGATTCGAGGCATGGAAAAAGATATGCATCAGAAAAAGAGAGAGAGAGATGGAGAAAGAGAGAGAGAAAGAGAGACAGAGTTAGCGAATAGCCGCACAAAAAGGAGAGCTCGATAACTATATGCTCGTGATCTCAGCCGTACCTCTTTGCTGACCCTCGAGCTCATATCTCTCTCCAATATTTTTTTCTTCAAGTCCGATCAAATTTTCTTACATACCTCTAATAGGTCTTATATCATTTTCATGAATCATTGTGATATTGATACTCGGTTTTCGTCAAAACAAAGTAAACTTTGGCGTGCGAAAACTAGCTGTCATCCTCTATTCCAAAGAATATGACTTATGGATTTGGCTTGCAAATTTTTTATAAAATATTATTTTTATGCATATGCTGCTCTTCGAAAGAAAGGGTTGTATATATAGTTCAGCAGTTCAGCATATTATATATATATATATATATATATATATTATATAAATATATCGCCGCCGCCGCCGCCGTCGCCGCCGCCGCCGCCGCCGTGTCAAGAATGTATGAGGCATTCCGTCTAAAATCGACCTATCTAAAAGCCTCATATATGGGGCAATCCGTCTAAAATCGACCTATCTGAAACCCGATATATGGGGAATTCCGTCTAAAATCGACCATCTAAAAGCATGATATATGGGGCATTCCATCTAAAATCGACCTTCATAAAAGCCTGATATATGGGGCATTCCGTCTAAAATCAACCTTTCTAAAAGCTTGATATATGGGGAATTCCGTCTAAAATCGACCTTTTTAAAAGCCTGATATGTCGGGAATTCCGTCTAAATCGACCTATCTAAAAGCCTGATAATTCTGCCTGGTGATTCTGTCTCAACTTGATATATCGATATGAATCGATATATCGATATGAATCGATATATCGATATGAATCGATATATCGATATGAATCGATATATCGATATGAATCGATATATCGATATGAATCGATATAACGATATGAATCGATATATCGATATGAATCGATATAACGATATGAATCGATATATCGATATGAATCGATATATCGATATAAATCGATATATCGATATGAATCGATATATCGATATGAATCGATATATCGATATGAATCGATATATCGATATGAATCGATATATCGATATGAATCGATATATCGAATATCGATATGAATCGATATATCGATATGAATCGATATATCGATATGAATCGATATATCGATATGAATCGATATATCGATATGAATCGATATATCGATATGAATCGATATATCGATATGAATCGATATATCGATATGAATCGATATGAATCGATATATCGATATGAATCGATATATCGATATGAATCGATATGAATCGATATATCGATATGAATCGATATATCGAATATCGATATATCGAATGTCGATTTATCAAATATCGATATATCGAATATTGATTTATATCGAATTTTGGTTTTTGATAAATCGATAAATCGATATATCAATCCGTCTAACATCAACCTACCTGAAAACCGGATATATGGGGAATTTTGTTTCAACTCGACCTATCTGAAAGTCTGATATTATAGGAATTCCATTTCATTTCATGTATATACATATGTTATGTATATACTAGGGTGTTTAAAAAAAAAAAAAATCGATTTTCCAACGGGTCACACCTAAAATAGTTAGTTTAGGTAAAAAAAAAATGAATGTCAAAAGATGAGAATTTTAGGCTGAGTGGAAGATTCGCCGCAATTGAGTTAAAATTTTTTTTTTTTCATTTTTATCGAATTTATAATGAAAATTTTTTGATTTTCCAATGGGTTACACCTGAAATAATTAGTTTGGGTAGAAAAAAAATTTATGTCAAAAGATAAGAATTTTTGGTTGAGTGGAAGATTCGCCCCGCATTTGAGTTGAAAATTTTTTTTTTTCGTTTTCATCGAATTTATAATTAAAATTTCTTGATTTTCCAACGGGCCACACCTGAAATAATTAGTTTGGGTAGAAAAAAAAATTTATGTCAAAAGATGAGAATTTAAGGTTGAGTGGAAGATTCGCCCCGCATTTGAGTTGAAATTTTTTTTTTTTTTAACGAATTTATAATGAACATTTTTCGATTTTCCAACGGGCCACACCTGAAATAATTAGTTTGGGTAGAAAAAAAAATTTATGTCAAAAGATGAGAATTTTAGGTTAAGTGGAAGATTCGCATCATTTGAGTTAAAATTTTTTTTTTTCTTTTCATCGAATTTATAATATAAATTTTTCGGGGCACACCTGAAATAGTTGGTTTAGGTCGAAAAAAATTGTATGCAAACAGATGAGAATTTTAGGTTGAGTGGAAGATTTGCCGCATTTGAGTTGAATATTTTTTTTTTTTCTTTTCATCGAATTTATAATGAAATTTTTTTTATTTACCAACGGGCCACACCTGAAATAATTAGTTTAGGTAGAAAAAAAATGTATGTCAAAAGATGAAAATTTCAGGTTGAGTGGAAGATTCGCCGCATTTGAATTAGAATGTTTTTTTTTCTTTTTATCGAATTTGTAATGGAGTAGTAATTTTACCAGAAATTATTCATTATAAATTCGATAAAAGGAAAAAAAAATTTTTATTTAAATGCGGCGAATCTTCACTCAACCTGAAACAGAATCGTGTCAAGAATCGATAAATTGATATATCGATACGTCGAATCATGTCACGAATCGATAAGTTGATATATCGATATACCGAATTGTGTCTAGAATTGATGAATTGATATATCGATGTATCGAATCGAGTATAAATATAACGAAATGTGTCAAAAATCGATATTTCGATATATCGAACCGTGTCAAGAATCGATATATCCATATATTGAACGGAGTCAGAAATCGATATATCTATATATTGAACCGTTTCAGTAATCGATATATCGGTATATCGATATTTCAATAAAACCCAAACTCAACCCAAAACTCTTATCCAAAAACCAATTAACACAAATATAAACAATTTTTTTTCAAAACATCTTTCCAGAATGTTTTTCTTTAACAACTGACACAAAGACAAGATGGGGGGTTGGCGCGCGAAGCGCGCAGGGGGGCGAAGCCCCCCTAGTATATATATATATATATATATATATATATATATGCTGAACTACGGTGCTCGCGAAAGACGCGAAATAAAAAAGATGCTGTATAGGCTAAACAGACAGTCGTGTCTCCGGGGGTCAGTTTACTCTTATATTAATTACAAAGGGGCTCATTTACACGGACCACGTGCATTTTTGCGGGCTATGCCTTTCTTGACGATCGCACCTTTAATACAGCCATAGCATCTTCTCTGCTGCTGTATATTATAGTACGTAGACTTCAGTCGCTATTAAGCAGGCAAAGAATTAAGATCGCGAGCGAGAAATTTTATTTAAAATTAAAAAAAAAAATGTATACGCGATACAAAGAGGCACTTCCGTCGGGCGCGTTTTGGTGTCGTGTGGTGGGGGTGCTGAGCGAACAATTTATAGCCATACGTACCGCCGAAATGGTGGATACGTATGAGCAATTGGCCCAGTTGTTGTGCGATTTTTATATCGCACAACAAAAAGGCGCTCGTATGACGGCCAATGATGTGGTGGCGGGCGCGTCATGCGTTGCACGGTGCGACGCTATAATGTTACGCGGGGAGATAGTTTCTTCCGATGACGCCGGATTCACGGAGGTCCGCCTCATCGACGAGGGGCACAGAGAATATTTCGAGGTCGCGAATCTATACCAGCCGGAACCGTTGTTCGCCATGCTACCACCCCAGTGCGTGGTATGTCGATTGATGGGACTGGCTGGCGTGGACAACGCAGGCATCATCACCCTTTTGGAGAACCTGTGTCTCGGCGAGCCCCTCATGGAGGCTCGCATGGTGTACCGTAGTCACGATACACCATGTATACGTCTGCGGGGCCCTGATCGTCGGGATGTAGGGGCATTTTGATAGATGCCCTCGGTGACAACATACCCTACGATCGGGGGTACCCCGATGAAGGGTTCGCCGAGGACGACGAGGGTGGTGACGCGTAGCGCGTCCACTTGTGTGTGTGTGTGTGTGTGTGTGTGTGTGTGTGTGTGTGTGTGTGTGTGTGTGTGTGTGTGTGTGTGTGCCCCTCAGTGCGTCGGCTGTAGGCGTCATCGGAGCGGCGTAAGGATCTCCCTACAGACACGTAAGTTTTTTCATATTTATTAATAAATAACAATAAAAATAAAAATTATGAATTATTATTATTATTTGAATAATAATAATCGAGCCGCTCTGGCGAGGCCCTCAGAACTCTTTCCCCCCACCACCTCTCCCGAGAAAGAGCGAGAAAGATAGAGAGAGAGAGAGAATAATAAAAATGAATAATAATAATAATAATAATCAGACCACTCTGACGAAACCTCAAAACTCTTTCCCCCCACCACCTCTCCCCACCACGACCCCCACCACGCTCGGAAAGAGGCTCCGACGCGGGGGGAAAGTGGAGGGGATAGGAGTGGGGATAGGAGTGGGGGTGGCCAGAGTGGTCCATATACTACTTTCATGTAATCAATTTACTGAGGGTACTTCAGTTAACAATTACATTTATCAAGATCCATGTAGAGTTCAAAAATGAAAATTGTTATATGGGATTGTGAGACGATTTGCAAGGTGATAGTAAGTTAAAATTTTACTCACCTGTTAATTAACAATTGAGTTCAAAATGACTGCAGGCAATTAAAGTTTGAAAATTAATATCTCGAATCTTCATATTCTGAATAGAACAGAATTATATATACAAAAACCTTAATATTTATACAATTAATTTACCTTTTTTACGTTAGTTAACAAATATATTTCTCGAGAACCACGTGTAGTTTCAGCATCAAAATTTTTATGTAAGACTGTGAGTTTTATTTAATATAATAAATACATGTGAACAATAAAAATTTTAATTAAAAAAAAATTAATTTACAAATGGATTTCATAAGAACTAGGTGCATAGAATTATAAAATTCAATTGTGGAATATTGAAAATGTGAGCAGGACAGGATAGTGTAGAAAAAAAAACAATATTCATGTAATCAATTTACTTAGGGTACTTTAGTTAACAATTACATTTATCAAGACCCATGTATAGTTCAAAAATGAAAATTGTTATATGGGCTTGTGAGACGATGTGCAAGGTGACAGTAAGTGAAAATTTTACTCACCTGTTAATTAACAATTGAGTTCAAAATGACTGCAGGCAATTAAAGTTTGAAAATTGATATCTCGAATTTTCATATTCTGAATAGAACAGAATTATGTATACAAAATCCTTAATATTTATATAATTAATTTACGTTTTTCACGTCACTTAAATATATTTCTCGAGAATCACGTATGGTTTCAGCATCAAAATTTTTATATAGACATGAAAGACTGTGAATAAGGCGATACTAAGTTGAGGCATTAACTATAATTATTTTCCTATTTTCTATTTCAGTATTATATTTAATATTTTTTCGCATATTGCAAATGTAATTGTACGTGTTGCTGAAATAGTATATTGTGCATCAAGGGCTTAAAGTGGGCTTTTTAGACCGAGTACTGCAACCACACGAGGTCAAAAAGCCCACTTAGCCCTTGCATGGTGCACACTATATTTTTTGTTACACATGTACTGATTTCTACGTTTTTATGCTCATGTATTAGTCCAGTCAAATGGTGCCTCAAAAAGGGTCCTCTGTACATTTTGGGTATTAGGTGGCGATTTTTTTTTTTCATTTTGTAGGGGATCGACCATGAGTGTAAAACTCAGTTTCCGGGATTCTAACAGGTGAGGAACGACCGCCATATTGAAGTTAAGGGTGCAAAAATTTTTTTAAAATTTATCTCCGTAACCATGAAGCTGACAAAAATTTTGTAAAGAGCTTATTTGTACCTGATGAAATTGTCTACAACTTAATCCCATAACTTCTTGCGCTAAAGTTAATAATAAAAAAGTTATAAACAAAAAAAGATGATGAATGAGAAGGTAAAATACTTTGAGGCCAGATAATTAATTAATTAAAAATCTTACAATAAAAATACCTCTTACCTTTTTTATGCAGCATTTCGTGATAGACAATTTGACCGATTTAGTTTTTTTATTTGGTTTGTTTTTCTTTGATTTTTTAGCGTTATGATAGTCCAGTGTCGAATGGTGAAACTGTGCAAAGCCAATGAAAATCAAACGAAATAAAAAAATTAAATCGGTCAAATTGTTTATTACGAAATTCAGCATAAAAAAGGTAAGAGATATATTTGCACTGAGCGTTATAAGTATTTGATATAATGTATAAAATTATGATTCTGGAGGACTTCGAGGTTCAAAATAAGAGCTCGAGAGTGGGCCGGACGTTATGAGTATCAAAATGGTTGCTAAATCTTGACACCAGAGGACTTGGGAGACCCTAAATAGGAGCTCGAGCTCGAAGAGCATAAAAGAGGCTTTAAATGGTTGCTAATTTTCGACTTCGGAGGACTTGGAGGTGCAAAAGAGGAGTTCGAGGAGCAAATGGGATATAAAGAGGATGTATTGGATGCTAAGAGTATTAAATGAGGCGTAAATTTCGACTCGGGATGCTATGCGCGCGAGGAAAATCTCAACGCCGACGAGTCGTTATGCATTTGCAGGATTTTTAAAAGCGTCAAAAATTCCACGCGAGTTTGTTGGAAACGAGTATCTGTGGAGGTCCGATGTGCCCACCTCGACGCCTTTTCGGAAAAACAGAAAAATACCTGTGCGCTCCCACTACTTGTTGTTGAGCAATGCGGGAGCCAATCACAGCAGCGACGAAACCACCGATCCCAGTATTTATGAGCTCTTCAGTACCTCTGAGCGGGAGCAAACAGGCACCGGCCAGTGTAAAAATAAGAAGAAGAATCGTGTAATTTGTGCTCACCTAAAACTCTTAATCATGAAAACATTGGAAAAGCTGTACTACAATCCCTCCCACGAAGCATCGTTCTCGGGCACTGCAAAATTATAACGCGCACCGCGAAAACAAAATTTCTAACGATAAGACCGTGCAGTGGTTGGAGACAAGGGATGCTTACACGAAACATCGTCCTGTAAAACATCGATTTCCACGACGCCATTACAGCGTGCGAAACATTGACGATGTCTGAGAGGCTGATCTCGTAGATCTTCGCTCGATCAAAGATTACAACGATGGTCATACCTATCTCCTCGTAGTCATAGATGTGCTCAGTAAATATGCATGGGTCGAGCCTTTACGCGACAAGACTGCTGCGTCTGTGGCTACCGCTTTTACGCGGATACTCACGCAAAAAGCCACTAATAGCCGATCACCCGTATGCCTGCAATCTGATCGAGGCAAAGAATTTATGGGTGCTGCATTTCAAGAGCTCCTAAAGGAGAAAGATATTCATTTTCGAGCACGTTTCATTGCACGGAATTCTGACATAGAAGCTGCCATTGTGGAAAGATTTAATCGAACATTAAAAGAAAGAATGTGGCGATACTTCACGTATACTCGCGCGAAGCGATACATCAATGTGCTACAAAATATAGTGTCTGCATTTAATAATGCCCGACATAGCAGCATAAAAATGCCCCCGGTAACGGTTACTCTTGCCACTGCAGCTCAAGCTCGTGCTAATTTGATGCAGCGTTACAAGGATTCGGAGCGAGAACACATCCCTAAATACTGGATCGGTGATGTTGTACGAATCAGTAGTGCCAAAGCGGCCTTTGCAAAAGGTTACGAGAGCGGCTGGAGCAGCGAACTGTTCAAAATTCATTGCATATCGACGACTAGTTGGCCGACGGTGTACTTTTTACGCGATCTTCACGGCGAAGATATTGACGGCATTTTTTACGAGGCCGAGTTATCGAGAGTTCGTACTATTACCGAAAAAAAAAATCACGATGGGAGACGAATTTTATATCGTTTTACCGAGCAACAGCAGTATGAAATATTATCCGGAAAATACGACAACGCGTTATACCACACGATTGCCACAGCGCGTATCTTTGCAAGGCAATTGGGCCGTTGGACTTGCAGAAATACATATACCCATGACGATTCTGCATATACCTCAGGAAGACGAGCAGAACTTCATCAAGACCGCGCCACATAAAGTACAACCGGATATTTACCCTTCTACTATTGACATTGAAAAGAGCTGCGTGTATGTTTCACCCGGTGTATATAAGAGTATAGACTCATTACTCGAAACAATAAATGAACTACAGGGCGTTGCTGGTCATTAACGATTTCAGTGCGCTCGCAATAGCTACGTCCAGGTGACCCGTATCTGCGATTCTTGCGAAAATTTTATTCATGCTTTCCATTTCTCACCAAGGATCAACAAGATTTTAGGATTTACCACGCCCGGCAGCGTGATGCTCCCGCCTACATTCGGAGATGTTAGTTACACTGGAGCGCGACCTGCCGGCCTAACTTATGCTGTTCCCGATATGTTATTCGTTTATACGGATATTTGTGAACCCTACATTACCGGCGATGTGCATGCACCTCTGTTACGTGTTGTACCATCTTATACCGCGGATTGCAGCAATTACGGCTCTGTAAAGATTAGAGGTTTCTCGCCACCACCCTACGTACCTTTGCTTCATACAAACTTTCAATCGATCGGTATCGATATAAGGGATGAGTTTGGGCAGCCGATACCATTTGAGTACGGGATGCTGACGGTGACATTACAGTTCAAGGGTATGGATTAGAGAAGTCATCGCAATCACTTATTACGATGAATACTTTGATATGCAGACGGGTGGTGCTCGGACCGGATATGACGGTATCAGTAACGTGTACATAGGCTCACCGAATCAAAGGGGCCACGGGATTTGCAGTTTTCTCGGTGGCCTTTTCCGCCGTATTATACCTTTTTTGAAGAATGGAGCACGGGCTGTCGGCAAGGAGGCTCTGCGTGCTGGTGTTAATGTTGCCACCGATATAATGGACAATTGTGCACGGCCAAGAGAAGCCTTTAAAACGCGTCTACGCGAGTCTGGCGAAAATCTAAAGCGAAAGGCGGAGGAAAAAATCGATACGCTCATGAAGGGTTCAGGCTATAAAATGGCAAAAATTAATTGATCTCGGCATTCCGTTTCCGGCCGCGGTGTGCGACGTATCGATAGTGTGAAAAAAAGAAAGATGGCTATGTCTTCGTCGAGAAAACCGAGAAAGCGGGCAACGGCAAAGAGGAGGATAAATAAGAGAAGGACAACCAAGAAAAAGCTCTGCGGACGGTGGCTGATATTTTCGCATAGAGAGAGAGAGAGGGTAAATGTGGCTTCCTTACACACACACTCTTGCGAGTGTTTAAAGTCAGAGTTCGAACTATTTACACTGCCTCCTACACAAACCACCATCGAGGGAACACAATGGGTGTACTACAAATCGATCTCATCTTTAACGGATGATTCACCAATTGAGTTTGTGGTACCTGGTCAGCGTGATGAATACATTGATCTTGCACACGCCATGCTAAGCATGCGCGTTCAAATACAGTGTCTGGCTGAGAAGCCTGATTCAGCGATTAAAATAGGCCCTGTCAATAATCTGATGCATTCAATGTTTAATCAAGTAGATGTGTTTTTTATCAGGAACTTGTATCACCCCCGAATAACGGGTATGCATACAGAGCATAAATTGAAACACTGCTAAATTATGGAGACGGCGCAAAAAACTATCATCTTACGAGTGTGCTCTGGTTCGCCGATACACCGGGAAAAATGGACGATACAGATACAGATACAGGCTGCTTCATTATAAATTTAGAGGAGGAGGAGGAGGCTCCTTTATTCCGCTATCTTCACCGGGACGACACTCGTTGCATATACTACGGATCGCTACATAACAATCTCACGTACAAATGTGCGCTGAATAATGCGAAACAAATAAAATATTGGCTTTGTCATAAGGATCGCATCGCCTCCTTTTGGGAATATAGAACGACCACGAGCTGAAGCTTAGACGGGCCTCGCGAGGAAAAGAAAAAGAAATCTTCTGCTTCAGGCTGCTATGAACAGTCTAGAAATTCTGCAGGCCTTGCGGAACATACCAGACCACACGATAGGCGTATACCCAGCCGATCGTATCCCGAAGGTGTGGACGTGGCCGACAGCTTTTGTCGTTAATACCGATGGCCACAAATTGCCCGGATCCCACTGCGTCGCCATGTACGTCGATCGAACTGGAGAAGGACGATACTTTGACAGCTACGGGATCCCTCCAATCGTCCTGCAGCATCTCATCCTACTCCGAAGAAACTGCAAGCTTTTACGATGCAACGCTACTCAGCTCCAGGGTCCAAATTCGCAGTGTTGCGGACAGCATTGCATCATGTTTCTTCATTATATGTCTACTGGCTTTGGTATTAATAAGTTGCGAAGCGTATTGTCAGATAATTTATCCCGCAACGATGAAACAGTGAACGATTATTATAATGCGTATATAAAAAAACGCGAAAAGTCTAAGCCTCGGGGCAAAGTTTTCAATATGGACTCTGCGGTTGGTGGTGGCGGTGGTACAAATAATTTTAATCATAAAACTTACACTGTATACAGAACTGTTGTTCCCGTGTACGGCAATAATGAATCTAATTTTAATATAAGAAATAAAATTTGACATTGAAATTTTTCATGTTTTATTTTTTCTACCTATCCTTGAACTGCGATCACGCGCCTCGGAGTCAGCATTTTTCGGGTACGAAAGTCACTTCTAGCGACTATCATATTCCCAGTGGCACGTGCACCAAACCATCGATTCTTCTTCGAATCGGTATGAAAAAATTTCCTTTTGTCTTTTGTTATGTCCACGAAAATAAGTCATCTTTATAGGGTATCATATGTAGACGATCAGATTTCTTTTTGTCTTTGTTATTTCTAATCAAATTAGTAATCTTTATAGTGGGGGGAGATCTAGTGGAAGGGGCGACTGCAGAGTATGAGTTAGACCCCGGAGAACGACCATCATTCGCGATGAAACCGTGGTCAGATATCGAAGTAAAACTTCAAAAACTCTTAAAGACTGTCATTTGCTGTCATTTGAGGTGTACGCTGAGAAAACGACGCGAATTAAAGCGGCGAATAGAAGCACTTTCACACGACATTGCAAGTATCAAAGCAGTAATACAAGCGAGATCTCAATTTCTCTCTTTAACACGAATATTTGACGAACTCGATATTTACGATGGATTTCGCACGAATCAACAAAGTCACAAACAATCAACAAAGAACAAACAAAATCAACAAAGAAAAAAAAACGAATGGCCGCGTTTCTGCCTGTGAAAAAGTTGTCGGAACTAGAGCTCAAAAAAGACTACAGCATCAGCGATATAAGAACTGTTCAAACTAAATGGGGCACGCGTATCGTCATCTATGTGGAAAATACATTTGCGTGCTTCCTACCAGCCAGATTCGTCCAGCTGTTCGAAAAAGACGATCAGCTATTTCAGCAGATGATAGTCGCAGCCCGTGAAAATTATCTGGCCATGGAATATCGCTGAACAAAATTCAATAATGTGGAATTCAAGCCACCTAAAAATCACTAAGTCCTACGATGTCTGTGAAATGTGCTAAGAATCTACGGGCGCTACTGCTGCCGTTCGCCTATAAGCTAAATAATCTGGGAACAAAGTCTGTGTGGGTGGGCCTTGATATTTGTCGGAGCGGTACGTTACGTCCTGTGATTAGCTTCAAATGTTATATCCACGGTTGTTTAACTATGGACGGCTCTTCTTGGCATGATTTTTAAAATCATTTCAACATAGAGGATGAAGAAGAAGACCCTGCACATCACTCGTTACCGATATTCTGTTTTACAAAAGAGCAATTTATTATACTGTCATTATTACAAGCCAGTATAAACAGAAGTATCTCGTGGCTTCGTCGTTTTTGCAACGAGGTAACAAATTGCAGAGACTCTCTTGTAGATGCAATAACATCAGAAACATTCATTTTTACAACGAGCTGCAAACGCCGTAATATTCGCACGAAGCATGCGAAAATACGAGAGAGTGCTACCCAAAAATGAACATCGTCGAATAATTCATATAACGAATTACCTACTTGTACAAAAACAACAATAATTGACAATCTATTGATGCATCATTTGGATCACAACGTTAAAACTGTTATAGCCCGTAAAAGATAAATCCTTTTCTCATTGTATAAAAGCATTACGTATAATTAAGTGAAAATTTATATAAAAATCAAATAAAGAGAAAAAAGTATGGATTATTATTATTATTTGAATAATGATAATAATCGGACCACTCTGGCGAACCCTCAGAACTCTTTCCCCCCACCACCTCTCCCCACCACGACCCCCCCCACGCTCGGAAAGAGGCTCCGACGCGGGGGGAAAGTGGTGGGGATAGGAGTGGGGATAGGAGTGGGGGTCTCCAGAGTGGTCCATATACTACTCACGGTTTTATCTGGGTTTTTGTAGTTCATCGATTTTAAAAATATATGTTGATTGAAAATAAATTTCGTTTTTACGTATTTACGTTTTTACAGACAAGAATTGCGCACTCCACCTTTCCCGTTGATTTGACACTACATCGGCGCGGCGCTTCAATGGTCACTTATAACTCCGCCATTTTGGGACAATTTGATAATAAAATAAAAAATTTGTACTTTTCAAATATGTGTAGCAGTCTAAAGTTGAAAAAGCTTCGTTGTTTCTCTCCTTACAAATATATTACCATAAACACCTCTTTTCACCCCTCTAAGTCAGTATACTGCCTTAATTTCTATCGTAAATGATATTGTTTCTTAAAAATACTAAAGATACAACCGTCCAGCCGGTACTTACTACCTAAATAGGCTACAAGACTAACACTTTAATTAAGATGCTTGAGAGTACTCGGTAGAAAATGTAAAATTTTACGAAATTTTGAATTTTTTAGAAATATATTAGTTTTTTATTAAGACCAATTTGCTAATCAATCTAGGCAATCCTCGATAGCTTAACGCATCCGGCTGCATTGGTCTCGTAGCATTCTATTAACAAATCATCGATGGGTGGAAATTTTAATGACTCATGAAATTGGATGGTTCGAGAGATCGAAGACCTGGAGGGAATCAGCTGATTTCCGGGCTTCGAAGCCTTCGGCCGCGGGAGTCCGTGTCTCATCGGGAATATGATGACTCGGGTTTTACACAAACCTTCACGGCTTTGACCACGGGAGTCAGTATCCCGTCGGGAATCGAACGACTCGTGCATAATAAAAAAAAAAGGAAAAAAGTCTATTGGGTGACGAGCGTCACAGCATCGAATATACAAGTGAATTCTCCAGTTTGTAGGTTATACATGCCAAGTTTTCATATGTTTTGTGCAGTTTTCTTTTTTCATAACGATTCGACAGGTGCTTCGTATGTTATGTTTTGGTTTCATATTATTTTGTGATGTCAATTGTGAAAGCCGACGGTGAGAAAAAAAAAATCTAGACCTCTACATTAAAGGCAAGTTGTTCACTGGACAGTGTAATAACGGAATCTGAATAGACTTTTAGTGCAGTGTTTAGTGTGCAGTAAAGAAAAACATTGCTGTCAATATACCTAGTAGTTAGGGAGGCGAAGAGGGGAATTTTGGGGCATACTCGAGCGCGGCAGTTTAAGATATGAGAGATACCTTAGACCTAATAGAACAACTTTGGAAAGTATTAGCTCTATATCTAGTGACGCGCGCCTAGGATAGACGATCAGATTAGTAAAAAAAAATCGATAGTCTGAAATACTCAAGCGCGTCAGATTAAGATATTGGGGGTTGATTTTAGTGTTTTAAGAATAAATTTAACTAATGTGACGATAAGTCCTTGACGCCGCAGAGCTATAGGGTCGCGAACTTGTAAAAAAAAACGTTAATCCGGTATTCTCGAGCGCGATCAATTTTTTTTTTATTTTGAAGAATATAATCTAAAACTTACTAAAAATACAAAATCTGCCGGTTTCCGCATGACCGGAAGTGTGGAGGAGCCATTTCGTCTTCCGAAAAACGCGTTGCGGCATATAAGTCGCGCACGATAAAATTTTACAAAAAAAAAGTTTAAATAAAAAAAAAGGTAATTTTATTTCACACAAAAAAGGTCTCTTTATATTTTTGTCTAAAGTTAAAACTTTTGGACTTAAAGCATCATGAAAACTCAAACTCCCGGTTTTTTGAGTAGATCTCGAAAACGGAGGGTGAAAAAAATTGATATGAAACAATGATGATTAAATTATGTAACTTTTATTATATCTCAAAAATTTTTTTTCCTAAAGCTTCTCGAAAATTTTCGTGGACTCGGAAAAAGTTACGCGTATCTGTATACAAAAGTATTATTAACATGTACAGTTTCATTTATTTATATTATTCAATAGCCTGTTGATCCTCAAATTGTTTTTTGGACGTACCGTAAGCAAAACGAAGTGAAGAATTGAAGCAAAAAAGAGGATTGTGCCATAAACATGTAATACAGACTGAGCGCTCCACAGAAATATGCCGTCCAGTATTTTTCCTTTATTTCGCAACATTGATGGTGGGGAAAGAAGCGGTAGAAGGGAAATTTCAATACACCCAAATATATATATATATATATATATATATATATATATATGTTTATGGTCCCCTACCATTGTAGTAGTATGATATGTTCAAAAACAAATGGGTGAGGAGCGAAAAGAAATAGAGTCGAAGGACGATCTTTGAGAGTTCTTCCTCAGCATTCGTGACGTAAAGACGTGTAATTTGTTGACAATTAAAGAAAGTTATTTATCTAAGTATGGTCTATTATTTAATAACTAAGAACGATTACAACTTCAGAAGTGGGATTGAAACTGCATTTTTATTTCAAACAAAATAAATTCGTGATAGTGTTCGCGATATTTGACGAAACGGAGAATCAAGATTTTGGTGCGTCAGACGGACAATCCAAGTTGACGAAACGAAGATTTGATTATGATTTTGGTGCGTCAGACGGACAATCCAGATTTTAAAAAATAAATAAATAAATAAATAAACGAAGATTTTTTTAAGCTGAAAACTCCGAGATTACCGAAATTGGTGAAAATTCGTTAAATTTATTCGAAGCTGTCAAATTATTATGGTTGGTTACGGATTGTTTCGTTAGTAACCGAAAGAAAATCCCAGATATTCATATAGCAACGAATAAACAATTTAAAAAAAAATAAAAAAAAAAAAAAAATAAAATTTGAATGGAACCGAATAATTTCACGGTTCCTGTTCTCAAAGAAAAATTACGAAATCGTGGCTTACTAGATATAGGAAGAAAAGCAGAATTAATTTCACGACTTATGGAGGCAGATCCAGAAGGTTTGTGGATGAATGAAGATGTGGACGCAGTTCAAGATAATCAAGGTGAAAATGACAACCTTGATCTTCAGAGATTACCATCAGAAGAAGAAAATATTCGTGAAGAACATTTACGTTCGAATCATCGACTTGAGTCTGTTCAGGGCATCGAAAATTTACGTCGAGAATTTGAACTCGCATGCATGGAACGAGATTTAATGAGAGACAGAGCAGTTTTAGTTCAGAAAGAACTCGATTTAAATCGACGTGAAGCAGAGCTGACTAGAATTACACCCCAAACTGCGGTAAGTACCGCAAGCTCACGAGGAAACATCAATATCAAGGGGATCGGTGAGTTACTCGGAGAATTTGATGGCTCGAGTGTCGACTTTATTGAATGGAATAAACAAGTACGTTTGCTAGTGAGGTCATATGAACTAGATGAAAACATGGCAAGAATTCTTATTGGCTCGAAATTAAAAGGAAAAGCTTCTGCTTGGTTTAAATCGAGAGCCGATTATATAGAGTTGAGTTTGGATGCACTCTTACTCGAGCTTAAAAATATTTTTCATCATCCACCATCAAAGCTTATTGTCAAAAAAAAATTCGAAGACCGCAAATGGCATTTCGGAGAGACATTTAGCAATTATTATTTCGACAAGCTAGTTTTAGCTAACAAAGTCCCGATAGAAGAAAGTGAACTTTTGGAGTACCTGATCGATGGAATCCCAAACGAGAGTCTACAAGATCAAGCGAAATTAGTATCATTTGAGACAATTGGAGATCTCTTGGAAGCGTTCAAAAAGATTTCCCTACGGCAAAGTTACTCCCAAATAAGGAATCAACCGAAACGTGATTTTAAATCATTTTACTCTGAAAAAACTATCGGAGAAGAACATAAACAAGATAAAGAAGATCCAGCTATTTCAAAATCTATCAAATGTTACAACTGTAATCAATTTGGACATACCTCAAGAGACTGTCATCTTCCGAAACGAGAGAAAGGAGCTTGTTTCAGTTGCAACGAGATGGGACATCAGGTGAGGCAATGCCCAAACAAGAAAGAATCTCAGGCTATGGTAGCAAATATTTATGAAGATCCATCTGACGAAGAAGATTTTCGTCAGATCGTAACTTTTGAGATGAGTAACACGAGAGTACTTTGCCTTGACACATTATTAGATACTGGAAGCGAGGTTAGTTTCGTTAAAGAACGTTTTGTCGGAGATATCGAATTAGGACCAATAGATCCAGCCCGTGATTACAGAGGTGTTAATAACTCTCAACTAATCGTTAAAGGAGTCCTCAAAGCTCGTATAACGTTGCTCGGGGAAACCAAAGATGATATTCAAATATTGGTAGTGCCTGAAGAAACTTCACAGACACCAGCATTATTGGGAAAAGATATACTTAAAAAATTCGGTCTGTCGCTCAGCAAATCGATTCAAAGAAAACCTACTGATGAGATTATGAACATAGAAATCTCTGATCCAATTCAAGACGTATGCGACAGCTTGAAAATCAATCCGGAAATAGACTATACAACTCAGACTAAGGTCAAAGAATTATTTTGCGATAAATATTTGCGACCAGAACGATCGGAAATTCCAAAAATAAAAACAGAGCTGAAGCTTACGCTTCAAGATACGAACGCATTTCATTGCACTCCAAGACGACTCTCGTACTACGAGAAAGGAAAATTGTCTGAGATTATAGACGGACTATTAAAAAAAAAATACATTAGAGAAAGCAAATCGGAATTTACTTCACCGATTGTTCTAACGAAAAAGAAAAATGGGGAGATTCGAATGTGTGTGGATTATCGACGTCTAAATAAGACACTCGTTCGCGATAACTACCCACTTCCTTTAATTGAAGATCAATTAGATGTTCTAAGCAACAAGAAGTTTTTCACCGCATTAGATCTCCGAGACGGATTTCATCACGTTAAGGTAGCAGAAGACTCGATTAAATTCACATCATTTATTACTCCTATGGGACAATACGAATATTTGAGGATGCCTTTTGGCTTGAAAACGGGCCCAGCTACTTTCCAGCGATTTATCAATAACGTACTCGAGGAGGAAATCATAGCCGGAGAAGTTGTAGTATACATGGATGACATTCTAATAGCGAGTGAAACTTTAGATCAACACCTGAAAACTCTAAGTAGACTCTTCGCACGATTTGTCGAGTATAATCTTGAGCTAAGAATTGATAAGTGCAGCTTTTTACAATCGGAGATTGAGTATTTGGGGTACATTGTCTCGGATAAAGGAATTTGTCCCAGTGCCAGTGGTGTAGAAGCTGTACAAAGTTTTCCGATACCAACGACGATACGCGAGGTTCAGAGCTTCATCGGTTTGAGCTCATATTTTCGTAAATTCATAGAGCAGTTCTCTATTATTGCAAAACCTCTATACGATTTGTTAAAAAAAAATGCTATATTCAAGTTTGGAGAAACGGAGCTCAAAGCTTTGGAAGTGTTAAAGGCTAAGCTGATATCATCTCCAATTCTCGCGATATATAACCCAAAGTACGAAACGGAATTACATTGTGACGCAAGCTCTATAGGATTCGGTGGAGTACTCTTACAGCGTCAACCAGATCGTAAATTTCATCCTGTTTTTTATTTTTCAAAAAGAACAACTGAGACCGAAAGTAAATATCATAGCTACGAATTGGAGACCTTGGCCATAATTTACTCACTTCGAAGGTTTAGAGTATACCTACACGGAATTCCTTTCAAGATTATTACTGATTGCAACTCGCTTACAATGAGTTTGAACAAAAAAGAAATTAATCCCAGAATCGCGAGATGGGCGCTAGAACTCCTCAACTACGACTATACTGTCGAACATAGACCAGGTACACGAATGGAACATGTCGATGCCCTTAGTCGACGAACCGGGGTGTTGGTTATAGAAGACAATTCATTTGAATGGAATCTTTCAATTTCACAAAGTCAAGATCTGAAAATCATAGAGATACGAAATAAATTGGAACAGAGCGAAGATAAGTTTTTTGAGATGCGTAATGGGATAGTATATCGAAAAAAAAACGACAATTTGCTTTTTTATGTACCGGAACAGATGGTACGAAATGTTCTATTCAAGTATCACGACGAACTCGGGCACTTAGGACGAGAAAAGACGTGCGAAGCGATAGTTGAGAACTATTGGTTTCCCAAGTTACACGAAAGAGTAGAATCACACATAAAAAATTGTCTGAAATGTGTTGCTTTTTCTCCAACAGTGGGGAAAAAGGAGGGATACCTCAATATTATTCCCAAAGGAGATGTTCCTTTTTCAACGATACACATTGACTATCTCGGGCCAATGGATAAACGGCGATTGCTCAAGAAACACGTTTTGGTAGTGGTAGACGGTTTCACGAAATTCGTGAAATTATATGCGACAAAAACTACTTCAAGCAAGGAAACGATTGATTACTTACAGAGTTACTTTGAAAACTATAGCAGACCAAGTAGAGTGGTGTCGGATCGGGGTACTTCTTTTACTTCTAAAGAGTTTGAAGAATTTCTTGTAGAGAATCACATTCGGCATATTAAAGTGGCAACTGGTTCACCGCAAGCAAACGGACAAGTAGAGCGAGTGAACAGAGTTCTTACTCCGATGCTAGCCAAGTTATCCGATAATGCGAACCAACAATATTGGTATACATTGCTCACTCAAGCTGAGTACGCATTAAATAACACGGTAAATAAATCCACGGGTGAGACACCTAGCAGGCTCTTATTCGGCGTTAATCAACGGGGCAAATCAATTGATAATTTGAAAGAATTCCTAGAATCTCATCAGCAAGGTTCTTCGCGGGACTTAAAAGAAATTCGACAACAAGCTGCAAGTAACATCGAAAAAAATCAGGATTATACCAAACAGTACTTCGATAAAAAAAGGAAGGCTGCTCACGAATACGTAGTCGGGGATCTAGTTATGCTCAGAAATTTTGATAGCACACCCGATGTATCGAAAAAACTCCTGCCGCTGTTTAAAGGGCCTTATACAATTTCTAAAAAACTTGGTCATGATCGATACTTGGTAGCTGACATAGAAGGATTTCAAAATACACAACGATCTTACCAAGGTGTATGGGAAGTTAACAGGATGAGACCTTACATTTCTGAGGATACGATTAATCCACAAAAATGAATTTCTATTGCTAAAGCTACGCCTGTCACTTTTGTGTTGTTAACGGTGGCCGAGGACGTCCACTGGTCAGGATGGACGAGTTGTAGTAGTATGATATGTTCAAAAACAAATGGGTGAGGAGCGAAAAGAAATAGAGTCGAAGGACGATTTTTGAGAGTTCTTCCTCAGCATTCGTGACGTAAAGACGTGTAATTTGTTGACAATTAAAGAAAGTTATTTATCTAAGTATGGTCTATTATTTAATAACTAAGAACGATTACACCATAGACCTATATGCCCTCAGTAAGAAGATGAATTGTATTGAGCAAAAATGTAAAGGTCATTATTTCGATTCATAAATAATAAAAAATTTTCTACATTTCATCTACATTTACGTTGATTGTATCTATCGCTTTATTGTCATTCTTAAATTCCCCGTTTTATCAGGGAGAAAGGAAGGAAAAAAAGAAAAAAAGACCTTTTTCGGTCAGATTAAGAGAACACACCAACATTTTTGTCAGATTAAGAAAATATCCTTTCAGGATACCGAGATAAACCTCCCCTATGATAATCTGACGCGCTCGAGTATTTCGAAAGAACTTTTTTTTTTGCATTTTCAAAAATTTGTCGTAACTTATCGTCACGCCAAAATCGTCAGTTTTTTTAAAGGGAGCTTCCTTGGGGCCTCCTTAACACCCCTTCCGAAAATCTGACGCGCTCAAGTAAATTTTTTTTTTCGGATTTTTGACTACTTTATATGCCTACCCCCACCACGCAAACCGGCAGATTAGTATACCGTTGTTATCAGAGGCACTTGGGGCATACGTGGTATGAATATCTGACGTGCTCGAGAATCCCCAAGTAACTGTTTTTTTTTTACATTTTTGAAAAACCGTCCACGCCATACCCACCGCTAAAATGGTTTTTACCATACGAGCTTTTCTTTTCGAAATTACTTCATCTTTCGATTTTGATAGGTCTCGACGGCGCTCGAGAATGTCGCCATTTAGCGACCTCACCTCACTAACTATAGCATTCTATGCAGAACGCAGTGCAAAAAATAAGTCATAAGAATAGTTTATGCTTGAATGACTTGACTTCAATGATCGAAATGCTAAAAATATAAAATAATTATATTATATTTTTAGCATTTCAATTTGAGAGCCATCAGTGAGAAAAAAATGTTTACAACCTTATCATTGAAGTCAAGTCATTCACTGCATAGCGTAAAATACTATTAGCACACTGTTCAGTGTGCAGTAATGAAAAATATACGAAGCTTTAACCCCTTGATCGGCATTGACACCATATGGCGTTATGATTTTTCAGTGCCCGAAGCGGCAATAACACCATATGGCGCACATAAATTGTTTCGTGAGTGGGTGGATCGATTTTCACAAAAATTGGTACTGCGGGGTAATCGAAGTAGCTGATTACGAATCTGCCCTCAAAATGTACGAATTCAAAATGGCAGATCCAATATGGCGGACAAAAGTGCAAAAATTCGTCCGAATCGAATGAGAATCGGTACTCAGAGGTTCCCGCGGTCGCTGATTACGAATCTGCACTCCAAATTCAGGAATTAAAAATGGCGGATCCAAATGGTAGACCAAATGCGAAAATTCGTCCGAATCGAATGAGTCTCGATACTCGGAGCTTTTCGTGGTTGCTGATTACGAATCGGCGCTCAAAATGCACGAATTCAAAATGGCAGATCCAATATGGCGGACCAAATGCAAAAATTCGTCCGAATCGAATGAGACTCGGTACCCGGAGGTTTTTGCGGCCGCTGATTACGAATCTGCGCTCGAAATGCACGAATTTAAAATGGTGGATCCAATATCGCGGACCAAAAGCCAAAATTCGTTTGAACCGAATGGGACTCGGTACTCGGAGGTTTTCGCGGTTGCTAATTAAGAATCTGGCCATAGAATTATTGAATTACAATTTTTTGATAAAACATAGTGGACTTAGATGCAAAATTGATAAGATTCAGTCGACTGATGAGGGTAATGAGTAACCAAAAATTATTCGACTTTTTGATTCCCATTTTGAGCGCATATTCGTAATCAGTGACCGCGAAAACCTCCGAGTACCGAGTCTCATTCGATTCGGACGAATTTTCGCATTTGGTCCGCCACATTGGATCCGTCATTTTGACTTCCGCCATTTTGACGGCAGATTCGTAATCAGCAACCGTGAAACTCTTCGAGTACTGAGTCTCATTCGATTTGGACGAATTTTTGCATTTGGTCCGCCATATTGGATGCGCCATTTTTAATTCCTGCATTTTGAGGGCAGATTCGTGATCAGCGTCCTCGAAAACCCCGGTGTACCAAATTTCGTGAAAATCCAAATACTATTTTTTCCCCGCGTTTAGGGAACTTAGCGTGAAATTTTGCTTGCCGCTCAAGGGGTTAATATTCCTAGCACTTTGTTCATGCGCAGAGAAGAGAAAAATGGTCGATTTCAACATTCAATGCAGTCTGTTCAGTGCATAGTGAACAAAAAAAAGTCATGAGCCTCTATATTATAAACATTTAGTTCAGAAGTGTTGCAAACAAATTCGGTTAGCGATCGCATGTCCACTCATTTATTTTAAAAAGATTGAGCTATCCAGAAGCCTTTGAAAAATACGAAATAAAAAGTAATAGAAAAATTAAGGGAAACTTTACTAAAGATTTACAAAAAATTACATACAATACATACAAAGAAATCATGATTTCTGTCAATGAATTATGCTGAGAATATACAACTTATACTTAGGTCGAGAGGCTTCTCTTCTGTTATCGGTTATATTATAACGATTTGATGGGTGAATCGAACGTTAGGATATCTATTGAGTTTATTTTATGTTTTAATTTCAATTATGAGTGCGATCAATGAGAAAAATTTTTTAAAAACATCATTGACGGAATATTGTTTCATTGCACTGCATAAAAAAAATTGAGCCTGGATACAGTTAGCACGCTGCGTAGTGCGCAGTGAGGAGAATTTAATGAAACCTACAAAAAGAACAGAATGGAAGGAACGTTAGAAAAATAAACTCGCGATTGAAAATTGCCAAAAAAATTCCCATTGAACTGTTTTTTTTTTTTCGAAAGAGGAAAATAATTCAGTATATTTACTGTGACGTCACATCCCGGGTAGAAATCTGGTCAGGCTTGCCTGACCGTGATCCGGCCCTGACAGGGCGTGCTCTAAAATGGCCATAACCAAGCAGCCCTGAAATAGTCCTGATCAGGCGTGCCCTGGAATAGACATAATCAGACAGCCCTGAAATGGCCCTGATCAGGCGTGCCCTGGAATGGCCATAATCAGGCAGCCCTGAAATGGCCCTGATCAGGCGTGCCCTGGAATAGCCATAACCAAGCAGCCCTGAAATGGCCCTGATCAGGCGTGCCCTGAAATAGCCATAATCAGGCAGCCCTGAAATGGCCCTGATCAGGAGTGCCCTGAAATAGCCATAATCAGGCAACTCTGAAATGGCCCTGATCAGGCGTGCTCTGGAATGGCCATAATCAGGCAGCCCTGAAATGGCTCTGATCAGGCGTGCCCTGGAATGGCCATAATCAGGCAACCCTAAAATGGTCCTGATCAGGCGTTCTCTGGAATAGACATAATCAGGCAGCCCTGAAATGGCCCTGATCAGACGTGCTCTGGAATGGCCATAATCAGGCAGCCCTGAAATGGTCCTGATCAGGCGTGCTCTGAAACGGCCTTGAACAGGCAGCCTGAACTTAGACATCTGTACAAGTGTATACGGTATTTTTTTTATTTTTTATTATATCCTGCAAATTTAGTTTACTGATGGTTTATTAATGGAACGTATTTTTGACTTTGGACGGTGAATGAGCAAAGTAGATAATGAAAATCAATTTTCAAACTATAATTGCCTGTAGTTATTTTGAATTTAATTGTTAATTAACAGATAATTAACATTTTCACCTACTATCGCCTTGCATATTACAGTCTCACAAGACCATATAACAATTTTTATTTTTGAACTATACACGGATCTTGAGAAATGTAATTGTTAACTAAGGTGCAATAAGTAAATTAATTACAAGAATATTATATTTTTTCTACACCATCCTCTCCTGTTCACATGCACTTTCAATATTCCACACATGAATTTTGTGATTTCAATGCTCCTAGTTCTTATAAAACCCATTTGTTAATTAACAGTTTAATAATTTTTTTCACTGTATATCACCTTTTTACTGAATATCACGCTTTTCTATCGAGCGCGGTGAGACAGTGCTTGTTCATTAGAACTCGTACACTAATATCATTTTAATACAAGAAAGTCATAAGGAATCAATAGCGTAGTGGTAGCGTGTCAGTCGTTAGGTTGGTCGTTAGGTAGGTCTTAGGTAAAATCTCAGGTAGGGTCAAAATTAATTTCGACGGAAAAACGTCCGGACTAGGAAGCCGGAAACACTCGTGAAAAAAATATTCTCTAAATTTTTAATTTTTTTAAAAAATGATTATTTAAGGATCGAAAGTGCTGAATTCGTTGACTGCGGAGGATCGCGGGTTCAAATCCCGGACAATGAATTTTTTTTTTCTGCAAAATTTACAGATTTTTAAAAAATAATGGAATATCAGTTTTAAATTTGTTCTTTGATTTAATTGCTAATTTCTAGATACTAAATTGTATTAATTATGCCAATTTGACCTGCGCCAAATCTAGCGGCCTGATCACGACTATATGCGGCAAACTGATCAGGGCCGTATACGACAGCCTGATCAGGCCCATATGTGGCAGCCTGATGAGGCCCATATGAGGCAGCCCGATCAGGGCCATATGTGGAACACCGTTACCGATCGTGTCAGGGCGCTGTCAGGCTGCCATAACCGCACCGTAATATGGCAGTCAGGCAGCCTGATAGCGCCCTCATCACGGCCCTCACGAGATTTCTACCCGGGATGTTCTGCCTCGTCACGTGCGCGAGGTGTATTTGATCAGGAAGTCCGATGTGCGATCTTGAGTTGACGCACGTACGGTTACCCGAGTTGCGGAAATGCATCCTCGATTACCTTAACCCTTTGTGTCATAGTGTCCATCTGAGATGCACACCTATCAACCAAGCTAATTACTTTAATAATTTAAGTGCTGCATAAATAAGTGTAACATATTTGCTATCGTTGGATTCCTTAGATGTTTCTCTAACTATAGAGTACACTTGTAAAGTTTTTAAATGAATAATTTGATTGTTATTAGAGTGGACCCTCACATAGCTTACCTTCACACAGCTTACATAGGCGTGATAATGGGTTGGGTGGGGGCACTGGCGCAGGGCTGGCGCTAGGCACATGCACATGTATTCATATGGGTGAATCTCCGGAACTTTTAACCTATATGTCTTATGACTTTTCATCGAATTATCCGATTGAATAAATCGTAAAATGCTTTTAAAAAGATGGACTAACTACCAAATCTATCTATCAATAATATATGATATCATTTCAATGATGGGTGAACAATATTTATCCCTAATTTGGACCTTTAATGTTATACCTGTCATATTATTTTGCTGTCTTTCAGTAGTTTATCACTTTCATAGTTTTATTTTTTGATAAATACAATGATTCATCAAAATTTAAAATACAGGCAACAATGAATTTTTAAATCAAAATTTCGATTCGATTGGTTTTATTACCGTCCGTCATTAAATTTGACGTATTAGTTTAATTAAAATTTGTCTCCCAGTTTGAGGTGTCACGACCGAAATCACGAAGATTTCTAAAATTAAGTAAATAATTTTACATTTGAAGCTGAATTATTGTGTTATACATCAAGCTCAATTCAAACAGAACAGATACATATACATTTTTTTACGAAAATACTTTTATTTATATTGTTTATACACAAAGACACATTATCTGTCAAGCGGTCTAGGTTACGATGTCACAACTTAAATCCACGCGGTTTTGAATATTTGTTATTTAAACTCTTTAAAATTAATGTACACATGTTTGTTTTTGTACACTTTATTAGTGGTTAAGTGTGCATTGATTAATTTTAAATATTTTAAAAGATATTAATGAAACCATTAGATGTCACGACCGAAATCTTGTCACGACCGAAATCTCGTCACATCCAAAGTTCAAAAATTTGAATTTGAAAATTGAAACTTATATTTTTTTTATTGAATATAAGGATTTAAACTATTATCAAATACGATTAGAAGTATATGTACCAATTTTTTTTCCATTCTTACTCATTTTTTGTGAATAAAACTAATATTTTGAAGAGATTGGTAAATCGGAGCACCTAAAAATGGATGCATCTACCACAGAGAAAATTTTATTCCAAAAACGAGAAAAAATACGAGAAAAGCGAGCTCAGAAAATAGAAAAACAGAAAAAACGAAATGAAGAAAAACGACTACGGAGAGTAAAAGAAAAAGAAAAATTGAGAAAATAAATCACAAACTTGTATCATCAATAATTTAATTATAATGAATATTCAATATATTTTTCTTTCATGAAATAGGATTTCTTCAACGAATTCATCTTTAAATGATAACTCTTCTTTGTCAACGAGCATTACCGCAATTGAGTTTGTTGAAGAAATGGAACAAAATTCCTCCACAGCGCAATTATTGAAAGATATATCAACTGAATCTACGGAAGAAATAGAACAAACCTCTTTCATTCCACAAGATATAGCAAAGAATGTACAAGTTTCTACAAAATCTGCAAAACACGATCACCAAAGAAAACGTGGATCACAAATTGTGAAAAACTGGAGAGAAAAAATGAAAACGAATCCTGAAATAAGTAAAATGTGGAAATAGAAAGAAAGAATTAGAAGTGCGAGACGCAGGGCAGATGAGCAAATAAAAGGAATAAGTGAATTTGCACAAAAACGCATAAGAGAGAATAACAGAAAGAGAAAACAAAAAGAACGCATGCGAAAAGCTGAAGCGAAATTGAATGCAAATGATAATCCTTGTGAACAGCGGAAAGTTTCATCAAGGAAGATAGAGCACAGACTCCGAAAGAAAATTCGTACATTGGAACAAAAATTGGAAGAGTCTCAGAGAAAAACAAAAATGTGGTCAAAACGATATTACAGGCTTAAAAATAAAATGGAAGAAAAAACTGAAGATCCTTTGAAAAAAAATGTTCAAAATATAGTGAAACAAGGTACAAAAGCAGTAGAAGAAAATTTATTATTCAAAGAAGTTGTAGTAAGCCAACTGAAAGAAAAAAAAAACCAGATGAAGAACGAAAAAAGTAAATCCCTGTTTTCTCAGTGTTTAACAGGACGAATCGTTAAGAAATATAAAATGAAAAAGAAGTTATCTGGGATTGTTAGTTTATATTTTCAACGAAAGAATCCTCTAGACAGTGACTTGATTTTTTGTAGAAGTAATACAGAAAAACAATATTTACGTTTGGAGATGAAAAAAAGGATCGAAGAATTTTTAGTAAAGGATGAGAACTCAGCCAATGCACCAGGTGCAAAGGATTCCGTAACGAAAAATGGCTTAACAATGCGAA
The DNA here is from genome assembly GCA_963564615.1 of Rhorus exstirpatorius. NCBI lineage: Eukaryota > Metazoa > Arthropoda > Insecta > Hymenoptera > Ichneumonidae > Rhorus > Rhorus exstirpatorius. Next base: position 4,007,080 of record OY751320.1, read on the forward strand.
AGCGTTTTTTATTGGATTCAATTCCTAATCTGTTCAAGAAATATAACCAACAATCAAAATTGAAAGTTTCCCGAGCTACTTTTTACAGATTGAAACCTTTTTGGGTTTTGCATCGGCCACTTTCTTCCCGAGATACGTGCCTATGCAAAGTTCATGCCAATTTCGATCTGCTTTATCAAAAACTTGCACATCTAAAGGTTACTTCCGACAATGATAGAAATAAGTTTATTTCTTCAATGGTCTGCTCAGAGAAAAAAGAAGATTGTTTTTACAGTACATGTGAAGACTGTAAACAATTGTACTTGACTGAAACGAAAAATACCTATGGTGAGAAATTATCATTTTATTATCAATGGCAAACCGTGAGCGTAAGCAGAATAGGTGCTAAGGAACAGATTTTCAATGTCAAGATAACAAAGAAGAACAAAATTGAGTGCACAATTTCAGAAATGATTTCAGAAATGAATACGCAACTACCTCAGTATTTGAAACATGTTTTCAACACTACACATCAATACCAGCAATTGGAACACATTCGGACAAATTTAAAATTGAATGGAGCCATGATCGTCATTGACTTTTCAGAGAATTATAGCTGCAAATACGCGAAGGAAATTCAAAGTGTCCACTTTGGAGCATCTCAAAAGCAAATATCTTTGCACACTGGAGCTATTTTTTACAAGAACTAAAAGAAAAAAGTCAATGTATTTGTTTTTGCACAGTCTCTGAAAATTTTCGGCATGATGCTGCAGCAATTTGGGCTCATATGGTTCCTATATTAAAACTTGTAAAAAATGGGATTCCTAATTTAGACGGTATACATTTTCAAAGTGACGGACCTAGTACTCAGTATAAAAATATCTCGGCTGAAGATATGATTCACGTTGTGTCAAAAGAAAATGAATCGAGAATTAAAATGTTCCTAATTAATGAATCTGAAATTAAAGACGTTGTGGAAACAGTCGCTAAAGATTTAAAGGCAATTCTAAACACAAAGAAAATCAAATGATTTGGACCCGTGAAGATCCACAAAAACTATTTTTAAATTATTTATCTTGCACAGAATGCATTCTATACCCACCCTGTGATCATTTTAGTTTAAACCCGAAATCATTTTCATTTGAAGGAAAAACTGCAGAACCGACAATGAGAAAAATAAAACTGGATGATTCGAAAGAAATTTTGAGCGATGATGAGATGATCTTCAGTGAAAATGAAACAGTAACAAAAATAGTAACAAACAACAGAAAATTGAAAGAAAGTACAGTGGAAATAACGAGAGAGAAAGGAAGAGGTAAAGAAAGAGGGCGAGGAAGAGGAAAAGGTAGAGGAAGAGGACGAGAAAAACAATGAGGAACAGAGTTAGCAATAGGTTGAAGCAAAAGATCAGTAAAATGGAGCCAAAAAAAATTTATTCATAATTAATTCTCAGTTGAGACAAAACCGAGATGAATATTGCGAATAAATGTATGTTTAGAAATAGACCAAAAGTGAAAAAAAAATTTCGTTGAATAGCATTCGAATTTTGTGGTTTTATTAGGTTTTTTATGATTAAAAATACAAAAAAAATTTGGGCATTGAAAAAAACGATGTTCTGCAGCATTTCATAATATTTTATTCAATTTGGAACCATAATTTGTGTGCTAAATTGATGTGCGTTTGATTTTTTCATTTTCATTTCTATTAATCAAAGTAAAAGGTTCCGGAGATTCACCCATAAGTATAACGATCAGAGATGAGTAGGGTCATCTCTGTAGCGATACGGCCCTGGCTGGACGAGAGAGAGAAAGAGAGAGATTCGCCGACTAAACGGAGGCCCGTGATTGGTACTTCACACAGCTTACATTGTCCCCGCATTATGTAAGCTGTGTGAGGGTCAACTGTAACTACTCTACATAAAAAAATAGGCATTTTTCGAGAATAAATTCGTTTCTGACAAATTTTTATTATGAAAGTATGCTCAAAAAGAACTGTGTTAGTAATTTTGAGGTCGCTGATAACAAAATCGAAGTCAAAAATACAAAAATCAAAATGGCGGATCCAATATGGCGAAACCAATTTTCCAAAAGTAACAAATCAGCGTGAAACATGTTCTGTAGGGGTTTTTCGGGTCGCTGATTACGAATTCGAAGTTAAAAATACAAAATTCAAAATAGCGGATCCAATATGCTGGAACCAATTTTTAAAAATTGACGAATCAGCGTGAAACATGTTCTATAGGCGTTTTTGGGATCGTTGATTACGAATTTGAAGTAAAAAATACAAAACTGAAAATGGCGGATCCAATATGGCTGACAGTTTCAGGAATATACCGAATTCGCTGGAATAAGTAGGTTTTTTTGGATCGCTGACTATATATCAGCACACTTGAAACTCATAATTATGACTTACTCTCGGCATCACCCGGAACTAACGACGGTGACGTGGTAAGCTTCTAGTTCCATTTTTTTTTAAATTTTTTTGTTCATTTGTTTTTTATACGATTTTTACACGATTCATACAGTCCAACCTCTCTATAGGTCCTCTTCCAATAGGTCCGCTTTCCCAGTTTCGCGTTCGCAGTGTCGACCCCCCCCCCCCCCCCCCCCCTCCACTACCTATTGAGTGATAGCAGCGCGAAGAAAAAGAGAGACGGAAAACGAATGGTGTGACAAGCGAAGAGGGCAAAGTGGGGGTACCTCATGTCGTGGAAAAACTCTTCCCCTGGGTGCTTGGGCGGAGTGATAGAGAGGTCGGACTGCTATTAGCCGGAAGAAAATTCGAGCAATTTCAGTAAAATACGATTCTCTCAGCCACTTTGAATTTTTGTAATTCTGGTTTTGGCTACGTAATGAGCGATCATGGAAACCCTCAAATTCGAAGTTTCTCGCTAATTTCGAAAAATTGTTTCCGCCATATTGGATTCATCATTTTGAATTTTCTACTAGTGGCTGTGGATTCGTAATCAATGACCCCAAAAACCCCCAAATTTGATGTTACGTGCGAATTCATTGATTTTTAAAATTTTATTCCACCATATTGAATCAGCCATTATGAATTATCTATTTTTGATTTTGGATTCGTCGTCAGCGACCCCGAAAATCTCCGAATACAGATTTTCGGAAAAATTGGTACCATTTTTCGATTTGACGTCCACCATATTGGATCCGCCATTTCGAATTTTGAAAATCTGATGCCAGATTCGTAATCAGCGACTCTAAAAACCCCTGAGTACAGACTATCGGAAAAATTAGTACCATTTCCCGATTTGATGTCCGCCATAATGAATCCGCTATTCCGAATTTCGAAAATCTGATACCACATTCGTAATCAGCGACCTCGAAAACCCCCGAGTTCAGACTATCGGAAAAATTAGTACCATTTTTCGATTTGACGTACGCCATATTGGATCCGTTATTTTTAATTTTGTACTTTTTACTTCGAAATCATAATCAGCGGCATCGAAAACCCCCAAATTATGTACATTTATACGAAAATATTTGCGGGATAAAAAGGTGACACAATGGGTTGAGATTTAAGATTTATTGTATTTCATTACTTTTGGTATTATTTGGGTGTATGTTTTAGGTCATATCTAATATCGCTTCGTTCACGTCAACTTTCACATCAATTTCGGCATCAAAGGTTATCTAGCGTTTGATAGAGACCCTCGGTTAGCTAAAAAATTGGCCGTTTATCTATTTTTAGGTTTCGGAAGATCGATCATCTCTCCAAAGATTCAGGTTATTTTGTGGTTGAGTATTTTCGACCTGGAGTTCGACCGATTAAAGCAGGTGGGCCGCTGTACACATGTGCTCAATAAAACTGGATGCCTCGGAGCGAGCTGGAAAATGGGTTGAAATATTACTGTCTCACCCCACCTCCCATATGACTTTCCAGCCTAGTGCTGGACCAGCGTATCGTCACCTTGGATATTGCGGTCCAGACAGCCTCTAGCGCCCCTTTACGTTGGAGTCTATGGAGCTGACAAAGATATGTGAGGTAGCAGTAATACCATTAGGTTCGTGGGGTCCACGTGGGTAGTATCGGTGGTCACCACCACTACGGGCCGGACCCGAACCTCATCAAAGTCAGCGCCCGCATCCCCAGGGAAAATGTCTGTGGTGCAATATAAATCACTGCCGGAAGAGCAAAAGGTATTTTTTAAAAAGATGTTCCAGCTTCATGTTCGGGAATACCGTTCGAATCGTCCGCCGTTACCATACTCTCGGTTGAGATGGAAATACCATGATTCTCTTTACTCGTAGCCCTTGGAAGCGAGAGACCCCAGTGAATCGGAAGAGGGGCAGAGCGCCCAACTCGAAGCCGCTATGATAAAGGACAACGATAACGCACAAGGTGACAACTAGATCGCCGAAGGACCGAAAGAATAGAAAGCATCGACTCACGGAGATCGACGATCGATCATCGAGAATTACTTCTTTGCTTCGAGTACTTGAGTTTAGATGTCCCACTCCATTAAATATTCATAGTGTGCCTTCCCAGTCCTTCCCGCAAATTCCTTTGGTGACATCACTCACTCGTAGCAGCCTTGAGGCTTTATAGTAGTTATTTAATGAAAATATTATTTCAAAGTACCATACCTTGGTTTCTTAGAAATTGCGGTAGAATACGAGCGGGTCGTGCACCCTCGAGTGAGATTATCTCCTCATTATCGTTCAGTCTCCTCATGACTATCGTATTCTCTTGTCTATTTTATATCATGTTATGGCGATTATTGCCGTCAAACCTGACTACCAGTCCGAATAATAATTTAGTCGTCCAATTTTTCCACGTCAAATATCGTGCGCCGTTATTTTTTAGCTACGTGTAGGATCTTCGTGATCTGTTCGGTTGTTTTGGCTACGTGAGACATCTTCGTGAGCATAATGGTTATCTTTTGGCTACGTGACAAGTCTTCGTGATCATCTCAGATATCTTTAGGGTTACCTGTGTGATCTTGTGGTCTCGGCTATCATACGGTTACCGTACGATAGCCGATGTACGACATTCGCGTGGTAGATTTTGCGTATTGTTTGGCCAATGATCGGGATTTTTGCATCCAAACCTACGAATATAAGGCGAACCTACGAATAATAATTTTTACACTGACTCCCCTAAGGGCTGCGGGCTCCCTTCACCTCATCACGTTGATCTGATTCTTACTTATCCGTTTGTCTCCGGTTTGATTCCCGCCACCGGAGCTTGTCGCGCGACCACTAGATGTCGGCACCTGGGACAGAAGCAGTCGTAGTTCGTAGCCTCTGTATTCGCGAAATAGTCGTTTTCTCTCAGCAGCGGCTCGTCACTTGAATCACTACAGGGCAGCACCTCTTGGGCACGCGTGCTATGGTAATATTTAGGGAGGTATGGACATACTGTCCCATATCTCCCAGAATGCAACGTGCATTGCTGCCGGGTTAACGAGTTTGGCCACAGATGACGCATAAAGCACCCGCTCCTCTTGCCCTCCCCCACAGTTGACGCCTACTAACTCACCCGCCACTGAACTCTGGCGCACTTATCTTGGTGAATTCATAATAAAAAAAGTTTCATCGTAACCAAAACTATGCAATGCTCTCGATTGAACGGTAGCATGTGGACTCCGAGCAATATTTCAAATAAATACAAAATGACGGACAAATTTTGAAAAATTAGAGGTATCATTCTTGACCGAAACAATCTAAAAAATCAATTGGTCATCAGAATCCCAGGGGTCAAGCCGATGACCCCGTGGATTGATCAGGAATGCCCCATATATGAATGTATGTATGTATGTATTTATGTATATTCCGGCCTTATAATATTTGAACAGTTATATAAATCTTGAACGTCTTGAGTAATCCAACCACAACTTTGTACATATGTAGGGCTGTAAGTACAATTTTCGTCAAAATTGCTTAACAATTTCAGATTTAATGGAATTATGAATTTAAAAAAAAATTTCTGCACTCGCTCTATCTTTCGTAGGTTTTCAGCCATCAGGTCAAAACTTCTTACATGAAAAGGTTAGGGGACAATAATGTTTTGTTTTGATTTCTGCTCGAAGGGTTCAGATTTTATGAAATTTTTAATTTGTTGACATTTTGAATTCTTAAGCAAAATAGTAACTCCAACTTTCATGAATCTACCACTATCGAGCCAGGAATTTTCATATAAATAAGCAAGGGATTACCTTCGTTTGGTATTAAGGTTGAAAATAACTGGTAAGTGGGTTTAGATTTTCAAAAACTTCTGATACTTCAAAATTTCGAATTTTTATGGAAACTTCCGTGAATTTACCACTATCGACGCAGTGCTTTTCACATAGATAACAAACCACAACAACAATTTTCGGGATTAAGTATGGAGAGAGTCGCTAGAGTTTCCGATTTAAAAAATTTGGGAACTTCTTAATATCACCAATGTTTATTGGATTCTATATGCTTGTTCGAATTTTGGTAAATTTAAAAATACTGAGCCGGCGCTCTCTACAAAAATAAACGAGGGAACACCTATAAACCTTTCTCTCAAAGAAGCCAAAATTAAACACTCTAGTGGTCGAGGTAAAGTAATGAGAAAGCAATGTACAATGTCTAATTTTTACGACAGTTATTTTGTATTTCCACGTTCTCTTGCCATTAGGCTCGAGATAAAAGTCTCCAGAATTACTTGGCAAAATTTGTAAGCATTCGGTTTCGTAGTTCAGGAATGCGATGTATTCGAAAATTAATAAAGACCCCCTTTTACCCTCAGAGTTAGTAAGACTGAGGTTTCGCGTGCTCTTGAGGTGAAAGCGTGATACGTGAAATTAAAAAAACGATCCTCGCGTACTTCTGATATCATTCACTCTCATTTTTCAGTTTTCAATGACTCCACGACTCCCGAGCGCAATTACCAGCTACAGTGGAAGTGGAACGAGCAGATAATCGGATAATACTAGAAGAAGGAGCGAAGGGAATTAACTTTCTTTAGATATTACCTCTCCGTTCATTGCATTTTTCAACCACCTTTTTAGAGTAAATTGAACGGAATATTGTTTACGAGATTTAATTACTGTTTATGCCAATATTTATAAATTATTAAGTATAAACGAGATATATATGCGGATTAATTTTATTCCATTCTGATAGTAAAATTATTGTTTTGATAATAATGTAATATTACTTATCAACGAAACGATTGATAAATCATTTTTGATGAACTGTAGGGTATCGGACCCGATTAATATTTTCTATAAGTACAATCATTAACCTTTTCATGTTTTCATGATTTTTATGTTGAAATTGGACTTTATTTTTAGACGATATTTGTACATAATATCGAAGAATCTGTCACGTCAAGTGCCCGACAAATTTGGTGGTCGAAATTTCGCTCAGGGCTTGCGAAGATGCCAATATAGTATTTTAACGATTTGCTGCTCTAGCATGATTTTATAGCGCAGCAGGTTTGTAAGAGACATACGAGTGATGTTAAAAATAGTTTGAAAAAAAAATGTGACACATTTTTCAAATATTTTTCCATGGTAATGTGCGTTCGAATTTTACGGTGGCTTGGGTATGTACCTGTATATTGCCTGTATTACTGTGAAGAATCAATACCCGAGTGTCCGTCAGTTCTTCGAGATTTCTCGAGTACTGGAACACTACGAGCACATCTCGTCAACAAGACATAAAACATGTGCCAAAAAGAAGACACATCTGGCTCTTTCTCGGTAGGAGAAAGAAAAACGTGGTACCTTCCGCATTTTTGGACGAACCGATGTAACGAAGCGAGAACGTGAGAGCGCTCGATTCATCGTGTGCTTATCGTAGCAGCTCATAATGTGTCGGCATGTGTATATCGATAAGACGTGTGGGTATTGCGAAAGACAAATCCACTCTGAAACTCTCACTCGTGCGTTAAATCTCTTCGAAACGATCTATATGCTCGTCCGTGATAATCGAATATACTCGCGAGATATATAAAAATCAAGTATAAGTAATATCGGCTTATTTCACTCTTACTTACATAACCATTCTTCAAAACGGTTAGTCGCATTATTCAAACGAAATTTAACATTTTACAGGAAGGAAGTATTACGACCTTGTCCTATGTACAGTGCCCTCATCCCCCATATAAATTTATGTGAATGAAATATATGCAGAAAATATAAGACATACATAAGATTTTGCGCCAAAATAGATAAGAATTGTTTGTTTTCTTATTAACGGGATGGAATTTTCTACAGCACACGCATTTGAAACTCGTGTTTTTTCTCCATTCTTAATTTCCCTATCACTGGGCCTGTCACTGTCGTTTGTTTCTCTGTTTATTTCCCCGGTCAAGAAACTGTGACTTTTATTCTGTTTCAGAAGCGAAAAAAACACTCGTTTTTAATGCATCTGTTGTAGAAAATATCGTATGCATCGCGGGAAGGAAGCGGGCGTTTTTGTCTTGCGTGATGTTTGCAGAATTCATCTTCAGTCTCGGGTACCTTCGGCACCCTCGACTTACAACTCGTTCTCCAAACATCGACGCTCGACAAAAAATGCCTACTTTTTTCCCTAGGTGCATAATATACTATTTTTGTTCAATTTACCTGGAAAAACAGCATGAAGCAGACCCACTGATAGTACCTGTACTCCTTCCGTTCGCTGGCTGGATATAATTTCGAATTGTCGATACCGGGAAATGGTACCTCAGAGCCCTCCTTCTTCCTGTACGCTGCTGTTATCGTATATGTGCTATGTATCCAGCAGTAAGTGTTTAAAACGTCCTCTGGTAGATCTTTGCTGTGTATGCAATCGATCGGATTACCGACATACTGTCTCGTCGTAACAATTAGCGAAAATGCTACCAATATTATCACGGTAAAACTGTAATGCAGTCGAAATACGGCAGTGTCGATGTGTATATGAGATATTTTAATGAGGCTCTTGAGGCCGCGAAATATGTCCAACATTTTGTGACGAACCAAGCCGTCGAATTTTTTTCCCCCACCTCGTATTTTCTATCGTTAGTTTTTCGAAAAAAACTTTGAAATTCTTTCGCTTAATGGGGACTGCTTTCATCCCCTTGAAAATTTCGGTAACGTAAAGCCGGACGACGTATTCCCGAACATCTGCATTTATGCACGAGTTATCAAAAATATCGAGAAGGCGTAACAAAAGGGGTGATATAGAAATTCGCGCACTAGTACGATGCCGTCCGCACCGGAGTTATTCACTGAATTTTGTCACTCTCTCTCGTTTAATCACTTCGCTATATTCGAATGGGTATGATCCACCAGTAGTAATAAATATATCACCATCCGTTACTGCCTTTGCCACACACACACACTCTCTCTCTCTCTCTCTCTCTCTCTCTCTCTCTCTCTCTCTCTCTCTCTCTCTCTCTCTCTCTCTCTCTCTCTCTCTCTCTCTCTCTCTCTCTCTCTCTCTCTCTCTCTCTCTCTCTCTCTCTCTCTCTCTCTCTCTCTTTCTTCCTCGGTCTTTGTTTATCTTTTTTTTTATGTCAGTCCTAAATTGGTAATCTTCCTTTTCGTGATGATTCTGTTCGGATCACCGGGTCCTCGAGATGTTTTTCGAGAACATTGCAGCCACCTTGCCTTGTACATTATTCCTCAGTGATTTTATTCGTCGCTGGAGTGTGGTGGTTGAGGGCAACAAATGTATTTCAAAACTCATTTATAGTTTTTCTTATATCGGTGCTCTGCTGTTACGTTACTTATCGGACAATCCTGCCCACGTATGATCCTTAGCAATGACCGTCAAGAGTGCTCACGCGAATTTGCTTGCACTTACAGTCAATGTACCTCTAGATCCGCGATGCTACGAGATGTCACGACTACTGTCTGCCAGATAAAACTTGGCCCTCCCGTCGTTGTGGCGAGGCTTCCCGGAGGCGACAACGACGTGTCGGACTGCGACGATGACGACGAATCCGACGAATCCAATGGGCTTAGTCATCCTCACTCGTCGTCGAGATTGCATGCATATATACATATATATATACACATATATGTGTGTGCGTGTGTGTGTATGTTCTTTATGCAACTCACAATAACGAACCACGAAAATACGATGCCGAGGGGAAAGCGTCGAAAAGAACGAACGAGGTAAACGTTTTTCAATCCAATTTTGGCAATGCTGGAAAGATTTTCGCCCGATCGAACTGCAAGCCACAAACGAACTGAAGAGCCACAAATATTAAATATCGCTCAGGACAATCAGAAAATATCGTTCGATCACTTCAAAATCGATTTAAATCTCTTTTGCTGAACTGTTAGCCAAGGACTCCACACTCCAACCAGGTCTTCGCCCGCCTCTGCAAGACTAGGACGTGTCTTTCGTGCTCAACTGATAAAATAAATGTTTTTTCGAGACTATCTCTCAGACAGAATTGGACCACAACGACGACAGATTAAGTAAGTAAAATATTAAAAACTTTGGAGGGTCTTCGGTACCTTCGCGAAACGCGATCTTCGAGCGATTAATTCTTCTTGCTCTGTCACGAAAAATTTTCAACTAAATGTTTTCATAGTATTTTTTACAACTGTAATTAATCATTTATTTGGCCGTAAATTTTATTTGGTTGATGAATTGGAGCAGTTTTTGATGGTTCCATAATTTGATTTTGGTTTGTGGTTCTTCTCCGGGTGCTGGACCAGGTGATCGTACTAGAAACGAGTATGGTTTGTATATCGCAAAAGCATTAACGATTGTATAAGACCTCCTATCTTTCTCTTTCTCGTTCACGATTGTAATCTCTCTCTCTTCTCTCTCTCTCTCTCTCTCTCTCTCTCTCTCGCTCTCTCTCTCTCTCTCTCTCTCTCTCTCTCTCTCTCTCTCTCTCTCTCTCTCTCTTTTTCTTTCTCATTTTTCGACAACAGAACAGATTTAAACCCAGATTTTTTTTTGTCGTAGACGTATATAGAAGCCATGCCACGGCAAGTATTTTGCAGTAAAAATAGCTTCTTCCAAAGTTTGACTCGAAAGTTTGACTTTCCACTATGAAGAAAAATTTCAATATTCTTAGATTTATACATTACGGATTTTGGGCTTAAAAAATTTATTAACTCATTTTTTACTACTTTCGTTACTCGGAGACTTATCGGTGAAAATTTTTTCAAACTGGTTCAAGAAAATGCCATTTTCCAGTCAACTGAAGCGTGTTTTTTTTCTCAAAATAAATATCTCACATGAAACTCTACTTTATTTCTATACGGAGTTATTAAACCAACATCTGCGAATTCCAAACATATGTATAAAGTGAATATATTTCATATCTCGACCATTCTCCACCAACTCAGCCACTATTTTTTATCCTCTCGGATCTGTTCCATCCAGTACTTGAAGGTACTCTCTGTGAATTTTTTCAGATTTTTAATTGACCCGTTTTGGAAATGGTTTTTTTTTTTTCTTTTAAACCCGTATATCATAGAAGATTGAAGTCGGACAAACAAAATGTAAATACAAAAAAGTTATGTTTTTTCATGAACTATTTAATTCAATATATGTTATATTTTTGATGGCATCGAAAGGCTATTTTCAGCGACAAAAAGGAAACAATTTGTTTTTTTTGAATGCGATACCTTTGATTTCGCTGTAAATTTTACAGGGTATTTGGCAGTGTATTAAGAACATATAAAAAAATTGGCATCGTGGAACTCGACATTCTTGCCGAGTAGAAAAAATATTTTCCCGAGAACCATGAATAAAAAAAAAAACTAAATTTTTTTTTTTTATTAATGCGATGCCTTTAATTCGTCTGTAAATTTTACAGGGTATTCGGCAGTATATTAAGAACATATAAAAAATTGGCATCGTGGAACTCGACATTCTTGCCAAGTAGACAAAATTTTTAATTCACCTTCCTCGGTAAAATATTTTTTCTACTCAGCAAGAATTTCGAGTTCCACAATGCAAATTTTTTTATATGTTCTCAATACACTGCCAAATACCCTGTGAAATTTACAGTGAAATCAAAGATATCGCATTAAAAGAAAAAAAATAATTCTCATTTTTTTCGCTGAAAACAGCCTTTTTGATGCCATCAAAAATATAACATATATTGCATTGAATAGTTCATGGAAAAACATAACTTTTTTGTATTTACATTTTTTGGCTGACTTCAATCTTCCATGATATACGGATTTAAAAGAAAAAAAAACCATGTCCAAAACGGGTGAATTAAGGATGTATCACTACATCACTACATCACTACATCACTACATGTAAGGATGTAGCACTAGCTTCACGATCATATAAAAATCTGAATTTTTTTATGGTATAGCAGAAGTTTATAGGATAAAACCTGTAAAATTTCAAAGTGGGTCAACGACTCGTTACGCGAGTAATTAATTCGTGAAATCAAGATATTTATCCCACGCCATATACGAATTCTGGGCTGACGCAACTTTGAAACAGAAATTCGTATCTTTCACGATCAGATACGATCAATATTAAAACTGTTAAATGTTCAGAAAACTATTACGATTACATACGTTCCATAAAAATGGGGGTTGACGAACCTTTTGACATACAATTATCGATTTTAAGGAAATTTTTCGCATGAGTCGGATAATGAGCGGTCCGACTCTCTCTTGTTTCATGCGGTCCCCCTTGCTCACCGCGCTCACCCACGCCCACGTTTTCGCTTATTCCCCGCCACCTTGTGCTCATACATCCTTAAAAAATCTGAAAAAATTCACAGAGAGTACCTTCAAGTAGTACTACTATATAACCAATTATGTAACAGATCCGAGAGGATAAAAAAAAAGTGGCTGAGTTGGTCAAAAATGGTCGATATGCATATTTCGTATAATATTACACAATAATTTCGTAGAAAGGAAAACACAATTTTTTAAAATGGAACTTTTCATCTATAAGTCACCTCTTAGGTTTGGGTTTGCATGGTGCTTTGTAATTTAAAACTCAACGTTTGTAGCGCAAGGGAAAGAGGGAATAATTTTTTTCTTCATTGCTCATTCCAAATTCTGAGCGCTTATTTTCATGTTCTTCCTTGTTTCCCTTCTCAATGATCTTTTCCATTGCTCGAAAAGCTTAATCTCACAAAAGAAGGGTACAGAAAGCGAAATCTAACAGGTGACTTCTGAGTATATTCTTCTAGTCGGTTAACCCAGATAACAAAAATTCGTCCAAAGTACGTCGTCGGGGCATCGATTGTTGTGACGCGATTATATTATGATCATCTCATAAGATTCCTGTGGGCCCTTAAACTTCCACTACTTTTACCTCATTGGGATAGTCCCGGTAACATCAAGAAGGTCCTTACGATATCTCAAGATTCATTATGGATCTCTCAAAAACGTCTCATCGATTAATCAGACCAGGCGTCGGAATTGACTATTTCCGGATACCGATTGACTGATTAATTAATGACATTTATCATAAAAAAAATTATACTGTATCCATTATAACGGAAATTTCGTAACAACAATTTTAAAAAATGTTCCAGGTCGATATTTTCTGAAGTTACATATTTTCTGCCGGAACCGGGATTTGAACTACCGACCTACAAGTTTCCTACCTAATGCCTACCTTCCTAATCTTAGACGCTACCTATTACATCACTGACTAATAGTGAATTTAATTCCCTCAAATTCTGTATATAAGCTAGATTGTGGTTCACAATTACCAAATTCAATTCCATTTCAATAATGGATTTTAATGCATATCGTTGAAATAAAGCTTCGTCTCGAGACAGCTTCATTATCACTACATTTTACATGTTCGTTTTTTAAGTGAAACTTCTTTAGCGAGGAGGCTACAATTTTCGAGCGTTACGAAAAATTCAGATCCCGTGAGGGGAAAAGTGGTGGGGGAAACCAGCAGACGAGGAGAGTGCGAGCAGCCGCGCCGCTCAAGCGCTATTCAGATCACGCGAGGGGAATAGTGGTGGTGGAAACCGGCAGAGGAGGAGAGTGCGTCAGCAGCCACGTCACTCCAGCGCTCGCACTAGTGAAGGGACGACGGGTGGGGGGGGGGGTCGCAGCGTAGTATGCTGTATATGTTAACGGGCCCGAAAGAGAGACGGCAGGGGAGAGGTAGAAATGACGCAGTTGCTACGGATTTCTCGCACGGCGTGCTGTATTTTTCTGAGCCGTTAACGATTGCCGAATGGCACATTCGTATAATTTTATTATTTAAGGTATCTACAATTTATTTACTCGTGTGTTCGTGTGAGAAAAATGTTATTGATTTTATAATTAACTTTATAAGTATAATTCATTTTTCATTTTTGTTTACAAGAATATAGTTTGAGTGAAAATGACAAAATGACTTATAGGCTTTTGAGGTTAGATTTATAAATTTAATTTATTTTTGGCACACGGAGACAATTTTCAAGGCTGCATTTTTATATGAGAATAAATTGATAACCAATCAATTGCAATAGTGTGACGTGAACATTATTACAATAAGTGTGAGAAAGTTTTAAACAGTTTTAAAGAAGAAGTGTGAAACAGTTTAAATAAAAAAATATCAGTGATTACAGTAAACATTTTGAGATTTTCGTGTTTTCCGTGTGAAAATTTAGAAAAGCACACGTGCACATTTTTCGAGCGTCTACCGGAATTTTAACTGCTCTCCACGGAACTCACGTGGAGCTCTGTGTGAGTGTGCGTATACTTGAACGCGAGCTGTAAGTGTGCGCGCGCGTGTATATATACGTTCACGTTTACACTGAGCTCGCGTGTTCAGGCGATCTAGTCCTGATGATTTGTTGCTGTGGAGAATAATTATAATTCACGGTGAACGCACGTTATTTAAAATTTTATACGTTCAGCATTTGTCTCTTCATTACTGTAATTCCACAATACAAATTACTAAAAAAAAAAAAAAATTATAAAAAAAAATAAAATCTATGCATCACTGTGACTTGAAATGTCACAAGGACTTATATACTTGTGAGAAGACTTCATTAGTGTCATGTATATTAGATTGGAGTATTTTTTTGTTCTTTTTATTTAATTTAATATTTTGTTCTATCATTTTATTTTTGTTGTTTCTTTTTGTTCAGCTGCCGATCGTGATTTCACATCATGACTAAAAATGATAAAAGGGCACAAGTGCAGAAGGCGTACTATCATAGGCAACGTGAGAAAAATCTTCCTAAAGCGGCGCCAAAAAGTGCTAGTGAACGCATGCGAGAATACAGGGCCCAAAAACGGGCACTACTGAACGCAGCCAATGCGACAGTTTCAACAGAGAGCTCCGACGTACCGACTGCCGCGTTACCACAAGGATTGGAACCTATGGAATTACCGACAGAACATCAGTTACCGACGAATACAGTTTTGCCATACAGGGATTTTGACGCTCACGGGAGTGTACGGAAAGAATTTCGGAAAAAATTTGGAGACAACAGTTTCGGCCACGTGTGCAACATTTGCAATAGATTGTGGTTCAAAAATGATTTGAAAATCGTCCAAGAACGTCACCACGAGTTGCTACAAAGAGATTTTCCGCTGATTGATATTTCGAATTTCAAGGCATGTCAATGTTGTTTTGCTGCATTAAACCGGAACAAAATTCCAACATTTTCTACCTCCAATGGATTTAAATATCCAGATAAACCAGCGCATTTGCCCGAGTTGGATTTAATAGCAGAAAGACTTATTTCACCGAGAATTCCCTTCATGCAAATAAGACGATTGCGACACACGAGCGGCCAATATGGGATTCTTGGTCAAGTCATCAATGTTCCTGTCGACGTATCTCTCATGGTGCATGCACTGCCAAGGGACGTCAGCGATGATTATTGCATCAACGTCCACATCAAACGTAAACAGATACACAAATCAAGCTATTTGACTGGTTTTGTAAACAAAAGAAATATAAAAGTCTGGCTCCAATATCTCTGCGACACTCCACTGTACAAATTCTACGACATACACATTGATGAAAATTTTTTCAACGACACGGCAAATGAACAAATTCCAGTTGATGAAATTAGTGAAGACATCCCCAACGAAGACTGTCTCACTGCCCAGCAACAAACGTTAATGTGGAATGAAGAGAAGTATTTGAGAATTGCTCCGGGCGAAAAAAAACATACCTCACAGTTTGCTTTTTGATGAACACGCAGAAGAATTGTCTTTCCCAGCGATTTATCTCGGACAATTCAGGGTTTTCAAAGAAGAAATACATGCGACGTCATTTATGATTGCTTCCAGTGAACTGAGACGTGCCGATCGTCGTGGGGTCACTCATCATCACCTCCTCTATGTTGCTATGAAAATTATGCGACAAAGAGTTCGTGATTCCTTGACAATTGCATTCAAACATATTGGAAATCACGTCGCAATCACTCGAGAGCAAATTGAGTCTGAGGAATACATTAATCACTCAATAGAAACAAATCTCGCTTTTTTGAAATGTATACCAAATTCGACATTCTACTGGGCTGACAGAAAAAAAGACTTGTTTGCTATGATTCGACAATATGGTAAACCAACCATGTTTCTTACATTGAGTGCTAACGAAACCGGTTGGGTTCACTTACTGCAACTATTGTATAAGCTGAAAAACAATGGTGACGATCTCTCCGATGAATTACTACAACAAATGAGCTATATTCAAAAATGCACATTAGTGAACGACGACGCAGTAACGTGTGCCATTTACTTCAATAAAATAGTAAATGTCATTATGAATTTGCTCACTTCAAAGAAAACAAATCCCTTCGGAGAATACCGAGTAATCCATTACTCCAAACGGATCGAATTTCAACACCGTGGGAGCCCTCATGCTCACATTTTGCTGTGGATTGAGAATGCTCCAGTTGATGCACTTCAGGCCAACCGAGGTGATGCTATTGCAATGATTGATAAATTAATTTCGGTTTCAACTACGGACGCATCTGCAAATATTAATCTTCAAACGCATAAGCACACTTTCACGTGTTACAAGAGAGTAGTTGCGAATAGACCGCAAAAATGTCGATTCGAGGCTCCATTCATGCCGTGCAAAAACACGACTATACTCACTCCGATGAAGAATACAGAGAACGACTTCCAACAACTTCGTGAACATTATCGAAAAATAAGGGCGAATTTGGAGAATCAAAACTATTCAAACATGGATGCGTTTTATGAACAGAACAATATAACCTCAAATGAACATTATGCGACGATTCTTCGTGCTGGAATAACACGACCCAGAGTTTTTTTGAAGCGTGAGCCTAGTGAAAAGTGGCACAATGCATTCAATCCATTTATTTTGAATGTTTTGCAATCGAATACAGACATTCAATTTATTTTGGATGAATACTCTTGTGCCGCGTACGTTGTTGAGTATGTGAATAAAACCAATCGAGGTATCAGCAACTTACAGCGTCAAATACTCCAAGTTATGAATGATAATCCAGAGTTTGATCTCGAAATCACGAGAAAAATGGGAGTAGATATGCTAAATGCTGTGGAAATTACAAGCCAAGAAGCAGCGTGGTTTCTGCTTCGTGAGCCAATGTCCAAAAGCTCATCTGTGATTGTATTCATTCCAACAATGTGGCCTGTAGAGCGTCAACGAGTGCGTAAAACACGAGAAGAAATGGACAAAATGGGCTTGGAAGGCGAATCGACAGACATTTGGAAAGAAAATTGTTTCGAAAAATACCAAAGAAGACCGGAAAATCTCGAGGAGTGTACTCTGGCACAGTGCGTTGCAAACTATACTATTTCTGGGGAGAAATACACGAAACGGAAAGAATCACGTGTTATACGGTATAGAAATTATGACATGGGATCAGATCTTAACGAGTACAAGCGTGAGATGGTCACGTTGCATATTCCTTTTCGTAATGAGGAAAATGAAATTTTAAGTGAATTAAAATTTGTCAATATTTACAACGAAAATGAAGAATTAATTCTCAGTCGACGAAAAGAATTTGAGTCAAACTTACAAAAAACGATCGAAATTTGTAAAGAATTATGTCGGGAAGAGGATGAGACAAATAATGATATACCGTTGGTGGAGTTGGTAGGCAGACAACTAGAGTCTGATCCGTTGAGAGAAATTGAGAATCGAGAGACCGATCGCGATCTTCACCTTGCAACATTGCACAAACTTGGTGCAATCGCAAAAAAACGGGAGAACCTGATGCCAAACGATCGCTATTATGAATTGATTAGAATGTCCAATGAAAAACAGAAGGATCTACTAATGCACGTTATTCACAATATTCTCTCTGACTCTGCGGCACCATTTCAAATTTTCCTTACTGGTCCAGCAGGCTGTGGAAAAACTTTCGTAATTCGTCTGTTGATGGAAATTTACAATCGATATTCACCGACGGATAATTACTGTAATTCGTATATTACATGCGCATCGACGGGAAAAGCTGCTATCGCAATCGACGGTACTACAGTTCACACAGCTTTGAAAATATCGCTTTCAAAATTGTTACCATTATCGATTGAAGTTGTACAACAATTCAGAGCTTTATTCAAGTATGTCAAAGTCCTCATCATTGATGAAATAAGTATGATAAGCGCTGAACTCTTATCTCATATCGATGCTCGCTTGAAACAAATAACGGGAAAATATGCAACGAATTTTGGAGGACTTGACGTTGTTTTCATCGGAGATCTCAGACAATTACCACCGGTACGTACGACGCCAATTTTCAAACAAATAAAACAAACGATTGCAGGACCAACTCTGTGGCGCGAGTTACAATTTTTTGAATTAAATGAAGTGATGAGACAATCTAATCGAATGTTTTCCGAGATATTGACAAAAATTGGCAATGGTTTACTGTTGGAGGCAAACGAATTACAATTAATCGAATCGCGATTTTTCACCAAACAAGAAGCCAATAGGTTATGCCCTGACGGAATTAGGCTATTCCTAGCAAACAAGTCGGTCAATGAGTACAATTTGTCCGTTTTTAACTCGATTGAAAATAAAATCACCTCTGCCGCTAAGGATATCTTTGTTGGCTGTCAAAATGCAGAACAAGAGGCAAGCTGCCGACAAAAATTACACAAAATGTCAGTTATCGACACAGGTGGTCTTCCGTATGAAATTATTTTTGTTTTGAATAAATCTTACATGCTGACAACAAACGTAGATGTTGCTGATGGATTAGCAAATGGACAAATGGGGACGTTGGTTCACATTGAATCTGACGCAGAAGGCGAAGTGACACGTATCTGGCTGGAATTCCCGAATGCATCGAAAGTCGGTCGACAGTTGAAAAAGAAAGTGAGTGCTTATGTACAAGCAAATAATATCAGTCGAACAGCAGTGCCCATTGCCAGACGAACTACGACAGTTTATATGAATAATAATAAAACGATTGCGGCTAAAAGAAGCCATCTTCCTGTTGTGTCATGTTGTGCTGTCACTATACACAAATCACAGGGAGGAACGTTTAAGGAAATTGTTTACGAATATGAAAAAACTCACTCACAACAGTTGTTATACGTGGCGCTATCAAGAGTAACGAGTATTGATGGACTGTACATTATCACACCTCGAGATGACACAATTTTTCATCATGGAAGAAGAGCATCAACGTCAACAGCAGATTTACAGGCAGAATTCAGAAGACTTTGTCTCAACAAACTACAAACAGTGGGACAACGAGTACTCGACTTCATATCTAACAAAAAAGGAATTTCAATATTTACACTTAATTGTCAAAGTTTGAGATTACATGCGCCAGATCTACAAGATGAAGTTGCAAAAAATTCAACGTTATTGGTGCTGAGTGAAACTTGGTTGGAACAAGGCGAAAATGTGGATATACCGAACTTCGATTGTATTGCCACATTTAAAAGAGAAAACCAGAGAGCCGCTGGTGTAGCTATTTACCGAAATAAAGCTAATCAGTCAATCACTCTTACTCCACATTTAGCGATATCTCTTCGACAAATGAATGCAATGGATGTGAGTACATGTGACATTGGAGATATCTGTGCTGCAAGATGTCATCTCGATAATGGACAACTGGTGTTAATTGTTGCTGTGTACATATCACCTAACAAGAAGCTTGATGATATTATCGAATTTATTCATCACGTGCTATTATCCTACACGCCAGGAGGTGCAGCATTATTAAAAAAAGACTGGGGGACGCTACCAATGATTATGAGCGGCGACTTCAATGTTCAATTTTCAAAGCCCGAAAGCCAACCTCTCATTGACTTTTTGGCTAACGAATTCAATTTAAACATCAACAGCAATATCAATACTCCTACTACCAGGTCGGGTACAACAATTGATGCTGTATTCTCGCGAAATTTAGAACGCATTAAATCGCAAACTTTTGTATCCTATTTTAGCTATCATAAGCCAATTGTGACTATGATAGACACTGATGATTCTGCGGATAACGATTCATAAAAATAAAAAAATAAAAAACAATAAATAATCCACGACAAGAATTATGAATTGATTAATCTATTTGACAAAATAAAGAACGAATTTCAGTATTGTATATATAGAAAGATTAACTTGCAATTTCTTTCTTCATTTCAGACCATACCCGCATCCATACTATTTTCAATTATTTCTCAATTCTCAATATTCTCAAAATATTCAATGACAAAATTTCTTTACATTTATACCGACCACGCGAGAAGTTTCACTTCCGTCGCGCGTGGATCCCACGCACTGGGTTTTTTTAAAGCGAGATCAACTAAATTTGATTCCAAATCTGCGATCAGGATTTCAAAACTCAAAATCGCGGATCATTAACTCTTGGGCGAGGCCTGCATTTTTCGTTAGGTAGATTATTCACTTAAAACTTTGCACTCAAGGGTTTTTAAGGTTACTAATTACAAATCTGAAGTCAAAACTCAGAATATCAAAATAACGGACCTAATATAGTGGACTGAAATACAAAATAGTATATTGCGCACCTAGGGCGTAAAGTGGGCTTTTTTAGACCGAGTGTGGAATTTGCAGTACAAGTCGAAGGCGAGCTAGCACGAGTCGAAGGTGAGCTAGCACGAGTCGAGGGTGAGCTCGCACGAGCCGAAGGCGAGTGCAGGAGCAAGCCGAAGACGAGTGCGTCTGCGAGCCGAAGACGAGTGCGTGTGCGAGCCGAAGACGAGTACTGCAAACACACGAGGTAAAAAAGTCCACTGAGCCCTTGGTGCACACCATATTTTTTGTAATGCATGTATAGATTTCTGTGTGGATTTTTTCTGGGGTTCTATGGGTTTTTTGTGGGGTTCTCTGGGATTTTTTATGGGGTTTTATAAGGTTTTATAGATTTTTTCAACAGGGAAATACAATATCATATATTGTATATGTACGCACACGGTCGTTTTTACGAATTTCAGAAAGCGGGCTATAATGAAAATAAGCGGGCTATAATAAAAATAAGCGGGCTATAATGGATTCATTATAGCCCGCTTATTTTCATTATAGCCCGCTTATTTTCATTATAGCCCGCTTTTTTCATTATAGCCCGCTTATTTTCATTATAGCCCGCTTATTCAAAAACCGGGCAATAATGAATTCATTATTGCCCGCTTTTTCGAGCCGGTCAAAAAAGGGTCACTTTACGCCCGCTTAATAGGTACAAAAAACGCAGAAATCGTGCATGCGTTACAAAAAGTTATTTTATTTCACTTAAACTTGATACCCGAAGGTTGTCGACGTCGCTCATCACGAATTTGAAGTAAAAAATTAGACTTTCAAAATCGCGGATCTAATATGGTAGACCAAAATGCAAAAATGTACTTGTTGGACGAAACTGGGTACTCGGATGTTTTTGAAGTCACTAGGTACGAATTTTGAGTAAAAACTTAGAAATTTAAAATGGTGGATTAAATATAGCGGGTAAAACTCAAAAGGCACTTGATTTTGATAAAACTTATACTCGGAGGTTATCGAGGTTGTTAATTACGAATTTGAAGACAAAATTTTGTGGAATTGAAAATAATGGATTCAATGTGGCGGATCAAAATGCAAAAAGTTACTTGATATGGATGAAACTAAGTGCTCAAATATTATCGAGGTCACTAGGTACGAATTTGAAATCAAAATTTATAACTTCCAAATGGCGGGCCAAAATGCGAAAAGTCCCTTATTTTGAATCTTGTCAGGCATCACCTTTTACAACGAAGTGTATCAAATGTATACGGACTTGGTGTAGGACGTTTGCTATACTAGTCCAAATATCCGTGCAATGTCCTCGAGAGGTTACGGTACATTTCAACACCGAACATTTTTAGCCGGTCGAATCGGAACAAAGTAAGATTAGAAATTAAAATAACTTTCTGACCTTGATGGACTATGATAGGACGTTTAGGGGATGTTCCAGTGAGACAAAATAACTTGAGGTCCATGGGAGATGAGTACGCTTTTAAATTTTTCGGTTGACAATATCTATGGGATGTGATAAGGACGTCATATGGAACGAAGTACTGAAATGGTTTTATGGAATTTCATCAAGTTACATGCATGTCCTATTTTCTCCATTGTAAGACGTTCTATAAAGAGTACGCTTTGTTTGTCTACTCACTGTTACCACAAGATGAGGGGAGCAGTAGCGCAGTGGTAACGTTCCCGGCTCACACGCAGTCGTATGCGATGGGGCCGGGTTCGATTCCCACCGACGACACCAATGGAAAAATTTTCTAAATGCTTCTTCTGCGACCCCTGTGGTTCCGAATTCACCTAAAAATAGGTCCAAAAGAAAGCAGCGGCTTGGTGTGGTGACCGAAAGGCTGCGAAGATGTCTTGGATCCGATTCCCAATACCGTAGCACGGCAGATGAAATCACAGCGGGCTCGGACGTAGCTCCAGAAGCAGGGCGTACGAACTACAACTGCCTCTGTCCCAAAGTTCTGACACCTAGCATGTTCAAGACAAGCTCCGGCAGCGAGAAGCGTTGCCGTAGCATAGTTAATGGTAAAAGCACAAACGGGCTTGGACGTAGCTCCAGAGGCAGGGCGTACGAACTACGAATGTTTCTGTTCTAGGTGCTGATATCTAGCGGGTGCGCGACAAGCTCCGTTAGCGGGAATCGAACCGGGGAAAACCGGATACGAGAGGAGACCAATGGCAGAAGGTGATTGAAGCCTGCAACCGTCATGGGAGTCGGTTTAAGGCCGTCCTCTAGTTTCTCGGGTCGAAAAAATCGATTTTTTTTTTTTTTTCATAAATCACATCTACAACATGTGTAGAAAATGTGTGCCAAAGGATTGTGTCCAAGGAATGTGTGTCCAGGCATAGCAGATTGACGGTAAGATGAAATTTTTAGTATAAATCACATGCGCGAACTTTCAAACGCGTTTTTCTCGAAACACCATTTTTCGAAACGGTAACCACGATATTTCAGAAACTATTGCACCGATCTTGTTCAAATTTATACAGCATCTTTAATATGTTATAAGCCAGCGATTGAACTAGGATTATCATGATTGCTTCGATAGTTTTTTTCGTACGAGCGAAAAACTTAAGAAAAAATGAGTAAAAAATAGAATGTAATTTTCAAAAGTGTATAAAAAAGTCAATTTTTGTAATTTAGAATTCACTCTAGTTGAATCGCTAGTCTTGAATATGAAGATTAAAATGCCGTTTGGTTTTTTGATTTCAGATAAGCAGAACAGCCGCAATCTTGGTCACCGTCAAGCACCTCTTTTACTTGATGTCTTCCTGTCGGCCACTATAACTGCTATTCTATTATATATTTTGACTTCAAAAAATTTGTAAAGCTTATTTAAATGTTATTAAAGATTATGCAAAAATAATGAGATTGATTATTTCGATGCTTTGCCCGTAAAAAAATTATTGAAAAAGCCATAAAAAAAACAGCCGAGAAACTAGAGGACGGCCTTAAGCTACCTAACCTGTTACCACAAGATATCCTCAAGCTATCCTATATTAACCCCTGAACCCAAAAGGTGGGTCATTTTTGTCCGAGCCGATTATAATTGTTCGAATAGGTCGAGAAATATCCACCACTTTGTAGTTACCCCCAACAATAATATCAGATTTTCTTTTTCATAGCGTTGTAGTAGAAGGCTAAAAGTATATCAATTTTGATAGATTTTTTATGATACCTTAAGTTGATGGAAAACGAGCCCGGCAAAAATGGACTCACCTCTTGTGTTTTAGGATTAATTAAAAAACGTTTTGGGATTAAGGGTAGCACAAGGTCTTACCTATCGCCCTCATGGACAACCTTAAGAGGTTCTGTCCCAATAGGAACCATGAATCGGACAATATCAAGACGATCCCAAGATTAATTTTGCTATAGGAGAAGAGATCTCTTGGCATTTAATTTATCGAGGTGCCCCTTTCACGTGGCTTCATATGACACCCAAATACTCAAAATGTTGGGGACGGGGAGGGGGGGGGGGCGTAAAAATAAAAAACAAACGTAAAAAATGAAACGTCCTCATTATAAATATCGTTCTATATTATATCCCACCAAAAACACCATGAATGGTGTATACAAACTTGAGACAAGTACATTTCCTTGCGTCGTTTTGTTTATGCTTACAAAAAGATATCAAACCCAAATATTTGACAAATAACCCTTTACAATAAGATGTCAAACACAAAAAGTTGTAAAATAAATTCAAATAATCTAAGTCACAGTTGCCAAGTACATCAAGCATTTTCATTGTTTACATTTTTATTAACCGTTTATAAGTAAGTAACAACGCTCGAAAACGTATTGAAACGGCCTTAAGGACTTAATCTAAAAATTTAATGTTTGAAAGATTTGATTGAAAAAAAATTCGCATTGAAAAAAAAAATCCGAACGAAGTACTTGGCGAGTTATGTAAAATGACTGTACAGACTACCTGTTACGAACTCGCCAAGTACTTCGTTCGGATTTTTTTTTTTCAATGTGATTTTTTTTTCAATAAAATCTTTCAAACATTAAATTTTTAGATTAAGTCCTTAAGTCCGTTTCAATACGTTTTCGAGCGTTGTTACTTACTTATAAACGGTTAATAAAAATATAAACAATGAAAATGCTTGATGTACTTGGCAACTGTGACTTAGATTATTTGAATTTATTTGACAACTTTTTGTGTTTGACATCTTTTTGTAAAGGGTTATTTGTCAAATATTTGGGTTTGACATCTTTTTGTAAGCATAAACAAAACGACGCAAGGAAATGTACTTGTCTCAAGTTTTTATACACCATTCATGGTGTTTTTGGTGGGATTTGGTTTCTTTTTGCAAAGCATTATATATGTCGACATATATTTACGATGTAACTTCTATGTAAAAGCTTTGAATGGCGACTACTATGCTCAGGGTAGAATTGAACAATTTTTGACGGCATAAATTGTCTTGCCAAAACATTTCGTACAATTATGGAATGGTTTCATTATTTCACAACTTCAGAAGCCCCAATCTAGCACCTAGCACACGAATTATCATTTGCATTTTTTTTTATTAGATCGTTAGCAAGTTTAGCGAACTCCAAAATATTCTATGCGTACAAAATCCTATCAATGAGGTCTCCCTATTCTTGAAAGTGCTCGCATGATCCATTCAAACATCTTTGAGTTTCGATTCTTGATACAAAGCACCATCGCTGAGTTATAAAAATCATAAGCATTGCTTTTCTATAGTCGGTTCATAGTAACGAGCACTATCTTTTTTTTCGCGATGGAATATTAGAGCTTCGTTTGTAAGATATCAATGAATCGCAGACTCAACCCGACCGCGACCCACGTAATTCTACTCATAAAAGCCATCATAGTCAACTGAACACAGGAAAATTCGACAAATCATGGCACTACCAAAAAAAAAAATCCCATGAAGCGATTTGATCCAGACAAACGCAGTCTATAACCGAATTGGTACAGAAAAATGAAGCATGTAGTCCGTATGCGCAGGTCCTTTGAAATTTGAATTGTCTGTACCGAACCGAGTTGTGAAATTGTAATTAAACTTTGTTTACTCACTAATCACAAATGTAATTTGAAATTAAACTTTTTTCAATGGACTATTACAAATGTGATCTGTAATTGAACATTTTGTAATTAAAAATTAGAAATATAATCTGTAATTAAAATTTTCACTCTTTTCAATTACCCATTACAAATAAAATTTCTAATTACACTTCTTTTAATTTCAAATTACAAATGTAATTTTTAATTAAACTTCTGTGTAACTACAAATTATAAAAGTAATTTGAAATCGACAAGAATTTAATTACAAATTAAAATTGTAATTAAACAACGTTTAATTATAAATTATTAAAGTAATATATTCAATCAATTATTTGTAATCGATTAGACGAGTACAAATTCGCAATAAACAGATCCTCCGGAACATCATTCGTCACCCAGAGTTATCATTTTTCAATTAATTTTTACGTTTGATTATTTTTATGTTTTGCTCCCGATGGACATGTGGTGGTGCGCTCCGTAGCACCAGATCCCCAGGTCATGGGATCTTTTTTCCTGCCGTCCAGGTATCACTTTCGGTAGTTCTTGAGCACAGGTCGACGGGCATCCGTCACCTACCGTCCTGGAATGGCCCCGCGCTTCGTAATCTTTGAGCACCAGGTAGTCGGGAAGGCGTTATTTGCCGTCCAGGCTCTGCGCTCCGTTGTTCTTGAGAACAAGGTCGACGGGAATGAGTTTTCCGTCGTCCACGTCTCACGCTTCGTAGTTCTTGAGTTCCAGGTCAACGGGATTGCGTTTTCCACCGTCCAGGTCTAGCGCTCGATTGTTCTCGAGTTCCAAGTTGATGGGAATGCGTTTTACGCTGTCCAGGCCTCGCGCTCTGTAGTTCTTAAGTTCCAGGTCAACGGCAAGGCATTACGCATATAAATGGCGCGTAAGACCCGGACGCCAAGCACTATGGTGCGATCAAGCTGGACGCCAAGAAGTAACGCGCGATCAACCTGGATGCTAAAAACTATGACGTGATTGACCTAGACACCAAGAACTATGACGCGATTAACCTAGACATCAAGAACTATGGCGCGATTGACTTGGGCACCAATAACTATGGCTTGGTCAACCTGAACGCCAATAACTACCGCGCGATCAACCTGGACGCCGAGAACTATGACGCGATCGACCTGGACGCCAAAAACTACGATGCGATCGACCTGGACGCGAAGAACTATGGTGCGATCGACCTGGACGCCAAGAACTATGACGCGATCGACCTGGACGCCAAAAACTACGATGCGATCGACCTGGACGCGAAGAACTATGGTGCGATCGACCTGGACGCCAAGAACTATGACACGATCGACCTGGACGCCAAGAACTATGGCGCGATTAATCTTGACATCAAGAACTATTGCGTGATCGACCTGGACCCCTAGAACTATGACGCGATTGACTTAGGCACCAATAACTATGACTTGGTCAACCTGGACGCCAAGAACTATGACGCGATCGACCTGGACGCCAAGAACTATGGTGCGATCGACCTGGACACGAAGAACAATGGTGCGATCGACCTGAACGCCAAGAACTATGACGCGATCGACCTGAACGCCAAGAACTAATGTGCCATCAACCTGGATTCCAATAACTATGACGCGATTGACCTAGACACCTAAAACTACGACGCGATTGACCTCTAGACACGAAGAAATATGGAGCGATCGACCTGGACGCCAAAAATTTATGACGCGATTAACTTAGACACCAAAAATTATGGTGCGATCAGCCTGGACGAAACTTTTCTTTTTTAACACAGAACCACATTGAATGAAAAAAATATTTATCTAGAAATAAATATTTTTTCAAGATGCGCCGGTATCGCGTCTTTTCGGCCTTTCAGCGTGACACGGGACTGAAGACGGTTAGTGTGGTTATGCTGGTGGTTCGAAAAATTAGTGGAGCGAAAAATTTGCGGAGCGAAAAATTTGCGGAGCGAAAAAATGATGTTCGTTGTACGTCGAAAATAAAAAATAAAATGCGATATCTCCCATATGTCAATAGCTACAGCATTCATTTGGGTACCAATCGAAAGAGAAAAAAAAAATAAAAAATATTCGTATTAATATCATTGCCGAAGTCTGTATAATTAATTGATAATTAGAAAAATAAGTTTCGTTATATAGATATACTCCCGTGTATAAGCTCGATGTGTGGCGTATAAGAGGCTGTAGTACCTCTCGACATGTCGGTATAGGAGGAAATGTACTTGTCTCGAGGCTCTGCCGCGCCTCTTAATACTCCCGTGTATAAGCTCGATGTGTGGCGTATAAGAGGCTGTAGTACCTCTCGACATGTCGGTATGTGAGGAAATGTACTTGTCTCGAGGCTCTACCGCGCCTCTTAATAAAGATATCGCTGCTGCCGGCGCCATGTCAAGAATACTTCGACAGCCACGTCGAAAAACCGGCTATCTCGAGATTTGCTTGGAGAACCGGCTATCTCGGGTTTCACTTAGAGAACCGGCCATCTCGGATTGCGCTTGGAAAACCGGCTATCTCGGGTTATCCTCAGAGAACCGGCTATCTCGGATTGTGCTTGAATAACCGGCTATCTCGGATTGCACTTGGAGAACCGGCTATCTCGGATTGCACTTGGAGAACCGACTATCTCGGGTTTTGCTTGAAGAACCGGCTATCTCGCCCGTGAAATTTTCTCGTCGCAAATTAAGTTGGTAGCACTGTCAGACTCAATATAAAACTCTGCGTGGTATCAGTACCTCATATTAAGAAGTATGATGTTGATTCATATAGATTATTGTGCTACCCTAAAAATTCAATGCAATAACAATTACAGTGACATTCTTTTCCAATTGTGTGAGTTGAAGTTAGATGTCCACAGAAGTTAGATATCACAGAAGAGTGTAGTTAAAATTCAGAAAAAAAAAAATTGGGACAGTATATTTAATCTACTTTCTATGGACCTTTACATTTTATGGAATATTTCAATCGGTAGAATAAATTAAAGCATGCAACGGTTCACAGAAAAAAGATTCATATCTATAAGGAACGGACCATGCGTGTTACACAAGGGATCTATATTGGGGCAAAATTTCAGTAACTACACCTTGGTAGAACAAAAAAAACCGTGGTATGGTCAGTTTAAATTTTTGATTATCAGATTCAGAGGTACACAATTATTTCTTCAACTAAAAGTAATATAAGTAACAAAAAAAACAATTCCACAGTATATATATTAGACTGCTTCAAAATAAATCGATAATTTTTTTTTGCTTTACACAATCTTAAACTATACTTGGACATCAAAAAATAATCCTCGCGAAAGGAAGGGCCGGTCCTTCAAGATTTAGAGGTGTCTCATCGGACTATTGTCATTTTCATTTCGTTAATACGTGAATAATTAATTTGCATGGATGGAACAAACGTTTTTTTGGTCCTAAAATGATGAATATATTCCAAACTTATGTATAAATACTGAATATACTAGAAAAAACGATCTTGATGATCGCAGCAACAATTATCGGTCGATATATTGTAACGGGACAGACTAGGCAGTCTACCGTTACAATATAGCATATTTCGACATCCTTATTTATGTCCATATTTGATCAATTTCGCGATTCCCCGAAATCCCAAAATAGAATCTCTCCTTCCGAGAAGCCCATGACGTCACCATCGTACCGTGTGCAAAAGCTCTAGAAGCTTGGCAAAATTGCCCCACTACAAAACCTTCGACCAATCAGATCACGGCGCCGGTTGTTCATGGAAAAGTATTTAAGATCCTGACGAGCAAGCCTCGTCCTCATTTTGATCAACGTTATCAGTGAGCATTATTCGCGTCAAACGATTTCTTTCTCTACGACGTATTTTCGTCTACTTTCGATATCCACTTCGTGTCATCACTCTCCGAGATTCTCAACGAATTCGTATTACATCGTGCATCAAGGACTACGAACTGAACGATATCTGGCTACTTCAACTATCTGGAATAGTCTTTTTTAAGACTCTTCGTGATCATCGTTGATTCGTCCTTTTTAGGGCGAATCTATTATAACGTACTTCCTTGTCTTTCTAAAGACAAAGCAAATCACAACTCTCGTTCATTCCTATTCAATAAAAGATTTCAGGTGATAGGGAGCCTGGTTTGCTTGAAGCCCCCGCACTGCGTCGGGAAGTTGGATAGTGAACCAGGTGATCGTCTCAGAAAAATAACCTCGAGGTAGGGAACCGGATTCCTTGGAAAAACCCTCAGCACTGTGGCTGAGGGCGGGAACAAGGAAGAAGGTGCTTTGCTGAGAAAACCCTCCACGAGTGATAAGCTTCACTTATCCTCGTGTTATATTATCATCATTCTTGAATCTTTCCGACCATCTGTCTATACAAAGAGTAAACGCATTGAGAATTTGTAAAATCATTTAAATTTGGGCGAGTGGCCTTCCACTCCCAGGACGCTGGCTAAACGCATCGATTTCAGTCAGCCGACAACGAGATATCAATTTTCGAAATAGAACGAAAAATTGATTTTTGTGTTTCCAATCGCTTCCCGAGGACAATACGACGATTCGAGTCAGACATACGAACGCAGACTGTTCCGTAACATCTTAGATTCATTTTATATTGCAGTCCCAATTAATCACACCTCTTCATCAACCGTTCAACTCCTTATTGCCCAGTTGCCGCTGGATTTAACTTTTGCGTGCCCTAAAGGAGACCTTGCTTCTCAAGGCTCTCCTCTCCTTCAAGTGGCCCACTTTTTACACGCCTATGATGACGGGTCACGTTATCCCCAGGTCATACATGGCCAATGGGAAATACCGATAACAACCAATCTGAGGCAATCTCGAAAAACCAATAAAAATTATCACATCGATTCGGCAAACCTCTCTCCTACACAATACGTCACTGACCTCGGGCCCGTGTCGAACCTTCTGTTCGCCCGGACGAAACGACGGGACGACAGACGAACACACAAAACAACATAACATTACATAAATCAGATTAAAAATCGTGAATTCCTTCAATATTAAAATTGAGGAATTTCACGAAACGTTTCAATATACGTCGATAAATGCAAAAAAAAACAAAAAAAAATACAAAAATCAATATTAATAATCTCCTACTTTCCTTTTAAGGTACTTCCTACTGTGTACTTTCTCCTACAATTAAGTAGGAGATTATTAACTACGGATAAATAACGTTTTTAAGAAAATTTTTATAAAAATCGTAATTAATTGTTTTTTCATTTGCTAACATGTTTTTATTTTGTTCAATTAATCATAAAGTCCTGTTTGCTAATGATAATAATTTGTACTCGATTGACAAAGTAGACTAAAATTGAATAATCATTGATGTTATTGAGAAAAACGATGTGGGGTTAGAAAACCAGGCGTGCAAAGGTACCCGCGCGCCGATACGACGTGCCGCGCTAGATAAATTAATTTATCTCTACCAGTAAACATAATTTCTCCATTAATAAAAAATACGTTTTTTATGGAAAATTTGACGTAGAATACGATGGTTGTATTAAGAAATCGTAAAAATTTGGGGGCCATGGTTAAAAAATTGATTTAAACATTTCAATTATTTATAACAATATGAAATTTTTTGTACATTTTTTTGAAAATATTTTTTTCTCAAAATTCACTCTTTTATCTTCAAAATGAAAAACAAAGTTTTCTCTAGCTTAAAAATAACCGGAGTTATGAATTTTTGAAAATGAGTCTTCAAGGCACAAATCACGAAAATCTCAAACTTTCAACCACCTCTATTAAAAAAAAAAAAAAAAAAATTCCTCGAACGCGTATCTTTTTTTTCGACATAGAACCCGTAAAAAAAGTTTCAGGCAAATAAAAAATGTGTCAGTTAGAATGGTGTTCGGTTTGTAAAAGAATTAATTAATAAAATACAAAAAGACAAAAGTCCGATGAGATACCTCTAAATCTTGAAGGACCGGCCCCTCCTTTCGCGAGGATTATTTTTTTATGTCCAAGTATAGTTGAAGATTGTGTAAAGCAAAAAAAAAATTATCGATTTATTTTGAAACAGTCTAATATATATATGTATATTCTGTGTGATGTTTAAGAACTGTCATACTACGCGTTATTTATAAGTAATAACCGAATTCTCGTAGGTTGTAATTGAATGATAAGACATTCTGGCATAGAAGTATGTCTATGATACGTCATAGAAAAACAATTGTTTATTAATCTGACTTTTGACTGAACTAATCAGACACAGGCATACACAAATCCTTTAATTATAACTTACGGGAATTCGTATTTATACATTACTTATAAACAACGCGTGGTATGACGGTTTTTATACATCACACAGAATGTACATATGAGCCGTTCGCTCAAAGAATGACCTAAGTCAAATTTGGTCGTTTTGAGAAAAAGCGATTTAAAGATTCAGCATTGTATGGCAAATTGTTAGGTGTAAAAATGTATAATTTTTTGAATTTTACTTCAAAGACACACTCCTGAATAAAGATTCAAGACCATAAAATCGTTGTTAAATACATTTTAACAACACTGAAATGTATAATTAATACAAAATGATTTAGGTCGTTTTTTTCGGCGAACGACTTAACCCTTTCAAGCACACATTTTTCTTTACGTGTAATCGACTTGAAACTTTGTACTCGGGGGTTTTCGGGGTCGCTGATAACGAATCCGCACTCGAAGTTAGCAAATTCAAGATGGCGGATCCAATATGGTGGACCAAAAATACAAGAAGTCCTCTGACGAAAGTAAAAGTTGGTACTCGGGGGTTTTCGGGGTCGCTGACAACGAATATGTACTCAAAAATTCAAAATTCAAGATGGCGGATCCAATATGGTGGACCAAAAATGCCAAAGGTCGTTTGACGAAAAAAAAAGTTGGTAATCAGGGGATTTCGGGGTCGCTAATAACGAATATGCACTCAAAATTTTAAAATTCAAGATGGGAGATCCAATATGGTGGACCAAAAATGCAAAAGGTCGTTTGACGAAAATAAAAGTTGGTAATCAGGGGTTTTCGGGGTCGCTAATAACGAATATGCACTCAAAATTTGAAAAAAAAAAAAAAAACAAAAAACAAAGAAACAAATAAAAAAATTACAAAAAACGAAAAAAATTTTTTTAAACGAAGAAAAAAATAAGAAAATAACATAAAATGAAAAAAAAAATTTTTAAACGACAAAAAATAAAAAAATTCAAAAAAAAATTAGAAACGGAGACATCAACTGCCATGTCCTCGTTCGTGTATCTGGATTTGACTGAGAGCGGTACTTTTTGGAGAAAATTGAGCTTTCCATTTCCTAAATCGTATATGCAGTACGTTTGTATATCGTACTCTAGTATAAAAATTGACCTTGAATAAACGGTTTCTCAGGTCTGCATCGGCCGTGTTACATGCAATTTACAATCAATGGCTCCAGAAATATCTATGTACTGATCTTACGCTGGATAAGCATTGTTTTTCGCATGCAAGTCGCCATGTTAGATCCACCATCTTGCATTCCCGAAGTCTGACCGTGAATTCGTAGTCAGGGACTACATCAACCTCCGAGTACTAACTTTTACTTTTATCGAACCACTTTTTGCATTCTACGTCCACTATTTCAATTTCCAAATTTTGAGTACTGATTCGTTATCAGGTACCCCGAGTACCAACTTTCACTGACATTGCACAACTTTTTGTATTTTTGGTCCACCATATCGGATCCGCCATCTTGAATTGCCAAATTGCGAGTGCAGATTCGTTATCAGCGACCCTGGAAACCCCTGAGTATCGCCTTTCACTTCCGTCAAAGGACTTTTTGCAATTTTGGCCCGCCATATTGGATCCGCCATCTTAAGTTTCCGAATTCCGAATTCTGTCACGAATTTATTAGTGACAGAAGAGAGCAAACGATATTATCACGTACCGCGCGGGTACCACAACGCACATCAACAGCTGGAGCGCGAGACTAGAGACGCAGCCGCGCGGTGAGGACTAACAACGACAATACTCTAGACGCGCTGTTTCAACCAATCACAAAAAGGTCAATAATGGCCGAAATGTTACGAAAATTAGCAAACATACTTTTAGGACTCATACCTACGCACTGGTAACTAAATCCCAAAAACGACCTAAAGTGACTTAGGTCATTCTTTGAGCGAACGGCTCATATATACTTGGAAATTGTTTTTTTTTTTACTTATATTACTTTCAGTTAAAGAAATAATTGTATACCTCTGAATCTGATAATCGAAAAATTGAACTGACCATACCACGGTTTTTTTGTTGTACCAAGGTGTAGTTACCGAAGTTTTGGCCCAATATATAGTTTTGGCCTTTGTGTGACATGCATGGTCCGATCCTGGTAGATATGAATCTTTTTTTCTGTAAACCGTTGAATGGTTTAATTTATTCTACCGATTGACATATTCCATGAAATGTAAAGGTCCATAGAGAGTGGATTAAATAGACTGTCCCAATTTTTTCTTTCCGAATTTTAAAGACGTACCTTCCCAACCAAAAGTGACTTTCGTCGACAAAATTGCATACTTGATGATACGATAAAAATCGGAAAAAATTCCACCACAGTAAAGACGATAAGAAGATTAATTTTGAAAAATAATAATGTCAAAAAGTTATCAAAAAATTGTTGAAACAAAACATTGTCTAACAAATTTTTAGGAAAAGTTTTTTTTGACACGTGAAATGAATCCGTTGATTTTTCTGACTGCACATGAATTTTTTAAAATTTTCTTATCATTTTGAAATTTCAGTTCTCGGAAATTTGTAAGGGTTATATTTACGAAACTAGTCGTTCAATGCCCCGGAAACTTCTTAATTGTAATATATAACGTTTTTACGAAAACATATCCAAAATTCACGATTTTTCCTTCATTTTTCAAAATTAAAAAATTTCGAAAACCGGAATTTCAAAATGATAAGAAAGTTTTTTAAAAATTCATGTATAGTCAGAAAAATCAACGAATTCATTTCACGTATCAAAAATAAACTTTCCCTAAAAATTTATTGAACAATGTTTTGATTTGACAATTTATCGATAACTTTTTGGCATTATTATTATTCGAAATTAATCTGCTTATCGTCTTTAATGTGGTTGAATTTTTTTCGATTTTTATCTTATCATGAAGTATGCTATATTGTCGACGAAAGTCACTCTTCGTTGCGAAGGTACGTCCGATACGTCCTTAAAGTAGTACCTCCGCGGCCCGCGGCGGGGAATAAACAGAAATATAGGCGCGGTGAAGCACGGTGAGCGGGCGCGCATGAAACAAGTGAGGGTCGGTCCGCTCACGGGGCTTGTCGACGAATATATCTCAATAACTAAACGGTAAATTCTCTTCGATTTTTACGAGAATATTACTATGATACTTATTTATGTTAATTTAGTTTTTTTTTTGTCAACTCTCGACACCCGTCTAGGCGGTACAGCGAAAACCATGTTTAGAGGCAAGTGCGCTAGCTACTTCACCAAAGCGTTGGCTTTAATAAAAATATTGCTTAATAAATATGTAACCACTTCAAAGCTCATTTTTTGATATGTACCCGAAAAACATTTTTTTCCGTTAAATATATCGGAATTGATTCGAATATTGATTTTTTCATACAAATCTGTATTTATTACGAACATTTTAAGATTTTGAATATCATGCTTGGAGTTTTCGTTTACGAAATGTGATTATTTGATAGTAATTTGAGAACGATATTTTTGAAGATTCAAGCCTACATAGAAATTTGAATAAGGAATGAAATACTTTTTTTCGAAAAGAGTGTTCAAGTTTTTATTAAAACTGGATGCAAACGAAACAATATCTCTGCAATACTTGTTTCGTAAGTACGTGCGTCCTGTAGATAATAGAGTTACATTTCAAAACCGTGATGTTTTTTAAATCACTATAATAGCTCGAAAAATATTTATAAAAAAAAGGGTGGAATGCAGAGTCAATTTTTGTGCAAATCCAATTATGTAAAAAAAATAAAACTGAATCCGGAGGCATGCAGTCAAAAAAAAAGTTGAGTTCGACTGAAATGCTCCATATGTATGTGCATATATGAAGAAGTGTTTTTCTAATAGAAATTATATATTATTGATATAAATCAAAATACATGATGAACCTAAAAGAGAAAAAAAATACGGAACCTTTCAAATTTACCGGTACAGGAATAATCTCATATACCATGACTAATTATCGGAACATATTGTCCCAATGTTG
This sequence comes from Rhorus exstirpatorius, assembly GCA_963564615.1. Classification (NCBI taxonomy): domain Eukaryota; kingdom Metazoa; phylum Arthropoda; class Insecta; order Hymenoptera; family Ichneumonidae; genus Rhorus; species Rhorus exstirpatorius. Next base: position 4,043,111 of record OY751320.1, read on the forward strand.
GACCGTGCAGTATCCGTCCTCTATTTTTACATACAGAACCATAAAATTTTATATCTTCCGGAAGCACATGAAATTTTCTACATCGTGCTACATATTCATAAGGAATTATAAATCATAAGTTGTTATGAATGTGTGAACATTTCTCATCCTGAATAAACATGTGTAACGTCATGCGACAGGAAAATAAAACCCTTTCCTCGACGTCAACGCTCGACTCGACTCCTCGGGTCCTACCGTACCGAGACCCCTAGGTTATTCGTTAAGCGCGATACAACTATAAGGATTCGCCGAGACAATACTCCTCACACTGCTGGAAATAAGAAGCACGTGTCAATCGATTGGTCATCGATGACGCGTGCGCATTAGAAATTACGCCTAACGAGCGACGAGCGAGCCGAGAGACGACACTTCGCTCACGTCTTTTGTAAGAGCCAGGTCAGTTCCCGAGGAGTCTTGTCGCGGAAAATTATAAAGAACATTAATCTTAGTCGAACTAGTGTGAATTTTGTCGAATCTTTCGACAAAAGGTCACGAGGTCTCGAGTTCTATCGTCAATAAAAAGTAATAAGGATTTGTAGTAAATTCGTCGTGTCTCTCGACTGAATTTACCGTGTTAAAGTTTTGTCGTAAATTTGTCGTGTCTTCCGACTGAATTCACAGTGTATTTAATTCGTCAAGTAATCAGGGGTGAGAGTGTGGCCGAAGGCGTTTGTCGAACGAGAATAATCGGGATTCAGCCGAAACACTGTCAGGGGGTGAAACCACCCTCCAAAGTAAGGCATGTCAAAGGGCCATTTGGCAGTTTCACCAACAAGGACATAATATTTTTTAATCAATCCAACTGCAAAAGTTTTCTCACAATGAGAAACGATAAATGTAATTTTCTCGATTAAAAAAAAAACCAGGGGGTGAGCCACCCCTAAATATTATTACATTAATGCCAAAAATGGGCAAATTCAAGTTAAAAAATCTGAAAAAAATATATATCACGAATGAACACAAAACGAAATTTACGTGTTTTTGGATTTTCCCGAAAAAAAAAATTGGCCGGGGTAACTACCCCTGAATGCTGTTTATCTTGCGTGTATGCGAAAAATTGTCAAATTCAAGTCTAAAAATCTGAAAAAATGTATATTGCATATGAACACGAAAGAATATTGCGTTGTTTTTTAATCTTCCCGAAAACAAATATTGGCCGGGGTAACTACCCCTGAACGCTGTTCATCGTGCGTGTATGCGAAAAAATGGTCAAATTTAAGTCTAAAAATCTGAAAAAATGTATATTGCGTATGAACACGAAATAATATTGACCAGTTTTGGATCTTCCCGAAAAAATAATATTAGCCGGGGTAACTAACACTGAACGCTGTTTATCTTGCCTGTATGCGAAAAATGGTCAAATTCAAATCTAAAAATCTGAAAAAATGTATATTGCATATAAACACGAAAGAATATTGCGTTGTTTTTGGATCTTCCCGAAAACAAATATTGGCCGGGGTTACTACCCCTGAATGCTGTTTATCGTGCGTGTATGCGAAAAATGGTCAAATTTAAGTCTAAAAATCTGAAAAAATGTATATTGCGTATGAACACCAAATAATATCGACTTGTTTTGGATCTTCCCGAAAAAAAATATTGGCCGGGGCAACTACCCCCGATGAACAAAATTAATTCGGGCGGTTTTTACTCTACGTACACGTTTCAAAGGTGTTCGTGAGAAATTTAATTTTATACTGAATCTGCAAGGCAGACGTATCGCACATATATTTTGTAATATGTAAACTAACAACACAGTTCTACAGGGTATTTTAGACAAATGTTCAAGTTAATGTTTAAAAAGACGAAAATAATAAATTCGAGTTTTCGAAGGTTTTAGGGCAATTCGAAGCATTTAGGGGTAGTTACCTCGGCCAATATTTTTTTTCGGGAAAAACCAAAGACACGTTGAATTTCCTCTGGGTTCATACGCAATATATATATATATATTTTTTCAGATATTTAGAGTTGATTTGACCATTTTTCGCATACACGCAAGATAAACAGCGTTCGGGGGTAGTTACCCCAGCCAACTTTTTTTCGGGAAAATGCAAAAACATGTCAATATTCTTTTGTATTCATACACAATATACATTTTTTTCACATTTTTAGACTCGGATTTTACCATTTTTCGCATACACGCAAGATAAACATCGTTCAGGGGTAGTTACCCAGGCCAATACATATTTTTTCGGGAAGATTCAAAAACAAGGCAATATTCTTTCGTGTTCATATGCAATATACATTTTTTTCAGATTTTTAGACTTGAATTTGACCATTTTTCGCGTACAGGCAAGATAAACAGCGTTCAGGGGTAGTTACCCCGGCCAATATTTTTTTCGGGAAGATCCAAAAACATGTCAATATTATTTCGTGCTTATACGCATTATACATTTTTCAGATTTTTAAACTTAAATTTAACGATTTTTCGCTTACTCGCAAGATAAACAGCATTCAGGGGTAGTTACCCAGACCAATTTTTTTTTCGGGAAAATCCAAAAACACGTAAATTTCATTTTGTGTTCAGACGTAATATATATTTTTTCAGATTTTTTTACCGGAATTTGTCCATTTTTAGCATAAATGTAATAATATTAAGGGGTGGCTCACCTCCTTGTTTTTTTTTTTTTTTTTTAAATTGAGAAAATTACATTTTTCGTTTCTCATTATGAGAAAACTTTTGCAGTTGGATTAGTTAAAAAATATTATGTCCTTGTGGGTGAAACTGCCAAATGGCCCCTTGACATGCCTTACTTTGGAGGGTGGTTTCACCCCGTTAAGGTGTTTAATGGCAGATAAAAAAAATACGTGTCGCTTAGTTTTCGATGTACTACAACATATATGAGTTAGATCAAAATCGAAGAGATCCATCTGGGATACCTTCCTTGTAAGATCAATTACTCAGTGCATGTGCGTGCTTTCATGTTCAGTGAATTTTCTCAATTTATTATTGATATTTTTATACCATTTATCATTCCCCGATGTTCTCGAATATCCGATTTAAAAAATATCCCGAAAAAATTTCCGTTTACTTTTCTTGATAACCTTTTCTTAAAAAGCGTGCACATTAGTGATTTGCACATTGCTGGCTTATTCATTCAAATTGTTTTTTTTTTAATAGAGCCAACTTCAAATTATAGATCTTAGGCTAGTCAAATTCCGATTTTAAATTCCACTAATAAACTACTGGATGAGAAAATATAGAAAATTTTTGTAACGGTGCACACAATAAGGACCTGAGTTATTGGAATTGTAGCACCGTTCGTTTTTGCAAAAAAAAAAATAAAAACCGTTAAAAAACCGCATTTTTCTCCGTTTTTTGACACTTTAATGGCTCACGCTGCCAAAATGGTGACAGTGGGGACAAAAATGTGTATGAGCCGTTCGCTCAAAGAATGACCTAAGTCAAATTTGGTCGTTTTGAGAAAAAGCGATTTAAAGATTCAGCATTGTATGGCAAATTGTTAGGTGTAAAAATGTATAATTTTTTGAATTTTACTTCGAAGAGACACTCCTGAATAAAGATTCAAGACCATAAAAACGTTGTTAAATACATTTTAACAACACTAAAATGTATAATTAATACAAAATGATTTAGGTCGTTTTTTCGGCGAACTACTTAACCCTTTCAAGCACACATTTTTCTTTGCGTGTAATCGACTTGAAACTTTGCACTCGGGGGTTTTCGGGGTCGCTGATAACGAATCCGCACTCGAAGTTAGCAAATTCAAGATGGCGGATCCAATATGGCGGACCAAAAATACAAAAAGTCGTCTGACGAAAGTAAAAGTTGGTACTCGGGGGTTTTCGGGGTCGCTGACAACGAATATGCACTCAAAATTTTAAAATTCAAGATGGCGCATCCAATATAGTGGACCAAAAATGCCAAAGGTCGTTTGACGAAAATAAAAGTTGGTAATCAGGGGTTTTCGGGGTCGCTAATAACGAATATGCACTCAAAATTTGAAAAAAAAAAAAAAAAAAACGAAGAAACAAATTAAAAAATTACGAAAAACAAAAAAAAATTCTTTTAACGAAGAAAAAAATAAAAAAATAACATAAAACGAAAAAATTTTTTTTTAAACGACAAAAAATAAAAAAATTTCAAAAAAAATTACAAAAAACAATTAGAAACGGAGACATCAACTGCCATGTCCTCGTTCGTGTCTCTGGATTTGTCTGAGAGCGGTACTTTTTGGGAAAAATTGAGGTTTCCATTTCCTAAATCGTATATGCAGTACGTTTGTATATCGTACTCTAGTATGAAAAATTGACCTTGAATAAACGGTTTCTCAGGTCTGCATCGGCCGTGTCACATGCAATTTACAATCAATGGCTCCAGAAATATCTATGTACTGATCTTACGCTAGATAAGCATTGTTTTTCGCTTGCAAGTCGTCATATTAGATCCACCATTTTGCATTTCCGAAGTTTGACCGTGAATTCGTAGTCAGGGACTACATCAACCTCCGAGTACTAACTTTTACTTTTATCGAACCACTTTTTGCATTTTACGTCCACTATTTCAATTTCCAAATTTTGAGTACTGATTCGTTATCAGGTACCCCAAGAGACCCCGAGTACCAACTTTCACTGACATTGGACGGCTTTTTGTATTTTCGGTCCACCATATCGGATCCGCCATCTTGAATTCCTAAATTCCGAGTGCAGATTCGTTATCAGCGACCCTGGAAACCCCTGAGTACCGCATTTCACTTCCGACAGCAAGTGAAAGAAACGCTACATCTCACCTCCTCTACCGCAACAGGCTTCTTTTACACGTCGAAGGCTAGAGGAGGGCTGGGACTAATAAAATTCGAGCGCACGATACAACTAAGTGTCATTCGAGCAAATCTCAAGACGAAAGAAACGCATGACCCAGTTCTGCGAGAGGCATGCCTCAGAAGCGATCTGAAAGGCGTAGCGAGAAAAAAACGCGATACTCTTGGGAAGCCGACTCCCTGAAAGCACGGAAGAGTACGAAACGCTAAAAAGCAAGACCGCAAGAAACAAAATAGGGCAATGGGCCCAGCGGGTATCTCAGGGACACGGCGTGCGCACATTCGAAAGAGATCGAGTGGGAAATAAGTGGCTAACGGATCCGACCTTAATAAAAGGTGGACGATTTGCGGACGCAATCAAGTTAAGGACTAATACCTTCGGCACCAGAGTTGTCCTAGCAAGGACAACAAGAGGCATGGACGTGAGATGTCGCAGGTGCAAGGTACAACCCGAAACACTGGGCCATATACTTGGCCAGTGCATACATACGAAAAAAGCACGAATTCGTAGGGATGGCGAAATCAAAGAATTTGTGGCAAACAAAATATCAACGAGGTACCCGACTTTCGTGGAACCAACCGTAAACGAATTTGGGGAGCTCAGGAAGCCTGACTTGGCCATAAGGATGGGCGAGGAGGTAGTCGTGGCGGACATTACCGTCAGGTACGAACAGAAAACATCGCTAGAAGACGGAGCCGACGAGAAAGTCGAAAAATATAGCCGGACAGCAGCGCTGATAGCTATAAGGACTGGCGGCACTAAAGGGACGGTAATGCCAATTGTGATCGGCAGCAGAGAAGCGATGCCGCGGACAACGCAGAAAGATCTGCTGAGACTCGGATTAACAAAGAAGGACCTCCTCACAATCTCGTTGATGGCTTTTCGATCATCAATAGAGATCGCCAACAAGTTCATTGACTACGACGAGCAATTTTGACACGCGAAAGCGAGAAGACTAGGGTAGTACCCACTAAGTTATTATAGTATTCCATGAGCCGCACATGGAAATAAGGAACGAGCCATAAGGCAAAGAATTAGCCCGGAGGGATGAGGCATCAGCGCCAATAGAGCCCACCGGTGCGAGTCGTAACATGAGGCGCCCAAAAAGGGGGACAGCCACGGCGGCAGAGCCAGATGCGTCTGGGTGGGCACCTTCACGGGGTTTTCCCTGTAAACGCCCTCTCTTCAAGAGGGCGGCTAAGACCCGCAAATCACCCGCTACTCGAGCAGGTGAACTCTGTTAACACTAATTTTTCGAAGTCCGTTAAAGCGGACCATTGGCAGTGGTAGAGCTAGGAGTAAAACGTTGTTAAGTTTTAACCATACGAGGGGGTATATCCTCGAAAGTCTTCCCCACCGCCCTTCGGTGAAACGTCTCGAAAGAGGCGCATCAACGGAAAGCGGGAGGAGACACAGGAAAAATAGCCAAATGCCTCGTCATCCAATTAGTGACGCGCATGAATGGATTAACGAGATTCCCACTGTCCCTATCTACTCCCCGCAGAGTGTGCCACCTTGTCGTGGTAGCGGGGCTTGCGAGCTGTAGATTTTTTGAGTTCCCATGCGTTATTTAGTTAACCTTGGGGGGAGCAGCCAGACCAAGAGCACACATTTCGGTGCTGGAGACAGTGAATTTCGAAAAAGCTGTGACGTGAGCCACGAGGCCGGTCAAGAGAGGTTGCTGCCCTGGCATCTAACGCGTCTGAGTGGTGCATGTAGATACATACTCCCCCGCTCTGATGATATTTTATATCACAGGATGAAAGGGGGAGAGGTGCTTGTGGCGGGACCTCGAAACCGTGCTGTCGAAGGCGATCGAAAACGGTGAAGTATGGCTAAAGCTGTCAGTATTTCTCGGCCGTATCGACGGCATTGAGCATGCGACGGGTGGGTTGACACGTTTGAGTGTGGTAATACCACACCACGGCGTCGGCTCACTGCGTCGCATTGCTCGTTGTCAATTTTCGGAGCGAGGGGGCCGACCTGAACAGAGTGTGACAGGGGTCTCACACCTTCTGCGCTGGCAACTCGTTTTCCTCACAGTTTCACACCTGCTGATGCGGCGTGGCGACGTATAGCCGGGGAGTTGTCGGACTTTCCTGGCGAAAAGTGTGCGGCTCCGTGACCCTCTCGGATGTCCGTACACCTGACGTCCGCCAACGCCGTGGGCAGTTAATGACACTGAACAGATACACGTGCACCACAACAAAAGCACAGTCGTGCATATACACTCGGACATGGTCATCTTCCCACGTCCTCCTCGAACGCCTCTCGAGTGTGCAAACCCTTGAGTGAGAAAATTTATTTTCGTCACCTGGGTGAGAAAATTTGGGTATGGTCCCAAATATGATCCCGGGTATCCATACCCGGATAAATATGCACGCAGGCCAAGGTTCTTTAAGAATGGTAACACGTCGTGAAGCGAGATCATAGCCTCTCCGACGATAGGCTTGTGCGAGCTCTATCGATCCCCGACTGTGTCGGGGGTCGATTTTTGCTATTTGAGCAGTTTTTCAACTGCTTCAATGTCGAACTGCGATCGAACTGACTATGCCGGGGTCTGTGGACCTCGCGCAAGGCCGTTTTTCCTCGACCCGGATGCGGCGTGGCAGTGTAGTTGCAATGGGAGATCGACCGGGATCTCCCTTATTAATGACATGCGATAAACTGCCCACCCGTCCCGTGAGCTCGGGATTAACGAACCCAAAGTGCAAGATCGTGCATCAGGCTTGCCTGGTGTGGGTAATCGATCCAAGGCCTGCAGAGTAGCCGGGGGTAGCCGCTCGTGGTCCAACGGCTGTTGCATCCAGAGGACGTTCAATCGTCCCAGTGGGGGTCCATTAGACGTTGAAACATACGTGTGACACTGCGGCAGTGCCTGTGACCTCGGTCACGGGGTGTGTATACGTCCGCGACGTGTTCCCTGGAAACATTCCTCGGAATGACGAATGACATTGCGAAAAAGGAATGGCTACACTACGCACAAACGAATGAGCCGAGGGGCCGGCACCCCATTGGCCTTTTGACACTGCTTACGATAGTGCGTATTTGCGGAGAAAGTGGATGGTTTAAGTTGCGTATGCCTTTATGGGCGAGGAAGCAAGGGCTGTCCGCCGTCGGGTGGATGGTTCACATATCAAATGTCCCTATCTACTTACTCGAAAACGTTCTCGCAACGTCGATCGGTTAAAATATTATACGTTGAAATAATTGATATGCTCTCAGGATTAACGTGTGTGCTCATGCTAATAAAAATACTTAATAAAAACGTGGCTCACGGAGATGCGGATAACGAATGTATCTGTGCGGATTTTCATTCCATCGGCATTTTCGAATAATTTCTGTGAATATCGCTCAAAATTTTATTTGTAGGAATATCGGAAAAAATGTTTGAGTGCTAGTACGAGTTTATTAAACTCCTTTACAATTATACGGGGCTGTTTTTTCATGAATTCGGAAAAAATGTTGTACTTCCGAAATAACGGGGGGGGGGGGGGGGGGGGGGAATAGTGAGACAAAATGTGCGCGCAAAATAGAGAGTGCGTGCAAGAGAAGGAGAAAGAGAGGAAAAGCCTAAGCGCCGGGCGCGCGCGGGAGAGGGAGAGATAAATGCGACCAATAGACTTGGAATTGGAAGAAACGTAAGTAGAAATATTTAAGAATAATAATAATAATAAAAGTAAAAATAATAATAGTCCAGAGAGAGAAAAAGAGAATATTGCAAATAATAATAGTAATAAATTTGAAAAATAATAATAATAAAATTAAAAAAAAAAATTATAATGTGCACCACTTTGGAGTTTCCCCCCTGCCTTCACCTCATCCACACACATCGCCACCTCAACACTCGACTCACCCAGCCACATGGTGGGTAAATCGAGTGGTGGGGGCAGCTGCGTGGTGGGGGAAGGAGTGGGGATAGGAGTGGGGTCTCCATAGTGGTGCACTTACTACTAACATATTCGAAGAACAACAAGAATTTTTAGAAAACTAAAAAATTCGGCGGGTTATCAGTCACGTAGCAAGAACTATAAAAGAACTTGAAGAAGAAAAAGAAAGAAAAGAAAAAATCCATTTTCTGAGGAGAAAATCTTACGAATTGGCACTATCAACGCAATGTGGGTTGTCTTTCATACGTTTCTATACATCTTTAAAATAAAATACAGCAAAAAAAGTTTTTTTTTCCAAATCTTACATATTTTTGTGTTTATTATTAATTTTTTGTATCATTCTAGTTCATTTTTCTATATCATTATATTCCAGTCGAGACAGCGGAGTTTTCATCGAGTGAAGATCGTCTTTCGCAAACTTTCAACCGTAGTCTAAGTACAAATTCAAGCCAGTTCACTTTCTACACCGTTGAACCAGGATCATAAATCAATCCCGGGTAGTAATCAATATTTTTAATAATGAGAAAGTCGTAGCGACATTTGATAAATGTAGAGTGAGTGATGAAGATGCTGTTCATCTTCTCGGGGCAATGGCAGGAGCTCTAGGCATTGCTCTAGAGACATTTACTCTTAACAAGACATCAATTTGGGAGACTAGGAGAAGAATACGTGCAGTCAAAGCAGAGAAAATCCGTGAAGTTTCAAAAAGTATTGAAATAAAGGCTGTAGTTTTGCATTTGGATGGAAAACGCATGAAAGACAGTACTGGCCAAACCGTTGTTGAAATACTGCCAATTTTAATTTTGAATGGTGAGACTAAAATGATTATAGGTGTTTCAGCACTGAAAGATAGAAAAGCTCAGACCCAATTAAATGCAATTTGGACAGTTTTGAAAGATTGGGGACTGCTGTAAACCTGGGCGTTAAAGGTCGCTCTGTTGTTTTACTGGAAGGACTAAGGTAAATGTATCAGTGGCCGCACATGCCCCAGTCGTCACACACCACCAGAAACAATTGCATTCATTAAGCATTTCATGATTAATATTGAAATTCAAATAATTGTAAGGTGATCGAAGGTACTTCACTAACGTTTTAGAAAAAAATTGATTAGCGCCTTACGCGGAATATATATGATTTTCACGTGTTTATTCCGGCCCGCGTATTATGGAAGCCGTACCAACGGATTTCTTATCGAATATGCCAACGATTAATGAAAGATTTTAAACGTTCATCGTTTAGATTATACGTGTATTCTAGATAAGTTATAGAAATGACCTGCAGTTCCTGGAACATCTTCAAAACTACCAAATCATTGACGAAGATATATCAACAAAAACTCTTCAAATGTTCGAAAATCATTTGTGGTATCTCAGTCCTGATGCACTTGGGCTAGCTTTTTTTGATCTGAAGATATCATTGAATGTGAAGCAACGTATGATTTCTGCATTAGAGCGTTACAAAGATTTTACCACTTAAATTGTTGGTGATTACTGTTGTTACGTCCTGGGTTTTTGGAATTATTATTTTAAATATCGAAATAAACATTTTTGTTAAAATAATATTTTAATAATTCAGAGACGAAGAGACGTCTCAAAACGTAACAATATCCGAATATAATCATCGTGCGAACAAGTTACCAGTGACGATCCCACAGTTACAGCGTCTGTAAATTTTGCCGACACTGGGGATCTCACGGTAACGGGCCGGACGCTGGGCACCTCGGAGATGTGCAGCGCCCGACTCGCGTACTTTTTTTTCGCGGAGCAATCAAAAAGATGCTCCGCACTATAAAAAATTATAAAGTGAGTTCAGTTAGAGCACGACACTCGACTAGAATGGTCAAGATCGTAAAAATTTAGACGTTCTACTGCGGCCCCCGACCAGAATGGTCGGGGTCGTCATTAAAATCATCATTTAAATATAAAATTTAAATCATTAAAGATAAAAATTGTTAAGTTAAAAAAAATGTGTTTTAAATAAATTATTAGTTGTGTTGTTGAAGTTTAAAAACGACTGCAACCTGGAACTTTATTATTAAAAAAATAACCTGCTACGATCACCACTCTAGCTCCAGTCCTTGGCGGGCACATTCCCGCCTAAAAAGGAGCAAAACAACATTAAAACTACGTTACGTCAACGGTAAGTGAAAATAAAATTAAATCACCAAAAACCCGGGACGTAACATGTTAATTTTTGGTGGCAGCGGTGGGATAAAAGAGTGCGTGATCGGTTCTACGGTAATTAATTCAATAAATGTTTAATTAAAAACAAAATAATAGAAAAATGGTCTCACGAAAAATAAAATAAAGTGGAACAAAAATAAAAAGTTTCACGGAAAATGAAATAACGTGCTACGTAAAATTATTTTAAAAAATCATCGAAAACAGATGAATGAGAAGTCGAAAACAAAAATAAAAAGTAACAGTTTCACGACAAATAATAATAATGTGCTGCGTGAAATTAATTCAAAAATTTTTAAATCGAAAACAGAAATAAAAAGAAAAGTTTCACGACAAATGAGAATAATGTGCTACGTAAAATTATTCCGAAAATCATTGGAAATAAACCAACGAAAAATGAAAAACAAAATAATAGTGAAAGTATCACGAAAAATGAATAAAAAAAAAAATAAATAAAATAAAAAAGGAACAGTATAGTGGTCTATCGGTTACCGAAAAGCCGGAATAAACAAAATAAAACCAAATACCAAAAAATCAAGGAGTATAGAATTCAAAGCCGATTATCACGCGGGAGAGCACGAGCATACTCGTCGGCTCAAGTAACAGACCCTCGCGTGGTACAGGACAATTCAAAGTAAATACGAAAATACACGTTAAGCCACACCTCTGAGCCCCTGTCGAACAAGCATACAAGCCTCTGAGTCGACAGGTGGACAAGTCCCTGGAACCTCTGATATCGGGAAATTAAAAATGTGCATTGTGCAAAATAAATACGAAAATACACGTTAAACCAAACCTCTGAGCCCCTGTCGAACAAGCATACAAGCCTCTGAGTCGACAGGTGGACAAGTCCCTGGAACCTCTGATATCGGCAAATTAAAAATGTGCACTGTGCAAAATAATAATAAAAATAAATACATTAAATAACGTGAGTGCTTGCGTTCAGAGTCGATACCTCTGAGCCACTGTCGAACACGCATACGAGCCTCTGATTCGACAGATGGACACGTACTTTGTACCTCTGAACCAGCCAGCACGAAAAGTTAAAAGTGAAAAAATAAAATAAATGGAAAATCCATAAAATAAAAATCTAAAATAAATTCATTATGGAAAATGAATTAGCACGAACATTACGAAATAAAATACGCGAGTAAGTTTGTGAACTATCGCGAAAACGGAAATTGAAAATGTGCACTGTGCAAAATAATAATAAAAATAAATTAATTAAATAACGTGAGTGCTTGCGTTCAGAGTCGACACCTCTGAGCCTCTGTCGAACACGCATACGAGCCTCTGATTCGACAGATGGACACGTACTTCGTACTTCTGAACCAGCCAATACGAAAAGTTAAAAGTGAAAAAAAAAAATAAATGGAAAATCCATTAAATAAAAATCTAAAATAAATTCATTATGGAAAATGAATTATCACGAACATTACGAAATAAAATACGCGAGTAAGTTTGTAAACTATCACGAAAACGAAATCGAAAATGTACCTGTGCAAAATAATAATACAGAAAAAAAATAAACTAATAAAAAGCCGCATCAAGGTATTCTGATTATCGAGCTACACACTCGCCAGCTACAGAGCGATCCAAAATGTACCGTACACATCCTGGGCACCTCTGAAACTTCGTGAACACGTCAACGACCTCTGAGTCAACGAGAATACACGTATCCCGGACCTCTGAGACGACATCAAGGCAACAGCAGCGAGACTAGTCACCAGCAATGCGGTATCGTCAGTTCAATCGAATATAATTTACGATCAACTTAAATTCAAATATATAAAAAAAAAAAAATGTATAAAAGCCGGATACGATTTGGCGACTAGAGAAAAATTTTGTTGTCGATATCACAACTTTGTTAATTTATTGAATAATAATTTTGAAAAAAAAAAAAACGAAATCAACCACTCACGAACAAGTCTCTACTCATTTATTAGGAAATAATTGAATGTAGAGGACAATAATAGTTTATTTTACAAAAAAAAAAGACGAAAATACGTTACTGATCGATAACTTCTATGTTATCGTATTAAGTGCTGAAATCTCTCATGTTTAAAATTAAAAGTCGTCAAAACGCCACAAGAGAAAATCCGCATTAAAAACACAAGCAAAATTGCAATAACGCATGACCTTAGGGCATATTGAGCGTTTGCACACGATAAATAAAAACCTTTTTTTTTTTAATAAATAAATAAATAAAAATAAATAGATACCTCGCAAATCGATATGATTTCATTTTAGTCAAATTGTAAAATCATCGAGAGGAAATAAAAATAAATAAATACCTCGCAAATCGATACGATTTCATTTTAGTCAAACTGTAAAATCATCGAGAGGAAATAAAAATAAGATAAATACCTCGCAAATCGATACGATTTCATAAATTCAAGACTGCAACAAACGCAGCAAAGTTAATTTTGAATAATAATTATGAACGAAGACTGCAACAAACGCAGCAAAGTGAATATTGAATAATAATCATGAACAAAGAATTTTCGATTGAATGCAAAATGCAATTCGCAACAATCGAATATAGAATATATTTTGAAAAAAATTTGAATACAAAATATACTTTAAAAATAAATATCGTCAACATTAACAAAATTTTAATTCACGATTTTTACAAAATAATAAAAAGAGTAACTAATGACCTTTTGAAAAGGAGAAAACAAAAATTTCTCATGGCGTCAAAACAATTGTAAAATTCTAAAAACCTAGCATCGTACCAGGACGGGCTCTCCTCTTGTCGAATGCTAAGCCAAGGCGTAGCATTCATCCTAAAGGGGGGAGGTGTTACGTCCTGGGTTTTTGGAATTATTATTTTAAATATCGAAATAAACATTTTTGTTAAAATAATATTTTAATCATTCAGAGACGAAGAGACGTCTCAAAACGTAACAGTATCCGAATAATCATCGTGCGAACAAGTTACCAGTGACGATCCCACAGTCACAGCGTCTGTAAATTTTGCTGACACTGGGGTTCTCACGGTAACGGGCCGGACGCTGGGCATCTCCAAGATGTGCAGCACCCGACCCACGCACTCTTTTTTTTGTCGCGGAGTAATCTGGAAGATGCTCTGCACTATCAAAATCTAAAGTGAGTTCAGTTAGAGCATGACCCTCGACCAGAATGGTCGAGGTCGCAAAAATTCGGAAATCCTCTACTCCAGCTCCCGACCCGAATGGTCGGGGCCGTCGCAAAATTTTAAAAATATAAATATAAATTTAAAATCAAATATAAATTTAAAATCAATAAATATAAAAATTGTGTTGCGTCCTACGAGCTTAGTGCCGTTTAAATGGAAGTTGTCGCACAAATTAATCAAATTCGCGTTCTACGGAACGAACTCCGGAAAAGTGTATTCCAACTATTTGTTTTAAATAAATTATTTAGTGTTGTTGTTCGCATTTTAAAACCAAACCCGATTCGGTTTTATTCATTTACAACCTGCTACGACATTGCGCTCCGAAAATCACGGATAAACAAAAGAAAAATAAATAAAACGAAGAATAAAATTCAGAATCACCGATCTCCACTCCAGCTCCAGTCCCAAACGGGCACATTCCCGTTTTAAAAGGAGCAAAACAACATTAAAACTACGTTACGTCAACGGTAAGTGAAAATAAAATTAAATCACGAAAACCCGGGACGTAACACTGTAAATAAGTACCTGATATAGTGGCAGAAAAATTTAATTATTTTTTCGAGTGGCAATGCATTCCTAGAAAAAAAAACTGCATCGTAAAGATGATATTTACTCCCTAGAAAGAGATACTACGCATTATTGCGCATGCGCAAAGCATCCCTCTGACTCTCACGGTGTATAGTATAATACATAAACCATGAAATTTTTTATTCGTCCATAAAGTTAATTGACGGTATATTATGCCGATAATGATTAAGCGGCGAAAAAACATAAATTAAGAAAAACAAAAAAAAAACATAGACGATTCATCGAAACAAAGTTTTTTTTTCCCTTGAAGAAGGGTTATTATTGTTAGTGAATTTCTACCAGTTTAGGATTTTTCCAGATGTACTGAGCACAGTGATGAATTAAAGTCCGAAACATCGTAGAAACACGTATATTTTAAATGTGAAAATTCATTTGCCGTGGGGCGCCATCTAGCACCAAAATAAAAATCTGAAAAAATTATAGTTTTTTTTTTCAATTTTTTAAAAAATAGTTTTTCCACTTAGGAAATATGATTTCTGCCAGAAACTCAAATAACGAACGCCCTAATGTGTAATTATCAATGCTTAAGGGGTGGGTAAGGTTATTTCGGTAAAAAAAGCATGTTTTTAAGATTTTTTTTTGGCAATACAGATGGTGTTAGTTTATTCAGTCTATTCATATATGATAATGTAACATTTGAACAATATTTCCCTGAATTTTCATTGCAAAATATCAAAAATTGAGCGACTGACAGTGAATCTCCGGAGGCGCCTCGAGAAAAAGTTGTTTTGCGGTGCCCATCATAATTCGCAACCAAATCATCTGAAACAAAAGAATCAAAATGCATTTGTTAAAGGAGATGTTTGTCGAGGTATTCACGGGAGGATTTTTTTTTTTTCGATTTTTCGATTTTTCGTAGCACTTGGAAGCCAAAAACCAGATTTTCGCTAAAAAAATCGGCTAATTTGCTGTCGTAAAATTGATAATTATTGAAAAAAAAGAAAAAGCTCTCGACAATACCTCGTGAATTATGTGAAAAAACACTGTGCAAAATTTCAAAACGATTGGTCCAGTAGATTTTCAGTTATGGTGGGCACGGACTTCAAAAATGACAAGTCTCAGAAAAACGCTTTAAAGTTTTGCGTACTGAAGTATTCAACATAAAATTCGACAATTTTTTTATACTCACACAGAGTCGTCGATGCCAGGTCCGTAGAGCAAAAGGCTTCCATCAAGATGATCTAGAGCATCTTTTTGCATTTGTCTACGCAAAACTCTTCCTTCTTTACTGTCATGCGCTGCTTGCTGTCGATCAGGTATAAAAACTCATCCTGGAGCAACGGACGCTTAAATACTCATAACTTCGTCAATTTTGCCCCGATCGACTTGCAATTTTAACACAATATTCTTGAGATTCTATGCATTCAATTAGGAAAATAAAAAAAATTGAAAAAAAAAAATTTTAATACCTTACCCCGCCCCCCTTAATATAAATACATAATATAAATATGTAATTAAAATAGAATGATTAAGAATTCTGAATGCCTGAAATATCATCACCTAATCTTTGTTTTTGTAGGAAATATAGTACGACTCATAGTCATCAGAGTAGAGAAACAGTGCCGGTTCTACACCAAGATCCCTACCCCGACATTTACCGACATTTTTTAGCTCAGACATGAACCAATTAGCCGAGACATGAACCCGGGAGGGGTGGGGGCTGATTTTGATGGTGGCATTCGAAAGTTGCTATCTCTAACAACTGGAGGGCACCTAATCTCTTATGGGTCGATACATTGGGAGGGGGTGGGGGGGGGGGGGGCTAGCTTTGAGGGTGGTATTGGAATGCCGCTATCTCTGGAAGCGGAGGTGCGCCTAATTTTTCAAGGCGGCATTTGATTGATGATTATCAGTTAGACTGGCGTCTCTGCAGGGGGTGGGGGGGGGGGGGGGCTAGTTTTTAGGGTGATATTAGAATGCCGCTATTTCTGGCAGCTGCAGTGCAGCTTGTCTCTCGTGCTGGCATTGGAATGTTGTTATCTCTAACAAGTAAATAGTGCGTCGGAGCGTTAGACCTTTCAACCGCACACGACGCTACACTCCCGGGCCAGTGCGTCTGTTTGTCGCAACCTTATCGTTGGTCATAAATTATTTCTGTTTGTGTGTTAAGGACCAGACAGCAGTCTGGAAAAGGCCGAACATAAAATCTTAGAGGCGCCTATGATAGTGTCTCGCCGGTCCTCGGCACCTGAAGGAAAAGCGTTTAAATAGTCCAAAAACCGGTGTCCTTCTGGCCGATATATATAAGCGTTTCCCCATCACTAGCTCACATTTTCTCCCGTGCATTCAAACAAATATTATCGGCAGGAAAAAAGCAAAAAAATAGATGGGCAAATGTGTAAAAGGACTGTCGCGCTTATGGAGGAGGCATTTTCCATAATTAGAAAAAAATCTAGACCAGATTCAGTGCAAAAGTGGATAAAGTTCAGTGATAAACATGTGAAGATTTTGGGCAAAATGTTACGTGCAAACGTTCCGACAATAGGTGAAAAAATTCGTATTCAGACAACAATAGCGACATTGATGTCGCTGAGTGAAAAGCTGAAAAAATGTGGTGCTGGTGCTGTGAAAAGTGACAAGGTGCGGTGGAGGGACATGGACACTGCGTTTCAGAAAAGAATTAGGACTGGAGTGGTTATCAATCTACAGCACAAAGATGTACAAAGTTTTCTTGACGACGCGAGACCTCTGATAATCTCGAAAATAACCGCGGTTTTGAGCAAAGCAGGAAACTTAAAAGTTGACGTTATTCTAGCCTGCCGTTTTCACATCACCAAACTCGATGAAATAATGGAAGATAATAAATTCTTTAATACGCAGAATCAAGCTATTTTACCCTCGACAGACATGGAAGAGTGGTTCAGGGTACATGTAAAGGATAAATTGTTGGTGAAAATTGAGGAGTTTACGGAAAAGGAATCCGGCTGGTCTCTCTCTTCCATAATTAACTTAGTCGTCAATATGAACAAATACATGCCTCTTCGTGGTGGACTATCTACGTATACACGTCTACCAAAAAAAATTCAATTAAAACGTGCAGTCGTCAATATTATAAATGATGACCCTTATTATTTCTTATGGTCTGTGACGGCAGCCCTTTACCCTGCAGCTGAAAATTGTGAGCGAAAATCGTCGTACCCGCCGTTCAGTGAAGTGCTTCAGTACACTGGGCTCAATTTTCCTATGAGTCTAAAGGACGTACCGAAATTTGAAAAAATGAATGGTTTGTCAATTAACGTATATGGCATAGAAGATCATCGTCGTGGAAAGCTTGAAATATTGCCAGTATATTTGAGCGCTCAAAGGTCCGATAGACCTACTATACACCTACTCATGCAGGAAGCTGCGAGCGAAGAAGAAGAAGAAGAAGGAAAAGAAGACAGCAATCCGGTGCATCACTTTTCATGGATCAAAAATATTTCTCGACTGGTCAGCTCGCAAATTTCAAAATATGCACATCATACTTGGCTCTGCGACAGATGTTTGTGTCATTTCAAAACAGAAAATTTGCTAATAAAACACACGGATGACTGTGTAAAAATTAATAAATGTCGAACAGTCTTTCCGGAGGGTGAGGAGAGAATATTAAAATTCAAAAATTTCAAATTCAAAGAAGATGTTCCATTCGTCGTGTATGCCGATCTCGAATGCTTATTAGAGCCAATAACATCGGTACAGAAGAACACAATGGGATATCAAAACCATGTGCCCCACAGTATCGGTTATTATCTGCGCTGTAGCTATGACGACGCACTTTCCGAGTACAAATCATACCGTGGCAAAGACTGTATTCAGTGTTTTATGGTGGAGTTCAAAACCCTATCAAAATCGCTGCATTCGCGCCTAACACTTATCACACCGATGGAGAGACTGAACACCGTACAAAATCATCAATTCACGACGTCTACAGCCTGCCACATTTGCGAGCAAGAATTTCTTCCTAGTGATCTAAAGGTTCGAGACCACTGCCATTTTACGGGTCGTTATCGCGCTGCCGCACACCAAGATTGTAATTTAAATTTTAAGAATTCTCATGTAGTTCCCCTTGTATTCCACAATTTATCCGGATATGATTCTCATTTTTTAATAAGGTCATTAGCGACTGCATTCGAGGGCTCTTTATATCTTTTACCTATAAACAAGGAAGAATATATTTCATTCTCGAAAAGTGTCAAGGGGACAGTTGTAAATTACAGATTTATCGACTCATTCAGATTTATGCCAAGTAGCATCGACAAATTAGCCTCATATTTAGACAGTAATAACAAATTAATTACACGCGCAAATTGTAATAGTGAGGCTGAATGCACGCTATTGGCACGGAAAGGTGTTTTCTCGTATGACTATGTTAATAGCTGGGATATCCTCGATGAGACCGAATTGCCCTCAAAAAAAGATTTTTTTCCAAGCTCAATAATACGGAGATTTCCGATAGCAAATATGTGCATGCGTCTAATGTTTGGAAAACATTCAAGAGAAAAACCTTAGGTGAATATTCAGATTTATATTTAAAAACAGACGTTCTCCTTTTGGCTGACATATTCGAGAATTTCCGACGAAATTGTTTAAATACGTATAATTTAGATCCGCTCCATTACTACACAGCCCCTGGTCTTTCATTCGAGGCAATGCTCAAGTGCACGCAAATTGAACTCGAACTCCTCACTGACGTGGATATGTTACTTTTTATTGAAAAAGGCATCCGAGGCGGAGTCGCGCAATGTACCAACAGGTATGCGAAAGCAAACAATCGATTCATGGAAACGAATTTCGATCCAAACACCGTCGAGTCATATCTCATGTACTATGATGTCAATAACTTATACGGTGCAGCTATGAGTGAATCATTACCATGCAGCTCATTCGAATGGGCGGAAAATTTTATTGAAAATATTGAAAATATTCCCGAAGACTAGCCGATCGGGTATATACTCGAGGTTGATTTAGAATATCCCAAGGAGCTGCACGAATCTCATAAAGACTTACCGCTATGTCCAGAACACTATCGAGCCCCGCAATCTAAAAATTCAAAATTGATGACGACATTGCTACCGAAGGAAAAATACATTATTCACTATCGTAATCTACAGGAGTCTTTGAGATTAGGCTTAAAATTAACGAAAATTCATCGCGTGCTAAAATTCAAACAATCCCCTTGGTTGAAAAAATACATTGATCTCAATACGAATTTGAGAAAGCAGTCCAATAACGATTTCGAGAAAATTTTTTACAAACTAATGAATAACGCGGTGTTTGGGAAAACGATGGAAAATGTACGTAATCATCGTGAAGTAAAGCTCGTTACACGCTGGCATGGGCGATATGGAGCAAGAGCTCTCATCGCTCGAGCTACCTTTCATAGCTGCACCATATTCGACGACAATATGGTTATAATAGAATTGACTAAAGCTAAAGTAAAATTCAACAAACCGATATATGCTGGATATTCAATTCTTGACCTGTCTAAAATCTATTTATACCGTTTTCATTATGACTATATGAAGATTACATTCGGCGAGCAAGCCAAATTATTGTACACAGATACGGACAGCCTAATCTATCACGTAACTACTCCAAATATCTACGAATCCATGAGACGTGACATACACCAATTTGATACATCCGATTACCCGACAAATAATCCCTATGGAATGCCTCTTGCGAATAAAAAAGTGTTGGGTCTTATGAAAGATGAAAATAATGGTAAAATTATGACCGAGTTTATAGGGCTTAGGGCAAAGTTATACTCGTATAAAGTACAAGGTAATGAGCTTGAAAATAAACGTGCAAAAGGCGTTAGAGGAGCGACATTGAAAACCATCACGTTCGATGACTACAAAAAGTGCCTACTTCACTGTAAAACTCTGATTAGGACCGAGCACATGATACGCAGCTCAAAACACGTTGTCGAGACGGTTAGGCAAAATAAAATAGCATTAAGCTGGAATGACGACAAAAGAGTTCTCTCCGCTGATACAACCGATACTCTACCTTGGGGTTATGAGCGCAATACGAAAGAATGTTTGTAGCTTAAAGTAAATAAAAAATGAAATAAACGTGTGGAGGTAAACTGTGAATGGTATGAAAACTATGAATATATTGTATATGAACTAATAAAATTGATGCGCTGGAGGAAAAATACATTAAAAAAAATATATTGAAACCGACTTTTTCTTAATTAATATCCTGTCCAACAAAATAATCCTGTGAGAGATGGGATAGAAGGTGGCGATTGAAAAGATCAATAATGTTAATTTGTTGAAATATTTTATTACACATCAGATTTCCTTATCCAGCTATTGTGGGAGTTGTCGAAACCCAGCCATTGCGGGGCCAAAAATGCCAAAGCGTAATCTCGGGGGGGGGGGGGGGGGGGGGGGGGCGAGGGGGTGCAGGGAGATTACGCTTTGGTATTTCCCAGACAAGCACCGATGCTCAAGCAGCCACGAGAGGAACGAAGAAGGCTTCAGCATAGGCGCCGCCTGCCTAAACAAAGAAGACCGAGAAAAATTGCTAAAAGAATATCATGATGCCCCCCCCCCCCCCCCCTTGGGTGAGCACGAAGGCATTTCGGAAGTCTTTAAAAGTCTTCAGGAGTCGGTGGAAGTCCTTGGAATTCTTTAAAAGTCTTCAGAAGTCTGTGGAAGTCCTTGGAATTCGTCGGAAGTCTCTGTAAGTCTTTTGGAGGCTCTGGGAGTCTATGGAAGTCTTCGAAGAATTCCTCATAATACGCAATCGATAGTCTTTAGAAGTCTTTGAAAGTCTTTGGAAGTTTTTGGAAGTCTTCGGAAGTCTTCGGAAGTCTTTAAAAGTCTTCAGAAGTCTGTGGAGGTGCTTGGAATTCTTCGACAGTCTTCCGAAATCTTCGGAAGTTTTTGGAAGTCTTTGGAAGTTGGAAGCCTCCTGTACACCCAAAATCAAAGTGAATAGCCCCTCGCCCCCAACTATTGCCATAGTCATGCGGGAAAACATTTTTTCGTGTCAATAGCTTGCAAACTCTCATGAACAAGTATAATATTCATATGTACTCGACATACAGTAATTTGAAAGCATCAATTTGAGAGCGTTTTAATCGTACCTTGAAAAATAAAATGTGGATGCAATTTAGTCTTCGTGGAAGCTACAAGTGGACCGATATTCTCAAAAATTTGATTTCCAGATACAACAATATATTTCCAGATATAACATCGCACGATTAAAATGAAGCCGAAAGACGTGAACTCGGAGAATAAGAAGCAGCTATTACAACGCATTTTCACGACTCGAGAACCGTTAAAAAAAAAAAAAGAAAAAAAAAAGTTGACGAAATTTCGATGCGGTGACAAAGTGGGGATAAGCAAATTCAAAAATATATTTGCCAAGGGTTATTCTCCAAACTGGACAACGGAAATATTTACAATACATCAAGGGAAAAATACGAACCCTGTGACGTTCAGTCTGAAAGAACATCAAGATGAACCCATCACCGATGGTTGTTATGAGCAAGAGCACTTAGAGTTGAAAATCCCGATATTTATCTGATTGAACGAGTATTGAAGAAGCGCGGAAATAAAATGTTTGTAAAATGGCTGGGTTTCGACAACTCCCACAATAGCTGGATAAGGAAATCTGATGTGTAATAAAATATTTCAACAAATTAACATTATTGATCTTTTCAATCGCCACCTTCTATCCCATCTCTCACAGGATTATTTTGTTGGACAGGATATTAATTAAGAAAAAGTCGGTTTCAATATATTTTTTTAAATGTATTTTTCCTCCAGCGCATCAATTTTATTAGTTCATATACAATATATTCATAGTTTTCATACCATTCACAGTTTACCTCCACACGTTTATTTCATTTTTTATTTACTTTAAGCTACAAACATTCTTTCGTATTGCGCTCATAACCCCAAGGTAGAGTATCGGTTGTATCAGCGGAGAGAACTCTTTTGTCGTCATTCCAGCTTAATGCTATTTTATTTTGCCTAACCGTCTCGACAACGTGTTTTGAGCTGCGTATCATGTGCTCGGTCCTAATCAGAGTTTTACAGTGAAGTAGGCACTTTTTGTAGTCATCGAACGTGATGGTTTTCAATGTCGCTCCTCTAACGCCTTTTGCACGTTTATTTTCAAGCTCATTACCTTGTACTTTATACGAGTATAACTTTGCCCTAAGCCCTATAAACTCGGTCATAATTTTACCATTATTTTCATCTTTCATAAGACCCAACACTTTTTTATTCGCAAGAGGCATTCCATAGGGATTATTTGTCGGGTAATCGGATGTATCAAATTGGTGTATGTCACGTCTCATGGATTCGTAGATATTTGGAGTAGTTACGTGATAGATTAGGCTGTCCGTATCTGTGTACAATAATTTGGCTTGCTCGCCGAATGTAATCTTCATATAGTCATAATGAAAACGGTATAAATAGATTTTAGACAGGTCAAGAATTGAAAATCCAGCATATATCGGTTTGTTGAATTTTACTTTAGCTTTAGTCAATTCTATTATAACCATATTGTCGTCGAATATGGTGCAGCTATGAAAGGTAGCTCGAGCGATGAGAGCTCTTGCTCCATATCGCCCATGCCAGCGTGTAACGAGCTTTACTTCACGATGATTACGTACATTTTCCATCGTTTTCCCAAACACCGCGTTATTCATTAGTTTGTAAAAAATTTTCTCGAAATCGTTATTGGACTGCTTTCTCAAATTCGTATTGAGATCAATGTATTTTTTCAACCAAGGGGATTGTTTGAATTTTAGCACGCGATGAATTTTCGTTAATTTTAAGCCTAATCTCAAAGACTCCTGTAGATTACGATAGTGAATAATGTATTTTTCCTTCGGTAGCAATGTCGTCATCAATTTTGAATTTTTAGATTGCGGGGCTCGATAGTGTTCTGGACATAGCGGTAAGTCTTTATGAGATTCGTGCAGCTCCTTGGGATATTCTAAATCAACCTCGAGTATATACCCGATCGGCTAGTCTTCGGGAATATTTTCAATATTTTCAATAAAATTTTCCGCCCATTCGAATGAGCTGCATGGTAATGATTCACTCATAGCTGCACCGTATAAGTTATTGACATCATAGTACATGAGATATGACTCGACGGTGTTTGGATCGAAATTCGTTTCCATGAATCGATTGTTTGCTTTCGCATACCTGTTGGTACATTGCGCGACTCCGCCTCGGATGCCTTTTTTAATAAAAAGTAACATATCCACGTCAGTGAGGAGTTCGAGTTCAATTTGCGTGCACTTGAGCATTGCCTCGAATGAAAGACCAGGGGCTGTGTAGTAATGGAGCGGATCTAAATTATACGTATTTAAACAATTTCGTCGGAAATTCTCAAATATGTCAGCCAAAAGGAGAACGTCTGTTTTTAAATATAAATCTGAATATTCACCTAAGGTTTTTATCTTGAATGTTTTCCAAACATTAGACGCATGCGCATATTTGCTATCGGAAATCTCCGTATTATTGAGCTTGGAAAAAAATCTTTTTTTGAGGGCAATTCGGTCTCATCGAGGATATCCCAGCTTGTGACGCAATTTTCTGGTTTTTGGCGTCACAGGTCGTCCCGACCAGGGTTTTCTACGAGTTCGAACACGTTATCGTAATATTAGCAATTAGCGTGTAAGTTCAGTTTCCGGTTTTGAGTTATCGAAAGCTATCGTCCCGTAGTTATCGGATCAACGCGAAATAGGACACCGAGTTACCGTGGATAGGGGCCGAAACAATGAGCCACCTGGTATACTCGGTGTCAAAGGAAGTAATTCGTGGGAGTCTAAAGGCTCGAGTGCGACTCTCGACGCTTCGCGAAAAGGCATGGGTAAAGAAGGGCAGTTTGAGTTACGTTTCTGTATGGAAGGCCGTTGGCGTATGGGCCCGCGATTCCCCATCCGCCACGGATTGCCCAATCGCACCGTTATCGTAGTATTAGTTATAGTTGGCCCCGATGTACCATACCAGAAGAGGACCCCGCGAAGGACGATCCTCGCGAGCACCAGGATCCACCCGCCACAACATCTCGGCGTGTCTACGTTATTCGTTTAACGAATATTCGTTTATCGAGTTTAGCGTTATCGTTCAATTGAGTTTCGCGTTATCGTTTGAATTTGCCGGTCAGTCACGTTTCGAGCTAAGGCGCTCGAGTCGTTGTGACGTCAGGAGACGAGGAGGATCAAGAGTTCTCGTTACGCGTGCGCGTACTCGTCCCCCTCTATCCTCGTTATCGTCTCGATCAATTTACCTGTTCGATTCGCTCTCTTTCGGCTTAGCTCTCGATCCGAGCGGTTCACCGCTCGGGAAGCTCCCGCCATGTTACCGCTTTCGCTCTCGTCTCGCTACGCTATCGGTTCTTTCGAGCTATTTTTTTAACGTTCTCGTCTTCTCCGATATCGTCAGTCACCGAATTTGCTCTCGTTTCGTCCCGTTATGCGACCGTTCCCGCGAACTACCTTTGTGGGCTCTCGTTTGCGAGGAATTTCTGTTCTCGAGTTACCGCAATTATTTCGTCGTTGCCGTCATGCTGGCGTACTTTCGAGCTCTCTGTCCACGTTCCCGTCTCCGAATTTATCGTCGTTGTCGGAGTAATGTAAGCATCGAATTTATCGTCGTTACCGCAGTTATTTTGCGTTACTGCATTTACCGTCGTTATCGAATTTATTTAAGTATCGAGGTTATCGTCGTTATCGAATTTAGTTAAGTACCGAATTGAGTGTCGTTCTCGAATTTAGTTAAGTATCGACGTTACCGTTACTACCGACCTTTTCTATTCGCTATCGCATTCGCTATCGGGACTTGCGGTTCGATCTCCTATCAGTTCTCGAAACTATGAGCTATCGTGACTTCTGTTCGTTTCCCGTCAGTTATCGAAATTATGAGCTATCGTGAGCGGAATTAATAAACTAGCCTGAACCAAGGCCCCATACGTTATTTTTCGAGTTGAGTTCATTCATTTCAGATTACGTTTTGGAAGGCACTCGAGAGTTAGCCAGCCGTCCACGCCCTCTCTCCACAACCTACACACTGAGCGAATCGGGTGTACCGTCACCGATCTCGCCATCCAACACGCCCGTTTCCCTTTTTGTGTTTCGTTTACGTCCCTATCAAGTTCCGGTTAAGTTTCGCGGGTTTGGTAATTCTCGCCGTTCAATTAAAAAGATTACCTGGCGCTCAACGGCTCTCCCGGCGTCGAGGATGGTGAGATGGGCCGAAGGTGACGCGAATCGCGAGATTCCCGTTACAAGCTATTAACATAGTCATACGAGAAAACACCTTTCCGTGCCAATAGCGTGCATTCAGCCTCACTATTACAATTTGCGCGTGTAATTAATTTGTTATTACTGTCTAAATATGAGGCTAATTTGTCGATGCTACTTGGCATAAATCTGAATGAGTCGATAAATCTGTAATTTACAACTGTCCCCTTGACACTTTTCGAGAATGAAATATATTCTTCCTTGTTTATAGGTAAAAGATATAAAGAGCCCTCGAATGCAGTCGCTAATGACCTTATTAAAAAATGAGAATCATATCCGGATAAATTGTGGAATACAAGGGGAACTACATGAGAATTCTTAAAATTTAAATTACAATCTTGGTGTGCGGCAGCGCGATAACGACCCGTAAAATGGCAGTGGTCTCGAACCTTTAGATCACTAGGAAGAAATTCTTGCTCGCAAATGTGGCAGGCTGTAGACGTCGTGAATTGATGATTTTGTACGGTGTTCAGTCTCTCCATCGGTGTGATAAGTGTTAGGCGCGAATGCAGCGATTTTGATAGGGTTTTAAACTCCACCATAAACCACTGAATACAGTCTTTGCCACGGTATGATTTGTACTCGGAAAGTGCGTCGTCATAGCTACAGCGCAGATAATAACCGATACTGTGGGGCACATGGTTTTAATATCCCATTGTGTTCTTCTGTACCGATGTTATTGGCTCTAATAAGCATTCGAGATCGGCATACACGACGAATGGAACATCTTCTTTGAATTTGAAATTTTTGAATTTTAATATTCTCTCCTCACCCTCCGGAAAGACCGTTCGACATTTATTAATTTTTACACAGTCATCCGTGTGTTTTATTAGCAAATTTTCTGTTTTGAAATGACACAAACATCTGTCGCAGAGCCAAGTATGATGTGCATATTTTGAAATTTGCGAGCTGACCAGTCGAGAAATATTTTTGATCCATGAAAAGTGATGCACCGGATTGCTGTCTTCTTTTCCTTCTTCTTCTTCTTCTTCGCTCGCAGCTTCCTGCATGAGTAGGTGTATAGTAGGTCTATCGGACCTTTGAGCGCTCAAATGTACTGGCAATATTTCAAGCTTTCCACGACGATGATCTTCTATGCCATATACGTTAATTGACAAACCATTCATTTTTTCAAATTTCGGTACGTCCTTTAGACTCATAGGAAAATTGAGCCCAGTGTACTGAAGCACTTCACTGAACGGCGGGTACGACGATTTTCGCTCACAATTTTCAGCTGCAGGGTAAAGGGCTGCCGTCACAGACCATAAGAAACAATAAGGGTCATCATTTATAATATTGACGACTGCACGTTTTAATTGAATTTTTTTTGGTAGACTTGTATACGTAGATAGTCCACCACGAAGAGGCATGTATTTGTTCATATTGACGACTAAGTTAATTATGGAAGAGAGAGACCAGCCGGATTCCTTTTCCGTAAACTCCTCAATTTTCACCAACAATTTATCCTTTACATGTACCCTGAACCACTCTTCCATGTCTGTCGAGGGTAAAATAGCTTGATTCTGCGTATTAAAGAATTTATTATCTTCCATTATTTCATCGAGTTTGGTGATGTGAAAACGGCAGGCTAGAATAACGTTAACTTTTGAGTTTCCTGCTTTGCTCAAAACCGCGGTTATTTTCGAGATTATCAGAGGTCTCGCGTCGTCAAGAAAACTTTGTACATCTTTGTGCTGTAGATTGATAACCACTCCAGTCCTAATTCTTTTCTTAAACGCAGTGTCCATGTCCCTCCACCGCACCTTGTCACTTTTCACAGCACCAGCACCACATTTTTTCAGCTTTTCACTCAGCGACATCAATGTCGCTATTGTTGTCTGAATACGAATTTTTTCACCTATTGTCGGAACGTTTGCACGTAACACTTTGCCCAAAATCTTCACATGTTTATCACTGAACTTTATCTACTTTTGCACTGAAGCTGGTCTAGATTTTTTTCTAATTATGGAAAATGCCTCCTCCATAAGCGCGACAGTCCTTTTACACATTTGCGCATCCATTTTTTTTGCTTTTTTCCTGCCGATAAAATTTGTTTGAATGCACGGGAGAAAATGTGAGCTAGTGATGGGGAAACGCTTATATATATCAGCCAGAAGAATACACGTTAGGGACACTTGAACGTTTTTCTTTCTCCATCCATGCTGATAACAAGAAAGCGACTAAGCGCGTCATAGCGGCATTCCATGAACATCAAAGCCTCATTTTCCAGCGGCTTGTCAAAATATCTAAACACTGTGCAGGCTCAAGCGTGTTCAGACATGCAATATGGCATCATCCGCTCTCGAATGTAATGGGAGGGCTCGAAACAGGTCGAAACACGTCGATGACGCATATCAGTATACCATTTTCCGTTAAATTTTTTTCTCCGTCAATACAGATTCAATCAGTTTGCCGCATTTTTCAATTCTTAATCTAAATCACCCACGATCACGTGCAATTTCTTCCCATCTTGGTGCTAGCTCACTGCTTCTTTTTAAACATTGCGCAGGCGCAAGCGTGTATTGCATTTTCCGTTTAATTTTTTCTCCATCAATACAGATTGAATCAGTTTGCCGCATTTTTTAATTCTTAATCTAAATCGCTCACGATCACGTGCAACTTCTTCCCACCGGCCTCGGCGAGCGGCTCTGTACGCATAATCCTATGCATACATCACATGCATTTGCACTCGAGTATCGAATCGAACGTGCTTTTCCATATTTTTAATCTGCTCTTCGTCCCAATTTCATCACGGTTTGAAAAAAGATCTGTCGCAACACCCTGCGCTACATCTGCTCATGCACCAGTCAGTGATGGGGAAACGCTTATATAAACGCGGTCAGAAGAATACCTGTTAGGGATATTTTCAACCCTTTTCCTTCGGGTGCTGAGGACCAGCCGGATCATAGGCGCCTCTAAGATTTTATGTCCTCATGTTCGGCCTTTTCCAGACTGCGGTCTGACCCTTAGCACAATAACTTAAAATGAATTATGACCGGTGATAAAGTTGCGACAAACAGACGCACTGGCCCAGGAGGGTAGCGTCATCGTGTGTGGTTGAAAGGTCCAACGCTCCGGCCCGCTATTTACTTGTTAGAGATAACAACATTCCAATGCCAGCATGAAAGACAAGCTGCACTGCAGCTGCCAGAAATAGCAGCATTCTAATACCACCCTCAAAACTAGCCCCCCCCCCCCCCCCCCTTACAGAGACTCCAGTCTAACTGATAATCGGCAATCATATTCCGCGATGAAAAATAAGGCGCCCCACCGCTGCCAGAGATAGCGGCATTCCAATACCACCCTCAAAGCTAGCCCCCCCCCCCCCCCTATGTCTCGAGCCATAAGAGATTAGGTGCCCTCCAGTTAGAGATCCCCCCCCCCCCCCCCCGATCGACTCCATGCATTCGGACTCTTAAAGATATCCCCCCCCCTCCGGGTTCGGTTCTCGGCTAAGTGGTTCGTGTCTGAGCTAAAAAATGTCGGTAAATGTCGGGGTAGGGATCTTGAATTAGAACCGGTACTGTTTCTCTACTCATCAGCACTCTATATTGGTTGCTCCTTCACCTTTTCCGGGTGTGTACCAGATTTCATAAAATTAAGTCATTTTCTAAAAATATAAGTATCTCTAACGTATTGACCGAATCGGAATTCAATCAATGGCGTGGGTTTTAGAAGAACCGATTAAATTATACGCATAATTCCCTTTCGATATTTTACGAATTTCGAGCGTGACTGGAAAAACAGTGTTACCTAACCTCGTATCTCACATGCCGGATCGTGCCTGCTAATCTATCGTTATTAAAACGTCAGCAAATTTTCTTCTCCGTTTCACTTTTTTCGCAACTCTCTTACCTCTGACAAAATGAGTTGGTATTTCGATTCTTCTTGAATAATTCATATAAATTGGTGGTTATTAATAAATATGTGTGCATACCTGTTTAATATATATAGACTATGACGACACAATACACTATGTACTGTGTTATCCATGGTTATACTTATGGGTTGTGTTCGTATTTTATTTTAGAGTTCAGATCTGTGACGCAATTTTTTTGTTTTAGCTTCCCAGGTCGTCCCGACCGTCGTTTACGAGGAAACATGCGAATAAATTCGGTTAATTCTAATATTTGGAGTATGGGCTCGTTATCGTTTTTCTCAGTTTTCGCGTTATCGTACGTTTCAGTTTGCGAGTTTTGTTCTAGGGGGGCCAATCATAGGAAGGATACCGAGTTATCGTGAGACAGGGCCAAAATAACGAGCCACACGGTATATTCGGTCCCCCTTGGGAGAGTAATCGAGGGAAGTATAGAGGATCGAGTGGAAATCTCGACGCTTCATGTGTATGGTATGGAGGGGAGAAGGACGGTTACGTTTGAGTTCCGTTTACATATGGAAGGCCGTTGTCGGCTGGGCTTGCGATCCCCCAGCCACCACGGATTGCCCGATCGCATCGCTATAGTTAGGCTTAGTTTTAGGTAGTTCTTGATCTCCCCCATACTCGAAGAATACCCCTCAGAGGACGATCCCCAAAGTAAAGAGTACCCCCACGCCATAACACCTTCGCATTTTTCAGTTATCGATTGGTCAGCGATATTTCGTCGTTCGAGTTTCGTGCTATCGCTCAAATTTTCCCCCAGTTTCATGTCTGTGATAGAGTTTATTGTATGTGTGATGTAAGGAGAAGAGTGAGCTTGGGATCTAATTACGCGTGCGCGTTATCGTCCCCTCTTCCCACGTTACCTTTTCGATCGAGTGATCTATTCGATTCGCTCTTGCGGCGCGACTCTCGACCCGAGCGGTTCACCGCTTTGAGAGCTCCAGTTATGCTACCGAATCTGTCCCTGTTCTCGTCACCACGTATCTTTTCCTTTTCTCCGCTATCGCTTTGTTCATCAGTTCTCGTTAATTTCGTCATGGGTTAGTTTGTGTGCTTTTGGTAAAGGATCTGATATTTCTTGTACGTTATCGAAAGTAATTGAATAAATTAGGCTGAACCAAGGCCCCATACCGTATTTTTTTCGTGTTGAGTTTTATTATTTCAGAATACGTTTTCGAAGGCACTCAAGAGTTGGCTAGCCGTCCACGCCCTCTCACCACAACCTACATCCTGAGCGAATCGGGTATACCGTCACCATTCTCGCCCTCCGACACGCCAGCGTCCCTTTTTTTTGGTTAAGTTTTTCGTTCCCGTTTATTTTGTTCCGTTCAGATAAAATTACGTTTAGCCGGTTTGGTAATTCCCGCCTTCAAATCAAAAGATTACCTGGCGCTCAACGGCTCTCCTGGCGTGGAGGATAGTGAGATAGGCCGAAGGTGACGCGAATCGCGAGATTCCCGTCGCAGATTTCATCTTTGACTTTGCCAGATAAACTCGATACGTGGTCCAAGAGCATAAAATATACATGAATAAGAGAAATGGGAAAAGTGCAAAAGGCCAAAAAGACGTACGCCCAGAAGTTTCAAAATGCACGGGTGCAAAATCCAAAGTAGAAAAAATGGCTCCGGCGAGCAGAAATCAACGAAACAAAACCGTCGTACCTCTACTATCAATCAGAATTTAACGCACGTCTGGCTGATATACATAAACATGCAAGTCGAGAGAAAAGCATCTTGAAGTCAGTGAGGTATTCAATCCGCAAAAACAGCGCACAATCACAATACATAACACCTCCAATGCGACTAACAAGGAAACATTCCCAGGTGTCCCCCTCCGATTTTGATGAGCTTTGGATATATTGTAGTCCTCGATTAAATAAAACATACTTATTTTTTTATATGTGCTCGTAAGCCGATTTCAGGGGTGAAATCAGCCCCCAAAATAAGGGGTTGCAGCTGGCAATTTCGCTGTTTCACATAGAAGTAATGCTCCGATTGACATGAAACCAATTGCAAAATGTTTCTTACGTTATATAATGAAGATTAAATGTCCGATTTTTCATGCACCCTTATTGCAAGGGGGTGCACCACACCTTATAACGATTATTTTTATACGTTTTTTGATGTAACAAATCGGTTTACTGACCCATTTCAATGAAACAAAAACCAAATTAAAGAGCACAAAAAAATGAAGTTTTGGTGTTTTAAAATTTTTTTTCGAATAACCAAAATAAAAGGGTATACCACCCCGCAGAAAGAAATTTCTTTTTTGCACTGAAATATATTTATTCGGTTGCAAAATGTATCTGATGCTTAATAATGAAATGTATCTATCTGACTTTTTATGCACCCTTGATGCGAGGGGAGTAACCACCCATTTAAACATACATTTTTATGCGGTTTTTATATAACAAATTGGAGCGTGGGAAATATGTAGAACAGTGTGGAGGGGGAGGGATGGCCGCAAGGATAGAAAGATGGAATAATAGCACCGATAATAAAGAAAGGAGAGGGAATAAGAGTGGAGGACTACAGGGGAGTGACGCTAATGCCGGCGCTGTATAAAATATACACGATGGTACTAGCGAGAAGACTGGAGGAGGAAGTAGAGGAAAGAGGAATGATACCACCGAACCAGACAGGGTTTAGAAAAGGGGTGGGAATAATTAACAACGCATATGTGCTGAATTATTTGGTGAGCAGACAGTTCAAACAAACGAAGGGGATGATGGTGGCGGTGTTTGTGGATTTAGCGGCGGCGTTTGATTTGGCGGACAGGGGGGTACTCTGGGAGGCGTTAGAGAGGAGAGGAGTGAGAAAGGGACTGATGGAGAGGATAGAAGAGAGGATAGAAGAGAGATGAATGTGAATTTCCGATGCTTGAGAACATTTTGGACAGATTGCAATACAAAAAAAAGAACACATTCAAATGAATAAAAACTTCTGCCATGAGGAAAAGTATTTAATGATGAAATTATCGTTACGTATCACAGCGAAAAGAAAAGCCACGCCATAACGACCTTCTTACATCTCGAGGAAATAACAGCTAGGACAGCAGAAGCGGGAGTCGTGGCGGTTGGAAAAAACGGCAGACGCATTTAGTTTAAAACTCAAAAAAACCGGCTCGGTATCGAAATGGATAATGCGTCTGTGATGATCAGCGTTAATCACGGAGGTTTCGCGTTGCTAAGAGAAAGTATGGCCTACCTCATCTCGTACTTATTCGATGCATCTGCCATTCTCTTGAATTGGCCGCCTCTCATGCGACAACCCAAACACTACTGAGAAATCTCGGTTATATGATTTGCGAGACCTATAATTAGTTGAGCTATTCGAGTATACGACAGACAGCATACAAGGAAATATACGCGGTGATTAATGGTGGGGCCACTGCACTAAAAATTTGTCAATTGAGCGACACACGGTAGATCTCAATCCAGCCAACCATCGATCGAATTCTACAACAGTGAGACGAACTAAAAACCTATTGCGGAATCGTAAAGAGGTTGGAATCGTGTTGTACCGCAGAATTGTTGTACGCAAATTATATGCACAGCAAAAACAAGGTTTATCTCTCATTCATACATTACATTCTCGTCGACGTTCAACGTACTCATGAAGCGTTTCAATCGATGTCTGCCAACGCATCAAAACTTCTTGACGATTTAAAAAATTTGATGAAATCCGTTATGTCAAAAATTCTCATTCGATCCGTGGGAGTCAACATATTCGAGGATAAAATCGATAAATTCCCTGATCCGAATCCATATATTGACTATTTGTTCGAAAAAAAAACTCTCTCGGGGGTGGATACAAGTCCTGAGAAGAAAAAATGTTTGAAAAGTCGTTGTATTGCGCTTACGATCAAACTGTGTTGCGAGCTACTAAACACTCTCAACAAATCTCGTTCTACTACAACAGATGGTCATCTCGCATCCCTCTGAAAGTCTTAACAATCGCGTACATAAGCTTCCAACCACTGATTTGGCCAAATAATGTATGCATGATCCTAAAGAAATCTTGTAAATCGAGAATCGGTGAAACAACTTGACGAACTTCAAATGGATGAGTTTAACGTTGTCGGAAGATTTCTAGGACGAGGTCTCAACGTATCAAGATTCTTGCAGCAAAAACCCGTACAGAGAACTCCCCGAATTCACACCAAATTTATTGAGCTTGCCATACTTGAATGCTGACGTAGAGGGCGTTTTCAGTCAAATGAATTGCTTAAAAACTAAGCTACGGAATCGAATATCAGCTGACGCAACCAACGTGATCCTCAATACACTGGAAATCGCTTAACTGTCCGCTTTATGGCGGATAGGAGAGGCAATCGGACAGTTAACCGTCTTCCCTCACGCTGTCGCAGAGCGCTCGAAGGTTGTGCTCAGGGGAGGGGAGCGAGCTCGTATCAGGACAGGTTCGCAATAGAGTGGGGGGGGGGCGAAATTAGTGTGCGTGACTGTCCGTGTGGCGGAGAGGGGACAGTTAAACGGCGGACAGTTAAGCGATTTCCAGTGCATAAGATACGGCTTAAAGAGATCAGGGCAATGCTGTTATGTTCACGATTTTCCAAAGTAGGTAATTTTGCAAATTGGAACTTTGCAAGCATACCAGAGAAATCCCGGTGGAATAGATAATTCTCTGTGATTTGTAACCCGAACACGTTGGCCGATGATATAAAAGACGAAGTCTGTGATCTCATGGCTGAATTGCTTTCCGGTGCCATATTATAAAAGGTGAAAAGTATATGGGACATTCCACGTCAACTCAGCCACCCCGTTTTTTTTATTGTCTCGAAAAAATTATTCAGTATGGGCATTTCAAAGGACAATATATCCATGACATTTTACCAAAATTTCATCCCCCCACTATTTTTGGTTTTCGAGATAATGATTAATAAATTCTCCATTTTGTGAAAATCATAACTTCGTAACGGCTGATCGGATTTTGACGACTAAAAAACGAATCTTCTTTATTTTTTTTGCCCTTTTTGAAAAAAAATATGCCGTCATTGGAGAAAAGTTCATTAGACAGTTTTCGGGGAAATTTTTCGATTTTTTTTTTTTTTTTTCCACGAAAGGGCCAATCGGAATTCTACTCAGTATTTTTTTTTCTGATAGAGGGAGGCGATACACAACTCCGCAAAATTTTTTCAAAATGGAACAAGGCATCAGTGACGAGGAAAAAATTGTTTTTTGTTAATTTACCCCGAAAACTGTCTAATGAGTTTTTATCCGGTGATGACATATTTTTTTTCGAAAAGGGCAAAAAAATAAAAAAGATTCTTTTTTTAATCGTTTAAATCCGATCAGTAGTTACGAAGTTATGATTTTTACAAAATTGAGACTTCATTAATCATTATCTCGAAAACCAAAAATAGTGGGGAGATGAAATTTTGGTAAAATGTCATGGATATATTGTCCTTTGAAATGCCCATACTGAATAATTTTTTCGAGACAATAAAAAAAACGGGGTGGCTGAGTTGACGTGGAATGCGACATATGTATTCTCTACTTTTACGTTACGACCAAAGAGTTTATATGATTAAAATATTCATTTTGGTCTGTGATAATAAATATAAATATATGCACATTCATAAGTGTGAAAACACAAATTTTAAAAAGAGCCATTTAATAAAGAAAAGGCTTTATAAAAAATCTGATGACTTTTGTTCCGAAACCATGACATTTTCAACTCGAGTTAGCGACACGCCAGGATTTTGAGTTGGCAACGCTGAAGATTTCGAGTTTTTTTTTTTAATCTCTGGTTGCTTCTACTATCACAAATTAAATTATCGGGGATTTTTTGTATTCTTCAGTATGCTTCGCACATACAATCCAAACAAAAAGTTTGATTCAATCGGAATTTCAGTATAGTTTGTTATGTAACAAAAATCTGAATAAATCAATGATATTGAAGATGTTTGAACAATTAACTAATGCCAAACAATTATTGAAAAATTTGTCTGAAAAAATACTTTAACAAATCATCAGTAACATTTGGTTACATAAAATGAATTTATTGATTTTTCCTTTACCATAGAGCAAGCTTTGTGATAGTGAAAAAAAAATTTGAAATTTTAACCCTTACAGGACCGGGCCTTTTTTCTTCGACCTTTTAATTTGAAGTCCTAGAACTGTTTTGTCTATGTCAATGCATTAGATGGGAAAAAATATGACAGCACTTCCGCGCCGATATATCGGCTCTCGGTTCTGTAGAGGTTAATGTTAATGTGTTCACAATGTCCCAAAACGTCGAGAATTCTTATTTTGAAAAAAAATCCCTGCGGGTGTGTGTGTGTGTGTGTGTGTGTGTGTGTGTGTGTGTGTGTGTGTGTGTGTGTGTGTGTGTGTGTGTGTGTGTGTGTGTGTGTGTGTGTGTGTGTGTGTGTGTGTGTGTGTGTGTGTGTGTGTGTGTGTGTGTGTGTGTGAGTGAGTGAGTGAGTGAGTGAGTGAGCGAGTGTGAGTGTGAAAAAATGTGTGTGTCTGTGTGTGCATGCACGCGTGCGTTTGTGTGTGCGAGCGTGTGTGTGTGTATATGTGTGTGTGTGCGTGTGTGTGTGTGTATGTGGAGTGTATGTGTGTGTATGTGTATGAACCCTGCATAATTCAAAACCAATGCAGCAATCGCGAAAAAACTTTGCCTACAACTTGAGCATGAGACCCTCTTTATTTATCAAAATTTTTGCCACAGTCTATAATTAATGTCCCATTTTATATGATTTTTAACTGTTCCAAAAATTTACGATCGCTCTAAATTTCACAAATATTCATGTATTGGCTTGAAAATTTTAATGATATAAGGTTAGAGAACAGGAATGTTCGGTATTGAATTTGGCAAGAATCGATTCAGATTTCAATAATTTTTTGATTTTTCAAAGAAAATTCAAATAGCTCTAGCTTCCTTAATTATTCGGGCAAAGATTGTACGTTGATAGGTTACAGGACAAGAGCGCATTGCATTGGATTTAAAAAGAATAGCTCATGGGATTGAAATTCCAAACAAATTTGAGTTTACATAAATGTGTAATCGTTTTAATTTACGCAAATTTTATGTGATCGAGCGCAATTCTGGGCTTATTTTCGGCATGGAAAGAATATATTAAAGGGGGATTGGCATTAAATTTTGGAAAAACCGGTAAAAAATTTTAGTTTTATTGGATTTTTTAATGTTTCAAATTTCATTGAAAAATTTGGGTTCGTTGTTATATTTTGTTGTATGTTGTATTGTTGTTAAAGGCAAAAAAAAACGTACAAATTATAAATTTGCACATTGCTTCCTCAATATTTAATTTCACACATAAAGCTTCCTCTATGAGGAAACAAAAATTAAAAAACTCATTTGCTCATATCGAAAGCTTCGCGAGCGACATAAAATGATGAGGAAGCAATGTGGAAATTTCTAATTTGCACACTTTTTTGAATACGAGAGGATTTTTTCAGAATGTTCTCTTTTCTTTGAAATGTTGAAAAGTGAATAGACAATTTTCCCTTTTGAGTATTTTTTCGTAGTAACGTTTTACACTGAAAAATTGAATGATATAGCCTCAAAAAATTTCGAAAACGGAATTTCAAAAAAAAAATGAACATGTCAAAAAATGCATACTTATTTTTAAAAAATCAACGTATTCATTTCATTTAAAATCAAAATATTTAAGATCCTCTCTATGGTCAATTTTTCCAGGTTTTTATTCCATTTCCAAGTGCTTAAAATTCTCACCAAACCTCACTTCCAGATGAAAATGTATATCAGAATATTTTCGAAAAATCTGTGGTAGCTCTAACGTCTGAAAATTTTGAGATATCACGTTAAAATTGAAGGGACAAATAAAGTATAAATAAAGGACGGTTATTATTAAATTTCTGCGAGATTTAATCAACCACATTGAATACTAATGGGCCATAAGATGAACAGTATTAACCCATCGCGTCGAGCGGCATTAAAGACATATGGCGCAGATTTTTATGGCGCCTGAAGCGGCATTGGTGCCATATGACGCACATCGATTATTTTATGTTTGGGTAAAATGATTTTCAGGAAATTTGGTACTTGGGTGTTTTTGAGATCGTTAATTACGAATCTGCCCTCAAATTTCAGAAATTCAAAATCACGAGTTCAATATGGTGGATCAAAATACAACAATTTACTTAATTCGCATACAAATTCGAGTTATGGGGGTTTTGAAGTCGTTGATTACGAATCTGCCTTTAAAATTCAGAAATTTAAAAATCATGAATTCAAAAAGGCGTATCAATATGCAGGCCGCAAATTCGAAACGTGGAATGATCGGGATGAAATTTGGTTCTCAGAGATATTTTGCGGCCCAGAATGCAAACTCAAGGACAAAATGAATAAACTCGAAATAGTGAGTCAAATATGGTGGCGTGTGTACTCACTCTCAGCTAATTTTAGGCCACGCTTACCACAGTAGTACTAGGTAAAAAAGTTTTGAACCGTTTTCATTAAAATATTACTCGAAGCAATTGTAATTGTTTAAGATCATTAAAATTACTCGAAAACATTTTATTTCTTAAGTTAATGAGAATGATACGATGTATTAAAATTTCAGCAAGCTACATTCAGAAAAAATGGGGGGTCTAAACTGGTGCATTTTAGGTACATGGTGAAAAATTCCGGTTCCATCCAAACACCCTGAAAAAGTAAAATGCGTGCACGTTGTAAAGGGTAAAATAGCAATCAGAAGTAATGTTTCCATAACGATTCTATTACCTT
Organism: Rhorus exstirpatorius; assembly: GCA_963564615.1. Lineage (NCBI taxonomy): Eukaryota > Metazoa > Arthropoda > Insecta > Hymenoptera > Ichneumonidae > Rhorus > Rhorus exstirpatorius. The sequence goes on from OY751320.1 coordinate 4,081,619, forward strand.
TTTTTTTAATTCAATGAAAATTAATGACAATTACTCAAAGTAATTTGTGATGTTTTTATTTTTTATGACGATTTTATTCATAAAATTTTTATAAAAATTTTTTTAGCAAATCATCGGACCACTTTATTTGCGGTATGAAATAGATTCATCAATTTTTCTGATTTTATGTGAATGTACGAATCTTTTACGATTTTTTTTTTACCATGCAGCAAACTGGCATGGCGAGAGAGAGAGAGAGAGAGAGAGAGAGAAAGAGAGAGAGAGAGAGAGAGAGAGAAAGAGAGATCGCATGCATACCCCACTGTACTACAGCTATAGGATCAGAAGAGATGGATGAAGAAAAATAGAGACTGTACGGTACCCCACTGCATTACGACTATACGAGTAGGAGAAACGGAGTGAGGGAAAGACACCGCACGGTGACCCACTGCATTACGGCTGTAGGAACATAAGAGATTGGCTGTGCTCATTGCAGAATAGTGTTCGTGGCATCGGTCAGCCGTCTGTGTACAACACAACCATGCAATGCCACAAGTGCCCTCTGGGGTACCGAAGTAACTCGCGTACCCCAGAACATGAAAAGCATGGGAACTGGGCTTTTATTATTCCATGTAGTACGTTTGACTTCGTTGCTAAACGGTAACAGAAGCAGCGATAAAAATGAAGACTAAATTAATGAAGCATCAAGAATAAATATCAATTCTTCCCTTTACAGCGTAGCAGCTTTATCAAATTTTCAAGGTCTTCCATACTTCCGTTTTCATGTGAAAACTACTTTAGTAACACTTCAAAGTGTCCTCAAAAAGAATTATGGTCCTTCGAGGAAAGAGTGAAAAGTGTCCTCGAAAAGCATTATGATCCTTCAAGGGATTGTGTTAAAGAGTGAAAAGTGTCCTCAAAAAGCATTATGATCCTTCAAGGGATTATTTGAAAAATTGAAGTATTCTCAGAAAGCGTTACGGTCTTTCGAGGAATTGAGTAACGTAACGTTTTTTTTTCTATTGTAACGTGTTTTTCTAAATAATAATAACTAAATTCCTGCCCTATCCTAAAACTACTAAAGATGTTTTTGGGTACAATTTCAGTGGGTACACGCACTGCACGCAGTGGTACTCACTACTTTCTTCACATGATGATGATTCCACAGGTGGTTCGAATAATAGATTACGTTCTGATTTAACATGATGTTTTCGTCATTTTACTTGTGAGTACAGTGAAAAATATTAATGATATTTTTTTTAACTGCACAGTGTGAAAAAATAAAATCCAAATTCCGTTAGCGCTATGTTCAATGCGAAGAAAAAATTGCAAACGGTGAGCAGCAAAAAAAAAAAATCATAAGCCTCAGTACTAGAAACATTTTTGGTCAGTGTGCTGAAAACAAATTTGGTTCTAGATCGCATGTACTTATTTATCTTGAAGCAATCAATGAGATGATTATTTTTCAAACCCTTGAAATTGAGGGCAAGGTTTTTATTGTGCAGTGTAAAAAACATTGAACTCGAATACCGTTGGCGCGTTATTTAGTTTACAGCGATGAAAGAAATGCTAGACCTTACCATTCCTAACACTTTTTATTGCGCAGTGTGGAAAAAATTCTGACTCAACATTCAATGCAGTTTGTGGAGTACACAGCAAACAAAAAAATGGTGAATCTCAACAGTCAATGCAGTTTTTTTGGTGCGCAGCGAAAGGAAAATCTGAATCCCAACATTGAATTTACTTTGTTCGGCTCGCAGCAAAGGAATAAATTCTCAATCTCAATGCCACAGAAGTTAACAATGTTGTTGGTGGTGCAACGGAACGGACCCGATGACTATAACTTGAATCGATGAACTAAGATATAACACGTATAACCTAAGTTCGAGACGTTGTTGGTGCACAACAAAATTGGGCCCAATGGCAATAGCTTGACTCGATGAACTAACGTATGACATATGATTAACCTCAGCAGACCGTTATAATCATAGCAATGAATATGAAATTGCAAAAGGAGGGCAAATAATAATGCGAATATGATGATTTAAGACATGTGGATTTCTGTCTTTATCATTCTAAGCTACCACAGAGTATGTTAGTGTTAATTTCTTCGATAAGAGTGCACAGGTTGAAAAGTATTATTCATCTAAAAAGTTAGGTAACAATTTTATATAAATCAATTTTTTACGATATCTTCTGAGTAATGCTACCTTTGGCGGTAATTTTTTCGAATATTCTACACAATAACAAATTATGTGAAAATTCATGAGACAACACCCAGAGAAAAGATCAAGTTAATTGTACTATATTTACATATTCAATTTCTCTTTCTTTGAAATAACTAGAATTTTATTGAATCCAAGTGAATATATACTTGATTCAAATATTGTACGATATTCGTCTGTAATTAATTAATTAATTTGAATTGATATTAATTTAACAGCGTAAAGTAATAATAAATTTATTTGCTCTTTATACTTGCTATATACAGTAGGCGGCAATTGAAGTGGGCCAATGTTTTTTTTGTTGATTTTGACGAAACTTGGACCGATATCGAAAAATCAAAAATATACATTCGAGTATATTTAATAATCTTTCGAATGAGACTAGTTTCGTCGTGATCGATTGAAAATTGGCTGCCTGCGAGTAGATTGTCCGGATCGGTGTAAATCGGGGTCTGGCGTTGGCGGGTTGTGCACACCAAGATTGATATTTGCCGATACCGAACAGCTCGGTAACCCATATCAGTCGAAAGGTGGTCTCACGGCAGGTTCAAAACCCCCCCTATAAGCCAAAATCGGATTACTCCCGGAGGAGATATGGACCCAGGAAGTCAGGACGGTTTTTTAAGTGCTACGCTGGAACGCCTCGATCGATTCCGTGGAAACTTTTCGCACAATCGTTTTTTATCATGACCTCACAACTCTCGTAACAGTTATTGCGATAAGTATTCTCGTAGATGAGATCCAGGTATTTGGCGAGTGCACGCCCACGTTCATCGACATTTTTTACATTGAGAGACTTGGGCGACAGAGTTGAGACTTGTGTAATATTGAAGGGAAAGGCTCAACGATTAAAATGCGTGGTCGTACAATATCGAAAATGACCTTAATTAAAAATGACACGCCGTTGAAAAGTGAGAAGGAAATCGCCAAATCCCGCGATCTCAGTTCAAAGTTGCCCGTCGATAGTCATTTGTCTCAACGTCGGATCGCACGCTGATTTCAGCTACTGTTTATCGCTTATCCATTGATGTGACTGCATTGAAATGTTTCGTAAAAATGATTAATTAATAACAATTTATTGATGAATAAACAATAATCAATTGATTAAATAATTTTTATGAATTGAACTTTTTCTTTAAATGAGGAAACGAATTATGAATTATTAATAATCACAAATTTTTCGGTGATCCATAGCTTGTTTCCTCTCTCAAGTTTCACAAACCACGGAAAATAATTTTTATGTCACAAAAAGTGCCAGTGCAACAAATCAATAACACGGTCAATTTACCGAGAGTAAGTGACCATGCGATAAATGATAGTTATTTTTTTTTTCGTAATTTGAGAACCTCATCAAATTTACGAATGCAGCCAATGAACAGCCTGGTCAATTTGACGAATAATACTGACCATGAAAATAATGATGATAATTTTTTTCTTAAATCGTTCGACTCGTCAAAATTACGAATGCGATAAAACGATAGGCTAATTAATTTGGGGATCAAGACTCATCATGAGCACAATAAATTATTCACATTTTCATGACTCGGCCATCTCGTAAAAATTACGGATGCAATAAGCCATTCGTTCACTAAGTCTAGTGATGTCCACTGACGACGGAAAAAATTATTATTTTTTCACGGACTCCATTAAAAATATCTGGTCAGTTATTGACTCGAGAAGCTCGTAAGAACTTCGAATGGTTCGAGTCGGTAGCTTGGCCAATATTTAATTACGGGAAAAAAAAAAAATTTCACTCTAGCCGTGTTCGAAAACAATGCGGCAAACCCAGTTTACAATGGAGCTAGCATCGCCACATTGCAAAAATGATGTAATGAAGCTGAAAACGAAAAATTGCAACGCAAGATTTTTTCCCTAATTCATCGCTGTCGAACGACGTCGTTTCCGCTTCCCAAGAACCACACCTTCCCCCGGCATTCGACCCCTGACGATGAAAAACCAACCTGCTTACGCAACGATTCAAAATTCAAAATTTTATCGACGCGATAATTATCTGCTGATTTATTACTGCAGCATAACGTCATTTCCGCATTCCTAGAATCACTCTCTCCCCGACAATCCACCCCTGACGATGAAGAACCAATCTGTTTACGCGACGATTCAAAATTAAAAACTTCATCGACGCAATAATTAGTCGCTGATGAATTGCTGCCGAGTGACGTCGTTTCCGCATTCCTAGAACCACCCCCTCCCCCGACATTCCACCCCTGACGATGAAAAAACAACCTGTTTACGCGACGATTCAAAATTCAAAATTTTTTCGACGCGATAATTATCCGCTGATTTATTACTGCAGAATAACGTCGTTTTCGCATTCCTAGAACCACCCCCTCCCCCGACATTCCACCCCTGACGATGAAAAATCAACCTGTTTACGCGACGATTCAAAATTAACAATTTTATCGACGCGATAATTAGTCGCTAATTATTCACTGCCGAATGACGTCGTTTCCGCATTCCTAGAACTACCCCCTCCCCGACAATCCACTCCTGTTGATGAAAAATCAAAGAGTTTGCGCGACGATTCAAAAATAAAAATTTTATCGACGCGATAATTAATTTATTTATTAATCAGCCTGGAATGGCTGACATTGTAAAAATTGATATTGGTTTTTCCATAATTCGGACATTTCGTACAAAATACGAAAAAATTAATCCTCGTGTCCTGTAAAACCAGCGAGGCCCACTGGCTATTGGAAAAATAGTAATTCACTCTTTCTTTACTCGTGCAAATGGTAAAAGTTCCCGATGCAACAAATCGACAGCCGGGTCCACTTGACTAGGAAGACTGGCTATTGGAAAAATATTTTTTTTTTTCCTTACTCGGACTTATCGTAAAAATTACGAAGGTGAAAAAACTGCTCATCTGTTAGTCTGCGTCGGAGATCCACTGACGATAGGAAGAATGATTAATGTTCTTTCATTTACTTATGCGCCTAGGAACAGTTACGGATCTAACAAATCGCCTGCTCACTTTAGCGAGGCCCATCGACCATGGGGAAATTGTAATTTATTTTTCATCGATATCTGCAACTTTCAAAAATTGAGGGACCAGTGGATATTGGCTGTCGGGAGAATGATAGTTCTTTCTCTGCTCCTGCAACTTGAAACAATTTCAAGTACATTTCAATTGTCTGATGACACCCCCGAGTTGTACTGACCACGACAAAAATAATATTCTGTATTTCATCGACATTTGCAACTAGGAAAATTAGAAGAGGAAAAAATCGATCGACCAGTCACTCAGGTGAACTGTACTCTTCATCGGCACAGTAATTATTATTTTCTTCTCGACCTCTGCAACTTGCAATACTTTTAGTGTGAAAAAATCGATTGCCTTGTTACTTTACCAAGTTGTATCGACCACGGGAAAAATAATTATTTATTGATTTTGTTGCTTACGCAGCTCGCAAAAAATACGAGTGAATCAAATCCATTGCAATTGGTGATGGAAAAATAATAGTGGAAAAATAATCGTTTTCCTTTTTAAGTCATCTGCAACTCGCAAAAGTTACGATTGTAACAAATCGATCTCCCGGTCACATTGCCGAATTGTACTGATAACGTGAAAAATAATAATTCATTGTTCTTTGACATCTGCATCTCACAAAAATTACAAATAAAAATCGGTGGTTCTAGGAATGCGACAACGACGTCATTCGGCAGCGAATAATTAGCCACTAATTATCGCGTCGAAAAAATTTTGAATTTTGAATCGTCGCGTAAACAGGTTGTTTTTTCATCGTCAGGGGTGGATTGTCGGGGAGGGGGTGATTCTAGGAATGCGGAAACGACGTTATTCTGCAGTAATAAATCAGCGGATAATTGTCGCGTCGATAAAATTATCAATTTTGAATCGTCGCATAAACAGGTTGTTTTTTCATCGTCAGGGGTGGAATGTCGGGGGAGGGGGTGGTTCTAGGAATGCGAAAACGACGTCATTCGGCAGCGAATAATTAGCGACTAATTATCGTGTCGGAAAAATTTTGAATTTTGAATCGTCGCGTAAACAGGTTGTTTTTTCATCGTTAGGGGTGGATTGTCGGGGAGGGGGTGATTCTAGGAATGCGGAAACGACGTCTTTCGGCAGCGAATAATTAGCGACTAATTATCGCGTCGGGAAAATTTTGAATTTTGAATCGTCGCGTAAACAGGTTGTTTTTTCATCGTCAGGGGTGGAATGTCGGGGGAGGAGGTGGTTCTAGGAGTGCGAAAACGACGTCATTCGGCAGCGAATAATTAGCGACTAATTATCGCGTCGGAAAAATTTTGAATTTTGAATCGTCGCGTAAACAGGTTGTTTTTTTATCGTCAGGGGTGGAATGTCGGGGGAGCAGGTGGTTCTAGAAATGCGAAAACGACGTCATTCGGCACCGATTAATTAGTGACTAATTATCGCGTCGATAAAAATTTTAATTTTGAATCGTCGCGTAAACAGGTTGGTTTTTCATCGTTAGGGGTGGATTGTCGGGGAGGGGGTGATTCTAGGAATCCGAAAACGACGTCATTCGGCAGCAAATAATTAGCGACTAATTATCGCGTCGAAAAAATTTTGAATTTTGAATCGTCGCGTAAACAGGTTGTTTTTTCATCGTCAGGGGTGGAATTTCGAGGGAGGGGGTGGTTCTAGGAATGCGAAAACGAAGTCATTTGGCACCGATTAATTAGCAACTAATTATCGCGTCGATAAAAATTTTAATTTTGAATCGTCGCGTAACCAGGTTGTTTTTTCACCGTTAGCGGTGGATTGTAGGGCGGGGGTGATCCTAGGAATGCGGAAACGACGTCATTCGGCAGCGAATAATTAGCGACTAATTATTGCGTCGGAAAAATTTTAAATTTTGAATCGTTGCGTAAACAGGTTGTTTTTTCATCGTCAGGGGTGGAATGTTGGGGGAGGGGGTGATTCTAGGAATGCGAAAACGACGTTATTCTGCAGTAATAAATCAGCGGATAATTATCGCGTCGAAAAAATTTTGAATTTTAAATCGTCGCGTAACTAGGTTGTTTTTTCATCGTTAGGAGTGAATTTTTGGGGAGGGGGTGATTCTAGGAATGCGGAAACGACGTTATTCTGCAGTAATAAATCAGCGGATAATTATCGCGTCGATAAAATTTTTAATTTTGAATCGTCGCGTGAACAGGTTGTTTTTTCATCGTCAGGGGTGGAATGTCGGGGGAGGGGTTGATTCTAGGAATGCGAAAACGATGTTATTCTGCAGTAATAAATCAGCGGATAATTATCGCGTCGAAAAAATTTTGAATTTTGAATCGTCGCGTAAACAGGTTGTTTTTTCATCGTCAGGGGTGGAATGTCGGGGGATGGGGTGGTTCTAGGAATGCGGAAACGACGTCACTCGGCAGCAATTCATCAGCGACTAATTATTGCGTCGATGAAGTTTTTAATTTTGAATCGTCGCGTAAACAGATTGGTTCTTCATCGTCAGGGGTGGATTGTCGGGGAGAGAGTGATTCTAGGAATGCGGAAATGACGTTATGCTGCAGTAATAAATCAGCAGATAATTATCGCGTCGATAAAATTTTGAATTTTGAATCGTTGCGTAAGCAGGTTGGTTTTTCATCGTCAGGGGTCGAATGCCGGGGGAAGGTGTGGTTCTTGGAAAGCGGAAACAACGTCGTTCGACAGCGATGAATTAGGGAAAAAATCTTGCGTTGCAATTTTTCGTTTTCAGCTTCATTACATCATTTTTGCAATGTGGCGATGCTAGCTCAATTATAAACTGGGTTTGCCGCATTGTTTTCGAACACGGCTAGAGTGAAATTTTTTTTTTTCCCGTAATTAAATATTGGCCAAGCTACCGATTCGAACCATTCGAAGTTCTTACGAGCTTCTCGAGTCAATAACTGACCAGATATTTTTAATGGAGTCCGTGAAAAAATAATAATTTTTTCCGTCGTCAGTGGACATCACTAGACTTAGTGAACGAATGGCTTATTGCATCCGTAATTTTTACGAGATGGCCGAGTCATGAAAATGTGAATAATTTATTGTGCTCATGATGAGTCTTGATCCCTAAATTAATTAGCCTATCGTTTTATCGCATTCGTAATTTTGACGAGTCGAACGATTTAAGAAAAAAATTATCATCATTATTTTCATGGTCAGTATTATTCGTCAAATTGACCAGGCTGTTCATTGGCTGCATTCGTAAATTTGACGAGATTCTCAAATTACGAAAAAAAAAATAACTATCATTTATCCCATGGTCACTTATTCTCGGTAAATTGACCGTGTTATTGATTTGTTGCACTGGCACTTTTTGTGACGTAAAAATTATTTTCCGTGGTTTGTGAAACTTGAGAGAGGAAACAAGCTATGGATCACTGAAAAATTTGTGATTATTAATAATTCATAATTCGTTTCCTCATTTAAAGAAAAAGTTCAATTCGTAAAAATTATTTAATCAATTGATTATTGTTTATTCATCAATAAATTGTTATTAATTAATCATTTTTACGAAACATTTCAATGCAGTCACATCAATGGATAAGCGATAAACAGTAGCTGAAATCAGCGTGCGATCCGACGTTGAGACAAATGACTATCGACGGGCAACTTTGAACTGAGATCGCGGGATTTGGCGATTTCCTTCTCACTTTTCAACGGCGTGTCATTTTTAATTACGGTCATTTCCGATATTGTACGACCAAGCATTTTAATCGTTGAGCCTTCCCCTTCAATATTACACAAGCCTCAACTCTGTCGCCCAAGTCTCTCAATGTAAAAAATGTCGTTGAACGTGGGCGTGCACTCGCCAAATACCTGGATCTCATCTACGAGAACACTTATCGCAATAACTGTTACGAGAGTTGTGAGGTCATGGTAAAAAACGATTGTGCGAAAAGTTTCCACGGAATCGATCGAGGCATTCCAGCGTAGCACTTAAAAAACCGTTCTGACTTCCTGGGTCCATACCTCCTCCGGGAATGACCCGATTTTGGCTTATAGGGGGGGTTTTGAGCCTGCCGTGAGACCACCTTTCGACTGATATGGGTTACCGAGCTGTTCGGTTCCGGCAAATATCAATCCCGGTGTGCACAACCCGCCAACGCCAGACCCCGATTTACACCGATCCGGAAAATCTACCCGCAGGCAGCCAATTTTCAATCGATCACGACGAAACTAGTCTCATTCGATAGATTATTAAATTTACTCGAATGTATATTTTTGATTTTTCGAAATCGGTCCAAGTTTCGTCAAAATCAACAAACAAAACATTGGCCTACTTCAATTGCCGCCTACGTATATTCCGTGCCAGTGCCCGGGGTCTTTCCCCTTTTAGCAAATTTTTCCTTCTTTCTCCCTCCACCGAGGTATTCCTTCCTCCTTTCCTTTTCCCTTTCCCTTTCCCAATATTGTTCTGTATTTGTGTCGAATAAATTTATTTAAATTAATATTAATTTAACAGCGTTTGTTTAAAAAAATTATTTTCTTCTGCTGAATTTTTGTCATTGCTTTTCATCCTACGACTCGAATTAACAGACACGATGATATAAGATAAGCGATATTTTTTTATCGCAAAGATGCGTATATTTCTCGAATATCCTATCAAAGTTTATTCCATGCAATTACCTGTGCTCAATATTACTTACTTTTACTTATTATCACAGTGGTATTATTACATTGAAGTTGGCACGACATACTATACCAGACGCAGTGGCTCCCCTATGCGGGAGAAAAAGGCAGCGAAGATCCTCATTTATTTGACGAGATGGATACGCATGCGCTTAACTTCCGACTCGATTCATGTGATCACGCGCCTCGAGAAACTTCTAGAAGCTTCTTGTAACGTACGTTTTCGTGGTTCCCGCCTTTTGTCGCCGGTAGCGTCATAACTCACAACCACGTTTCACCACGTTTTTTTTCTACCACGCGAGATCTTAGTGCTACTTATAAGTGTTCTTCAGGTTTTATTTTTTTATTTGTGTGCTCAAAAACTCTCGATGAATTCCGAAACCGAGGAGCTACTGACAAAAAATAATCTGTCCGAATACGTCAGTATATTTAAACGTAAGTATTTTTGTGCATTTTTTCTCAAATCGCTTGGTTCATTTACGTGTTTTATTTTGCATCAATTAATGCATTCGAAATTTTTCTTATCATAATATCGGACGCGCGATTTTTCATTATCAGTGTATTCTTTATAAAAAAAATTTTGAAGGGATGGTATAACCTAAAAAAAACTCTTGCACGCAAATATAGAAAAACATAACCTCAAAATTGATAGTGATTTCCTGAAAACTTTCGAGCACAGTTCATGGTTTTTCTAGCTGTTTTTTTTTTTTATTGATTTGGTCAATTGAGAATTTATATTAGGAGGGTTAAAAATAAGCTTAGAAAAAAAAGAATTTTGGATATGTTTGTGTAGAGGAACTGAAAATTGGATACAATAAAATTCCGTAAACATAATACAATAAAGAGTTAAAATGAAAAAATCTTTGTGCGACATGAATGTATTTTCAGAGAATCGAATCGGTTTGATAGAAATCAGAGATATGCCTTTGGAATTCATTGGGTCATTAATTGAACCTCTTGGCGATCGGTTGCGCTTCAAAAAAGCCATTCAAACTCTAAAGCCCGATTCGGAGGCTGTTCTCAATTCATTTGACAATTCATCGCGAAAAGTAAAGCGATCGAAAGTCGATTGGTCGACTGAATCTTCTCTGTCGAATGACTCTGAGCACTCTGTTTCGAGCTAGAAAGTATCAAACGAAGGGGACAAAAAATATCAAAAAATCATAAGAACGTCGGTCATATCACTAATAATTCGGTTGAGAAGACTACTCCTTCGCTCGTAAGCGTAGAAGCTTCGACTTCGACGAGCAAATGTTCACGAGCATCTTGCATCGAAAACGATCAGTCTCTGTCTGATTGTTTTTCGCAGTCTTCATCATTCAAGCAGACTACAGAACTTCCCTCCCGTAAGCTTTGTCTGGGGGATTCTTCAGGAAGCAGATCCAAATAAAAAATTATCAAGACTGCAGAGGTATTATATTTTTTGTTTTATTTTAATTATAAATATACATATACATATATATATATTAGGGTGTTTCACATTTAAAAAATTTTCGATTTTTGTACGGGCCTGCTCAAAAAATGCTTTCTTCTGGTCTAAAAAGAAGCCTCGAAAAGAGTGAGCATTGTAGCACTAGTGTTAGGGTCTCTGAAAACGAATTTTCTAAAAAAATAAGTCAAAAATCGATATTAGCCCCTCTTTAACACGTATTGTTTCTTTTATGTTTCACAAACAACGTATTATGACCCAAAAAGATCATCTGAAGCACATTACAGAGAAATGCTGATATAGAAGGATCACAGAAACATTTGTGGAGTGAAACTTTTCAATTGAAACTTCTTCAGCGGGAGTACTACGGAATATTGTGAAACGCAATGTTTTGAAACGCGCTGCTATCAAAGGCCCTGCTATGTTACGTACTGCGTTTGGACAATTTAGGATTTAAATTTAGAAAATCATATTTCAGTTCGAATTGCTCGAACAGAAATAGTGATTTCATCGCCAAGAAATCACCAAGAATAAATTTAGAAAATCATATTTCAGTTCGAATTGCTCGAACAGAAATAGTGATTTCATCACCAAGAAATCACTATTTCTGTTCGAGCAATTCGAACTGAAATATGATTTTCTAAATTTAAATCCTAAATTGTGGAAAGAGGACGAAACTTTCAATAATTGCATGAAAGTCTTTACGGATTTGAAAGTTGTCAATGACATGGCTGAACGAGCCGTGGCATTGATGGAAGAATTCATTTCTCTATTCACCAAAGATAAGGAACAGAGACAATATGCTCTACAAGTCGTCAAACATCATCGAAACCAATATCCTACTAGTGAGAAGAGGAAACTGGCTTTAATGCTGAAAAAAAAATAAATCAAGTACAAAAAATTGTGAAAAGGTTGATTTTCGCTCTTAATCAAGATTTTTTGCAAAAATCAGGCAAAAAAATTAGAAAAAATGTGTGGCAACCACCACGCGCGATAGAGTGAAACTTCTTAAATTTTTTGAGGAGGAGACCAAGGTTAGGGAATTTTCCAGGGAGATCCGCTCAAAGAGGAGACCGGGAATAGGGAATCCTGTATAGGAATCCAAACGCAGTACGTAACATAGCAGGGCCTTTCATAGCAGCGCGTTTCAAAACATTGCGTTTCACAATATTCCGTAGTACTCCCGCTGAAGAAGTTTCAATTGAAAAGTTTCACTCCACAAATGTTTCTGTGATCCTTCTATATCAGCATTTCTCTGTAATGTGCTTCAGATGATCTTTTTGGGTCATAATACATTGTTTGTGAAACATAAAAGAAACAATACGTGTTAAAGAGGGGCTAATATCGATTTTTGACTTATTTTTTTAGAAAATTCGTTTTCGGAGACCCTAACACTAGTGCTACAGTGCTCACTCTTTTCGAGGCTTCTTTTTAGACCAGAAGAAAGCATTGTTTGAGCAGGCCCGTACAAAAATCGAAAAATTTTTAAATGTGAAACACCCTAATATATATATATATATATATTAGGGTGTTTCAAAAAAAATATTTTTTTATTTTCCATGCACCTACCCCTAAAAACTTGAGTTTTGATAGAAAAAGACACCCTCGCGAAGAGGGAGCTCTGTAGCTTAAGAGGAAGCCGGCGCTCATTAGACGTTACTAATTATAACAGCCAATTAATGTCTATGAGGAACGTTTCGGAAAAACAATTTGAGACCATGAGGATTGTATTTCGAGTTAAGAAAAAAACTTTCACTAAATAAATTTTTTTATTCCTAAATTCTAATTGTTTATAAAAAATCGAAACAATTTTGGGTTGAAAATTTTTTTCTGACACCATCGTGTTCTACATAACAATTTAGAGCGATTCTATTCATAACAATGATTTTGCGATTAAAAATTGAATATAAATTGTCATAAACAGTTCATATCTGGTGAATTTTTTTTTCTGTGATAAAAAAACCCAAAATGTCGTTTATTTATTTATTTGTATCGTTGGCATCACTCTGTACTGAAATTAAATAAATCAATGACATTTTGCGTTTTTTTTGCATAATGTCATAGAGGAAAAAATTTTAAAGGTGAATGAATTTGCTTATATACGATTTTCCCCGATACCAATGATTTGCTATTTCCGCAAGAGAATAAAGAACCATGGAGTACGTATTTGAGTTAAACAAAAACTTGTCACGGAAGTAGATATACAATGAGATTTCTGGACCACTAAAACGCTTCTGCGCATGCGCGAGCGCGGGAAATTCAAACCTGCGCATAAATTCAAACCTGCGCATGTGCAAGCACGGGACAAACCCCTCCCTTCAATAATAATAATGATAATTCAGAGAAATTCCAAGTGGATGACGTCATCAATAATAATAATAATTCCGAGTATGAAAAAAACATCGCAATTAAACCAGTCGAAGCTCAATGCCGACAATAGTATCGGATTTCACAGCTCAATATTAATAATGATAATAATAATAATGTCTTAAAGTTCCAAACGGTAGTATGAAAAAAAATAAAAAAAAAAAAATGAATAAGAAAAGTAATGAAAACCTCATTTAAATCAGTCGAAGGTCAATGCTGACAATAGTATCGGATTTCAGAGCTCGATGAAAATAATAATAATAATAATTCCACAGTGATAAGATAATAATAATAATTCTAAGAAATCTTCAAAATTTCAAACAGATGATGATGCAATCACGAAACTTCTGGAACATTCAACAATACTCTAGAATGTAAGGAGGGGGAATTTTCAAGGATAACGTAGAAAGAAATATCGAGAACGTTCGAAGTGAAAATCTTTTCGACAATCGAAATGTAGAAATTTCTTACAGTAGAATTTATTACGCATAAAAAACCTCCGAAGTAAAAAATGTGCCATGATATCAATTGAAATGTCGAGAATAAAAATCATCTTGCCTTATATATTCACTTTACACGCATTTTATGAATGACGATCGTTTTACAATAGAGTTTATTACGTATAAAAAATTTTTAAGTAAAAAAATGTGCCATCATATCGATCGAAATGTAGAAAAATCATCATATACACTTTACACGCCTTTTGATCGTCTTGCATCACAGCCGGGCGAAGGATCGAGTTTCTCGCGATTGTTTTCTTTCATTAGGTCGATAACTGTGCCGCTGTTCGAGAGAAATGCATGAACCATTGTTTTTTCTTTTGAACGATAATTGTGTCGCTCTTCGGCTAGCTCTTTAAATGTCGAATAAAATAATTTTGGAGGAGGAGGTGAGAACAGAGCTCTTCGATCTTGACCCACACGCACGAATGAAGAAACAGCTGGGTGGATGATCGAGTTTCTCGCGATAAGATTCTCCCGATGAAATGACCATACACTAGCGAGACAGAGATGAACGATTTTTTTTTGTTTGACTGACAATTGTGCCGCTCTTCGGCTATTAGAATCGATGAAAATATATTCTCAGCTGAGGAAATGAAAATAAGGATTTTCAAATAATGTGATTTATTTTTCTTCTCATACGAATTACATATCATTCAAGACCAAGATGGTAATAAAGATGTTCGCTATAACATCTGCAATAAAATGTTATCAGAAGTAACATTTTTTCCATGACTATATCAAATTTTATTATACATATGAAAATTCACACCGGTCTACTATAATAATTCCAAGAAATCCTTGAAATTCCAAAAGTCATAGAGGCGAGGGGGGATCTCGAAGCTTCTAGAACGTTCTACCATAATAATAATGAAATTTCAAACGGATGACGTCATAAATAATGATATGAAAAAAACATCGCAGTCGAAGATCAACGCCGACAAGAGTATCGGATTTCAGAGCTCAGAAATAATAATAATAATAGTTCCAAGAAATCCTTGACATTCCGAAGTGATGGGGGCGAGGGGGGATCTCAATGCTTCTAGAACGTTCTTCCATAATAATAATAATGGCAATTCCAAGAAATCCTTGACATTCCAAAGTCATAGAGGGGGATCTCGAAACTTCTGGAACATTGTACCATAATAATGATAATTCCGAGAAATCCTTGACATTGAAAAGTGATGGGGGCGAGGGGGACCACGAAACTTCTGGAACATTGTACTACAATAATGATAATTCCGAGAAATCCTTGAAATTCCAAAGTGATGACGCAATATCTTCTAGAACATTCGATCTCGGAGATTTAACCCTCAACCGGTACACTTATTTTTATATACACAATCAGTTGGACTGAACGTCACGGTATCGGATTTCAGAACTGCGCAATAATTCTAAGAATTGTTAGTAATAAATCAGACGAAGATAGAAGATGTTGAAACTTCTTTATCTCTATCTCTTTCTCTCCATGAATATATGAGCCGTTCGCTCAAAGAATGACCTAAGTCACTTTAGGTCGTTTTCGGGATTTAGTTACCAGTGCGTAGGTATGAGTCCTAAAAGTATGTTTGCTAAGTTTCGTAACATTTCGGCCATTATTGACCTTTTTGTGGTTGGTTGAAACTGCGCGTCTAGAGTATTGTCGTTGTTAGTCGTCACCGCGCGGCTGCGTCTCTAGTCTCGCGCTCCAGCTGTTGATGTGCGTTGTGGTACCCGCGCGGTACGTAATAATATCGTTTGCTCTCTTCTGTCACTAATAAATTCGTGACAGAATTCGGAATTAGGAAACTTAAGATGGCGGATCCAATATGGCGGGCCAAAATTGCGAAAAGTCCTTTGACGGAAGTGAAAGTCGGTACTCAGGGGTTTCCAGGGTCGCTGATAACGAATCTGCACTCGCAATTTGGGAATTCAACATGGCGGATCCGATATGGTGGACCGAAAATACAAAAAGTTGTCCAATTTCAGTGAAAGTTGGGACTCGGGGTACCTGATAACGAATCAGTACTCAAAATTTGGAAATTGAAATGGTGGACGAAGAATGCAAAAAGTGGTTCGATAAAAGTAAAAGTTGGTACTCGGAGGTTAATGTAGTCCCTGACTACGAATTCACGGTCAGACTTCGGGAATGCAAGATGGTGGATCTAACATGGCGACTTGCATGCGAAAAACAATGCTTATCTAGCGTAAGATCAGTACATAGATATTTCTGGAGCCATTGATTGTAAATTGCATGTAACATGGCCGATGCAGACCTGAGAAACCGTTTATTCAAGGTCAATTTTTATACTAGAGTATACGAACGTACTGCATATACGATTCAGGAAATGGAAACCTCAATTTTCTCCAAAAAGTACCGCTCTCAGTCAAATCCAGAGACACACGAACGAGGACATGTCGGTTGATGTCTCCGTTTCTAATTTTTTTTTAATTTTTTTATTTTTTGTCGTTTAAAAAATTTTTTTTTCGTTTAATGTTATTTTTTCATTTTTTTCTTCGTTAAAAAATTTTTTTTTTTCGTTTTTTGTAATTTTTTTATTTGTTTCTTTTTCATTGGCTTTGCACAGTTTCACCATTTGACACTGGACTATCATAACGCTAAAAAATCGAAGAAAAACAAACCAAATAAAAATATTAAATCGATCAAATTGTCTATTACGAAATGCTGCATAAAAAAGGTAAGAAGTATTTTTATTGTAAGATTTTTAATTAATTAATTATCTGGCCTCAAAGTATTTTACCTTCTCATTCATCATCTTTTTTGTTTATAACTTTTTTATTATTAACTTTAGCGCAAGAAGTTGTAGAATTAAGTTGTAGACAATTTTATCAGGTACAAATAAGCTCTCTACAACATTTTTGTCAGCTTCATGGTTACGGAGATAAATTTTTAAAAATATTTACACCCTTAACTTCAAGATGGCGGTCGTTCCTCACCTGCTAGAATCCCGGAAACTGAGTTTTACACTCATGGTCGATCCCCTACAAAATGAAAAAAAAAATCGCTACGTAATACCCAAAATACACAGAGGACCCTTTTTGAGGCACCATTTGACTGAACTAATACATGAGCATAAAAAACGCAGAAATCAGTACATGTGTAACAAAAAATATAGTGTGCACCATGCAAGGGCTAAGTGGGCTTTTTGACCTTGTGTGGTTGCAGTACTCGGTCTAAAAAGCCCACTTTACGCCCTTGATGCACAATATACTATTTCAGCAACACGTACAATTACATTTGCAATATGCGAAAAAATATTAAATATAATACTGAAATAGAAAATAGGAAAATAATTATAGCTAATGCCTCAACTTAGTATCGCCTTATTCACAGTCTTACATGTCTATATAAAAATTTTGATGCTGAAACCATACCTGGTTCTCGAGAAATATATTTAAGTGACGTGAAAAAGGTAAATTAATTGTATAAATATTAAGGATTTTGTATACATAATTCTGTTCTATTCAGAATATGAAAATTCGAGATATCAATTTTCAAACTTTAATTGCCTGCAGTCATTTTGAACTCAATTGTTAATTAACAGGTGAGTAAAATTTTCACTTAGTGTCACCTTGCACATCGTCTCACAAGCCCATATAACAATTTTCATTTTTGAACTATACATGGATCTTGATAAATGTAATTGTTAACTAAAGTACCGTAAGTAAATTGATTACATGAATATTGTATTTTTTTCTACACTATCCTGTCCTGCTCACATTTTCAATATTCCACAAATGAATTTTATAATTCTATGCACCTAGTTCTTATGAAATCCATTTGTAAATTAATTTTTTTTTAATTAAAATTTTTATTGTTCACATGTATTTATTATATTAAATAAAACTCACAGTCTTACATAAAAATTTTGATGCTGAAACTACACGTGGTTCTCGAGAAATATATTTGTTAACTAACGTAAAAAAGATAAATTAATTGTATAAATATTAAGTTTTTTCTATATATAATTCTGTTCTATTCAGAATATGAAGATTCGAGATATTAATTTTCAAACTTTAATTGCCTGCAGTCATTTTGAACTCAATTCTTAATTAACAGGTGAGTAAAATTTTAACTTACTATCACCTTGCAAATCGTCTCACAATCCCATATAACAATTTTCATTATTGAACTCTACATGGATCTTGATAAATGTAATTGTTAACTGAAGTACCCTAAGTAAATTGATTACATGAATGTTGTATTTTTTTCTACACCATCCAGTCCTGCTCACACTTTCAATATTCCACAAATGAATTTTATAATTTCAGTTCACCTAGTTCTTATGAAACCCATTTGTTATTTAACAATTGAATAAATTTTTTCACTGTATATCACCTTTTTTCTGAAGATCACGCTGTTCTATGCAGCCCGGTGAGACAGCGCTTTTACATTAGAACTTGTAGACTAATGTCATTTCAATACGAAAAAGTCATAAGGAATCGATAGCGTAGTGGTAGCGTGTCAGTCGTTAGGTAGGTCGTTAGGTAGGTCTCAGTTAAAATCTCAGGTAGGAAAAAAATCAATTTCGACGGAATAACGTCCAAACTACGAAGCCGGAAACATTCGTAAAAAAAAAAAAAAAATCCCAGAGCGTTAATTTTTTTTTTTATAATTATTTGAGGATCAGAAGTGCTGAATTCACTGATTGAAGGATAGTGGGTTCGAATCCCGGTCGGTGACTTTTTTTTTAAATGTGCAAGATTTTTAAAAATAATGGAACAGTATTGATTTAATTCATCGATGATTTTTAATTGCTAATTTATAGATAATAAACTATATTTATTATGGCAATTTGCCCTGACGGAAATCCAAACCAGGCCCGGGATAAAAGTGGAAAATTTCGACACGGGTACAGGCGGCCGAGTGTAAGCGAGGGTTTAATGAGGTTCTCGTAAGATCCTCATTTCAGCCTCGATAGGTGCGATTTGTCTGTTTTCTGCAAGTTTTAGGCGCTAAAGAGGATCTCATTTTCTATGCGATTTGATCCTCTCTAGGCACTCTCAAAACCTCGAAAAGAGGATGTTGGAGGTTCTAAAGGAGGAGGTAAATTTCGACTCGGGAAGAGATATATTTGCACTGAGCGTTATGAGTATTTGATATAATGTATAAAATTATGATTCTGGAGGACTTCGAGGTTCAAAATGAGAGTTCGAGAGTGGGCCGGACGTTATGAGTATCAAAATGGTTGCTAAATCATGAAACCAGAGGACTTGGGAGGCCCTAAATGGGAGCTCGAGCTCGAAGAGCATAAAAGAGGCTTTAAATGGTTGCTAATTTTCGACTTTGGAGGACTTGGAGGTGCAAAAGAGGAGTTCAAGGAGCAAATGGGATATAAAGAGGATGTGTTGGATGCTAAGAGTATTAAATGAGGCGTAAATTTCGACTCAGGAGTATCGGGGCCCCGCACATCAAGGGTGTAATTTAAATTACACAAAATCTCATAGTATCCCAATAGTTTTTCATAATCTTTCCGGTTACGATTCACACTTTTTGATCAAAGCATTGTCCACGCAATTCGAGGGTACAGTGAAACTTTTACCAATAAATAAAGAAAAATACATTTCATTTACAAAGTACGTCGAAGGCTCAAATGTAAATTCACGTTTTATTGATTCGTTCCGATTTATGGCGAGAAGTCGTGAAAAATTGGCATCATACTTGAGTAACTCTGATAAAATAATTACACGCAAGCACTGCAATAATGCAGAGGAATTCCAATTGCTGGTGAGAAAGGGAGTTTTCCCGTACGAGTACGTGGATTCTTGGGAAAAACTCGAAAAAGAGCAGTTGCCACCGAAAGAAAAGTTTTACTCAAAATTGAACGATGAGAATATTTCAGAGGGGGGCTATGAGCATGCAATAAAAGTCTGAGAATCTTTCAACGTAACTTCATTGGGTGAATATTCAGATTTTTATTTGAAAACCGATGTCTTCTTATTAGCAGACATATTTGAAAATTTCCGACGCAACTGCTTTCTTACGTATACGTTGGATCCTCTTCATTATTTTACAGCTCCGGGACTTGCTTTTGATGCAATGCTCAAATGTACCGGTGTTGACCTTGAGCTCCTCACCGATCCAGAAATGCTCCTTTTTATCGAGAAAGGCATTCGAGGCGGTGTATCGCAGTGCACCAATAGATATGCTCGTGCAAACAATCGATATATGGGTGCAGATTACGATCCAAGCAAAGAAGAATCATACCTCATGTACTTTGACGTGAACAATTTATACGCCGCAGCTATGAGCCAATATCTACCAGTTGGCTCTTTTGAGTGGGAGCCTGAGCAAATAAATGTGCTCAATGTTCCTGACGATTCTCCTGTGAGATATATCCTGGAGGTGGACTTGGAATATCCCGAGGAACTTTTTGAGTTGCATAAAGATCTCCCCCTTTGTTCCGAGCATTACATACCACCTCATAGCAAGCAATCAAAATTAATGACAACATTATCACCCAAAAACAGATACATTATTCATTACAAAAATCTCAAACAATATTTGAATCTGGGAATTAAATTGACAAAAATTCATAGAATTTTGAAATTTCATCAAGCTCCATGGCTGAAAACATACATCGATCTGAACACCGAAATGAGAAAAAAATCCAACAATGAATTCGAAAAGAATTTTTTTAAATTGATGAACAATGCCATATTTGAAAAACAATGGAAAATGTTAGGAAACAAAAAGATGTTAAGTTCGTAACAAAGTCGGAAGGTCGATACGGTGCAAAGGCTCTCATTGCAAAACCAAATTTCCATAGCTGCACCGTTTTTGACGATGACATGGTGATTATTGAACTGAATCGCGTCAAAGTACATTTTAACAAGCCCATATACATCGGATTTTCCATACTCGATTTCTCGAAAATTTTCATTTACGACTTTCATTATAATTATATTAAACCAACATTTGGCGATCGAGCTAAATTGATGTATACCGACACTGACAGCCTCTTGTACCACTTCACCGTACCTGACATTTATGAATATACTAAAAAAGATCTACGTACATTTGATACTTCCGATTACCCGGTTAATAATATTTATGAAATTCCACTAGCGAATAAGAAAATTATGGGTTTAATGAAAGATGAGATGAATGGCAAAATTATGGAGAAGTTCATAGGACTCCGAGCAAAATTGTACGCATTCAAAGTTTTTGGCAAAGATAAAGATAAGAAGGTTATAAAAAATAAAAACATTCATCGTGTAGATTTTTTTCTCTTTATTTGAAAAACCTTTGCATATCCTTTTCTTCGGTAAAAATATACATTTTAAGTCTACAACCAACAATCGCAAAAAGCTAAACTGGTCAGATGAAAAATACAGTCATCAACATACATCTATCTAACTAACACGATTACATGTTGATCATAACTGTATGCAGCCATCGATTCTGTATCATATACTCGAGTTATAATGGACGTCTTTTCGTGGATATGTAATCCGATCAAAGCACGTGCCACTGTGAGAAATCATCTTGCGACATAAGAAAAAAAAGTCTACATTTACGATTGTAATATTTAGATCAGAAAGTGCGGCGAATTCTTACCATCTGATACTCCTACGAAGGCTTGCGCGATCGTGCCACACCAGAATCATCACCTCAATCATCTCGACATTAGTAATATTTTTTTTTTGGAATTTCCTTATCACGAACTGTCGCAGGATGTTCTCTTCATTCTCATAAAAACGAATCAATAGTGAATTCGATTGTGAAGACTAATATTCAAGAGTAATTTTTTCAAAGAGAATCTATTGATGTATGTACATACATAAAATAAATAATTTTTTCGATTTTCCAATGTTTCTTTTATTTTAAGATCAACCGACTCCCATACTATATACAAATAATTGAATGAGATTTGTATGCATACATATGCTGATGGATGAACGTAAAGAATCTCGATATCATACATCAAATTAAACTGAAAAGGAGGATCGTTTAAATGATAGAATACGAATGTCTTTTATTTTTATGAAATTTTTATGAATATATCGCGTGCCTTCCTAAACAGTTCATTCTGATGTTTCCATGGAAGGATATATGCATGAGCGCAAAAACGATTCTTATCATTGTTTTTCACTTTGGAAGATTCCGATAGACTTTCATATACAAAAGCGAAAAAAAAAATCATGCTCATCATATCGCTCTTACTTTCTTTGCTCGAAAAATAAAAACATCTGGGCCTTATAAAAGCGGGCCTCACTGAGCCAGCTCCAGAATCTCCGATGATAGTCACACAGACGACATCATCATTGAAGTCCCTTTAAAAGATTGTGCATTATTTGACAAATGTGAATTTTTATAAATTTCGAGATCATATACTCGAATAAAATCATCCTAGAGGAGAATCAGACGAGAGACGATTACATTCAGCGCAGCGCTCTTCGGTCTTGACCTACATATTCATATCACACGCATTGTGCAAATGAAGATTGCATCACAGCTGGGCGGATGATAGGGTTTCTCGCGATAAGATTCTCTCGACGCAGTAACGGGTCGTCTA
Organism: Rhorus exstirpatorius; assembly: GCA_963564615.1. Lineage (NCBI taxonomy): Eukaryota > Metazoa > Arthropoda > Insecta > Hymenoptera > Ichneumonidae > Rhorus > Rhorus exstirpatorius. The sequence continues at coordinate 4,104,253 of OY751320.1, forward strand.
TATAAGAGAGAGTGTGTGTGAGAGAGAGAGAGAGAGAGAGAGAATGTGAGAGAAAGAGAGAGAGAGAAGAAAAAAGCGATAATGAATGTGAAAACAATGAACAATTCTGTTTTCTGTGGTCAATCACAGCAGCACTCCACCCAGCTACAACACATGTAAATAAACTTAGCTCGTACCCCAGGTACTGTAAAAGTGTAGAAAAAATGAATAAATATTTTTTTAATATAAATCTTGTCGGTACGTCTTTTGAAATCTCATACAAAAACCTTTCTTTATGTTCAACAATGGTACAAGTATTAACCCTTCACTGGTACACATCCTGGGCGTACCTACTAACGGTACACTGGGGTAACGAGATACCCCCCCCCTCCCAACCCCGGCTGTTTTAGTCTGTCATTTTTCTTCTAAATGTCGTAGAAACTTTGTCTACCCACCAATCTGTTTCGTAAGCATTAAGGAAGAGATTCATGTGTATTAGTTTGAGCTTCAATTGATGAATGGCGGTCAAAAGTGCATTTAAAGCCAGAAAAATTCTCCAAAAGTCGAAAAAATAAAGCTCGCTGGGCAAGCGCTGGGCTGTCCAGACACCCCAGAGTACCAGTGTAGGGTTAAATTTTAATGCATGTGCCGCCGTAATCTCAACTGCGTAGTTCGCACAATGATGATCACAACTGCGCAGTTCCGATGACATTCCTGAGTGATGACGTCATCACTTTGGAATGTCAAAGATTTCTTGGAATTATCATTATTATTATAGTAGAACGTTCTAGAAGCTTCGGGATTGAATGTTCAAGAAGTTTTGAGATGTACCTACGCAGTTTGAAAAGTTTTTGTTACAAATAATATATCCATTTGTTGGCAAAAAATGTTGTCGTGAATTTAAAATTCTTTGCAGGAAAGCATAAATGTCAATGATATTTTTACTTCAATCATCGTCAAGAATGAACAAAGCGTTGCGATCGTCGAACCTGCAAAAAATTTGAAATTCTCGACAACATTTTTTGCCAACAAATGGATATATTATTTGTTACAAAAACTTTTGAAACTGCGTAGGTACATCTCAAAACTTCTGGAACATTCAATCCCGAAGCTTCTAGAACGTTCTACCATAATAATATAATTTCACTTTTGAAAAATTTTCGATTTTTGTACGGGCTGACGGAAAAAATGCTCGCTCCTGGTCTAAAAAAAGCCTCCAAAAGAGTGAGCACTGTAGCACTAGTTTTATGGTCTCCGAAAACGATTTTTCTAAAAAAAAAAGTGAAAAATCGATATTAGCACCCCTACTGTTTCTTTTATGTTTTACAAACAATAAATTATGACCAAAAAAAAAACATTTAAAGTGCGATATAGAAAAATCCTGACATGAAATTTCCAAAACCAGTGTCGTAAGGTGTCAGGCGCACGGTTGGCCCAATTCAACCTTTCGAAGTCTCATCCTGTTCGGGCAGCACTTTCATACCTTTTGAACGTGGGGATCTGAAAAATCTGAAAAATAACAAAACCTTGGGTTTAGTAAAACCTAAACCCAAACCTCGAGTTTAATTAAACATTAACCCAAACCCAAACCCAAACCTTGGGTTTGGTTAAACCTGAACCCAAACCTTGAGTTTGGTTAAACCTGAACCCAAACATTGAGTTCAGTTAAGCTTAAACCCAAACCAAAACCCAAACCTTGGGTTTAGTTAAACCTGAACCCAAACATTGAGTTCAGTTAAGCTTAAACCCAAACCAAAGCCCAAACCTTGGGTTTGGTTAAACCTGAACCTAAACCTTGAGTTTAGTTAAACTTAAACCTAAACCCAAACCTTGGGTTTGGTTAAACCTGAACCCAAACCTTGAGTTTAGTTAAACTTAAACCCAAACCAAAACCTTGGGTTTCGTTAAACCTAAACCCAAACCTTGAGTTTAGTTAAACTTAAACCCAAACCCGAACCTTGGGTTTGGTTGAGCCCAAATCTAAACCGTGAGCCCAAACCTAAACCTAAAATAGTGGAGTAGGCCCACTGGAAATACAATAAATAAAAACGCGTCATATTACGTGAACGCGCCGAATCTACTACCCCATACATCGCATTGTCGTGTAATTCCAATTCATACCTGCTTATTGTATCCTATGTCTATTATGTCTATTCAAAATTCGCGGTACACGATGACAGTGAATTAGGTTTATTTGGGGGGATACCACTTAGAAAAAAAATAATTCAGCCTTTTTCACCCATTTGATTTATTTTTAAATCAATTTTTTTTTTTCTTCATTATCTAAAAAAAACATAACTATAAAAATTATTTTTTCACAAACATTTTTCGATAACGTTTCTTCCCTAACCACTCACACAAACACAAGATGGGGGGTTGGCGCGCGAAGCGTGCAGGGGGTGAGGCCCCCTGTATATCGATATTTCGATATATCGAACCATTTCATTGATCGATATATCGATTTATCGAATCGTGTCGAGAATCGATAAATTAATATATCGATATATGGAATCGTGTCAAGAATCGATAAATTGATATATCGCGATATAAAATCGTGTCGATAATCGATAGATTGTCATATCGATGTATCGAATCGTGTCAAGAATCGATAAATTGATATATTGATATATATAATCATGTCAAGAATCAATATATCAATATATCGATCTATCAATCAAACCCAAACTCATAACCCAAACCCAAAATATATCGATATATCGATATAGTTTTGATATATCGAACTGATTCAATTATCGATATATCGATATATCAAACCGTGTCAAGAATCGATATATCAAAGCGTGTCAAGAATCGATGTATCAAACCGTTTTAATAACCGATATGACGAACTACTTCAAGAATCGATATATCGATATATTGAACCGTGTCAAGAATCGATACATCGATAATCGAACCGTGTCAAGAATCGATATATCTATATCTAACCATGTCAATAATTGATATATCAATATATCGAACCGTGTCAAGAATCGATATATCGATATATTAAACCATGTCAGTAATCGATATATCAAAAAATATCGAAACGTGTCAATAATCAAGATATTGATGTATCGATTATTGACACGATTTGATGTAGCGATATATCAATTTATCGATTCTTAAGACGATTCGATGTATCGATATATTAATGCAGGGAGCGATATATGCGTGGAAATCATTTTCCATGCAAAATCAGCTAGAGATTGACTTTCACCATTGAATTTAAAAAAATTTGTCTTCTGTTCGATTGCACGACCTGAAAAAATGGGAACAAAACTTAAAAAAAAATTTCCTACTCTCTGAATTTGAACCAGTGAATAATCACTGATCATCAGTGAATAGTCACTGATGCCTCCAATTATAAGTATACCACTGGAAATCAGTGAAAAGTCACTGATTGAAATAGTGAAATTCACTGGTTGGAGTGTTTTTAGAGATCCCAATTTAGAAATAACATATGTTATGTAAAATTTTCTCAGCTTTCTGAAAAAAATATGGAAAATTTTTTTGAACTTGAGGCAATGGCGAAAAAACGACTTTTCAGATTATAATCTTGATTTTGAGAGTCTTATACAGGTATATTAATTAGTCTATGTTTTTTTTTCGGAAAGTTAAAATTTTTTTACAAAAAAAAAAAATAGAATTAGACTTTTTTTTCTTTTTTTTCAAATTGAGCCGGCAAAATTAAATAATAAAGAAACAAAAAACCAAAAAGTTTCAAATGAAAGAATTCGATACCCAATGGTAGCTCAAAAAATGCAGGAAAAAATCTGAAAAAAATATGGCACGTCTTTTTCAACACAGACACCAAGCTGTGTAACTTACAAAAAGATCCCCGATAGTGAAGTCCAAATTTGGCCAATAATTGATGTTTTTACTCATAAATATAAAATTTTATAAGAATATAAATTGCTTTTACGAGTGTTGTGAAATTCGTGTTCGTTGAAACTTGTTGCAATTGTACATTTTCAAAATGTGCATTACATCCCGTATCGTGAAATTATTCATTGTAAATAGGATTTGACGGAGTTTCTGATCTCGTTCCCGGATTGTGAAATTATCTTAATTGTCTAAATTAAATCTCTAATTATCTTAATTTTCTGAATTGATCGCTATCGTAATCGACAAGCTTTTAACTCAATTCGACAAGCATTTGACGAACGATCACCTTCGAGCAATGCTACTTTAATATGTGAGATATTTCCGATCAAATTACCGGTATTTATATTTTTTCCCATTCCTGATTAATTTTTTCTAATACCGTTACATAAATGTACAATTAAAAATCTCCAATTCTCCAGGGTGCATATTATATACCACCGTTTACCGGGAGCCACAAGCAGACAATATCTAAAGGCAAGTTGCCGTACCGCTACCGTAATCGCAGAAGTACACTGAAGAAGCACGGCATATTGGCTCCGAAAAAAACTCAAGCAAAGCATGGGAAGATATCGATTAACAACGGAGAATGTAGGCGCATATATAGTTTTTATTCCTATCATAAAAGATCCACCTCGAAATTTAATTGAAATTTCGATAAAGCATTGTTGTCGTTTTATTCGTTTTCTAATTGGCTGCGGCAGAAGCCTGTAATTGTTCTCGCTCGATGAGCGACTTCAGTTTGCAGTCTCGTGTAGGTCTGCTTCTGTCTGTATGACAGATCTTATTATGGTATCGCATTCCATCAGTTTAATAAATACGTAAGTGGCTGCGGATAAAATAATGTAGCTCTGTGCTAATTTCAACGCAAATCATAAATATCGGCTCGAGGACTCATCAAAAAAACCAAAAGGTGAGGCATAATTTTGTTACCATAAGATTTAATAATTCTATAAGCCAAAAGAGAATAAGTATTCATTTATTATTTGTTTCCTCATAGAGGAAACTTTCTTTTTTTGAAAAAAAGCGAACGAATTCGCTGAAAAGTTTACAGACGATCTGATTAAAACCCCTTTGTTTGGTGAAATTTTCGTTGAAGCTACTGAATGATTTTAAATTTTACGGCCTGAAATTTTAAAATTTAGAGTTTGCACACACGAGGGTCGTGACGCATTAGGAGTCCCGCCATCCGTAAGATTTACTTCGCGCAACAGAGACGAAAAAAACGGAAAATGATCAGCAAAAATTTCGTTCGAGAGTGTGTCTCGTCGAGGCCGCATTGAAAGGTAAAATAAAAATTATTATGATACGATGAGCAAGGAACGTGTACAGTATACGAGGAACAGAGGGGTCAGAGCGTTTTTATGTACAGCGAATTTATATGATTTCTGCAACTAAATAGTAAAAATTTAGTTTCGATATCTCGAAGATTGCTTAAGTCGTAAAGGAGTGCGCACAATTAGAAAAAAAAAAAAAAATTAGTGTAGGGTAGACGTACCAGTTGTGGCCATTGTACCGTTTGTGGCCACTTCGCATTTCGCTCGAATTTGTTAATGTTTCAAGGCTATGTTCACTTCATCGAGCGTAATATTTCGATATTTAAGATGTTTCCGGACCATTATCGATTGCTTTGTTGAATATTTACTAATTTATTTCAACGAAATATGACGAAATGTGTCAACGCTGAACGATTTGTGTAGTTTTCTTGTACGGCTTCTCATATCTAAAGTCATTCTGCCCCATCAAAAATTTATATTTTATCAGTTGAAGCTCATTTTTCGGGTTATAATTGCAAAAAACTGATGTCTCAGCTAAAATTCCTGAAAAATACGTGATGGCCAAAAGTGGTACATTCAAAATGCGATTGTTCTATTTGTGGCCAGCTTATGGCCAATCCCGATTCAAAGCTTGGTGGCCACAACTGGTACTTTGGATGGCCAAATGTAGTACAATTGTGGCCACAAATGGTGAAAATGACAGCTACAAGATAATTTCTTATTTTCTTATTTATCATGATCAGAAAAGGTTTTAAATTATAACAATTCGATTCCGTGTACCTTTTAGATTACATCGATCACTTTTTCAATTCTGAATTTGCAATAATGTGAACACTGTTCGTAAATGAATGTTCGAAAATGCTTAAAGTGGCCACAACCGGTACGTCTACCCGATACGTTTTTCTTCCCTCGCTAAAAATTGTGTAAGAAATTTTTTTTCGAGAGCTAGAGAAATGTTATTAATTATATTAAAAAAAAAAATAAAAATACTTGTAAATATTTAATTTTAATATTAAATATTAAATATCTAATATTAAATATTTTAATTTAAAAAACTTAAAAATGCTGTAAATTCTAATTCGTAGTATGAATTTCTATAAATTTTTTTTATTTTTCAGTTTGAGGACGGATCTATCTACTGGGTAAAAGAAGAGTTAATCTGGTTTTTGAAAGAAACTAAATGAGATTACATAAGATTATATGAGATTAACAAAGAAGATTACATAAGATTATACGAGAGTACCAAAGAGATTATCTGAGATAAATAAACATATCTGAGATAAATAGACAACAAAATATTTCAAGTGTGTACACAAATGAAAAAAAAAGCTATGAAATTATGTTCACTTTTTTTTAAGTAACGAAAATGCGCCTATGTACAAAAAAAAAGAATGTTTAAAAAACAAAAATTTTGGGCTAATTGGGTATGTCTAATTCATACCGGAAAATTATATCTTACCGAGGCATCTTTTCTCGGTAAGATTTCATTTTTTCTGTGACACGTTAAAAACAAATATGTATATCTACTGACAGTTACCGATCGATAGCAATGCCTGAATTTGCAGTAACGCATGAATACTATTGGCTATCGACTTACTATGGCCAGTAATTAATATATAGTAATTATAGAATACATCCCTTACTATAAGGCGAACTTTGCATAAAGCAACCGTATTTGTGAATGATACTATCTTCGCGGGATTGATTTGTACAATACAAACTGGTCAAGCCAAACCATTTACGCGGTAATTAAACGTTTACGCGTGACTAAACTGTTTACGCGTTAATTACTGATGGGAATGGAAACATGTTCATTGACTCTGTTGAGAGACTTTTAAAACAATCGACTCGAATTTTTTTTCGCTTCGTGGTAAAGTTTTTTTTTACACAAGTCAACTAGAAAGCAAACGCGCGCGTAGCGCGCGCGTGAGCTAGTATAATTAAAGTAATGACCGCAATTCTGCGCAATTATTATTATCGTAAGGATTTGTATTACAGTGATTCCAGAGGATGAATTCGTTTAAGCAAAGACGTGGCTCGCCCATTACTCAGAACCCTGGACTGAAGTTCTGAAACTCTGGACTAAATTGGCTCCCAATCGATTGCTGCAACTACAAGATAACCCTACGGCCACAATTACAGATATCTTCATGGACTGGCCTGTTTGGAAGCATCATCCGGGATATACACTTGCAAGTAAACACATTTACATCGTGTTCATGTCAGAGTTAGGTAGAATAGATTACTTTCGTAATTGGTTCCTTGAAATTATATTAATGACTGGTACTCGAAAATTTTGATTCCATAGGCATTTTTAATCAAGAAATGCCCGCATTATAATGGAAAATTAACAATTACATTTTTATTTTGTAATCAGATTTTCCAATAACAATGTAATTTTCAATTGAAAAATTACGACTTAAAATGAAATTTATATTTTTGAATAAAGAAATTTTAATTTTACAAGCATTCATAATTTATCTATTCTAGTTTAAATTACAAACTACATTCGTATTTTGCGATGAAGAAATTTTGATTTAGAAAAATAAATATAATATTTTTATCGAAATTAAAAAAAAAAATAAAAATTCAGATTGTAAATGGAATGTCTTAATTACATTAATTTTTTAGCTTGAATCACAAAAATAATTTCTTCTGTCTTTTAGGTTACCGTTGACTTCAAAGTAGCGTATCTTGAGGAAGATCTCGCTTTGTTGAATGGATGGCATACACACAGGGAGAAGCTTTTGCGAGTTATGAAGACCCGGTCTGTAAAAGACAAAAATGCTTCCATGCAAATTGCTTGTAACTTGGAGGATGATTCAACGGACGGTAAGGCGAATTAACACCACCGTATGAAGCCACTTGGCCCGTATTGAAGCTGTATTGAAGCCATGGCCATGTATCAATAAAAACTACTTTTTTTAGCTTGCAAAGACGCCGGAATATTGCACTTGATGCCTGCTTTATTGCCTCCCGCTATTTTAAAAACTGGTAAGAAAGCATCGTCACAGCCAACGATTGCAGAATCGCAGCAAAGCTTCATGCTTCATGTTCAGGTATTTCAAATTTTATATAGTATGTTAACTCACGTTTATGGGACATAATATTTCCTCAATACAATTACGATCTTAACTTAGTATATTATCAAGTTGGTCCACTGTTGAGGGGGTTTTTTTTTTAAATTTAACGAGGTACCCTACATCAACGTGACAAATGACAATAAAAGGAAACATCAAATATTCTCAAGATAAAAGAATAAATGCCACTAGAAAAAGTTATACTTTATAGAATAGGATGATGCATTTTTTCCCTTCCTTTGGATGCCATCATTCATTCTTTAAAACTGCATTCAATTTTACGTATATAAAGCTCCCGTGACAACAGCATTTATGATCACTGATCTTAGAGCTACGAATATTGTAAATAAACAAAATTCCATTTTGGAAAATTCTTATCTTCAAAACTAGTTATCATGCATGCTATTGCCTCAGCACTTTTTTCACGTAAAATCAAATAAGGTTTTTGAAAACAATAATTTTCATGTAAAAAACGTCAAAAAACTAAACAGCCGATTTTAAAAAGTGCAAGAACTATAATTTTAAATTTGATGTGTTACAATTTACATTAAATACTTATCCGAACATACTAAAAATTATATGTAGACAGCATCGATTTTTCGGTATAATTTTCTCATCTTGGCGATGTTTTACAAGAATGTTTTGTCTATCCCTTTGTCACATTCTTGAGAGGGGCCTCAAATTTAAAAAAAAACCTCAAAATTCAGTCACCCTCATAACACAGGCCCACAAGAAAAATAAAATCGTATGTCTATGGACAAAACCATAGTATTCTCATTCTTTATTATTATTATTTTATTATTTATTATAAGTTATTCTTAGAGTGAGGAAAGCAGTAGATCAAGACCTTTGTGATGACTGAGATTATTACCATGAAGGCTTTACCACATTGAGTCCAAGGGCATACCTCGCCCTAACCTCCTACCAAGCTATTTTCCAATCACGAAACCAAAATTCTCCTACCTACTTATTTTTTTCTCGTAATTTGACTTTCAAATGAGCTTGATTCTGACCTGATGTGGCCTAACGGACCCCGGATTCAGATTCGGCGACCCCAAAAATATATTGATCTGATGATATTCTCCGCCCAATTGTCTTTCCGTCGATTTGACTTTAAAATGACCTTGCTCCTGACCTGATGGGGCCAAGCAGACTCTGGATTCGGATTGAGCAACCCCAAAAACGTATGGATATGATGATATTATTTGCCCAAGTATCTTTTCGTCGATTTGACCTTGAAAAAACCTTGATCCTGACCTAATGGGACCGAACGGACTCTAGATTCGAATTAAGCGACCCCAAAAACATATAGGTATGGTGATATTCTTTGCCCAAGTGTCTTTCCGTCGACTTGGCCTTGAAATGACCTTGAACCTGACGTGATGGGGCCAAACGGACCCCGGATTCGGATTCAGCGACCCCTAAAACATATAGGTTTGATGATACCAAGTGTTTTCCCGCCCAAGTGTTTTCCGTCGATTTGACCTTGAAATGCCCTTGATCCCGACGTGATGGGGTCAAATGGATCCCGGATTCAGATTCAGCGGAAAGGAACGCATAAGAATACTATGGTTTTGTCGATGGACATTCGATTTTATTTTTGAAGTGAATACTTCTTATGCGACTACATTTGGCCCCGCCCCCAGCCGCGTTGTTCCACCGGACAAGAGAATGAAGGAATAGAAGAAGAGAGAGAAAGAGAGAGAATGATGCGTGAGCGAGCGAGAGAGCGATAGATCCATAGCATGCCCGCGTGTACGTGTTTTATATGTATTAGGACAGCAGCGCGCATGCGCGTCGTTCTATCCGTTTGTGTGTGAGTCCACATCCATGCGTGAGTTCACACCGTCTTCGCTTCGTGCCGAGTTTAAGCTTCTGTTTTATGTTTTGTTTGTATATATTACATATTATCCATACTCGGATAATAACTATGAGAAAATTACTGACGGTACAAAATTTTGGAAGAAATATTAAGGTTGATTGATAGGTAGAATGTGGAGGTATTTTCAGATATTAAAAAACGTGCTTTAATTTAAAAAAAATGAAATACGCTCTCCGATATTTTCCTCCGTTCGATCTTTAATAGCAATTTATATTTCGCTCGATACATCGCTTAAAGATATTATGAGGTTTAATCGCTAAAGCGTTATTGCCCTTAGCAATAGGCGGTTCTCAAGTTTTAGCCGATATGCTAGCAGACCTTGTGCATTACCGTAATGAATCGGTAATTCTCGCAGGTGATTTTAATGTCAATTTTTCATTGCCACAGGCCGAATCACTCCACCAATTTTTAGAAAAAAACATTTCTCGTTAAAAATGATCAACGGCAGGAATGATCCGACCACTAAAGGCCGTTCAACGATAGATGCTGTATTTGCAAAAAATATCGACAAAATAGATCTGAAGCATTTTATGTCATATTTGAGTTATCATAATCCAATTTTTGGTATTGTAGAATTAGACGATTCTATAAATAATAGACACGAGAGCAATGAAAATAGTATAGAATAAGAGAACAGAATTAATTTATCCCAATTATTTACTTACAGATACGTATACTTATACAAATAAAATTGATTTCATATCTATAACTAATTCCTACTTCTTTGCTCACCCTATCAATTCTTCCTGCCCCCCACCTCCCTCTATACGAATAAAATTTTTAACGCCAACGTCAACACGAGGTACGAAGACACAGTAAATTCAGCTGTAAACTCATACATACAACGGATAGAACAGTGTAAAATAAGGACAATCCTGTCATTCCGTGTTTTCATGCATGTCAATCTATCCTCTTTCCCTCTCATACTATTCTGTCATCTGATGAGAATAACACCCTGCTAACACAGAACGTTATAAAAACGTTGTTAAGACGTTTACAAAAACACGCAAAAACGTCTCTTTTGAATGGTCGAAAAAACGTCTTGAAAGCGTCGTTTAAACGTTATTTTGGCCGCAATTTTTTTCCTAAAAAAGTTTACAGAAGCTGACAGAAATGTGTTAAACGCGCTGTAAACTTTTTGGGGAAAAAATTGAGGCAAATAAACGTTTAAAAGACGTTTTGAAGACGTTTTTAAGACGTTTGCGGCAAAATAACGTTTAAAAGACGTTCTTAAGACATTTTTTCGACCATTCAAAAGAAACGTTTTTGCGTTTTTTTGTAAACGTACTTAACAACGTTTTTATAACGTTCTGTGTTAGCAGGGCAATAAGCGAGTTCCGTCGATCACATACGAGTATTCACTTCTGACGCGCGTACCGTGTGTACACGCACCCGTTTTTTATTGTGGGCCTGTGTTATGAGGGTGACTGAATTTTGAGGTTTTTTTTTAAATTTGAGGCCCCTCTCAAGAATGTGACAAAGGGATAGACAAAACATTCTTGTAAAACATCGCCAAGATGAGAAAATTATACCGAAAAATCGATGCTGTCTACATATAATTTTTAGTATGTTCGGATAAGTATTTAATGTAAATTGTAACACATCAAATTTAAAATTATAGTTCTTGCACTTTTTAAAATCGGCTGTTTAGTTTTTTGACGTTTTTTACATGAAAATTATTGTTTTCAAAAACCTTATTTGATTTTACGTGAAAAAAGTGCTGAGGCAATAGCATGCATGATAACTAGTTTTGAAGATAAGAATTTTCCAAAATGGAATTTTGTTTATTTACAATATTCGTAGCTCTAAGATCAGTGATCATAAATGCTGTTGTCACGGGAGCTTTATATACGTAAAATTGAATGCAGTTTTAAAGAATGAATGATGGCATCCAAAGGAAGGGAAAAAATGCATCATCCTATTCTATAAAGTATAACTTTTTCTAGTGGCATTTATTCTTTTATCTTGAGAATATTTGATGTTTCCTTTTATTGTCATTTGTCACGTTGATGTAGGGTACCTCGTTAAATTTAAAAAAAAAACCCCCTCAACAGTGGACCAACTTGATAATATACTAAGTTAAGATCGTAATTGTATTGAGGAAATATTATGTCCCATAAACGTGAGTTAACATACTATATAAAATTTGAAATACCTGAACATGAAGCATGAAGCTTTGCTGCGATTCTGCAATCGTTGGCTGTGACGATGCTTTCTTACCAGTTTTTAAAATAGCGGGAGGCAATAAAGCAGGCATCAAGTGCAATATTCCGGCGTCTTTGCAAGCTAAAAAAAGTAGTTTTTATTGATACATGGCCATGGCTTCAATACAGCTTCAATACGGGCCAAGTGGCTTCATACGGTGGTGTTAATTCGCCTTACCGTCCGTTGAATCATCCTCCAAGTTACAAGCAATTTGCATGGAAGCATTTTTGTCTTTTACAGACCGGGTCTTCATAACTCGCAAAAGCTTCTCCCTGTGTGTATGCCATCCATTCAACAAAGCGAGATCTTCCTCAAGATACGCTACTTTGAAGTCAACGGTAACCTAAAAGACAGAAGAAATTATTTTTGTGATTCAAGCTAAAAAATTAATGTAATTAAGACATTCCATTTACAATCTGAATTTTTATTTTTTTTTTTAATTTCGATAAAAATATTATATTTATTTTTCTAAATCAAAATTTCTTCATCGCAAAATACGAATGTAGTTTGTAATTTAAACTAGAATAGATAAATTATGAATGCTTGTAAAATTAAAATTTCTTTATTCAAAAATATAAATTTCATTTTAAGTCGTAATTTTTCAATTGAAAATTACATTGTTATTGGAAAATCTGATTACAAAATAAAAATGTAATTGTTAATTTTCCATTATAATGCGGGCATTTCTTGATTAAAAATGCCTATGGAATCAAAATTTTCGAGTACCAGTCATTAATATAATTTCAAGGAACCAATTACGAAAGTAATCTATTCTACCTAACTCTGACATGAACACGATGTAAATGTGTTTACTTGCAAGTGTATATCCCGGATGATGCTTCCAAACAGGCCAGTCCATGAAGATATCTGTAATTGTGGCCGTAGGGTTATCTTGTAGTTGCAGCAATCGATTGGGAGCCAATTTAGTCCAGAGTTTCAGAACTTCAGTCCAGGGTTCTGAGTAATGGGCGAGCCACGTCTTTGCTTAAACGAATTCATCCTCTGGAATCACTGTAATACAAATCCTTACGATAATAATAATTGCGCAGAATTGCGGTCATTACTTTAATTATACTAGCTCACGCGCGCGCTACGCGCGCGTTTGCTTTCTAGTTGACTTGTGTAAAAAAAAACTTTACCACGAAGCGAAAAAAAATTCGAGTCGATTGTTTTAAAAGTCTCTCAACAGAGTCAATGAACATGTTTCCATTCCCATCAGTAATTAACGCGTAAACAGTTTAGTCACGCGTAAACGTTTAATTACCGCGTAAATGGTTTGGCTTGACCAGTTTGTATTGTACAAATCAATCCCGCGAAGATAGTATCATTCACAAATACGGTTGCTTTATGCAAAGTTCGCCTTATAGTAAGGGATGTATTCTATAATTACTATATATTAATTACTGGCCATAGTAAGTCGATAGCCAATAGTATTCATGCGTTACTGCAAATTCAGGCATTGCTATCGATCGGTAACTGTCAGTAGATATACATATTTGTTTTTAACGTGTCACAGAAAAAATGAAATCTTACCGAGAAAAGATGCCTCGGTAAGATATAATTTTCCGGTATGAATTAGACATACCCAATTAGCCCAAAATTTTTGTTTTTTAAACATTCTTTTTTTTTGTACATAGGCGCATTTTCGTTACTTAAAAAAAAGTGAACATAATTTCATAGCTTTTTTTTTCATTTGTGTACACACTTGAAATATTTTGTTGTCTATTTATCTCAGATATGTTTATTTATCTCAGATAATCTCTTTGGTACTCTCGTATAATCTTATGTAATCTTCTTTGTTAATCTCATATAATCTTATGTAATCTCATTTAGTTTCTTTCAAAAACCAGATTAACTCTTCTTTTACCCAGTAGATAGATCCGTCCTCAAACTGAAAAATAAAAAAAATTTATAGAAATTCATACTACGAATTAGAATTTACAGCATTTTTAAGTTTTTTAAATTAAAATATTTAATATTAGATATTTAATATTTAATATTAAAATTAAATATTTACAAGTATTTTTATTTTTTTTTTTAATATAATTAATAACATTTCTCTAGCTCTCGAAAAAAAATTTCTTACACAATTTTTAGCGAGGGAAGAAAAACGTATCGGGTAGACGTACCGGTTGTGGCCACTTTAAGCATTTTCGAACATTCATTTACGAACAGTGTTCACATTATTGCAAATTCAGAATTGAAAAAGTGATCGATGTAATCTAAAAGGTACACGGAATCGAATTGTTATAATTTAAAACCTTTTCTGATCATGATAAATAAGAAAATAAGAAATTATCTTGTAGCTGTCATTTTCACCATTTGTGGCCACAATTGTACTACATTTGGCCATCCAAAGTACCAGTTGTGGCCACCAAGCTTTGAATCGGGATTGGCCATAAGCTGGCCACAAATAGAACAATCGCATTTTGAATGTACCACTTTTGGCCATCACGTATTTTTCAGGAATTTTAGCTGAGACATCAGTTTTTTGCAATTATAACCCGAAAAATGAGCTTCAACTGATAAAATATAAATTTTTGATGGGGCAGAATGACTTTAGATATGAGAAGCCGTACAAGAAAACTACACAAATCGTTCAGCGTTGACACATTTCGTCATATTTCGTTGAAATAAATTAGTAAATATTCAACAAAGCAATCGATAATGGTCCGGAAACATCTTAAATATCGAAATATTACGCTCGATGAAGTGAACATAGCCTTGAAACATTAACAAATTCGAGCGAAATGCGAAGTGGCCACAAACGGTACAATGGCCACAACTGGTACGTCTACCCTACACTAATTTTTTTTTTTTTTTTCTAATTGTGCGCACTCCTTTACGACTTAAGCAATCTTCGAGATATCGAAACTAAATTTTTACTATTTAGTTGCAGAAATCATATAAATTCGCTGTACATAAAAACGCTCTGACCCCTCTGTTCCTCGTATACTGTACACGTTCCTTGCTCATCGTATCATAATAATTTTTATTTTACCTTTCAATGCGGCCTCGACGAGACACACTCTCGAACGAAATTTTTGCTGATCATTTTCCGTTTTTTTCGTCTCTGTTGCGCGAAGTAAATCTTACGGATGGCGGGACTCCTAATGCGTCACGACCCTCGTGTGTGCAAACTCTAAATTTTAAAATTTCAGGCCGTAAAATTTAAAATCATTCAGTAGCTTCAACGAAAATTTCACCAAACAAAGGGGTTTTAATCAGATCGTCTGTAAACTTTTCAGCGAATTCGTTCGCTTTTTTTCAAAAAAAGAAAGTTTCCTCTATGAGGAAACAAATAATAAATGAATACTTATTCTCTTTTGGCTTATAGAATTATTAAATCTTATGGTAACAAAATTATGCCTCACCTTTTGGTTTTTTTGATGAGTCCTCGAGCCGATATTTATGATTTGCGTTGAAATTAGCACAGAGCTACATTATTTTATCCGCAGCCACTTACGTATTTATTAAACTGATGGAATGCGATACCATAATAAGATCTGTCATACAGACAGAAGCAGACCTACACGAGACTGCAAACTGAAGTCGCTCATCGAGCGAGAACAATTACAGGCTTCTGCCGCAGCCAATTAGAAAACGAATAAAACGACAACAATGCTTTATCGAAATTTCAATTAAATTTCGAGGTGGATCTTTTATGATAGGAATAAAAACTATATATGCGCCTACATTCTCCGTTGTTAATCGATATCTTCCCATGCTTTGCTTGAGTTTTTTTCGGAGCCAATATGCCGTGCTTCTTCAGTGTACTTCTGCGATTACGGTAGCGGTACGGCAACTTGCCTTTAGATATTGTCTGCTTGTGGCTCCCGGTAAACGGTGGTATATAATATGCACCCTGGAGAATTGGAGATTTTTAATTGTACATTTATGTAACGGTATTAGAAAAAATTAATCAGGAATGGGAAAAAATATAAATACCGGTAATTTGATCGGAAATATCTCACATATTAAAGTAGCATTGCTCGAAGGTGATCGTTCGTCAAATGCTTGTCGAATTGAGTTAAAAGCTTGTCGATTACGATAGCGATCAATTCAGAAAATTAAGATAATTAGAGATTTAATTTAGACAATTAAGATAATTTCACAATCCGGGAACGAGATCAGAAACTCCGTCAAATCCTATTTACAATGAATAATTTCACGATACGGGATGTAATGCACATTTTGAAAATGTACAATTGCAACAAGTTTCAACGAACACGAATTTCACAACACTCGTAAAAGCAATTTATATTCTTATAAAATTTTATATTTATGAGTAAAAACATCAATTATTGGCCAAATTTGGACTTCACTATCGGGGATCTTTTTGTAAGTTACACAGCTTGGTGTCTGTGTTGAAAAAGACGTGCCATATTTTTTTCAGATTTTTTCCTGCATTTTTTGAGCTACCATTGGGTATCGAATTCTTTCATTTGAAACTTTTTGGTTTTTTGTTTCTTTATTATTTAATTTTGCCGGCTCAATTTGAAAAAAAAGAAAAAAAAGTCTAATTCTATTTTTTTTTTTTGTAAAAAAATTTTAACTTTCCGAAAAAAAAACATAGACTAATTAATATACCTGTATAAGACTCTCAAAATCAAGATTATAATCTGAAAAGTCGTTTTTTCGCCATTGCCTCAAGTTCAAAAAAATTTTCCATATTTTTTTCAGAAAGCTGAGAAAATTTTACATAACATATGTTATTTCTAAATTGGGATCTCTAAAAACACTCCAACCAGTGAATTTCACTATTTCAATCAGTGACTTTTCACTGATTTCCAGTGGTATACTTATAATTGGAGGCATCAGTGACTATTCACTGATGATCAGTGATTATTCACTGGTTCAAATTCAGAGAGTAGGAAATTTTTTTTTAAGTTTTGTTCCCATTTTTTCAGGTCGTGCAATCGAACAGAAGACAAATTTTTTTAAATTCAATGGTGAAAGTCAATCTCTAGCTGATTTTGCATGGAAAATGATTTCCACGCATATATCGCTCCCTGCATTAATATATCGATACATCGAATCGTCTTAAGAATCGATAAATTGATATATCGCTACATCAAATCGTGTCAATAATCGATACATCAATATCTTGATTATTGACACGTTTCGATATTTTTTGATATATCGATTACTGACATGGTTTAATATATCGATATATCGATTCTTGACACGGTTCGATATATTGATATATCAATTATTGACATGGTTAGATATAGATATATCGATTCTTGACACGGTTCGATTATCGATGTATCGATTCTTGACACGGTTCAATATATCGATATATCGATTCTTGAAGTAGTTCGTCATATCGGTTATTAAAACGGTTTGATACATCGATTCTTGACACGCTTTGATATATCGATTCTTGACACGGTTTGATATATCGATATATCGATAATTGAATCAGTTCGATATATCAAAACTATATCGATATATCGATATATTTTGGGTTTGGGTTATGAGTTTGGGTTTGATTGATAGATCGATATATTGATATATTGATTCTTGACATGATTATATATATCAATATATCAATTTATCGATTCTTGACACGATTCGATACATCGATATGACAATCTATCGATTATCGACACGATTTTATATCGCGATATATCAATTTATCGATTCTTGACACGATTCCATACATCGATATATTAATTTATCGATTCTCGACACGATTCGATAAATCGATATATCGATCAATGAAATGGTTCGATATATCGACAAATCGATATACAGGGGGCCTCACCCCCTGCACGCTTCGCGCGCCAACCCCCCATCTTGTGTTTGTGTGAGTGGTTAGGGAAGAAACGTTATCGAAAAATGTTTGTGAAAAAATAATTTTTATAGTTATGTTTTTTTTAGATAATGAAGAAAAAAAAAAATTGATTTAAAAATAAATCAAATGGGTGAAAAAGGCTGAATTATTTTTTTTCTAAGTGGTATCCCCCCAAATAAACCTAATTCACTGTCATCGTGTACCGCTAATTTTGAATAGACATAATAGACTGTGACACTGCGTCACAGGCGAGGCATGAGCCTCGCCGAAGTCCGTCACCACACGCCAAAAACACCGAAAAATGTAAAATAGAATAAGAATTGACAAGCCCCGAACAATTAGCGAAACTCCGTCGTCCCTCGTCGCTCTTCTTTCACCATCCCCGTAGTCCCATCTCAACCCGACAATGTCCCCAATGATCCCGTTGCCCTACAAACCCCCAAGAAAGAGTATCAAGAGAAAACCCTGTGGACGGCGAAAAAGAATCAGATACAAGGACAACGCCGCATATGATCCCAGTCGTCGCCGAGAATCCCACTCACACCGCCGCGCCGAGGCCCTCACACGGATAGAACACCGAGAAAAGCCGAACATCTGCGAGGGCCCGGTCGGTATATCGAGCGAGTGGGATTATTGGAAAAATCATCGATGAGCGCGAGCAACGTCACATCATACGCAAATTCGAGAGCCAGTGTCCACAGGGAGCCCCCACCCTTCCCCTTATGAGATTTGTCGCCGAGTCGACCGTCACATTCCATCTTTGGCAGCACCGTACGGGTATCAATTATCGAAGGCGCTTGCGCCTGTGACGGCGACTCCGGTGACCCAATTAGATATCGATTATTGATCCCTCCCTGACCTATCTTCACATTGCGCAAGCCCTTGATCCCCAAATCATTCCTAGATTCCCCCTACCCTTCCACCCCAAGCTGTCCCGGTGAAGAAGACGACGAGCTCGTCACTTCGGCGAGAGCAGGCATAGCGTAACGAGCATAGCGAGAATCAATATTATATCGAGCCATTGCGTAAGAAAATTGTACAGCGAGGAAAAGCGAGCACGCGGTCGTGACCGCCATATTGATTATCGAGGATCACGAGCGAGCATCGAGGGCGAGTTGGATCGTGTGGAAATCCCCCCAGCGAGAAAGTAAGCCCTGTCCATTACACTTTTCACAACTGCAATATTTCGAACATAAATTACACCGTGTTTCCCCGTTTTCTTGTATAAAACCGTGCGCGTGTGGTGACGCAGCGCGACCCTCCCCTGTACACTTCCGCGATTTTTCATACCCGTAGTCCCCATTTTATTTTATTTCATTTATTGTAATTTCCCCTGTTTAATAGCGAGTTTGATTAAATTTCAATATTACCGAAAACCCGACGTGGGTAATTATTAAGAGGCCATCGCGCCGGGAAATCCATTGACCCTGAGATATTGTAACCCCCCCCCCGTTCTTTTTCTTTCTTTTTGCGTTCGAGTCTTTAGAAATATAAATTTTGTCGATCTATATTGACTGGCGCCCAAAAATCAGTAGTACCATTTTAGTTCTTTTTGCGTTCATTTTTTTTATTTCGATCCTTGTTAAACACGCGTTCTCGCCACGCTCGAAATTGTCGCGTGGGCGAGTCGCCTGATCTCCCTTAATAAATTTCAGTATACTTTTCTTTGCCTACTTAATTTTTTTGTAGATAGATTTCCCCTTTTTTTTTGTTTCCTTTTTTTTTGCTAGTACCCCGGGTTCGCCCGGGAATAGCGTCCGGCAGCTCGGAGAGTGCCGTGACAAGACATAGGATACAATAAGCAGGTATGAATTGGAATTACACGACTATGCGATGTATGGGGTAGTAGATTCGGCGCGTTCACGTAATATGGTGCGTTTTTATTTATTGTATTCCCAGTAGGCCTAATCCACTATTTTAGGTTTAAGTTTGGGCTCACGGTTTAGGTTTGGGCTCAACCAAACCTTTTTGTTGGATGTTAAAAAGAGAAAGTATTGTGGATGGAAATAAGAGAATACGGAATCCATTACACAGATCATTTGAAGACAAAAGAGTGAGGAAAGCAGTAGATTAAGGGCTTTGTGATGACTGAGATTATTACCATGAGGGCTTTACTACATTGAGTCCAAGGGCATACCTCGCCCTAACCTCCTACCAAGCTATTTTCCAATCACGAAACCAAAACTCTCCTACCCACTCATTTTTTTCTCGTGATTTGACCTTTAAATGACCTTGTTTCTGACCTGATGTGGCCTAACGGACCCCGGATTCAGATTCGGCGACCCCAAAAATATATAGGAATGGTGATATTCTTTGCCCAAGTGTCTTTCCGTTGTTTCGACCTTGCAACAACCTTGATCCTGACCTGATGGGGCCGAACAGACTCTGGATTCGGATTTAGCGACCCCAAAAACAAATAGGTATAGTGATATTCTTTGCCCAAGTGTCTTTCCGTTGATTTGACCTTGAAATGACCTTGATCCTGACGTGATTGGGTCAAACGGACCCCGAATTCAAATTCAGCGATTCCAAAAACATATTGATATGATGATATTTTCCACCGAAGTGTTTTTCCGTCGATTTGACCTTGATATGCCCTTGAACCTGACGTGATGGGGTCCAACGGACCCCGGATTCGGATTCAGCGGGAAAAAAATACATAAGAATACTGTGGTTTTGTCGATGGACATTCCATTTTACTTTTTTTTTTCTGGGCCTGTGTAATTAATACGCGATATTCATCGCTATTTTCTAGACTCGTGCAGACGTGGAAATTAATCTCGATATGCGAAGAAAGAAGTACTAAAAATTGAGACTATCACTTCAGCCATTTGTCGTCATCGTAGGGGAATCTCTGTCGGAGATTACTAGCTCGTACGTTATTGTGGACGATTCAACTTATCGGCTCGACAATCCTCTTGCAGCGGTAGATGTGTGCTTCAAATTATTCCACGTGATTAATCTACAATACCCTCCTGGGGCTTAGAACCCGTGGATGTTTTTTCAGAGGTATTTTTACAAGATAAAAACTAGGCACGATAAAGTCTCGTGCTCTGTCGCCGCTCTTATCATCGAGCTTTGAGTCTTAGATGGGGAAAGTCTATTTATTTGATAAAGTATCGTTAAAGCACTCCTCTTTAACTCCGTTTTAGAGCATTCGATTGAATACTGTTATAATATAGCGTGCTCTTTCATGTTAATAAGTAAGAATCGCATTTTCTCGAGTTGCCTCGTGCGATACGCAATAATTAATGAGACTAGTTCTGTAGGTTCCTCATCACTATCGTGGTGATACGATTAGTCTGTGATGATAAAAATAAGACTGTGAATCGTACTTTCTCGCGATGATACTCGTAATATATGCAATGTACCGTAAATCGATTCTCTCTTAAGTTCCTACATTAATGAGATTACTGGGTTAATCCAATTATGCCATGTTATAATTCGAGCCTCATTCGTAGTCCATCATAAATATGAAATGTGATTGTTTTGTTAAATGCCCTGCATGTATGATATTTCCGTTACCTTTATGATACGAGTACTCATCTGTGATGATAGGATTAAGCTACAAAAGAAGCACAATTCCGAGACACCTGACAGAACAACGCGTCATCATAAGATAAATGATTGTTTTTTTTTTATTTTTTGTTTGTTTGTGGTTGCGAAATAATATACCACATTTATACATATTATATATATGAGTTAGGATCGGAAAAAAAGGATTTTTTTGTTTAGATGTGATGGTCGAACGGGGTAATGAGTGGTGATGATCCAAGACGACGAGAAAAAGAATCAGTGTGCCGCCCGTGGATTCGAACCCGGGACTCTTCGGCTTGCAAGCAGGAGCGCTGACCACTGTGCTACGGCCACCGATTAATCTCTCTCATTTGTGTCGTCTACTTGGATGTAATGCGGGATCGTCACATAGAGATAATGTAATTACTATGAATATGCTGAATTGATCTAAAAATTAATTGTCTCGCGTATAACTCTATTTAAAGAAAATGCGTATGCAATCCAGGACAGTGCATAATAAAAATACATTTTTTTTTTATACGGAGCCCTCTAACTTGATTAATTTTCTTTAATATGTATAGCTGCTCATTCAAAGATATAAACGACCATTGTCGCGTGTAATTTCGAACCCCTGAAGCATTATTTTTGCATATTCAAGTGTATCATATCAATTTGACGAGTTATGTATGTGGTGAAGACGAATGTGCGAGAACCTTTCAGCGTCTCGATTCGTTGAAACGACACGCAAAAAACAAACACCCCCAAGAGCATGTCATTCACATTCCGGGAGCAATAGTTGAACCTGTAGAGGTAGAATACGTTGAACCGATCGATGATCTTGTCGAATTCGGAATTCATTCAGTAGCTGAATCGGCCCTGAATCCTGATTATGTTAGCAATACATTCGCAACGTTGTCACAGACATTCTTGGCTAAATTGCATTCAGAACAAACGTTATCTCGTGCAGCAATCCAGCGGATTGTCCAAAAAAACTTCTGGATTTATGTGCAATATCGGGACGCTTTTGGAAAATTTTGTAGTTTCAGATCGATCTACGCGAGATAATTTTACAAACGTTCTGATTTTTTTGAACAATCCATTTTCCGGGGAAGCAACTGAGTATCAGAGAAAGCAATTATTGAAAAAAAAGGTTTATTCGTCGCACCGGAAAAGATATTCATCGGTCAACGAGTTGATGAGAGAATGATTAATGGTACAACCGTCAGGGTACCTGTTCCTGTGACTTTGACTTTTATACCACTACGAAAGTTGTTCAAAACTTTATTTCGTATCCCCACTATACTTCAAGTCGCGTACTCTTTTCTTTCAAAAGAAGTGCGGAATTCTAATATCGACGATATCGCTCACAGTTTTTTCTGTGCAAGAAAAGCGACAGCTTTTTGGTTATAAGCTCATAGTTCCTTTGTATATTTAGTATGATGAGTTCGAATGCAATAATGCGCTCGGATCACACCATGGTGTTCGCAAAATTGGAGCCATATACGTGAACCTACGTTGTTTTCCGATCCAGTTCCAATCGAAACTCGAGAATATTTTCATAGCATTACTTGTACATCACCCGGATATTGTTAGTTACGGTAACCAAGTATTTCAAATTCTTGTTGATGAACTTGCGTTCTTGGAAACTGAAGATATATCAGTTGAGCTCGAAAATGGCGAAGTTCAGACAATATATTTTTCATTGGCGATGCTTTTGGGAGATAATGCTGGACAAAATGCTATCTTTGGATATTCTGCGTGTTCTAGTAACTATTTTTGTCGAATGTGCCCAGGTCATAAACGCGATTTACTACAAAGTGCCGGGGAAGCCGATAATTCATTAATTCGGACGCCAGTAAACTACAGCGATAACCTGGAGTTACATGATTTTCGAATTACGGGTATAAGAGAAAACAGTATTTTCAATCAGATACCATCGTTTCACGTAGTCAAAAATAACGCTGTTGATATTATGCATGACATGCTCGAGGGTGTTTGCAACTACGATATGACACTTATCATCGAATATTATTTACACGTAGAAATGTTATCGCCAGTATCACTGAATGCTTACATTAAAAACTTTGATTACGGATACATAGAATATGGGAATAAGCATCCATCTATTACTGAGGGTATGTTGAGGAAAAAGAAACTTAACTTTAAGGCAAGCGAAATGATGTGTTTTGTGAGGAACTTCGGACTTATGGTTGGGGATGCAATTCCCGAGGGTGATGTAGTTTGGAAATTGTACACCACTCTATGTCAGATCATGGATATTATCATGGCCCCAATATATCATATTGGTACTCATCAACTTTTGAAAGTCCTAATTGAAGAACATCATCAATTGTACTTAGATACATATAAAAAGGTTCCAAAATACGAAAACGATCGATTGAAGCCGAAATTTCATTATATGACGCACTATCCCGAGATAATTCATTTGTATGGTCCACTACGTAATTTCTGGTGTATGAGGTATGAAGGAAAGCATGCGATAGGTAAAAAAGTAGCTCAAATCACTAGTAGCCGAGTGAGTATAACCCATACTATCGCGACAACTCATCAGTTGCGATTATCTTATGCATTAGCAGATAATTCTTTCGTAAAAGATTCATTACAAACAGGTCCTCTGACGACACCTGAGCCTGATAAAATACCTAACGATTTCGACGAGACATATCTCATACAAATGGGTAAATTTGAATGGTCGTTTACATAACGTGCATAAATGCGTCGTTTACGTTACCACAATTGATGATCTTCCATGCATTGGGTTTGTAATAGGCATATTCGTAAGAGAAAGTATTGTATATTTTTCGTTTAAAAATATACCTGCTATTAGTTTCAATGAACACAAACATTCATACATCGTTGATGTATCGAATTTATCATCAGCAAATGTACAATACATACGACTTGAAGATTTATTCGAACCCACATCGTTGCATCGTTGCATCTACGGAAAGTATTAGATTGCCGTTACGTAACTTTATCGTATACATGATAACGTACGCTTTTTGTTGAACATGTATTTTATCTGAATAAATATTACTGAACCTAAATATTTTTCATTTATATAAACTTCTAGTTATTCCTAATAAAACATTCATTCAAGTTGAATACATTTTTGCTAAATGCAAATAACAATGAATTCGATTCAAACATATGTATTTCATACGTCCGAAAAAAAAAATATAGTTGAATTAAATAAATATTTATTTGCTCAAAATATAATTACGACTAAATAAGAATAATTGAAGTTTTTTTCTTTTTTTCTGTGTTCCAACGTATACCCTTGCGGGTTTTTACGTATTAACCCTTCCCATTTGATTCCTCCTACCGCTCCCTGCCCGCACTTCGCTAAGCTAACCTAACTTCCGTAGCATCCGCAGCTGCTTTTTAGCTACACTGTATCGCATTCGCCGTGGACATGGGGAAACTGCGGAAAACCCATGTCGATACAGACAGCCTTACTTTTAATGAGTTTCCAAAATGTTACCATATCCGAATCTCAGTAAAACTGCCTCCCACTCGGTAGTCGGCGCGTCAAGCTAAGGCACGGCTAAGCGGTCACCCATCCAAGTAGTGGCCTCGGCTAATGCTGCTTAACATGGGAGATCGCTAGAGCCGCACACCTACCGCGCGTCCACTACTGTCGGTTATTCGAAGTTAATAACTATGTATTGAAGTAAAAAAAATTATTATGAAATGCAAATAAAAATATTTTTAATTCGAATACATGCATTTCATACATTTGCAACAAAAATATAGTTGACTTGAATAAATATTTATTTAGTTAAAATATAATTATGACTAAACAAGAGTAATTGGAGTTAATAACTATTTATTTGCGTCAAACAAATTTTTGCTAGATGCAAATTAAATGAAATTTGTTGATTTGAATAAATATTTTATACATGCGCAACAAAAATTTACTTAAATTCAATAAACAGTTATTTGGTCCAAAGCTAGGCAAAAATACCCGAATCAAATGAAATAAAATATTTAGAATAAATATAGTTATATTAGGCCGTGAGCCAAGAAAAAAAATTGAGTTAGAATAGACTCTACTTGAATCAACTAGATCTTTTCTCTAGGTGAAGGGTTCATAGGTCGAAAATTTTTATTCACATGTAAAATGCCTTTTTTTATCAATCTGTTTTTTTGTCCGCACGCAAGCATTTCTATCGCTTGGTTGAATTTTTTTCTACTCTTCTATACACCTAAAAAGTACGAGAAAACTTTTAAAATAAGGATTCGCAAATAAAAATTTTATTTAACGGAAAAACAACATGCTGAAATTTTCTTCCTTCATAATTTTTTTCCATTGTTTCCTAAGTATTTGTACCTCTCGAGATAAATTTTTCAGCCCTCTATATTATCACAGAATGTGTGAAAATTTTATCGTTAAGGGTTCACTTGTCGGAAAATTTTTGGCAGCTCAAAAACAGCCTGATCTATTTCTTTTTGAATGTAACATTTGTTTCGTTGTCTCTTAAAGGGTTTTACTCAGGATAATTTTTTTAGTACCCTATATATTTTATATACAGTAGGCGGCATTGGAAATGGGCCAATGTTTTTTTTTGGTTGATTTTGACGAAACTTGGACCGATTTCGAAAAACCAAAAAAGGACATTCGAGAAAATTTAATAATCTTTCGAATGAGACTAGTTTCATCATGATTGATTGAAAATTGGCTTCCTGCCAGTGAATTTTATGGATCGGTGTAAATCGGGGTTTGGCATTCGCTGGTTGTGCACGCCAGAATTGATATTGGCCGATACTAAACAACTCGGTAACCCATATCAGTCGAATTCATTGCAAATTGAATGTGCATTCATAACAACTACTAAAACAGCCATCGAAGTCTCGTTATAAGGTGAGTAAAGGCTGAAAAGTTTTGGTTAACTGCATGAGTACACGTACAAGTTGTCGAACATGAACTGAGTCAGGGACGATGATGTATTTTCCGCATTTTCGAATGTTTCACAGGTCTGTAGTTTACGAATGGGCAAAAATGCACGGACGGGTCGTGCGCCATGTTTTTTTGTGAAACAATTATCATAACTAAGTTTTTAATATGTCACGGTCATCGCAATGCCGTTTACTATACATGTAACTTGTGACAATACAAAAACCTTGATAAATTTCGGAAATTTATGTTGCAACATGAATTTTTAGGTTTTTTCCCGCAATTTCAAATGTGTCACAGGTCTGTAGTTTGAGAATGGGTAAAAATGGACTGACGGATCTTCGGCCATGTTTTTTGTGACATATTTAGGAACATTTTGCGTCCAAACAGAGCCCATCGGTCGGCGTTTAACTAGCGAAAAAATTGGGTTTAATGTCTAAATTTCGGCATTTTCAACGTTTTTGGCACCATAAAACGTACCTGACCGGTCAAAGTTTGTGTAAATAGCTGAATTATGAGTTCATTTGGATGTCCAAACACAAATCCAGAGTTGCCAACCTCAAAGGCCCACTACATCAAGCTGGAGCGAGACCAGACCACTTCCTGATCGGGGACTGTTGACTGTCACATCGGGTTCGCAGTTATACAGTCTGAACATCTTACCTCAAATTCACAATTAGCGACCCCGAAAACTCTCAAATATCAAGTTCCGAGGAGGAATTCCTAATTTGCAAATTTTTTTCGTGTGTATTTCATATGCCATTTTGAATTTTTCAATTTTGACATCACATTTGGAATCAGCCACCCCAAAAACCTTTGAAAACCAAGTTTCAGGAAAATATATAATTCGGTTCGGTTTTTATACAGTTTTGACCGCAAAAATTGATTTTCTCCCACTGTGCCCCGTAGGCATTTAATACAAGAGTAAAGTAGGTGAAGAAATGGGAATTTCAAGACGTTCAAGAGCTTTCAAATTGTAGGGTGAATTATGGGCTCTCCATATACAAAACAGGAATTTTAAGACGCAACTCAAAATTCAAAAAAAAAATTTGAAAATTGCGCCGTATGTATTGACTACAAGAGTAAAGTAACTGAACAAATGCGAATTTCAGGACGTTAGAGGGCTCAAATTTTCAGGTGAATTATGGGCTCTCCAGATACCAAGAAACGATTTTGTGGCTCGAACCAAAATAAATAAAAAAATTCGAAAGTTGCCCCAGGGGCAATGACTACAAGTGTAAAGTAGGCGCAGTAATAGAAATTCCAAGACGTTTATGAGCTGAAATTTTCGTGTGAATTATGACCTCTCCAGATACCAAGCAATGATGTTTGGACTCGACTCAAAATTGAAATGAAAGTACTTAAAGTTCCCCTGTTGTCATTGACGACAAGAGTAAAGTAGTTAAACGAATGGGAATTTCGGGACGTTAGCACGCTCAAATTGTCGGGGGAATTATGGGCTCCTTAGATACCAAGCGACGATTTCTAGGCTCGACTCAAAATTGAAAAAAAAAAAATATCCAAAAATCTCTTGTGAATATTGACTGCAAAAGCAAAGTAGGTGAAAGAATGGGAATTTGGAATTTTTGAGATATAACATTTTAGGTTGTATG
Organism: Rhorus exstirpatorius; assembly: GCA_963564615.1. Lineage (NCBI taxonomy): Eukaryota > Metazoa > Arthropoda > Insecta > Hymenoptera > Ichneumonidae > Rhorus > Rhorus exstirpatorius. The sequence goes on from OY751320.1 coordinate 4,132,405, forward strand.
ATGGGCTCTCTAGATATTCAGCGATGATTTTTGGACTTGACTCGAAATCGAAACAAGTACTCCAAAATTCCCTGCGAACATTGACATCAAGAGTAAAATAGGTCAACAAATTGGAATTTCGGAACTTTGGTATCTAGAAAGCTCATAATTCCCACTTGTCAGGGGGATTATAAGCTCGCTCAATACCAAACTACGACTTCTGGGCTTGACTCAAAATCGAAAAAAATACCCAAAAATCCCTTGTCGTCATTGACTACAAGAGGAAAGCAGGTAAAAGAATAGGAATTTCGGGACGTTGAAGAGCTTAAATTGTAGGGGGAATTACGGGCTCTCTAGATACCGGAGAACGATTTTTGGGCTTGCCTCAAAATTAGAAAAAAAAAAAAAATACTGTAGATTCTTTTATGGACATTGACTATGAGTTTAAAGTAGGTAAAAGAATATAAATTTCAGAACGTTGCAGATCTTAAGTTTTAGAGTGAATTAAGGGCTTTACAGATTCCAACAAACGATTTTTGGGCTTGCTTCAAAATCGAAAAAGGAAAATACTCAAAATTCTTCAGTGGAAATTGACTATGAGAGTAATGACAGAGACACAAAAAGACGATTTTTGGGCTCGACTCAAAATCGAAAATAGTATATTATGCGGCAAGCGTGAAAAGTGACTGTTTTCGAGCGAGGTTATGTTTTTAGAACGAGCCAACGGAGAGTTCTAAAAACATCACCTCGCTTGAACAGTCACTTTACGTGCACGCCGCATACCATATTTTTTTCGGCACAGGTATTGAAAAGCTACGTTTCGACGCCTGTTATCGATCAGTGAAGTAGTACTTGTCGTGGCTAACTTCGTAGCTGACACGAAAATTTTTTCATGGCAGGTCTGAGACATCGTGCCCGTACTGCGCATGACAAGTGCCACGAAAAAACTTTTTACGGCACTTGTCATGCGCAGTACGGTGCACAACTCTCAGAACTGCCATAAAGAAACTTTTTTGTGTCAGTTGCGAAGGTAGCCACGAAAAGTGCTACTTTACGGATCGATAATAGGGGTCGAAAAAAGATTTTCAATGCCTGTGCTGTAAAAAATGAATTGTATTTCGCGCCTCTTCCTCGAGATAAACAGTGTAGTACCCCTGTTCCACGCCAGTGATGCCACAAGTTTGAAGCAAAAAACTTTTTGCCTGCGCTCCGTCGTCATGACAACGCGTACTACGATATTTCTTTCCTTCGTTTTGTGCCGGTGTAAACACAAGCTTTTTTGCACGATAGTGCAAATAATAGAATAAGTAATGTAATATTAGACGAAGAATCGACGATTTATCATGGAAGTGATATCAAGGGTAATCGCGGAGATCGGGGACCCTTACAGAGAGACCCCGAGAACAAATTGAACATAGATGACACTCGCAGTAAGTACAACCTAGAAGAGTGTCAAATTAGTGTTTTTTAGATGAGCCAAAAAGAATTGGACGATTCTTGAGCGATAATCAGAAGATCCGTGACCAAATCCGCTCAACACATATGAATCCATGGCGGTTATGTGTTTCGTGCTTTCGGCTCTTACCAAAACGCACATTCGTGTCTATTGACACGGGATTCGAGCTGTAGCGTGGGATTGCATCTTCCTGCAGGGTGATATCCTGTGTCCTGTGCGTGATTCAATATGCTTTGTGCATTCGGCTCTTACCGAAACGCACACCTGTGTCTAGAGACACGAGATTCGAGTTTCAGCGTAAAATTGCATCAGGCCATAGTGTTATACTGTGTGGCTGAATATGCCTTGTGCATTCGGCTCTAACCGAATCGCACACTCGTGTCTATGTACACGGGATTCGAGTTCCAGCGTGGGATTGCGTCAGCACATAGTTATACTGTGTGGCTGAATATGCTTGTGCATTCGGCTCTAACCGAATCGCACATCGTTGTCCGTAGACACGAAATCCGAACTCGACAACGCGGGATGGGAAAACGCAGTGCCAGCGTAGGGTGAAACCGATGCGGGCAGTTCCTGTATGCTGAACGCTGGCATTACACGAGTGGTCGAGACCTTAATCTCTGCAAAATTAGGGTCTCTTATTGTTAGTTCTGTATAGAACGCCGTCTTTGCAAGACGTGTGGCCGCTGCGTACTCAAAGAGATGGTTGTCAAGGCGCTATGACGGAGAAAAGGTCAGTATTGTTTTCATTGGACCATCCCAGAGGCCTATATAAACAGATTACTGCCTCTGGCAGTGAATATTTCTCCACGTAGGAATACCAATTGGTACTATTCGGCTATGTATTAGTCACATGCTGATAAAGACAGCAAATTAACCATCTCAAAGGCCAAACAGGTTACTGCCTCTGGCAGCGAATATTCCTTCAAATAGGAATACCAATCGGTTCTATTCGGCTATGCATTAGCTACAGGCTGCTAAAGACAGCAAATGAACCATCTCAAAGGCCAAACGGATTACTGCCTCTGGCAGCGAATATTCCTCCAAATAGGAATACCAATTGGTTCTATTCGGTTATATATTTATTAGTCACAGGCTGCTACAGACAGCGAATATTCTCAATGATCCATCTCAATAGCCTATATAAACAGGTATAAGCAGGTTACTGCCTCTGGCAGCGAAAGTTCCTTCAAATAGTAATACCGATTGGTTCTATTTGGCTATGTATCAGCCACAGGCTGTTAAAGACAGTAAATATTCTTTCATAAGGAGTTTTATACTGACTTGATGAGTCAGCAAATCTGCTCTTTAGCTAATATTCCTCAATAGGAAAGGAAAACCTTACTTTGCAAGTCAGCAAAGCCAATTGCAGCGTATATTCCTCCACAGGGGAGAAAAGACATACTAGATCAGTCAGTGAAACAACATAATCATAAATATTTCTTCACAGCAGAGGAAAATTGACTATCTCAGCCAGCAGGACCAATTTTCAAAGAATATCCTTCTCAACAACAATGGAATTCTATATCATTTTGCTGAGAAGCTACCTTTCAGGGGGTATATTCCTTCAACAACCAAGAATCATACGAGGTAGGCGATTTTTTTTGACTGGCCGAAATCTCAAAATTTCTTCTCGAAGAAAAAATGATTCGCGAGATGGATACGATAAAAACTGAATGTGAATCTCACAGACACTATGCCTGAATGAAAGACTGTAAGCTGACCAGATGTTTTTTAACTTTTTACATACGGAAAAAGCCACCCGGTTAGTAGGTGAAAAATTAATTTGATCATTTCGCCATTCCTTTCCCGAGATATTCAATGTGACTCTGCAAACAAGCCGATACTCGAGACATACAGATTGTCTTTGCAAAAATTTGGCTACCCGCATACCATGAAGGATCTTGCTCATAGTAGAAGTCAAAGGCTTATGAATATTTTCATTAACATCTTCACTTGTAAAATGGTCATCAGCTTAACTATGAAACTAGCCAAACGGCCGTATTCAATCAAAGAATTAATCTTTAAGAACTTTCGGCTACTATGGTAGCACGATGAGCCAGCCAAGAAAGATTGCTGTCTCAGAAATGCAAACCTTTTTTGAAAATTAATTTTTTGGTTTTAACGAGTGAATAGTTATATATATTAATAATAATAATAATAATAATAATAAATTAAAAAAAAAGAGCAATGTGGGTATCGGGTACATTATGAAATAATTACCTACTCATTAAAATCTTCCTTAGTGAAACGTTTCTTGTCAAGGCTGAATCTTGGATTAAGTTTCATCAACTTGGTGCAGGAAAAAGAAAAGACGAATACAAGATAATGGAATACAAGAGACAAGAGGAAAGAACTAAATCATTTACGTGCAAAGGTTTTACGAGTCATCACGTAACAACCACTACCCGCAATCATGAATTCTGAGACTAAAGTGACTGATCGCTTTATTACAATTAATGCATTTTGACAAAAGTCAATTCAGTTTTCAGTTTCTTGACATTAGAGATGCAAGAGTACCAAAGACTTCGTTTCCTTGGCATCTCCGATATGGAGATTTTTATGTACTCATACTCATATCAAGGAATCATACTTATAGCAAGGAAAGGTAGTTGGCGCTTTCGCAAGTTCACAGGTGGGTAAAAATAGCCTGTCGGAGTTGTATCACCGTGACTTATAGTCACGAGTCGAGCTGAGATTCTGTTTGGAAATGGGGCGAACACTTTTCTGTAACAATAAGTTGATGACACCATCGAGAAAAAAGGTAAATAATCTCCGATTGTCATATTGACTTTGAGAATCGATACCTGTTACGATGTTTTCAAAGATTCAAAATTTAATCGATTTAAGAATCGGGCAGTCTAACTATGTCACGGTTGCCTAGACAACTTTTAGCAACAGGTCTAATATCGTTGCAAATCTATATTAATAATCTTAATGGTAAGCTAGCCACTGACTTTTGAATCGGGAAATTCTCCCACAACGGAGAAGGAATTGTATCGTCATACGAGGCTTTATTTTAATTTATGAATTTGGAAAGATAAATTGGATTGGGTTGCACCCGACAGAGACGAAGGTTGGCTCCTCGAGGTTACAAACTCTCGGGAGTCGAACCTGAGGTATCTCGCAGTCTTTCGGCTACCACACAAAAGCGCTGCACCTTGCTTTTAGAACTGCATTTTTCGGATGGTTTTTTTTTTTTTTTTTTTTTTTTTTTAACCATCGAGGTCGCAGAAAAAGCAAATAAGAAATTTTTCCCAATGGTACCCGTGGTGAAAAATGAACCAGGGGTCTCTGCGTGTGGGCCGAGCATGCTACCACTATACCACTGCTCTCTCTTTTGAAACGGTTATTATTACTATTGCCTTAAATTCTTGATAATTTAAGGACTTCAGACTCGAAAGGATTACAAATAAATAATGCATCAAAGACGCTATGAGTCTGGCATAATTAGAGTTACCTTGAACTAACAATTTTTGAAAATATCTCAAGTGAAGAATTTTAGATATTTCATAGCGTGATCAAAAAATAAAAAATAAAAATAAAATAAAAATAAATAAATAAATAAATAAAATTAAAAAAATAAATAAAAAAATAAATAAATAAATAAAATAAAATAAAAAATAAAAAAAATAAAAAATCATCATCTGACAATTAAAATAATAATAATAATAATAATAATAATAAGTTAAAAATGATGAAAATGATGAAGTAAATTGTATGAGACAAGTCACTGATGGGTCAGAGAATACCCTATCAGTGTTAACTGAGCTTCGTATGGGTCATTTTTTTTTTCAAAAAAGGGATAAAAAACATCTCATAAATTCGCTTCAAATCTCAATAGAATATTAATATTGATGAATAATGCAGAGGCGACTGCTCTGCACATGGCATAAAGATTTTTATACCAATAAATACCCATACAGCATGTAGCATTGCAGCGTTTTTTCAGCAACGATGCAACAAGGTCTCAGAAACATTGTTGAAATCTAATTTTAATTGCAGCACTACAATTTTGCTGCAAAGTCTCTGCAATGTAATATCTGATATCATAATATATTATAATATTTATACTAAATTATATACACCTACGTAATTATAAGAAATTACGGAGATTAGCACACGCACGACTTATGGGTCATGCATGCTCATTATCTACCGCAACATACTTTAAACATCTACACTATTTATCTCGAGGAAGAGGCGCGAAATACAATTAATCGATTAAACGAACTTACTTGTAAGTGAAGTTCGATCGTAATTGTATGAAGCGCCTCTTCCGAAGAGATAGCTCCCTCCCTTAATTCATTACCCATCTCCCTTCAGAGATTACCCTAGGATTGTTGCGGCAGTGCTTTGAAGAATGAGAAATATCGTAGTACGCGTTGTCATGACGACGGAGCGCAGGCAAAAAGTTTTTTGCTTTAAACTTGTGGCATCACTGGCATGGAACAGGGGTACTACACTGTTTATCTCTTCGGAAGAGGCGCTTCATACAATTACGATCGAACTTCACTTACAAGTAAGTTCGTTTAATCGATTAATTTCCAATTTTGTAATTATTTCGGCATGGGTTGGTTTTGATAAGCCGAGATAATTTTGGTCAATAGTTGTTGTTCAGAAAGTAAAAACTACAAATAGCCCATACATATTTTACATAAATGAGCCGAAGAAAAAAGACTTATTTTAAAAATTGTTTAGGGAACGCTCGTTCCGTTGGGGTAGGTACGAGAAGATTGGGAGTTATATATCTGAAAACCCATAAATCTGTGATCAAAAAAAAATTTCCTGAGTAGTTCATGGAAAAAGGTGGCACTGGCTTAACGTTAAGTTAGTACCCCCACACTAAAATTTTAAGTCCCACTTAACTGGAACGAGCCAAGCTATTGAAATTGGGCCCAATTTCAATGTGTAGCAACAACGTCTCTATCTTAGGTTATACGTATCATACGTCAGTACATCGAGGCAAGCTATAATCATTGGGCCCAATTCCGTTGCGCCACTTACAATGCTATTTTCTGTGGCATGAATCCTAACGGTCCATGCAGTTTGTTCAGTGCGCAGCAAAGAAAAATCAATGATTTCTCTCAACATTCAATGCGCTTTGTTCAGTGCGCAGCGGAGAAAAAATGTTGATCATCAACATTCTATCAGTTTGTTCGGTGCGGAAAAAGGAATAAAATGCTGGATATCAACAGTCAATGCAGTTTGTTCGGTGCACAGCCAAGAAAAAAAAAGCTAAATTTCAACAATCAATGCACTTTGTTTGCTACGCAGCGAATGAGAAAATGCTAAACTACTGCATTAAATGCACTTTGTTAGGTGCGCAGTGAAGAAAAAAATGCGGAATCTTAACATTTAATCAGTTTATTTAGTGCACAGCAAAGAAAAAATGCTGAGTCTCAAAATTCAATGCAGTCTTTTTGGTGTGCATTGAAGAAAAAAAATCATTTAAGATCGCATGCACTCATTTATCTTGAGAAGGTTGAGCTTTCTAGAAGCCTTCGAAAAGTATGAAATAAAAAACATTTTTGAAAAGTAAAAGAAAAATGGTGACTTAAAATGGCCATAAAAATGTATATAATTGTGTTATTTATAAAAGAGTAGAATAATTCCGAACACTTACAAAACATTTCTTATTTTTATGGATTGATAGTCATGAGAATATAGATTTTTTACTAAAGCCGAGAGACATCTCCTCAACTAATCTGCTATTATAGAAGTAATTTTATAATTTGGTAGTTTTTCCCTATGTCATTGCCACGCATGAGAGGTTATTTGCCCGCCTGAACTAGGGATGTGGAGCTCACATTGTTGGTTGTTACTTGAAAATATCCGAAATAAAATAAATTAATTTTTTTTACTGCTGATTGAAAGTAGTGTAACAAGGAGAGTTCTAACTCAAGATCCCTACCCCGACATTTACCGACATTTTTTAGCTCAGGCATGAACCACGTAGCCGAGACACGAACCCGGTGGGTGGGAGGCTATCTCGAAGAGCCGGAATGCATTTCGACGATCTACCGGGGGGGGGGGGGGGGGGGGGTGTCTCTAGCAACCGGAGTGGGTTGTGACATTGCCTGGGGAAGGGGGGGGCGGCTAGCTTTGAGTGTGGTATTAAAATGCCGCTATTTCTGACAGCTGCAGTTCACCTCGTCTTTCATGATGGCATTGGAATATCGCTATCTCTAACAGGTAAATAGCGGGCCGGAACATTAGATCTTTCAACCACACACACAACACTACCCTCCTGGACCGGCGTGTCTCTTTGCCGCAACCTTATCGCCAGTCATAAATCATATCTGGTCGTGTGCTAAGGGTCAGACCGCAGTCTGGAAAAGGTCAAACATGAGGTCATAAAATTTTAGAGGCGCCTATGATAGTGTCCGGCTGGTCCTCGGCACTCGAAGGAAAAGCGTTGAAAATATCCCTAACAGGTGTTCTTGTGAAATTGAGACGAAGAAGAGATTGAAAATATGGAAAAACACGTCGATTCGATACTCGAATTCAAATTCATGTGATGTATGCATGGGATTATGCGTACAGAGCCTCTCGCCGAGGCTGGTGGGAAGAAGTTGCGCGTGATCGTGAGCGATTTAGATTAAGAGTTGAAAAATGCGTCAAACTGATTGAATCTGTATTGACGGAGAAAAAAATTTAACGGAAAATGGTATACTGATATGCGCCATGGACGTGTTTCGACCTGGTTCGAGCCCTCCCATTACCTTCGAGAGCGGATGATGCCACATTGCATGTCTGAACACGCTTGAGCCTGCACAGTGGTGGATATACGTGCAAAGTGCCGACTATGACGCCAGATATTTTGACAATGCGTTGGAAAATGAGGCTTCAACGTTCATGGAATGCCGCTATGACGCGCTCAGTCGCTTTCTTGCTATCAGCATGGATGGAGAAAGAAAAGCGTTCAAGTATCCCTAACGGGTATTCTTCTGACCGCCGCAACGCTACTCTCTGGAACCCTATGTTTAATCTTTGTCGTCCTCGACCCGAGCTCGGGCGACTGATATACCTGCCGATGCTGACGGTCCAGAAAATGGTGGAGAGGGGGAGAGGGAGTATATATTGCTTACTCCAATAATTTAACCCTCCATTAACACTTGTGCAGTCTTTCTTTCTTCTCGGTTTTTTTTTCTCCTAATATGGATACTCATAAGTGTAAGAAGCTCATTTCCATTATGGAAAACGCTTATTTAATTTTACAAAAAAGATCATCACCAGCTATAACACTCAAGTGGATCAGGGAGGGTGGAAAAAACGTGAAACTATTGACAAAAATTTCTCGGCGTGAATCTCCCTCAGTGCATGAGAGAATGAGCATTCAAGCGACAATTGCGTCGGTATTATCGGTGATAGAAAAGTTAAAGATCAGAGGTGCTGGTTCTGGAGCAGCTGATAAAGTGCAATGGAAGGATATGGAGACAGCGTTTAAAAAAAGAATCCAAACGGGCATAGTCATCAACCTTCAACATAAAGATCTCGATGCTTTTCTCGACGATTCTAAACCCATGATCCTCGCCAAATTAGAAACTGCATCCCAGCGGCATGGTAATTTGAAGGTTAACGTAATATTAGCGTGCAAGTTTCATCTAAAAAAAATAGGTGAAACTGCGTTGGAGGATAAATTTTTCAACACGCGGAATGAGGCAATTCTTCCCTCTACGAACATCGAATTGTGGTTCCAGGAGCATGTGAAGGATCAGTTGTTGAAAAAAATTGAGGAATTTCATGAGAAAGAGTCTGGCTGGTCACTGCACGAAGTATCCAACCTAACTGTGAATTTTAATAAACACGTGCCACTCCGGGGAGGCACATACGTTAGTGTTCCGAAAGATATCCAGCGAAAGCGTGCTGTAGTCAATATAGAGAGCAATGACGAATTTTGCTTCTTATGGGCAGTCACTGCTGCACTTTCTCTGCCAGTTATAAATTGCAATCGAGCAAACTCTTATAGACATTTCAGTGAAGTATTACAGTAAAAAGGTTTGGATTTTCCAATTACTGTAAAAAAAGTGCCAACCTTCGAAAAAATGAATAACCTTAAAATTAACATTTATGGTGTTGATAATCAGAGGAAGAACAGTGTAATAGTGCCGATATATATCAGTAAACAAGCATCTCCTAAATCTACAATTCACCTTCTCATGCTTGAGCGTAATCTCTGGGGGGTGGGGGTTGTGCAGGGAGATTACGCTTTGGCATTTTACAGGCAAGCACCGATGCTCAAGCAGCCACGAGAGGAACGAAGAAGGCTTCAGCATAGGCGCCGCCTGCCCGAGCAAAGAACGCCGAGAAAAATTGCTAAAAGAATGTCATGATGCCCCCCTTGGGTGGGCACGAAGGCATTTCGGAAGTCTCTAAAAGTCTTTAGAAGTCTGTGGAAGTCCTTGGAATTCTTCGGAAGTCTTTGGAAGTCTTTTGGAGGCTCTGGGAGTCTCTGGAATCTTCGAAGAATTCCTCATAATACGCAATTGATAGTCTATAGAAGTCTTTGAAAATCATTGGAAGTTTTTGGAAGTCTTCAGAAGTCTGTGGAAGTCCTTGGAATTCTTCGGAAGTCTCTGGAAGTCTTTTGGAGGCTCTGGGATTCTCTGGAAGTCTTCGAAGAATTTCTCATAATATGCAATTGATAGTTTTTAAAAGTTTTTAGAGGTCTTTGAAAATCTTTGGAAGTTTTTGGTAGTCTAGTGACCCCCCCCCCCCCCCCTGGTTTGTGTCTCGGCTAAGTGGTTCATGTCTGAGCTAAAAAATGTCAGTAAATATCGGGGTAGGGATCTTGGGTTAGAACTCTCCTTGTTACACTACTTGAGTACAGTGATAGAAACATACATCACAGTTTTCTGTTAGATGATAATCCTACATTTTCGATCACATAACTAATGCCTACAAAGTAATAATCATCGGATGATGTTGGAATTTTCATCGTTAGTGTGCAACGGAAATAGGTTTTTTTTTTAAGTCATCCTCAGTATCGCTGACGCTTTTATGATATATTTAGGCCCCAAGTCGAGAAAAAAAACTCGAAAAATAGGTTTAAACGATATTCGACTGCAAGACGATACTCGAAATGATTTTTTAAAATATTTTTTTTGCGTCCCAACGATGCAAATTTCAACCTCATATCATCGGTACGTTTCAAAGACAAAGTTCGAATTACAAAAGCGCATTAGCACACTTGTCCGCAACTTTACCGATTATTTACTATTTTATCCAAAGGCACACCTTCTTCAATGATGTGTCAAATTTTTCTGTGTTCGATTGATATAGCCCGAGCATAGCAGTCACTATTTGAAGCTTCCAAATATAAGTTACTCGGTAAATATGCATGTACACGTATAATGCTTTGCAAAAAGAAGCCAAATCCCCCCAAAAAACACCATAAATGGTGTACAAAAAGTTGAGACGAGTACATTTCCTTGCGTCGTTTTGTGTATCCTTACAAAAATATGACAAGCATAAATATGTGTAAAATAAATCCTTACAAAAAGTTCTCAAATAAATTCAAATCATCCAACTCACAGTTGTCAAGTACACCCAGCATTTTTATTGTTTACATTGTTTATTAACCGTTTATAAGTATAAGTCACAACGCTCGAAAACGTCTTGAAACGGGACTCGGGGACAATCTAAAAATTTAATGTTTGAATGATTTTATTGAAAAAAAATTCGCATTGAAGAAAAAATTCGAACGAAGTACCTGGCGAGTTCGTAACAGGTCGTCCGTACATTCATTTTACATAACTCGCCAAGTACTTCGTTCGAATTTTTTTTTTCAATGCGAATTTTTTTTAAATAAAATCTTTCAAAAAGTAATTTTTTAGATTAAGTCCCTGAGTCCCGTTTGAAGACGTTTTCGAGCGTTGTGATTTACTTATAAACGGTTAATAAATAATGTAAACAATAAAAATACTGGATGTACTTGGCAACTGTGAGTTGGATGATTTGAATTTATTCGAGAACTTTTTGTGAGAATTTATTTTACACATATTTAAGTCTTGCCTCGGTGTCGCTATATAGAGTCAGTCATAACTGTATTGTCCTTTCTGTCTATTGTGTATGGTTGGTGGGCATACACCAGCCTGTTATTGGGGGTTTCCCCCGTTTGCATTGAAATAAATAAATAAATAAATATTTATGTTTGTCATATTTTTGTAAGGATAGACAAAACGACGCGAGGAAATGTACTTGTCTCAACTTTTTGTACACCATTTATGGTGTTTATTGGGGGGATAATATATACTGAGGGAAGAACGCGTCGTTTTTTCCCTTGATCCTCATTGCCAAGCTGGAGGCTCGGTACAAAGCGCACCGACCGAGTTGCTTTGTAATTTCGTTTGATGTATACGTGCTATTCTATTTTAGTGTCAATACCGTACAACTGCGCTTTGCTACTACAAGAGCAGCGTGAACGTCAGTTGACGGTCTCGGGGCAGAAGCAGCACGGACCCAGGATTAAACAAATCCCGCTCACGAAATATCTCTCTCTCTCTCTCTCTCTCTCTCTCTCTCTCACTCACTCTCTCTCTCTCTCTCTCTCTCTCTCTCTCTCTCTCTCTCTCTCTCTCTCTCTCTCTCTTTCTCTCCACATTTGTCTTTTACTGCAGCTAAGAAAATCTGAGTACGGAAAACATAAGAACTCGAACGAGGGAGAGACTCGTGTGCGATCAGAAAGACGAAAGATGCGATGTCGCCAGTCTGTTCCCCCACGGAAATGTGTGAGGACAAACGACAAAAATAGAGCAACTATAACCGATCTCTCCATTCCTCTCAGTTTTCCTCTATAGATATTTAGCTCACGCCTTCACGTTCTCTCACCCTTCTTCACTGTTTCCTTTTTTCTTTCTCTCCGTTGCTGTATTTGTGCCGTCTATGTTTCCGAGATTTTCTCACTTTCCTTCTCACTGTCTTCTTTTCTCATGACACATCTCTCTTCCCCGAATGCTACATTCACATTAAAAGGACGTGACGATCTTTCTATCGGCAATTTTTTTGTCTTTTTTTTCTATAACGTCTCCGTTCCTCTATAGTTAGTAATCACATAGCTATCGGATTCCTATGCCTTTCAGCGCCGTCAAAATCGTACCGACAGACATACTGAATATGTCTGTCCGTCTCTCTCTCTCTCTCTCTCTCTCTCTCTCTCTCTCTCTCTCTCTCTCTCTCTCTCTCTCTCTCTCTCTCTCTCTCTCTCTCTCTCTCTCTCTCTCCCTCTCTTTCTATATCCCTATCACTCTTGCTCTCGAGCGCAAATTTCCGCGAGTTTAGCTTCAAATAATCCTTCGCCCAGTTCGAACATCGTGCACACGTGCTGCTCCAAAACTTCAAAGTTTCCCTCTCCCCAATATGTATATGGGGCATTCCAAGTCAACTTACGTGGTCATCGGCCTGTTCTCCTCGGATTCAGTTGACGAATTTTTTTTGGACATATTGTGGTTAAAAAACAGCTTATGTTTCCCGATTTATATCACTTGTTTTACACCATAAAATAATTTTTTTCCCCATAACTTTTGAGTAAAAGTAAATACGGCCCAGGTTTAAAATTGTATAAGTTTTTTCATAGAATCTAGGAACAAAAAAAAGTATTTTTATCGCAGTCAGAAAGTGAGCCGACAATAATTTTTATTTTTTTTAATTAAAAAAAAACTATTTTCTAAATTTTGAAAAATTAAAATTTCAATGATAGTGTATTGTAGAAAAAAAAATAAATGAAATGTGTCTTGGAAAAAAATTTCTTTCCCATATTTTGATAGTAAAACGCTGAAAACTCGCCCAATAATTCAATTTTAATTTAATTATTGAGTAAAAATAAACCATGCACAGGTTCAAAATTCTGAAAATTTTGCCATAGAATCGTGGGATAAAAAAAGGGTAAATGTCTAGATTCACTACTTTCCCGAATTTTATTGTTTTTTTTTTTTTTTTTCGACAAACCCCTTCATTGAAGCACTAACAATGATAATCAGGTAGGGGAGCATGAAAAAGTTAAATAAATAAATAAATAAAATTAGTTTTTCCATTTTATTTTGAAAAGTGCTGATCGCAGCGAAAAATGTTTGCAACAAAAGTTGTAGCTTATAAAAAGAGTAATCTTTTCATCTTGTTTTCTTTTAGTAATCTTTTAATCTTGTTTCATACATTTTTTGTCTAAAACTATTTTTTTTCGAGAAAAATGGGAGGTAATTGTCTAGATTGACTATTTTTCCGAATTTTATTGTTTTTTTTTTTTTTTTTGACAAAACCCTTCATTTATGCACTAATAATGATAATCAGGCGGGGGAGCATGAAGAAGTTAAATAAATAAATGAATAAATAAATAAAATCAGTTTTTCCATTTTATTTTGAAAAGTGTTGACTTCAGAGAAAAATGTTCGAGAGACAGCGAGGCATTTTCAAACCACGTGTCTTTTTTGATAGATCGATAAAATAAACATTGCTTCATCGTCACTTTTTTCCCTTTCTTCTCCTTCTTTATTTTTTGGCACCTCCACAAAAGCGTGCTCTTGTTAAATATTGCCGGTTCTCCACAATTATTACAAACGACCTCCCGTTTGAAAACATTATGTGCCCGTAAAAATTCAACGAGATTATCCTCGTTCTCGCACAGTTGAAGAAACTCGCGTAATCGCAATACGCAGCCCTCGCAATTTATGACTAAGTAACGTGATGTATTCGTGCTCGTGTTACACTGGACATCGCTTAGCTGTCCGCTTTAGAACGGATGCTCCATCTATCGCGCTATGTTTGTTAGACGATTATTATTATTTTTTTTTTTTTGCGAATTCATGAAAATACGCATATTTACATTATCCATTGTATACATGGTAGATATTCATGCGAAAATCCTTTGTTGCTATACACTAGAAAGTGTCGGTAAATTTTGAAGGTCCCTTATTGCTTAGACGTAAACAAAGCAGAGAACGAAGCAGAGATATTTTTATATTTTGCTTTCCCGTATATAGTAACAGATGATTTTCAATCATAAAGCATCATCTAACGAACATAGCGCGATAAGTGAAGCGTTATCCCATTTTCCTCGGAAAACAATGGTTTCAAACAAAAAATGTATGCAACATAAAAGATCAATCTTTCCATAAGCTACAACTTTTGTTGCAAACATTTTTCTCTGAGACCAATACTCATCAAAATAAAATGGAAAAACTGATTTTATTTATTTATTTATTTATTTAACTTTTTCATGCTCCCCTACCTGATTATCATTGTTAGTGCCTAAATGAAGGGTTTTGTCGGGAAAAAAACAATAAAATTCGGATTTTTTTGTTTTTATTTTATTTATTTATTAATTTATTTATTTAACTTTTTCTTTTTTTTTATTTATTGTCACCCGCAAAGCAGCCCTCCGTGCGGTGCTAGTAGTCACCCGCATTACCCATACTCCGCAAAGCGCCTCAACCGCCAACGCCGCCAACCACCTCAACCGCCTTAACCATCATTTCGTCGTTTATAACCTCCACAAACTGGACATCTTTGTTTTCTTGATCTCGATAGTTAAATTATAAGTGTCGAATTATTGAACAATGGTGTACTTTCAACAGTTTTGTGCAAAAAAAAAGAGTAGAACTGGGATTTTTTAAAAATCATTTTGAATAATTTTTTCTGTGTATAGTCTTGAGAAAATAATTTTTGAAGAATCCCAGTTCTTCGCAGAGTCTGAAGACTAAATGGACAGAAAAGTTTTGCAAAATAATAAATTAAAAAATCCCAGTTCTCTGTTGAGCTTGAACTCAACGGAGAATTGGGATTTTTTTCTCTACGGAGTCTACGGAAATAAAAATTTTGCCAAATAAAAAATTAAAAATCTGTTCTCGGTTGAGCTTGAACTCACCAGAGAACTGGGATTTTTTATTTTTTATTTTGGAAAACTTTTTGTCCGTAGAGTCTTCAGATACTGTGAAGAACTGGGATTTTTTAAAAATTACTTTGAATAATTTTCTCTGTGTACAGCTTTGAAAAAATAATTTAAAAATAATCCCAGTTCTTCGCAGAGTCTGAAGACTCTATGGACAGAAAAGTTTTGCAAAATAAGAAATTTAAAAATTCCAGTTCTCTGTTGAGCTTGAACTTGACGGAGAATTGGGATTTTTTTTCTCTACGGAGCCTACGGAAAGAAAAATTTTGCCAAATAAGAAATTAAAAAATCTGTTCTCGGTTGAGCTTGAACTCACCAGAGAACTGGGATTTTTTTATTTCTTATTTTGGAAAACTTTTTGTCCGTAGAGTCTTCGGATATTGTGAAGAACTGGGGTTTTTAAAAAATTATTTTGAATAATTTTCTCTGTGTACAGCTTTAAGAAAATAATTTAAAAATAATCCCAGTTCTTCGCAGAGTCTGAAGACTCTATGGACAGAAAAGTTTTGCAAAATAAGAAATTAAAAATGTGTAAATATCCTATCCCGTCCCTTGTACGAATATACTTTGAAATTCTAATTTCTTAACGAACAATTAATAATAATCCAAACGCGTCGTATGCGTCGTATACAGACGATGCAGACACCACGCGATCGAAGTGGGGGGAACGCTGGTGACTACTAGCGCCTCTCGTCAAGAGTGACAATACGGCGGACACAGTATACCCAGCAGTGCCAGGGGGCTGACCTGACCCCTTGGATTCAGTTCACGAATTTTTTTTTGGGCATATTTTGGTTGAGAAAAAAGGTCATTTTTCAGATTTTTATCACTTCTTTTACCTCATAAAATAGATAATTTTTTTTCCCATAACTTTTGAGTAAAAATAATTTTGACCCAGCTTTAAAATTCTGAAAATTTATCCATAGAATCTAAGAATAAAAAAAGTATTTTTATCGCAGTAACAGAGTGGGCCGAAAATAATTTCTTTTTTTTTTTATTTAAAAAAAAACAGATTATTTTTAAAATTTTAAAAAATTAAAAATGTCAATGATAGTTTATTGTAAAAAAAAAAAATGAGATGTCTTCTGGTAAAAATTTTCTTTTTCTTTTTTTTTCTTTACAATAAATTATCATAGACATTTCTGATTTTTAAAAATTTGGAAAACAATTGTTTTTTTTTAATTAAAAAAAATGTTGGGTTCACGTGCAAAGAATCCCACAAATGCAACAAATACATTGCGTAATACCAGGGATCGAAAAAAAAGTGATCACCCACCGATATTCTGCATCGACTACGGCTTGTATACTACGGCTTGTATTGTTTATAATATCAATAATAATTATTCTAGTATATTAATTTCTCTGTAAGCATCAAAATATACTTTTTGGCTCGATATCATAGATAACTTTGATGTTTATTTTTATATGAAAAACGCAACTTTTATTTTACAATAATTTTTTCACAAACTTTCAATTTTTTTCTTCGGCAGGTATAAAAGGTCCATCCTGTAATAGGCTCAAAAAAATTTGTCATGAATTATACGAATTTTTTTAATTTTTGCAGCCAAAAAAATTGAGGTTTTTTTTTAATTTCAAAAAATTATATCTAAAAAAAACACCTTGAAAAATTTGAAAAAAATTGTACATGTTATTTTCGATGAGTAATTTCGTATACAAAATTACGGAGTTAATCTCAGAGATAGTCGCCAGATCTCGATCGAGATTTCATGGATTATATATATTTATTAAGAGGCTCGGTAGAGCCTCGAGACAAATACATTTCCTCCTATACCGACATGTCGAGAGGCACTACAGCCTCTTATACGCCACACATCTCGCTTATACACGGGAGTATATCTATATAACGAAACTTATTTTTCATATTATTAAGGAATTATACGGACTTCGGCAATGATATTAACACGAATATTTTTTATTTTTTTTCTCTTCCGATTGGTACCCAAATGAATGCTGTAGCTATTGACATATGGGAGATATCGCATTTTGTTTTTTATTTTCGACGTACAACGATCATCATTTTTTCGCTCCGCTAATTTTTCGCTCCGCTAATTTTTCGCACCACCGTGAATCTAACCATTCAGCTGATTTTTTCTCTGTGTGAAGCATGTGTGTGAACCGTGAATCCAACCGTTCAGCTGTTCTCATCTGTGACCACGGCCTGTGATAGCAGGCTGAAAGGCGTAAATCACGTAATATATATATATATATATATATATATACCAGTTTTTACGTTATTGTGCGCTTACTGCGCTTTCCTTGTGGTATCGCTCCCCGATAAAGAGGTTATGTTAGTGTCGAAATAAATACTGATTAAATCGAGATTAAATAAATATTAAATAGTGTTTAAAGTATATTAATAAAAGTGAATGTGTTTTTTTTTACGTATATGTATACACTGCCGATCAGGTCCATCATATGGCTAAAATAAATTATGACGGATAACTGGCATATCAGATAATTTATCACGTGAGAAAAGAGATATTAATTTTTGTTAAGTGAAAGTGCGAATATCTTTTATATTTTGGTGATAAAAATATATATTTTTTTTATCCTCACTTATAAACAGCCGCGTATCTGATCTTGTAACTCTACTCAATGTGAATCTTATGATCGTGACACGAATGTGTATATATTACGCAGTTTATTTACATACTTTACAATGAAAATATACTGAAAAAAAAAAAACGAACAGTGTTAGGGTTTATGATTTTCTCATTTTGGGACAGAAACGGTGAAAAAAACAATTATATACTTATATGTGCGCTCTCGTAGTGATATGACTCGCCAATTAAGAGGTTATGTTGGTGTATTTCTAAATACACACTGATTAAATAGCTATTGAATAAAGTTTAGAGTATATTAATGAAAAAGATTTGTGTTTTTTTTCCTCACGATTCAGCATTTTTTGTCAAAAACGAAAAATCATCAAATGAATATTGTTTTTTTTTCCACGATTCAGCATTTTTTTCTCAATAAAGAAAAATTGTCAAATTAATCGCCGATCAAGAGATTATGTTATTAGTGTATTTCGAATTAAATACTGATTGAATAGTTATTAAAAAATGTTTAGAGTATATGACTCAGCTTTTTTTTGTGATCGTATGTGAGATCAAGCAACCTGAACCCGGAGGAGAGATGTATTACTAGGCTAATACGTGACAAGACTCATTAGTATAGGTGTAAGATGATTCGACCTTCGACAGGATCATCAGGACTTCAAAAGGTTCTGTGAGCATTGCTTGTTATCGATAAGCCGGAGCTCTTCTAACGATTTTTAATCCGCACATGATCTACGCCATCAACTCCGAGTATTCTATTTGACATCATACAAAGTCCCAGCTGCACTGCCTTATTATCACAGATTTAATCTGAATGCAAACCAGAGAAGCTCACACAATTCTAGACAGAAAAATAGTATGCGTCATCAACTAAACACAGAAAAATTAGTTACATCGCTAAGCCGTCACAAAAACATTTCCCCATATAGGGATTTGACCCAATAAATTTGGCCCATATCTAACTTGATAAAAAGAAACTCGTTGCGCCATCAACTTGCTACAATAAAACACAACGCACCACCAATTTGGAATAGAAAAATTCGACGCATCACCAACTCGACGCACAAAAAATCTCCTAGGGGCTATCTCGATGGAGATATACTCTCCCATGGTACAATTTCACACAGCGAAAACTCTCATGCGGCGTAACTTGGTCCGCTTCAACTCTCAACAGACGCAACCATAGTCCGTTAGACTGTGTAGAGTTGGAGCGGGCCGGGCTGTGCCACGAAAGTTTCGCTGTGGCGAGTTACGCCAAAGGAGAATTTTTCTGTGTTGGCATGCCCTGGCAGTTTTTGCATGTCGAATTGGTGATGCATCAAGTTTTTCCATGTTGAATTGGCAATATATGTCCAGTTTAATCGGAGCAAGCCGATGGCGCATTGGGTTTTTCTGCACCAATTTAATTATAGGCTGAGTTTGTTTGGGTCATGTCGGTTCATGGGATTTTTTTTGTTTTACAGTGCAATGTGTCGAATTTTTCTGTGTTCAGTTAATTATGTGTGTGTCTTTTATGAGCAGATTTACGTGGGTCGGGTTGAGTCTGCATTCAGTTGGTATCTGTACAAACAAAGCTTTACCATTCCATCGCTAAGAAAAAAAACAAAGCTCAATATTATAAATAGACTATCGAAAAGCGATGCCTATGATTTTATATCTTAGCGATGGTGCATTGTATCAAGAATCAAAAACTCAAAGTTGTTCGGATAGGTCATGCGAGCATTCTCAAAAATCGGGAAACCTCATTGATAACATGTTGTACGCATGGAACATTCTGAAGTTTGCTAAGCTTATTAAGGGGGTCAGGTACCGAAAATTTCACATCCAGAATCTCTAACGGTAGAGACTGGCTGATTTTTGTCTTGATATCATTTCTCATATCAAAATACCTCATGAAATTTAGAAAAATTAATTTTTTCCCTATTTTTAAAATAATTTTTTTCGAAACCGTTGATATATCGAAAATCCGATCTGCTAGATTATTCATTGTGATAAGTGTTGTTATATAATTTCGTCCAGGTAAAGTTTTATTACTTGATCATATCATAGAATTTTTTTATTCAGGCCATGGAATCCATTTTCTTCTTATTATATTCTACCAATTAATTTATCACACATTTGGACAATTGTTGTGCCTTTAAATGGTATCTCCTCCTACAATTTTGAACTTTGAGGGTTGTAGATTTTTGTACACATTCTTTGGGTCACAATGAACAATCTAGCAGATGGGATTTCCGATACCTATCTTAACGGATTCGAAAAAAAATTATTTTAAACACGTGGAAAAAATTAATTTTTCGAAATTTTATCAATGTGAGGTATTTTGATACGAGAAATGATATCAAGACCAAAACTAGCGAGTCTCTACCGTTAGCGGTTCTGGATGTGAAATTTTCGGTACCTGACCCAAGGATCTAATAAAAGAAATTAAAATGATATTTAATGTCTTAGTTGCTAGATTGGGGCCTCTGAATTTGTGAAATAATGAAACCATCGCATGACGAAATGTTTTGGAAAGACGAAATTCATCCCCTCAAAAATTGTTTAATTCTAGCCTGAGCAGAGCAGTCACCATTTGAAGCTTTCACATAGAAGTTACATGGTAAAAATATGTATAATCCTTTGCAAAAAGAAGCCCAATCCCCCCAAAAGACACCATAAATGGTGTACAAAAAGTTGAGACAAGTACATTTCCTTGCACCGTTTTATTTTTGCTTACAAAAATATGTCAAACATAAATAGTTGTAAAATAAATCCTCACAAAAAGTTCTCAAATAGATTCAAATCATCCAACTCACAGTTGCCAAGTACATCCAGCATTTTTATTGTTTACATTGTTCATTAACCATTTATAAGTAGGTCACAACGCCCAAAAACGTCTTGAAACGGGATAAGTCCCGTTTTTAATCCCGGGACTTAATCTAAAAATGTATTGTTTGAAAAATTTTTATTGACAAAAAATTCGGATTGAAAAAAAAAATTCGAACGAAGTTCTTGGCGAGTTCGTAACAGGTAGTCCGTACAGTCATTTTACATAACTCGCCATGTACTTCGTTCGAATTTTTTTTTTCAATCCGAATTTTTTTTCAATAAAAATTTTTCAAACAATACATTTTTAGATTAAGTCCCGGGATTAAAAACGGGACTTATCCCGTTTCAAGACGTTTTTGGGCGTTGTGACCTACTTATAAATGGTTAATGAACAATGTAAACAATAAAAATGCTGGATGTACTTGGAAACTGTGAGTTGGATGATTTGAATTTATTTGAGAACTTTTTGTGAGGATTTATTTTACAACTATTTATGTTTGACATATTTTTGTAAGCAAAAATAAAACGGTGCAAGGAAATGTACTTGTCTCAACTTTTTGTACACCATTTATGGTGTTTTTTGGGGGGATATATATATACACTACCGGCCAAAAGTTTCCGGACAAAATTTCAGAAAAGTTCCAGAACGTTTTGTTATGCCAATCCGCCGGTAATCAACACAAACAGATTTTATAAACGGCATTTTAAAAAGAAGGAATTCAGCTTCATTTTCGTTTTTTTTTTTTTAAATTTTTTTACGATTTTTTTTACGACTAGTACTCTATTTTGAAAACGGCAATTTTTCGCCCTTTTTCCCCCCTTTTCAGGTGAGCCCCGTTTCCAGAGAAAATTTTTTTCAGCATTTTTTTTACTAGAATCATAAAGGGGAAAGATAACGCTTGAATTTTGTTTTTGAAAAAACTTTCTGCGATTTTTTCCTCTAAAGTTATTCCGTTTTTTGTCAAAAAAGTCAGTTTAAAAAATGTTGTGTAACACGAAAATGTTAAGGTTTCGATAAAAACTTCCAAGATGGCAAGAAGTTGCGTCGTTTTACACCGCATGAACGAGAATTTTTTCACAATTTTTTTTTTCTATCCTCCATCGAATCTCAGATATTCCAATTAACGTAACTCGGGAACTATGAAGTTTCTGATAATTTTTTAAGAGGGGAAACGTCTTCTTTTTTTGTTCCAATGCATTGAAAATTTTTTAGATTTTTTCTCAAAATTTTTTTTTTCGTATTTGGTCCAAGCTTAGTTAATTTAATCACGATTACTTGAGAAGTATGGGGTTCCTGATGATATTTTCAGAGGGAAGAAACTTTAATTTTTTCTTTTTCGGCTCATAGAAATTTCTTATAATTTTTTCGAAATTTTTTTCCTACCCTTTATGGCTAAAATTTAATTTTTCCAGCATTTAATTGTTTCTCTACGTGTAACTGTTGCTCGACCATACAAACTGATATTATGTATCAAGTGAAGCTTTTATTTTTTTTTTTGTTCGCATTGCTATTAGCGACCATTTGGAAATGACGCGCTTCCTCTCGATACATTTTCTCTCATTAGAAAGTGTTTTCCTGAAACTTCTTGGTATCTCCGACCATGGTGTTTCCAAGTTCTGTACAATATAACATATTTTTAAAGTCTGGTTACCGATTGAAATTATTGATGCACGCTTCGCCATCGTTTAAAAATGATTGTTTTTCATAAAAATGACATTTAGAAAGTCCGAAAACCGTCATATTTACGTATGAATGTGCGGAAGAACTCGTGCTGGCTTTTTTATTCAGTACTCAGTGTCGAGCTGCTTCCACGTCTCCTAATTTTATCAGAATTTATTGTCCCCTCCAATTGATCGATTAACATAACTATAAATGTATGAAATTCTAATGGTGAAATAATTTTGAATATAAGTCTGACAAAGTCCAATGCGTTAAGAATAAAAGATTTTTTCCCCTCTTGAAATTTTATCAGAAACTTCATAGTTCCCGAGTTCACTAATTGGAATATCTGAGTTTCGATGGAAAACAGGAAAAAAAAATTGCGGGAAAAAATTCTGAAAAAATTCTCGTTAATTCGTTGTAAAACGACGCAACTTTTTGCTATCTTGAAATTTTTCTCGAAGTCTTATTGTTTCCGTGTTACACGGCATTCTTAGAATTGACTCATCTTCACGAAAAAAAACGGAATAACTTTGGAGGAAAAAATCGCACAAAGTTTTTTCAAAAACAAAATTGAAGCGTGATCTTCACCCTTTACGATTCTGGTTAAAAAAATGCTAAAAAAAAATTTCTTCTGGAAACGGGGCCCACCTGAAAAGGGAAAAGGCAAAAAATGGTCGTTCCAAATCGTGTACGGGTCGTAAAAAAAAATCGTAAATTATTTTTTTTAATCGAAATAAAGTTGAATTTCTACTTTTTAAAATGCTGTTTGTTAATTCTGTTTATGTTGATTATTGGCGGAATGACATAAAAAAAAGTTCTGGAACTTTTATAAACTTTTGTCCGGAAATTTTTGGCCAGAAACATATATATAATATATATATATGCTTGCAAATTAAAACATATTATGTTTTAATTTGCAAGCATCAGCGACTGCTTTTGTTCATCGTGATGATTATAAAAATTTATGCCGAAATTCACAGTGAATATTCTTCACCGTGGAATTTTCCGAACTAAGTAAGATTAATTTACTAGTCCGTATCTTATGAAACGTCATTATTAGAGAAGCAATATTTTGTTCATAAAAACCGAAAATTCACTTTATTTTCCATACATTTTATCTTTCAGGGACAGTCATTCCATTTTTTAGGAGTAATACGTGCAATAATCACCTTCGCGTCAGATTATAGAATAAAGCGTAACTATCAGAATTAAATTATTTAATTTAGTATAATAAAAATTGATGTATGCACTGGTACGAACTGAATTATTTCAGGACAAGACTATCCCGTTTCGTGGAACTCAATCACCTTTAAATTAAAAATAAATAAAAACTATCTAGCCTGTTTTTTTTTTCTTTAAATGCTATTATCTTGAATCCCATAATCGAGTAATTCAAATAATCACACAAAGAATAATCGCCAACTCAGCAGCTTAGCTTTCGCGGATACTGTTGTATGGTTTTTTTAAATACCTCTGTTAATGATACGCGGGAATCCTTTTTTTAAGATCCTAATAGGAGCGAAAATTTCTCTGAATATTCAAGATTATTTTTGTCGAATCAAAAAATTATTACAATTGATTTTTAATTCGATAAAAATAATTCATTGAAAAATATCCGTAACATGTTTTTTCAATCACCAATAATGGTAGATTATTTCCGAATTTTAAAACAAATTTCTGTAGCATTAAAAAAAAAAATTATCAAATTGCGAATGTACAAATTTGTCGGCACTTACTGGTGGGAAACGCATCATCCATGGAACACCTATACTGGCCAATGAATCAAACAATCCAAAACTAAAAGCATCATAGAACTGGCCTTCTTTCACGAAGAGTCAAATAAATGTCGTTTCATCGCAGTCTTATAACGCGAACGAAAAAACTAGAAATAAAAGAAATCCCAAGTACAGAACTTCCAAAATGCACGTTTCTGGCTATCTTCTCCACTACTAGCTGGCTCGCCTTCTCTGCTACTGCTCTGCGTTAAATAGGTACAATAAATGACTCTAACGTTGGGGACGATCATGATCGTAGAGAGCGTGAACAATTTGTATACCAGTCAAGTTGAAAAATCTACGTAATCAAGATTACGATCGAAAAATATCGGAATGTTTTACGGAATAACGTTCTTAAACACAATCGCCGAAATAATTTCCGGTCAAATGAAATTTAAAAAAAATTACCGACGTACGACTAAGCTCAAAGTGCTTCATGGTGTCGACGAATTTATGTGAAAACCATAAGAAAGGTCCCGCGCGTCCTCGCTTTTTTGCTTTCTCATTGATACCTCTCTTCCCAAGTGAAAAAACAAAATATCTATGTTTACACACACACACACACACACACACACACACACACACACACACACACACACACACACGCACACACACGCGCGCGCGCGCGCACGCACGTGCTTCTGTAGAGAAATTCAGGAACAACTTGAACTGTTGAATATAACTACAATTTCGTGAAAGTTTTGAAAACTTCCAGTTAGATTAAACGTCAAAATTCATTTGCTAATCGATATTGGGTATTTCTTTTTGTTTCTAGTTGAGGTTTATTTAAATATTTTTTCTTTGTTTTTTTTCTCGTTTCTTTGAGAGGGGGGAGGAAGGGGCAGACGTTTCGGGCTGAACCGGCAGGATCCTCATTCACCCGCGCACTACAACTCTCGGCACACGCCACAACCCCGCGCACTCGACTCAACTCAAATCACTACCGTGGCAGAGCACGCTTTGCCCGCACTTGACGAATCCGAGGAGGAGTCAGGCCACTCCAGGAATAGAAAACCAAACGCCGAATCTGCTCGCAGCTATTATATATATATATATATATATATATATATATAAGCTACGATCTCGTTCAGCCTTACCACGAGAAGAATCGAGAAGTCGAATGTATCGATATTTGCACATCTATTCTTGCATGTACATCTTGCATGTACGTATATGCACATACAAAGCCGTGCGCGTGTTTGTGTATGTCAGTGTGCATATACTTAAATGCATGTATATATGGGGTATTTCCTGTGAAGTCAACCTGACCAAAACCCTGTAGTTCTCAGAGTCAGTTCAAACTTTGTGGAATACTTTCGTTCGTTGATAATTGAAAGTGTGATTATTTGTGCATTTTTATTCGAAGCTGTTCAGAAGTAAGCAACCAACATGATATATTTTTAGACCCGCATCACTCAAAAAATATCGGTCATAACAAAATACATAAATGTAAAAAAAATTTGTCTCAAGTGAATTTTAAAGCTATAATATTGAAAAATTGGAGGATGCTGCAAGTTGTAAAAAGATTTCTCGGGAACATTCCTTTTTTCGCTGAAAAATTGACTGTATAAAAGTCACAGTATAAAGTGTTAGTGCATCAAAACGTGTGTAATTTTCATTATTGTGGGCTCCGATTTTGTTGAGAGGTTATGAATTTTTGCCTGAATTGAGTTGAAGAAAACAAATTTTTTCGCATGTCAAGAACACTCTGTAACACAAAATAAAGTCAATTCAATGGTTTTTAAACAGTTTGTGAGTCCGTACAAAGACTGTATCAGAAGAATACAGTTTCAAGCAAATTGTGCCATTCAGCCCTTAAATGTAGCGATGCTATTGTTGTACCCGCGTCTATGTCATTATGCGCGTTCTAATCATTTTTTTAAGCATCATGTACAAATAAAATAAAGCTACAAAAAGTTGCATCTCTCCTACGCGCCTCTCCTAAGCACGTTTTGATGACATGTGAACAGAACATCTAACAGAACAGGAGTTTTCGATTTACGCCGTATGCTGCTAGAGGCACCACGTACATTTGTGACTTTTTGGTGATAGTGGTATTGTATTGGTATTGTTTTCTATGCTTCAGAGATATTTCACACGATGTTGATGTGAATACAACGTGACATCACAGTTTGTGTAAAAGCTGAAAAAAGTCCGTTACTTTCAAACGAAAGCCGGTCCCATATTACATTTTATGAACTTTTTTATACACTATATAACAGAAGATTATTCCTAGCGATAAAACAAAATTCATTTCTATCACCATCACAGAGAAGCTCACAATACTCAGTGATCTTCTAGTAGCAGAAATTAGTACGCCACAAGATCTCGTTTTCAGATATCAACAAAGCGTGCTTACCGCGCACAAGGGTATACTTTTTTGTGCCTTTATTTCATTCAAAGATGATGCTGGAGCATTGGTTTGAGCGTGTAACAACGCTGGCTATAATAACAGTATTGATACATTTTAGGGCCGAATGGCACCACTTGCTCAAAACTGATTTCTTCTGATACATACTTTTTAGTGACGCATGAGATGTTGAAAAACCATCAAATAGATATCCTTTTCTTTTCCAGGGTATTCTAAAAATGCCGAAAAATTTGTTTTTTTTTTTAAACTAACTCAGAAAAAAAAAACATATGCGAGGATACTCCGCGCGATAGAAGTGAAACTAGTTGGGTATGCGTGTGAAAGAAAATTTTGATTTTCTGTTTGACGAGAAAGGCCACCCTGGTGAAAATAATTTCTACGCCAAACTACTAATTTTTTACGATTTTCTACGGGAATTTCTACGATTCTCTACGATTTTATACGAAAAGTTCTACGATTTTCTATGCCGTTGTAGGGCAATTGGAACACTGTCGTACTTTGGCGTAGAAGTTTCCGTACTTCCTTTCGCACATATTCGTTGTTTTTCGTAGAATAGCGTACCATTTTATAGATTTTCGTAGATTCTAGCAATGTTTAGTGTCTTTCCTACGGTGAAAATGATTTCTACGACTTTCTACGAAAATTTCTCTTATTTTTTAGGGAATTTGGAACACGTTCTCAATTTGTGGCATATAATTTTTTGTAAAATGTCGTAAAATTTTGTAGATTGTCATAGAAAAGCGTACTTTTGTGTAATCGGTTTTCGTAAGCGCTCGTAGACGTTCATAGTATTTCGTAGATAGACGTAAAAAACAAATGCCGAATTAAAAACGCGGGTCAAATTGGCATAATAAATATAATAGGAATGATCGATGAACGAATTTAAAATTGGTATTCTATTATTTTTTGAAATCCTGTAAATTAAAAAAAAAAAAAAGTCATTGACGGGGATTGGAACCCGCTATCCTCCAATCAGCGAATCCAGCACTTTCGATCCTCAAATAAGCATTAAAAAAAAAATTCACACTCAAAAGATTTTTTTTTTTGGAGTATTTCCAGCTCCGTAGTCCGGACGTTATTTCGTCGAAATTGATTTTGAGCCTAGCTGAGATTTTACCTGAGACCTACCTAACGACCTACCTAACGACTGACACGCTACCACTACGCTATTGACTCCTCACACCTTTCCCGTATTTAAATGACATCAGTCTACGAGTTCTCATGAAAAAGCGCTGTCTCACCGGGCTGAACAGACCAGCGTGATATTTAATAAAAAGGTGATAGACAGTGAAAAATATTATTTAATTGTTAATTAACAAATAGGTTGCATAAAAACTAGGAGCATTGAAATTATGAAATTCATGTGTGGAATATTGAAAGTGCGAACAGGACAGGATGATCTCAACATATAATATTCATGTAATCAAATTACTTAGTGCATCTTACGTTAGTTAATAATTACATTTCTCAAGATCCATGTATAGTTCAAGAGTGAAAATTGTTATACGGCCTTGTTAGACTATGTGCAAGGTGATAGTAAGTCAAAATTTTATCCAATTGTTAATTAACAATTGAGTCTAAAATCACTATAGGCAATCAAAGATCGTAAATTCTTCAATCTCGAGAGTGTCAACAGAACAGGATATTATTTTAATTTTATTGGCTGTTGAATTTTCGTATTTTCTGGTAGAAAATTGTAGATCATTTTGATATTTCTCAGAAGTTTCACCTGTTTTACGAAAATCTACGAAATCTTATTTTTATATGTTGGCTAGTGAATTTGCGTAATTTCTGCTAGAAAATTGTAGATCGTTTTGATTTGCCGTAAGGTTAGTACTGTTTTACGAAGATTTACGAAATTTTATTTTTACTTTTTTGACCAGTGAATTTTCGTAATTTCTGGTAAAAAATTTTACATCATTTTGATTTTTCTCAGGAGTAAGTACTGTTTTACGAAAATCTACGAAATCTTATTTTTACATTTTTGGCTGGTGAATTTTCGTAATTTCTCGTCGAAAATTGTAGATTGATTTGATTTTTCTTAGAAGTTCTTAAAAGTTAGTTTCTGTTCTACGAAGTTTTACAAAATCTTATTTTTTATTTTTCGGCCGGGGAATTTTCTTAAGGATGTATTGGACGTACTTTCCTAACCAAAAGTGACTTTCGTCGACAATATTGCATACTTTATGGTAAGATAAAAATCAGAGAAAAATTCAACCACAATAAAGACGACAAGAAGATTAATTTTGAATAATAATAATGCCAAAAAGTTATCAATAAATTGTTTGAACAAAACATTGTTTAACAAATTTTTAGGGAACGTTTTTTTTGATACGTGAGTCATTTCGAAATTTCGGTTTTCGAAAATTCATTAATTTTCAAAAATGAAGGAAAAATCGTGAGCTTTGGATATGTATTCGTGAAAACGTTGTATATTACAATGAAGAAGTTACCAGGGCATTGAACGAATAGTTTCGTAAATACAGCCTTTACAAATTTCCGAAAACCGAAATTTCAAAATGATAAGAAAATAAAAAATAAAATTCGTGTGTAGTCAGAAAAACAACGAATTCATTGCACATAACAAAAAACATTTCCTAAAAATTTTTTAAACAATGTTTTGTGTAAACAATTTATTGATAACTTTTGGGCATTATTATTATTATTAAAAAGTAATCTTATTATCGTCTTTATTGTGGTTGAATGTTTTCCGATTTTAATTTTATCAAGAAGTACGCAATATTGTCGACGAAAGTTACTTTTGGTTGGGAAGCTACGTCCAAAACATCCTTAATTTCTGGTAAAAAATTGTAGATCATTTTAATTCGTCGTGGAAGTTGGTACTGTTTTATGAAAATCTGATCTTATTTTTAGTTTTTTGATCGGTGAACTTTCGTAATTTCTGATAAAAAATTGTAGATCACTTTGATTTGTCGTAGAAGATAGGACTTTTTTTTACGAAAATTTACGAAATCGTATTTTGATCTTTTCAACGGGTGAATTTTCGTATTTTTGATGGATAATCATAGATTATCGTAATTTTTCGTGAAATTTCGATATCTTCTACAAAAAGCCACGGAATTTAATTGCACTTTTTCGAAGTAGTAGATTTTCATAATTTGTCGCAGATAATTGTATGTAGATTATCGTAATTACTTGAAAAACTTCGTACTTTCTTACGGAAACATCTACGAAAACCTACAATTTTTTATGTAAAACTACGATTTTCTAGAAATTTCTATTTACATTGATTGAAGTAAAGTATCGTCTACGTGTTTATTCTTTGTAGAAATTCATGATTACTTCGTACATTATCGTAGAAAATTCCGAATTTGCGTAGTTTTGGGTAATCTTTGATGATATCCCACCAAAAACACCATGAATGGTGTATAAAAACTTGAGACAAGTACATTTCCTTGCGTCGTTTTGTTTATGCTTACAAAAAGATGTCAAACCCAAATATTTGACAAATAACCCTTTACAAAAAGATGTCAAACACAAAAAGTTGTCAAATAAATTCAAATAATCTAAGTCACAGTTGCCAAGTACATCAAGCATTTTCATTGTTTACATTTTTATTAACCGTTTATAAGTAAGTAACAACGCTCGAAAACGTATTGAAACGGCCTTAAGGACTTAATCTAAAAATTTAATGTTTGAAAGATTTTATTGAAAAAAAAAATCGCATTGAAAAAAAAAATCCGAACGAAGTACTTGGCGAGTTCGTAACAGGTAGTCTGTACAGTCATTTTACATAACTCGCCAAGTACTTCGTTCGTGAGGAAATGTACTTGTCTCGAGGCTCTACCGCGCCTCTTAATAAATGGAGTAAAGTATTGGCTTTCGAAAACAGGATCTATACTTCAATCTACGTGAATCGATGCTGATCTATGGAAAACTATTTATTTTTACTAAAATAGTCATCAAAGATTACTCAAAAGTACGGAAATTCAGAATGTTCTACAATAATGTTCAAAATAATCATGAATTTCTACGAAGAATAAATACGAAAGACGATACTAGATATTGATAGAATTTATATAAATTCTACCCGAAAATGAGGTGTCCAAAAAGAAAAATATTCTCATAAAAAAAGACGTAGAATTTTATAATTTGTTGTAGACGTTCGTAGTTTTGTACGAAAGTTTACGAAATTTCACGCCGAAAAAAATTCTACCTCATTGAGCCGTAGATTTCATTTATTTTAAATACTAAATTTTAGATTTTCATTTTTTTTCGTCATTATTCGCATTTAAACAAAAAATTAAATGTTACAAAAAAATCTGATTGTTTTTCACTCATAAACTGAAATAGCTGGTCATAAAAAATCGTAGATTTGCATTAACTGTATTCAAAATTTTAACTTTTCTATGACGTTCTACGAGAAATTTTTTTTTTTATGATCGAGTTATAATTAATTCAAGTTATTGGTTAAAAATTGTACATTTTCGTGATTGATTGCAGAAATTCGTACGTTTCTGCGGAAAAACTACCTCCCTTCTACAATTTTCCATAGATTTGTACGACATTTGAAGTTTTTCCACCATTTTTTATGAACTCCTACAATTTTTTACAATTTCGAGTTTTTCCTTACTTTGGCGTAGAAATTATTTCCACCAGGGCACACTTTGGTTATATGTATCGAAATACGCATTTATATATATATCATATAGTTGGTTATATTGCTCGGTGCTTTCAGGATCTTAAAAATCTAAAAACGATATAACAGGCTATGATAACTGAAATATACTATAAAAAACAGGACTGTTAGAGTATTATAGATTATATTGCATATGGTATTAACATATGGTATTTTTCAAGCGCATATGAAGCGCGTTTGGGTTTAGTTTCAGTCTTTGGATGATGTGAACCCAATCACGCTTTGCGGTCTAAAAAAAAACTGATTTTAAAGAATCGAAAAAGAGACAAAAAATTTCGTGTACATTCATCTCTCGGATGACTAAAAAAAAAAAAACATTATAAATCTCATGAATTCTAACAATATTAATGATTTGTTATCTTTTGGAGTGGCTGTTGAAACGATCAATAGACAATTCTTGCGGACTAGTGAAAATACTGGGTTATTGTTTTATCATTATGACCATTATGACAGCATATAATCATTCCAGATGAATTACATGTGCTAAGGAAAAAGTTTCTGAGTTCAACATATAATAGGACCTCGATTTAATGGCCCTCGATTTAACAGACAGTCCCCACCATGTCGCATTTATCGATCGGTTTTTCGCGTGGTGGGAGATGGTGGGGGACGCTTAAAGTCTCCCCGATCAGGCCCGTAGCACGGAGTGCCGATGCGCAGATGCAGCATAGGCGGGCATACGCTACCTCGATTTAACAAGGTGCGATGCGGAGCCGGTCCCGCCACTGGCCGTTCAATCGAGGTCCTAGTGTAGGTCTGAGAATTTATGTTCCCTAATTATTTGGTACGGGTGAAATCGAATGCAATGATTCAGTACCTTTAACAGACTTTGAATGCAAAGATCTTTGTTCAATTTCAGTCTTTGAATTCAGATACTCAACATTTTCCAAAAACTCAAAAGTTACATTTGGTAAATTAGTAGAAGCCCTCAGTAGATATACAATGCCGGTTCTGGACCAAATGTGGGCGAGGGGGTGAAGCGGTGCGAGGGGGGAAGCTGAGAGGGGGATCTACGGGGGGATTCTCGAAGCTTCCGGAACGTTCTACCATAATAATAACAACATTCAAAACGGATGACGTCATCAATAATAATATCATGAAAGAAACATCGCAGTCGAAGATCAAGGTCGACAATAGTATCGGATTTCAGAGCTCAGAAATATTAATAATAATTCCAAGAAATCCTTGACATTCCGGAGTCATAGAGGTTGATCTCAAAGCTTCCAGAACGTTCCACCATAATAATTCCGAAGTGACGGGGGCGGGGGGGGGGGGGGGGTCCTCAAAGCTTCCATAATAATAATGATAAATCCTTGGCATTCCGAAGTCATAGAGGGGGGATCTCGAAACTTCCAGAATGTTCTTCTATAATAAATCCTTGACATTCTGAGGCGAGGGGGATCTCGAAGCTTCTTCTTGCAGCTTCTGGAACATTCGATGACATCATCATTCAGGAATGTTAGGAGGGGGTAATTTCAAGGACATTCAACACTCCGGATTTCAGAACTGCGCAAATCAGAAGGTTGAAAATAGTTTCGGACGTTGAAATTGCAAAATGTCGGTGACGAGGGGTTCGGGGAAGCTTCCAGAACATTCGAATGACGCAATCTCTTCTGGAACATTCGATGAAATTCCTGAGAGTGGGGGAAAAGCTTTATAAAGAAAGACTTCTCAGCTCGATCAATCAGTCATCATGGATGAATTAACACCGAACAAAGAGCAGCATTTGCTTTCAATTACACCATACGTCAGCAGTTACGATGAAATTGTCGAGAAACATTTTGGAGACGTTCCACCGGAAAACATTCAAGATTTCATCTGTGACCTATTTGACTTCGAAAAAAATGTCAAAACTTTGAAATGTGACGAAAAATGTATTACCGAAGATCGTATATCATGTTCAGAGTGCAACTTTATGTATGATTCAATTAATATTATTAATAAACACGTCAAAGATGTATATCACTTTGTCGGCTATTTTAGTATGAAATTGTTTCAACTAAAACGTGAAATACAGGCGAATAAATATGTATTTTTCGAGGATGAACCTGTTAACCTTGTAATAGATCATACTCAAAATCTACACGATCTTGTGGAAAAAATGAAAGAATTTGTGACGATTTGTAAGGAAAAGAATAATGGAAAGAAATAAAATACTCTCGAAAATATATCATGTTTTTGTTTATTTAAAAAACCAATACATCATAGTTTTAAGCAAAAAATTATACTAATTTCTTAACATTACCACTAATTGGAGTATATTCAACGATTCAATCATGCAAAATCAAACAATATGCTGATGTTTGAGGTGGGAAAGGATTCGCTGACTCCAATTCCAAGCGAATATCAACTGGCCTCGATTTCAAAAATTCGTTTTGTTTCGAACAATCGATAACAATTAATGGCGCGTATTTGAGGAAATCGGCTTTGTTCAACAATGGTTTAGACTGTTTACCGTAATATGACGATTGGAAGTTTGCATACATATCATACAAAAGAGCGTATTGGTTGCGAGGAATATCAACATTCAAGTTGGCATAAGGATAGCATTGCGATTTCAAAAACAGCTTAATATCGCGAATGTTGCAGTGATCCAAGTGACTCGCATTCTTATATGCGTTATTTTTTCTCGCAGTTTGAAATCCCACTATTACGTATCGAGGTTTTTCGAGTTGCGTTGATGTTTTAACGACCCACACATGTTTCGAGGTAGCCGGTAGTAGTGGGTACTCGTACAATTCCCACGTACGAAAACTCATGGCAATCGATGGATCCTTGGCAATAAAGCCGAGCAACTGGATTTTTCGTTGATCGGAAACTTTGATGTATGGCACCATCCATTCGACTTTATTCAATGAAATCTTAAATTGTTCAGCAGCAGCCTGACCTTCGGGAGGTGTTTGTACAATGGCATTCGTATCATTATTCGATCTTGTGAGGATTAATTCGTGTTTAGCATTAACAATAATTCGATTGTAATCTTCAGCGAATCCGAGTATCAGGTTCAGTGGTATAGAGAGATCAAAGTATCCATTTTCGTCCGTCAACGTAGCCTCATCATCATTGCTGAGCCAACCAGCATTTTCCATCAGAGTTATCTGTTCAGGGCTCTGGGATACGTAATTCTTCATGGAGGTCGTGTGGCCAACATTTTTGCTTCGATCGATCTCAATAGCATTTAGCACATAACGTATTTCTTCAAACAAATGACAGATAGCGTTATTGATTAGCTTCGTATCTTGAACTGCAATTCCATTAATCTTCATTAATCGACCATGTACGTGCAATGAGCTTTTTCTCGGTAGCAGACACAAGTCTTGATGCTGAACGGCAATTCGGATTTCATCGTTGTTATTGAAGGTTGCCGATGCAAACGGTTGATGCGCATGAATCTCGTAGTGTGCGATAGACTCATCGAAGATGATTGGTTTTTGTATTGTTAAGATCTCCTCCATGGTACGATGCAAGCAATACAGCAAAAGTGAATTTTTATTTTCCACTTTTTCTTCCTCGGGGTTTGATTTTCAATCTCAAAGTCTTCAAAAACTGAATATTTCGATGTGTTAGCTCCTTGAGGGGTGCTCGACGACTGATTGCTTCTCGGCATCATGATTCGGTCTTATAGCTTCATCTGACTTTCGTGTCAAACACAATACCCATTATGCCGATTTAACATGTAATCGTACAGTTATGATTTCTCCTAAAAAATTTACCAACTGCCCGTCTTGATCCACAAGTTTCAGCTGAAGATGATCTATTGACTGTGTGGCGATCGGAAGGTAAATGATGTGTGAGGGTACTTCAACGATCTTATATCCTGGTGGAACGACTGGGAAAAATTCATGGATGGTGTGGACTCGTTGCTCGTTGATATAAGCTCCCGTGGTAATGTTGCACTCGCCTCGTAGAGAGTTGATCTTGAGAATGGCTACTGGCAGCTCCGATTCATGAATGATATTAGCTGCTAATACACGTGGTGTGAATCCCAATAGACGACCGATGGAATCGTCAGGCATAAAATTCATCTCTCGATTGCACTTGATTTCGCTGCATAGAGTATTATTGTTAGGTCTCAGGTTAATGGAGATATTCTTGTTAGAGAGTACGCTCTGTACGTATCGCTCGATATCCTCGATTTCATAGCTTCCAGTGGGTATGGTCACTGTTTCCTCACCCACATGAAACTTATCATTTCCTACATCAATGTTCGGTATTGAGTTGAATGTCAGCAATTCAACGAGTCCGAGAGTATAGCTTTTAAATGGCGATAGTTCGATAGATGGGAAATAGTAAGCTTCCAGTATAGAGCTCGTTCCGGAAAGCGTCAAACTGAAAGAATCACTCATGATTGTCAACGTTCAACTGATGCCTCCTGGGACATGAGCATCCACTTTATAGATAACCACTCAAAAATTTCAGAAAAAATGTCCGCACACAACAGTGTCATAGTTCCGGTATCTTTCATGATTATATTTGATAATGCTACCGACACCGAAATAGTTTATCAAATCTTGAGGTGGCTGAAGATAACCGAAACTGTCAAAGTAAACGACCTCGTCATTGATTTTTTTGTACGCAACCCAATGTGTACCGGGACCATCCTTATCATCGAGATTCACAATAGCTGATTCATATTTTCGAGGTCCATTCTCGGGTAATTCGTTTCTCATGTAAACTCCACGGAAATATGGAATTTCCATAGCTCCGGCGTACTTTATCAAATCAGCATCAGTGAGAGCTCGGTGTGGTAGCCTTACGCGTTTTTTGCCAAGTAGGGTTTCAAGTGCAAGCCCATACCCTTTTTGTGAGGTTTCAGATAAAGTCCTTTACCCAACGCGATAGCTTCAATCGTCTTGTTGTGACGTTTATTTTCCTCCAATTGTCTTTTAGCGGCGCTTGCATCGTTTATGGCTTTTGCTATACCCGCTGCACCACCAGCTAGAGCTCCAGTGGCACTCAATCCAGCAAAAATGGGTATGAGAAATGGTAGAAAACCACCGATTTTCGTGGGTACAGGCAGGATACGGGGTGATTTAACTTCTCTCCTTCCACCTGCTTTTTTCACAGCGTCACGTGCGCCTTTGAGAGCCGATTTAATAGGATTCATACCACCCATTGATGCTTTAGCTGCATTGACTATCTGTTTCAGCGTCATCTTCCTCGTGTTTTTTTTGTATATGCTCTCTTTACACCCATACCGAGCTTGGTTTCGACTTTCATTGTGTTTGCGACACCCCAAGCTGCTGCTTTTTCTCCAATACCCGCCTCTTTTGCGAAAACGCGCTGCCAAGCTTTCTCCGCAAGCACTTGATCCGCCTCGTGTCGTGCCGAAAGATTTTCCCGATTTTTCGAGTATGCGATATCGTGTTCTTTGCAAGCAGCGTCCAGGGGATTAATACCAGGATCACCTCGAGCAAGTCTCTCTGTTAATTTCGTACCTGGGCCACAGTACTGTATCCTGGTATATGTAGCTCAAAGGGGAGTTTATTAATAAAATTATTGACAAATCCTCTTCCACTTTTCTTCCTACGAACGACCATGACCCACGGACAGTTTTCGACTGAAGTGTCAACCTTTACGGATATCTTATTTATACTTTTTTTCTTTCGTATCACCGACAGCACCGTACCGCCCTGAATCAACTTCACCCGTAAATCTTTGACTTCCTCGAATCTTTTCAGCTTTCAGTTCGTCATTGGTGGAAGGAAGAGGATACTGTCTATGTTTTTCTTGCGCGAAATTCTTCCAACTGTCAGTTATGGGATTTTTGGAATCGTATCGTTTACTCATCCTTGATGTTTTTTTCACATGTTCATCGGAAGAGTTCAAGACACAACCTGACAAATTGTCTGTCATGAATTTTGATGAACTTGCACAGCGAGAAGCGAACAAGCGACGCCATGGACCTCTGCTGCCAAACAGTGTGCGTGCTGTGATTTGTGGACCGTCAAATTGTGGCAAAACGAATGCTCTTTTTACCCTTATAACCCACCCTAACGGGTTGAGATTTGAAAACGTTTATGTATACTCTAAATCATTGAATCAACCAAAGTACAAACTTCTCAAGCGTTTACTCGGAACTGTAAAAGGAGTGGGATATTTTCCTTTTGACGATCATGAGCAAGTAATTAAGCCTGAAGATGCTCGACCAAATTCAATCATGATTTTCGACGATGTAGCCTGTGAGAAGCAGGATAATATGAGAGCTTTCTTTTGCATGGGTCGACACCGCGATGTTGACTCGTTCTATCTCTGTCAAACGTACGCTCGTATCCCGAAACACCTAGTTCGTGACAATACTAATTTGCTGGTACTCTTTCGTCAGGAGGAAATGAATTTACGGCATATCTATGATGATCATGTGAACACTGACATGTCGTATACACAGTTTGAAGATTTGTGTTCAGCATGCTGGAACGATATTAAATATTCTTTCGTAGTGATCGATAATGATGGAGACATGAATGATGGTTGATATCGCCGAGGATTTAATTGCTTTATAAATATAAGCGCATCAGAGAAATAAGAACAGTCAACGTTTCAACGGAAAGGCGTCAACATGCGGAGCGCAACATTCAACAAGGAAAAAGAAGTATTACGAAAAATCGCAACCGCGAGTGATGCGATTCGACGAAAGCATAAACTTATAAAATCGGGCAGAGAGACCACGGAACGGGTCATGGATGAAGTTTTCAGACCCGTGGTGACTCCTCTTCAGAAAAATGTTGATCAATCGAAAACACTGGATAATATTAAGAACAAACTGAAAAAGGAAGAACCTGCCTTGAAGATAGAAAGGGATCTTGATAGCTCTTTTATAACTGCGTATGATGATGATGATGATGATTATCAACGAGTATCAGATTCATCATCCGAGAAGAATTCTTCTGTTATGCATGAAACATTCAACAAAGAAGATTATCGACAAGTACCAGATGCGTCATTCGAGAAGGATTCGTCTGTTATACATAAAACACCCAGTGAATCACTTGTCCAGCAGTATCTGCATATGTTTGAAACGACTGAAGGAAAAGAGCTTGATACCGTATACGGTGTTCGCAAACTCACGGGTGGTGTTTTGAAGATCGGTGATTCACCGGTGAATTTTGACGACAAGCGCATCTCAATGCAGAACACGACTTACGAACTCTCCCCCGGTTTGCTCGAATTGATATTCAAAAAGTCACCAAACAGAGAGATCATAACTGCAACAGATATGGATAATTATGGTGCAATTATCACAAGCACGAATGCAAATCGCAAATACTATAAACCGAACAAACCCATTCGCACAGATAACAATAAATTCAAAAATATTATTGCAAAGATGGTTGATTCACAGTCGGTCACAGCTATCGGGAAAGGGCTTACCGCTGTATATGATTGCTAGGAAGAATAATAAAATGGACTACATTTATTGGGATGATCCAAATGAACTGGTGGATCGACGAAGATTGCTTATGGCATCGCAGGCAGCCGGCAACACGAATCATAACAATGAAATAATCTCCATAATTGAGGAATTGCGTGAAGCTGAAATTATTTATTAGACGGCACGCGGACTACATGGATTCATTTGAGCCATGAGCGTCGACGTGTTTGGACGACAGTTATCGAGAAAAGGTGGTCTCCCAGGCAGCCGCGGCCCTCCCGGAGACGGATTCAAAATTACGACCGATGGTCAATATGATATAGATAACAAGTGATTGTGTAATCTTGCTGATCCTGTAAATGCAAATGATGCAGTCACTGTTGGAGTCATGAAAAATATTGTACAACAAGAAGTTCATCTCGTATATGAAATAACTTCTTCTTTGCAAAATAATATCGACGATTTTGATATAATGATCCGAGGTCTTCAGTCCGAATTTGGCAATAATTTAAAAAATAAACGAATCAATTATGAGAACCTACAAGATCTCATGAAGCACAACTCTGAGCTCATTAGCGATCTGGAAAACAGACTGAGAACATTGGAGCGTAAGGACAATTGAAATTGAAGCTGGCAGATGAGAAAAAATGAATGAGCGGAAGATAACTGTAGTGGAAGAGCTTCACAGACCTGCGAGAAGAAATTACCCACGTCGTCATGTGAATATACGTGGATTGGATGAAACCTGGCAGGCTGATCTTGTGGACATGTCAGCATACTCACGATACAACAATGGCTACACATTCCTACTGACGATTATTGATGTATTTTCCAAATTTGCTTGGGCTGTACTGATAAAGAGTAAGAATGGCAAAGATGTAATGAACGCTATGAAATCTGTACTCGCGAAAGGCCGTATACCGAAAAAATTGCATGTTGACCGTGGCAAAGAATTTTATAATAATTAATTAAAATCTCTATTGCAACGTTACCACATTGAACTATATTCCACGTTTAGTCATATGAAAGCATCGATATGTGAACGTTTTAATCGTAAATTAAAAAATAAAATGTGGAAACAGTTTAGTTTACGAGGTACGTATGAATGGATAGATATTTTGCCTGATTTAATATCAGACTATATTAATAGCAAACATCGTACAATAAAAATGAAACCAAAAGATGTCACAGCTAGAAATGAGAAAAAGATCCTGTGCAATATTTATGGGAATTTGGAAGTCAATCGTACGCGAAAAATAAAATTTAAGATTGGCGATAAAGTTCGAATCAACAAGTACAAACACGTTTTCAAGAAAGGCCATACAACCAACTGGACGACTGAAATATTTACGATAAGTGAGGTGCGAAATACCAATCCGGTAACATATAAACTTGTAGACTATCAGGATCAACCGATTGAAGATGGTTTCTATGAGGAAGATCTTACAAAAGTCAAATATCCGGATATTTATCTTGTAGAGAAAATCGCACGATAACGTGGAAATAAATTGTTTGTGAAATGGTTAGGTTTCGATAATTCACACAATAGTTGGATCGACGAAAAGGATATGTAAAGTTTTATTAAATAAAGAGAAAAAAATTACACAATGGATTTTTTATTTTTTATAACCATGGGGTACAGTATCCATCGTATTGGGTAACAGTATTCTCTTATCATCTAACCAGCTTAATGCCATTTTTTTTTGTTTTATCGTATGCACTTCGTGTTTTTTGCTTCGAATTAAATATTGATATTTTACTAAGTCTTGCTGATCAAACAAACAATTTTTATAATCTTCAAATGTTATTGTTTTTAATGTGGATTCTTTAATTCCTCTAGCTTTCTTTTTCGCCTTATCATCATCGAAAACATTGAAAGCGTATAATTTTGCTCGGAGTCCTATAAACTCCTCCATAATTTTACCATTCATTTCATCTTTCATCAAACCTAGAACTTCCTTATTAGCTCGTGGAATTCCATAAATGTTATTTACCGGGTAGTCGGAAGTATCAAATTGATGTAAGTCTTGCTTAATATATTCATAAATTTCAGGTACAGTGAAATGGTACAAAAGACTATCGGTATCGGTGTACATTAATTTTGCCTGATCGCTAAATGTTGGTTTTATATAATTATAATGAAAGTCGTAAATGAAAATTTTTGACAAATCGAGTATGGAAAATCCTTCGTATATGGGTTTGTTAAAATGTACTTTGACGCGGCTCAGTTCAATAATTACCATATCATCGTTGAAAACGGTGCAGCTATGAAAGTTTGGTTTTGCGATGAGAGCCTTTGCGCCGTATCGACCTTCCCACTTCGCCACGAGCTTAACATCTTTCTGTTTTCTTACATTTTCCATGGTTTTTCCAAATACGGCATTATTCATCAATTTAAAAAAGTTTTTTTCGAATTCATTATTTGATTTTTTTCTCATTTCTGTGTTCAGATCAATGTACGTTTTGAGCCATGGAGCTTGATGAAATTTCAAAATTCTGTGAATTTTTTCCAATCTTATTCCCAGATTTAAACATTGTTTCAGATTTCTGTAATGAATAATGTATCTGTTTTTCGATAGTAATGTTGTCATTAATTTCGATTGCTTGTTATGAGGTGGTACGTAGTGCTCGGGACAAAGGGGGAGATCTTTATGTAGCTCAAAAAGTTCCTGGGGATATTCCAAGTCCACCTCCAGGATATATTCCACAGGAGAATCATCAGGAACATTGAGCACATTTATCGGCTCAGACTCCCACTCAAAAGAGCCAACTGGTAGATATTGGCTCATAGCTGCACCGTATAAATTGTTCACGTCAAAGTACATTAGATACGATTCCTCTTTGCTTGGATCGTAATCTGCACCCATATATCGATTGTTTGCATGAGTATACCTATTGGTGCACTGCGATACACCGCCTCGAATCCCTTTCTCGATAAAAAAGAGCATTTCTGAATCGGTGAGGAGCTCAAGGTCAACACCGGTACATTCGAGCATTGCATCAAAAGCAAGCCCCGGAGCTGTGAAATAATGAAGAGGATCCAACATATACGTAGAAAAGCAGTTGCGTCGGAAATTTTCAAATATATCAGTCAATAATAAAACATCCATTTTTAAATATAAATCTGAATATTGACCTAATGAGGTTATGTTGAATGTTTCCCAAACTTTTTTTGCATGTTCGTAATCCCCTTCTAAAATATTATCATCATTTAATTTTGAATAAAAATTTTCTTTCAGTGGCAACTGCTCTTCATCGAGTTTCTCCCAGTTGTCCACGTACTCGTAGGGAAAAACTCCCTTCCTCGTGACCAGCTGGAATTCCTCTGCACTATTGCAGTATCGACGAGTTATCGATTTGTCATTGTCGTTTAAGTAAGATGTGAGTTTTTCGAGACTGCTTGCCATAAATCGGAACGAATCGATAAAACGTAAATTTACGTTTGTACCTTCGACATATTTTGTGAATGAAATGTATTTTTCTTTATTTATGGGTAGCAGTTTCACTGTACCCTCGAATCGTGTGGCCAATGCTTTAATAAAAAAATGTGAATCACAGCCTGAAAGATTGTGAAAAACTATTGGGATACTGTGAGATTTTTGGTAATTTAAATTACATCCCTGATGCGCGGCACCACGATACTTGCCCGTGAAATGGCAATGATCACGATGCTTCACATCAGTGGAAGTAAACGGTTTTTCACATATATGGCATTTTGTTGCATTGTGGTATTCATGTTTTTCAA
The DNA here is from genome assembly GCA_963564615.1 of Rhorus exstirpatorius. Taxonomy (NCBI): domain Eukaryota; kingdom Metazoa; phylum Arthropoda; class Insecta; order Hymenoptera; family Ichneumonidae; genus Rhorus; species Rhorus exstirpatorius. The sequence goes on from OY751320.1 coordinate 4,174,701, forward strand.
CCGATATGAGTGGTTCCATAGGTACGATATTATTCAAATAAAAATCAACCATTCGAGCTATTTCTAGCAATTGATCGATGAACCACTCGATACAATCAGTTCCAGGTTTGATTTCAAATTTCGACAGTGAATCATCAAAGGCACATTGTAAATAATATGCAGCACTGTGAGGGACATGCTTTCGACAATCGTTTGCGGTTTATTCGAGAAGGCATTCGAGATCAGCATATACAACAAATGGTACTGCTTCTTTGTACCGATAATTTTTGAAATTTAAAATTTTATTTTCTTTTGTTGGTAATATCATTTTAGTTTTGTTTATGCTCATGCAATCTTTTTTGTGATTTTCGAAAGAACTTTGAAGTGCAAACTGATTCAAGGAATTATCACGAAACCATGAGTGATGATTATCTTTGAAACCTGTGAACTGAGTGATCGTGATAGATTACGAATCCAAGCAAAGTGATAAATCGGTTGAAAATTGTCTTCTCCGTCGACTTCCATACCGATATTGCTATCAACCATGAGAAGGTGAATTGTAGGTTTATCTGACTTATGTTTACTTATGTATAACGGTACTATTTCACTCTTTTTACCTGATTCAACACCGTAAACATTAATCGCCAAATTATTCATTTTTTCGAATTTAAAAATGTCTTTTAATGCGATCGGAAAATTTATATTATCATATTTCAGCACTTTACTGTAGCTGGGATACGAGCTGAGTTGATTCGCATGTGTTGCAGCTGGATGTAGTGCTGCTACGATTGACCATAGAAAACAGAACTCGTCATTGTTTTTCACGTTCACCACAGCTTTTTTGTTTCGAATATCTTGAGGTAACTCGACGAATGTTGATAGGCCTCCGCGTAGTGGTACATACTGATGAATATTCACTGCCAAATTGAAGATTTCACGCAAGGACCAGCCTGAATCTCGTTCTTGAAACTCTTCAACCTTCACCAACAAAGGATCTTTCACATTTTCATCGAACCACATCTTCATATGAGTTGCTGCGAGGATTGGTTCGTTTCGTGTATTAAAATACTTTATTTCCTCAATCATTTCTCCGTTTTTCAATGTTGAAAATTTGCACGCCAGTACGACATTTACTTTTAAATTCCCTTTTTTTTTCAGCACATTTGAAAGCCTCGTGATGGTTATGGTTTTTGAATCAAGCAGAAATGATATCAGGTCCTTGTGAACGAGATTCACCATTGTACCAGTTCGTATGCGACTTTGGAATGCTGACTGCAAGTCTACCCAACGAACTCGGTCCGATGTCTTTTTGCGTGCATTAATATTTCCACCTCGTTTTTGTTGTTCTTTAAAATTTTCACTCAAGGACTTCAGCAGTGATATCGTCGTTTGTATTTTCGTTTTCTCACCAGTGGACAAATTTGGATTTTTCAAGATTTTATTTAATAACTTGATATTTCGAGCCTCATATTTTTCCATTGTTCTATTTGACTCGGCGAACTTTTCATAAGTTTATATGCTTTTGTCATAAAAGCTATCAACCGTAAACACTCTTTCGATTCCATTTTTAATGTACCGATCTTCACTTGACGAAGGGTAGAAATTAAATAAATGCGCTGGGCTGTCAGTGATCTATATATACTAATGGATAGCAAGAGATAGAGAATTGTTATTGTGCTTCGTGATCGAATGTTCTAGAAGAGATTGAATCATCCGGAATGTTTTCCATGACCCTCATTACCCCAAATTTTCAATAAAAGAATTCCAGGAAAAATCTACGAAGTAAACAAAATATCCTTGACAGCTATCGTTGACCTTCAACCGATTTGCGCAGTTCCGACATTCAATCGATAATAATGATAATAATTATGGTAGAACGTTCTAAAAGCTTTGAAGCCCCCTCATCTCAGAACGTCAAGGATTTATCATGGAAGAACGTTCTGGAAAGTTTTCAAAATGATACACCGATTCAAAATCTTCATCTGATTGAACTGTGCAGTTCTGAAATTATTAGTATATTGTGGCGCGGCAACTTCTTTGCGGCCATAATTTAACAATTATCGAGAAAAAAATCGGGTTATATAGCCAAGTCCGGCTTTTGTTTCCATTTTGGGCGCGACACGAGGTGCGCGAGAAATTTTCGAGAATTTTCTCTGAGAGTCGAGGAGTGGGGGAAGGCTCGGGGAACGTGGGCCCACGCGCCACGAGGCGAGAGAGCCTCAGTCTTTGTCTTGACCAGCAAACGGACAGAAGGGCCGTAGAATAGCAACTTGGTGCGAAATTTTCTATTCTTAATTATATTCCATTGTTCGGTAGTTTCGGCATAAAATTTGTGCATACCGCTCAATAGACGGCTCAGAGCCCCGAAAGTGTTTTCTACGTGAGTGAAAATACAGTTTCGTGTAGACGAGTTCCCCCCGACTTCGCACAATCGAGATCCCAATCGATTCGTCGGGGAGAAAAAGATAGAAGTCGTCGAGAACGCATTCCCATCTCGGGCTCTATAGAGAGGAAAGAAGGAAGGCGTGATCGTGAGAGGAAGCGAGTACGAGTGAGAGGGATTCTCCATAAGGAAATACACGGTAATTACGAGTAAAACATTGCAGTTATTCCTTATTTATTCTCCTTTCTCCTCCGTCGCTTCGTGGGTGTATTGAATTATTTATTTCGACGTGTCGGTAGCCTCGAACAACGAATCCACCTCCCAGTGCCGTATTCTCATAAGCTCTATTCCGCGAGATTTCGGTCGGGACACCCGTGGCTATGGCAAGAGGCCACATGAAAATTAATTCTTCCTGGCGCCCAATATAGTGATTCGTAAAATAATATCTGGATTGATTGAGTCGGCACACATTTGTCTAAACTGCGCCCCGGTAACAAGCCGCGACCGGGGTTATTGACGGTTTATGTTACAATATATAATGTTCCAGAAGATACTACATCATTAGCCTTCCGGAGTATAAAAGGATAAAGCTCGGTTATGCTCCAGCAGTCGAATTACAACCACACGAGTGGCATGGAAGACCGAAACAAGCATCATGAATTTAAAAAAGAGTTGAATCCTTCTTAAAAAATATTCAAGAAGTTAAGAATCTTATTGAGACAAAAAGTAACATTGATGCTCTCACCAAACGACTATCTCAACTTAAAGTACATCAATGATAATAGAAAAATAACTTGTAAAATATGTAATTTGTATGAGAAGAAGAATAAATCACATTTTAAAAATTCTGATTTATTAAGTAAACATTCCTTATTTCATTTCCTCTGCTGAAAAAAATTTTTCATCGATTCTGATAGCCAAAGATCCACTCAGTTCTCGATCGAAAGAAAAAATCGTTCATCTCTGTGTCGCTAGTGTATGGTTAATTCATTTTAGTCTCGCTAATAGTTCATCGGGAGAATCTTATCGCGAGAAACTCGATCATCCACCCAGCTGTTTCATCATTCGTGCTTGTAGGTCAGGATCGAAGAGCGCTGTTCTCACCTCCTCCTCCAAGATGATTTTATTCGACATTTAAATAGCTAGCCGAAGAGCGCCGCAATTATCGTGTAAAAGAAAAAACAATCGTTCATGCATCTCTCTTTATATCTTTTTTTCTTCCGAAGAGCGACAAAATTATCATGCAAAAAGAAAAAATAATCGCTCATGCATCTCTTTATCTCTCTTCCGAAGAGTGGTACAGTTATCGGCCAAACGAAAACAACAGCGAGAAATTCGATCATCCGCCCGGCTGTGACGCAAAAGATCTTCAATATGAATATATGGAGAGGATTTTGGAGGGGATTTATATATTTGAAAAACCAAAAATTTGCTTAAAACTTTTTTTCTTCTTTTATTTTTTCATTATCTTTTCATTTTTTAAAATACAAAAATCAATATATTTTGTATAGAAATTTATTTTTGTTTTTTATGAAGCATTTGTTGAAAATTCACACTTATTAAATTGCCCACCAAAAAACTGTATATACAGATGTCCCTCCACAGCAATGGACTTCAATAGTTGAAATTGCTCATTATCATCTTCGAACATCTTCGAAATCCTCGCCGGTAGAAAAACTGAGAAACTCTGGTTGAGTACTGCGACGACTTTCAACCCAAACGTCGTGCGAACCATTCTGATCTCCGTAACTTGATACTTCCTGTTGATTTCCAGCTCTGAGATTTTCTTCGTTGGCAAAAACTCATCCATGCGAGCGATTTTGTTTATTTTTTCGCAATCCATATTACCGTTGATCAACCAAGATCTTCAAATACTAGGAATGAATTTTAAATATTTAATCGTAATGCGTTGATATCGAGTTCCGAAAAAAAAAATTTTGTAATAATATGAAAGTCTCACGCTGCAAGAGATTAATATTCAAAAAATGTGTATTGAAGTTATATTGCTTGTGCGATTCCTCGGACAGTGTCAACTGGACTGGATAGGGAAGCGAAAGTCTCCTTTTTATATGTTTCCATAGCACTTCTAGATAATTCTATGCAATGCCATTCATATGAAAAACAATTCTCAGAATTATATATGTATATGAATACATTGCTACGAATTGTTTTTCGCTAAGAAAGTTCTGGTATATTCAATTAAATATTCTACTACTATAATAAGTTTCAAGATTTTAATCATTGAAAATATTTTTGCATTTGGCATATTAATTTTCAATGATTATAATTTACACTCATTCTTTCGAACGTTCTCGATCTTCAAACATTTTCTTGATGCGCAAAATCTTCGCTATGGTTGTCATATTCTACATACATATGTAGTTGAAATATTTCTATATCTCTTTGGCTGTTTATACTTAACCAGTAATATCGTCGTTGTTTGTCTCGCTTACTCATGTAACAAAAAGATTTAAGAACTCGCCTCTCAGTGTAAGAAGGGCATACACCGAATACATGTAGAGACAGAATGGACGACCTTTATTGAATAAATAATCGAGAGGCAAGAGTGTACGAAAATATTTTGCGAGAACTCACCGCTTAGTGTAAGAAGGGCATAAGCCGAATATACGTAGACCCAGAATGGGCGACCTTTATTGAATAAATAATCGAGAAGCAAGAGTGTACGAAAATATTTGTAAACTCTCCGCTCAGTGTAAAAAGGGCATACAACGAGTATATGTACGAGAAGATTTTTCGAGAACTCACCGCTCAGTGTAAGAGGGGCGTAAACAAATATATGTAGAGACGAAATTGACGACCTTTATTGAATAAATAATCGAGAGGCAAGAGTGTACGAAAAGATTTAGCGAGAACCATCGTTCAGTGTAAGAGGGGCGTAAAACAAGTACATATAGAAAAGAATGTGCGAAAACAAAAACATCGAGGGCCTTATAAAAGCGAGGATCACTGGGTCAGACACAATTCATCATCAAACCTCGATGTGAAAAGTTCAAGTAATCAAACGAAAGCGTCAGTAAAAACCGTAAGTGTGACATATTTCGGGTGAAACAGTGATTTTTTAAGTTCGTGATTTTTTAAGTATGTGATTTTAAAAAGTTTTTTTTTTTTTGTAGATGTCAACGCTGAACATCACAGCGTATGTGCCAGATATTTGGTTGGAGGAGGTGGAATCGAAAACCATGGAAACAGTCATCATCAGCGCCGTAATTAACTACATGAAAGGGAAGAGGGTGATAGTGAAGGTGGCAGGGTTGGAAACCGAACTTTGCCAGTATATAACAGGAGACTACTGGTTCGTGCCGACCTTCCTATTGGAGGGTTTGGACGAGGATGAGAAAATCATGGTTCTCCATTTTCTTTGGTGAACATTTTTCATTAATTTTTTTCTAAAAAAAAAAAAGCATGCTTCACTCATTACTTTGATTTAAATTTTTTATGGGTTTCATTCACAGCTCCTAAAAAATGCTGGTGGAGGTTTTCATTATCATCATCATCACCATCATCATCATGATCATTAATATGAAATATTTTTTGATTTTTATATTTCTCAAAAGATAATTTTGACCTTTTCATTTTTAAAAATGAAAAAAAGAAAGAAGTGTTAAACAAATTTTAATTGATCTCTGTGATTAAAAAAATGAAAAAAAATTTCTATACAAAATATATTGATTTTTTTATTTTTAAAAATGAAAAGAAAATGAAAAAATAAAAGAAGAAAAAAAGTTTTAAACAAATTGTTGGTTTTTCAAATATATATATCCCCTCCAAAATCCTCTCCATATATTCATATTGGAGATCTTTTGCGTCACAGCCGGGCGGATGATCGAATTTCTCGCTGTTGTTTTCGTTTGGCCGATAACTGTACCACTCTTCGGAAGAGAGATAAAGAGATGCATGAGCGATTATTTTTTCTTTTTGCATGATAATTGTGTCGCTCTTCGGAAGAAAGAAATATATAAAGAGAGATGCATGAACGATTGTTTTTTCTTTTACACGATAATTGCGTCGCTCTTCGGCTAGCTATTTAAATGTCAAATAAAATCATCTTGGAGGAGATGAGAACAGCGCTCTTTGATCCTGACCTACAAGCACGAATGATGAAACAGCTGGGTGAATGATCGAGTTTCTCGCGATAAGATTCTCCCGATGAACTATTAGCGAGACAGAAATGAATTAACCATACACTAGCGAGACAGAGATGAACGATTTTTTCTTTCGACCGAGAACTGAGTGGATCTTTGGCTATCAGAATCGATGAAATTTTTTTTTCAGCAGAGGAAACGAAATAAGAAATTTTTACATAATACATCAGAATTTTTAAAATGTGATTTATTCTTCTTCTCATACAAATTACATATTTTACGAGTTAACAATTAATTTGGAGGCTAATTTTCTTTATGTGGTGCGAATGATGATGATGATAATGATGATGATGATGGAGTTCCTGCGCAATTCTCCAAATACCGTTTTCTTAAACACTGTACGTTTTCAAAGGCGCAGTTGTAGTGGTCAACCCTTGCATGATATTTATGATACTGTTACGTCCATCATTTTACTCTCACGAGAGTCGAAAGAAACGACTCGTGCAATTTTATCATTTTACTCTCACGAGAGTCGAAAGAAACGACTCGTGCAATTAATTATTACTTTTATTCTCACGGGTGGTCCAGCAGCGACCCGTCTTAGTTAAATTCAACGTACCGTTTATGCGTGGCCCTGTACGAGGAGTCCACTTTCTCGCGAGGCTCAACTCACCAGCGCCTCGCACATAAGATAAGAAACGCTAGACTCAACAGTGATTAGCGTGGCGAGAAGAACCCTTTGTGCGACCATCCCAGTAGCAGGATTCTGTAACTCGTTATAAGAATAACGATTCGGAACGTTATGGTAACAGTAACGACTTTCGCCGCGTGTAACGACAAACGCATAACGACTGTATGATTCCGTAACTCCAAATAGCGTCGCTTCGACGTTACAGAATGGTATAACGACATGTCGTTATTCAATCTAGACGGACGTGACGTATACCATGTGAGTTGGCAAAATCTTTCGTCGATTGATGTTGAGAATCACGGACATTTTAGTAAATTCCCACAAATCACTAGTTATTGTCCAATGGGAAGCATTGTTTACAAATTGTGTGTTGTGATTTTCATCAGCGTGCAATAATTAATGTTTATATAGTTCAACAATGGCTATGCAACCACAGTAAGTAAATACCTTTTTTTAGTGAAAATATTTAACTACTCCCGCGGCATTTATAAAAGATTGACATACGAGCTGTATTATATTATATATATATGACAAGCGGATTTTAAGGTTATCCATTGGTATTTGAGCCCGGTTTTTTTCTGTCGGAGAATTTCATATGAAGTTACTTCACTTGGAAAATCATTTTACGTAATGCTAGAAGCTTTCGATACAATCTTCCTCAAGATGACACAACCTGCTTCCCACAACGTCAGATATATTTTTGCTCATATGTCCCAATTTTCTTTCAGGAACAAAACCTGTAAAAATACAAATATGAGGAAAAGGCAGGCGAAGGCGATGTCTTCGCAAATCAACTTTATGGTCGATCATTTGGTCCAAAATCCCCATGTTGCCACAGGAAAATTGTAAAAGAAAATAGCGCGTTACATTCATTAATTTTAAGTACACGTGTATTAATATGAAGTGCTAATATTAAGGCTGCAATAATAAGAATTATATCTCATGTTATTTGCTTGTTAAGATGTTTAATTTATATGGTCATTTAACCTGCGACTGAAATGCCATATTTTTTAATATATGGAATGAATAACTCGTTGCAAAATATTAAAAAAATTGAAAACAAAACGCATGATTTATGCGTTATTAAAATACACCTGGTAAAAACTTTATACAATTTCATTGGTAAAAACTTTGATGTTTCTATGTCAATAGAAGTGTAATGTTTATTTACAATCAATCTTAGATAACAGTTTATATATGTACAAATGTTCGAGGAACAATAGTTATTTACAATACGAATTACACGTTTCAAAGCGATCTTCACAATTGTCGATTAGTAAAACAGTAAAAACAGTTCATTCATTAGTGGTCCCTTTTTTTTGCATCACGGTGTTACGTCCTGACCCTCGATTTTTCTCATCTCGGCCAAGAAAAGCGCGGCTTTCCCTTTAACACGTTATTCGAGATAAAATCGGAATTGGCCAGGTTATTGCCCTGTTTTGAGCCTAACCTTGCGGAAAATTGCTCAGGATGGGCGGAGAGTGCATAATTTGGTAACAATGGCAAATTAAAATAAAATCTCTTCAACAAAACTCTTTAATTTTCGCGAGATACATCGGAAAAGACTAATAAATTGTAATTCGGCAAAATCGGACAAATAAACTCGTAATATAAAGGGACAAAAATTGTATGATCACATTAAATAAATTCGGAATAAAACGGGAACTAAGCTGTTACTGACGCGGAAGAAAATAAACTACAGGGCCATCCTCAAGATAAGCCTCCTGGGGTTTATCCGCGCAAACTGCAAGGACAAACGAAATTATCGCGAGCACTAAAATGACCCCTACTACAACGACAGCTATCTTTAATTGGAAAAGGTCCATGGTTGATTGACAGGACAACTCTCACAAAAACAAAAATCAACACAGAATTTACTTAACCACGACTCGATTGAATTTTTAATCACTCAAAGAAATTCAAAAATCTCCGAAAATGAATTTAACCACGGATAATGCATAAAATTTATATTGGAAATGAATATCAAATGATAAACACAAAAAAACACTATTGATCCATTAGTTTCCGGAACAAAACGTGAATGACTCAAATGAATTTAACTCGCACATAATTCACTGAATTCACAAACATGAGCACTTCCTAGGAGAAAATAAATTCACACGAAAAATAATCCTACCATTGATTGAAACACGAACAGGTTTTTCGGAATGATTTACTTGGAACATTGAAATAATCTAATTGCACAAAACCAAAATAAAAATAATTTTAAAGGACGCAAAATAAATTGGACAAAGAATTGAACTTAAACATGAGGAAGATAAAATTGGGAAAATAATTTTGATCAGACACTTTTCGCAAAACTGAAGTTAAATGGAGATGACTTTTCACAAAACTGAATTTAACACAACAATCTGAATTTCCATAAAACACAAAAATCTGAATCTCCATAAAACTGAATTTAACACCAAAAATCTGAATCTCCATAAAACTGAATTTAACACCAAAAATCTGAATCTCCATAAAACTGAATTTAACACCAAAGATCTGAATCTAATACAAAAAAAAAAAATAACGCGAAAAGGGAAAACGACGACGAAAATATTTCATAGATCTTCAACGGTGAGTAACCCGGTAGTTTCGGTTACGGGACTCGAGCCGTCTTGGGGTGTCGACCGGGATCGGAGACACCGCGCAACACGAACGAAGATATACTGACACATGCGAGAAAACATTTTGAGATACTTACTACTTCGATGATTATGGAAACAAAGTGAGGTAATAGGCCGGCAAAAATTGGACGATGACAACGATGAAAACGATTTACCACGAGGTTAAACGTAATGGTGAATTTGTGGCAGGACAAACAATGTCCAACAAAGCAAAATGTTCACACGAGAAAAAAAATATATTTTGCTCTTTAAAACACAAGGAAAAGAAATGAAATGTCTGTTCACAACAAAATAGGAATAAAAATATTGTCCGCAAAAATAAAATGGTTCACAAAAATAAAATATTGTCCGCAAAAATAAAATTGTTCGCAAAAATAAAGTTGTTCGGTATTGAAATCGGTTGAATAAAATAAAATAAAATAAACTTGAGATACTGTGTCAAAAATGATGAAAAGTATATAAAGAAAAATAATTGACGCGACGAACAGCGATTCGGCTTAGAAATTTCTCCGGACTTTCTGAACGTTCTGACATACCGCGACCTAAAACTAAGATCTACTCTGGCCTCCGACTGCTAGCGATTCGTTACTTAAAATTTTCTTCCGACTCTGACGAACGTTCCGCCTCCTTAAGATTTCTCCCGATTCTAACGAACATCCCGCGGGCTCATTACCCGGTCTTATATAGGGTCCTCTAGGATGGCTTAGTTTCGGCGGTGGGGAGGTACGCCCTTAGACGCCTTAGACGCTCCAGGCTCCTCCGCCGCCTCCACCTCGCGTCCCCGATGATCCCCTGGAATCTATATAATCGAAAATTTATACTTATGATTAACACGAATTCATCCTTATAATATAATATTCACTCCTGCATTCCTTTATAATAATTATTTCATTATTACCTAATAATCAGAAAACGAATTTTCTCATACATACGCCGTCTTTTCATGAAGACGCTCATTTTGTCTCTCTCATACTTACATATTTCGTATTTACTTTCTCACTCACTCTATCCCTCGTTTTGGAGGTACCACACAGTGGAAGAGTAAACCCCTCTTCTTCATTCTGGTCACTCTCTCCTTCTCATCCCTCCATGCTTGCATTTGACTTCTCCTACGGGTCACGCGTTGACCCGTCATAGGCTCTCGATGTCACACACACATACATACACATCCATTCGTCTTTTCCCATTCGTACTCTCGTTCGGTGACAACTTCTCCTCTGTTTCCCTGTATCTTTCTCGCTCTGGATTTCGTTCGATCTTTCCTCTCATTCTATTCATTCCTATTTCTTTATAATTATTTACCTTGCGGAGGTTCGGATGCAATGGTGTATGTCATGCTATTTCTTTTGGATTATAATTAATTCTTTCCAATAATTATACGAAAGGAAATTATTTTAGCGTATCCAAACTACTCAAAATTCTCATAATTATTAACCAGTTATTCAGATTCTACATTTGTTACAACAATTGAAATTTTATTTATATACTCCGGATCTTGTGCAATTTTATGATTCCGGCTTTATCATTTCTCTTACTTGTCATTACAGGAAAGATCTATCTTCATGGTCACGCAACTATCACACATACATTCATTCATCAAACTCGTAATTATTATAGGAAAAGGATTCGTTCACAATTTTCATTTCCACATAAACCTTTACCCATGCATTACGAAATCTCCTGAAATCTTTGAATTTGGTCGTTGTTAATTGAAAAGGAAAACGTAAATTAAATAATGCGCTTGCTACGCTTTTGGGGTCTTTGTTGGATTTGATGCCGAATTTTGGTGTCGCCCCTCTTTCATAGGCGAGAGCTTGGATTCGTATGTTGATAGGACATACGCCTTCCGAATCCCAGGACTTGGGACAAAGCGCTGCTTACTCTCTTTCTTTGGCTATAGACTCGGCGTATTTTTGAGTTACATAAACATTCAGTTCTCTGAATTGGAGACGATATACACATCCGGCCGATAGCGGACCGGGCATGTTCTTAAAAGTTTATTTAATTTTTTTCGTTGACGGTCGGGTGGTCCTCCGAAGTCTTTCTTCCGTCGAAATCCCTTGTCTCGGCCATTGGTAATTTACTGGCCACGTGCAGCACTCCATACTGGCCATCCATTGATTTCCTCAAGACGTTGTTTCCAAAAAAAATCGTAGCAAGGCTCGAACCCCTCATAATTTAGGGAGAAAAAGGAGACGACAAGGAACAAAAAAAAATGCAAAGAAGAAAATTCTTTTCTCTGACCAATTTCTTTTCATGGAAATCCCGACCTAGTTTGAAATAAAAGTGAACATTTAAACGCAATAATCTATAATCTAACGCCACGTTTACCATCACCGATGACCTGACCCAGGTACCCATGCTCATTCTTGATTTTACATTTTTACATCCGTTCACTCACGTACTTTCGGGAATTCAGTTCATAAAGTCTTCATTCGAGAATAAGGAAAAAGAGGATCACCGGTCACTTAGCTTTAGATGAGCCATACACGCTCTGTCTCTCCTGCTTTCCTTCTCACACACACCCAAAGAGACCGCCTGTGGTTCTCACGAAGGCAAAGACTTTGCACTCAGCCTGTATTAGTGTCCCATGCACATTGCTTTTCGTTGTGCACAAAGGCCCACCACTTCTGAGTAATCTGATGCCATGGCCAAAGATTTCTTCAGCATCGACGGATGTTTTTCTTCACGCCCGACGATAGACGTTTTGTTATAAAGAGCTGCGATATCGACGCCGCCATGGCGTCACCTCTCGATAATTCATGCTCACTTGAGACCATATTCGTGTCGACGGCTTGATTTGAAGACAGCCCGAACTATCCGAGTTCTCCAGAGAAAAAAAAACGTTTCTCTCGTATGACCGGGTCCCTTTCCTCGTATTGAATTTTATTGAGAATTACAAGATATAAGTAATCTCAAATCGATGCAAAAGTCCCGAAAGTCGCGGGACGTAACAACGGTAATGAGGAAATCTCTCTCTCTCTCTCATAATTTGTCGTTGGATCCTTTCGGCTATGGAGCGTAGTCCTCTTTGAGGTATATCGTTGTCAACATTTACGGGATCAATATTTTCATTCTGGTGATCGGCTATCACTTCTTGGAATACTTCGTTGTTCATACGATGATGTATCCTCATATTACGCAGTACTGAACAAGCATTAACTATTTTTGCAGCAAATGCTGGTTCATACATTAATACGCGCTGATACGAAAGGCATCTCTATACAGATTTAAAAAAGCCGAAGAATCGTTTAACAACGTTCCTTGCCTTACAAAGCTGTTGCGTGTATTGAAATTGCTGAGTATCTTCAGGATAATTGGCAAGGGGTGTCATGAGCCACGGTTCCAACGGGTATCCCGCATCGCCTGATGAAAAATTATAATACTGTTACAAGTGCAACGAATATTTGAGTGAATGAATAAAAGATTAATAAGCCTCACCGATTAGTCAAGTTCTCCGTTATCCTCGATTGTAGTGGAATTCCATGGCCCGACGAATTGGCGATGTACTCCAGACGTATGCATCATTTCGTGCACCTGGGTATCTTGGATTGATGTTCAGCACTTTCATATCTGGATCAACAATCTAAAAGTATGAATGAAAGTTGCTATATATAAACTCAAACTTTTGCCGTTAAGTCACAATATACAGGGTGTTTTTTTAACTGCTGTAAAACTTTTCTGTCTGTTGGGTCCGTAAAGAAAAAAATCTCAGTTCTCCGTTGAGTACAAGCTCAACGGAGAACTGTGATTTTTTTATTTCTTATTTTGCAAAACGTTTCTGAGCATAGAGTCTTCAGACTCTGCGAAGAACTGGAATTTTTTAAAAATTATTTTCTCAAGATTGTACACAGAAAAAATTATTTAAAATAATTTTTTTTAAATCCCAGTTCTTCTACGTGTCTGAAGACTCTACGGACTGAAAAGTTTTGCAAAATAAGAAATAAATAAATCTCACTTCTATATTGAGCTTGAACTAAACAAAGAACTGAGATTTTTTCCTCTACGGATTCTATGGACAATAAAGATTCTTTTTGAGACTCTACGGCAGAAAAGTTTTGCCAAATGAGAAATACAAAAATTAACGAATCCCAGTTCTCCTTTGAGTTTCAACTCTTTTTTTTATTTCTTATTTTGCAAAAATTTTCTGTCTGTAGAGTCTAAAAAAATTCTTTTTCCATAGACTCCGAAGATTTTCTATGGGGTATACGGGCGAAAAAGATTTTTTTTCCATAGACTCCGTAAATTCTCTCCGGAGTCTACAGACAAAAAAGATTCTTTTTCCATATACTCCGTAAATTCTTAACGGAGTCTACGGACAAAAAAGATTCTTTTTCATTAGACCCTAGCGGGAAAAGTGGTTGCCTTAAGTTTAGCTAAACTCAACGGAGAACTCAGATATTATATTTCTTATTTTGCAAAACTTTTCTGTCCTTAGAGTCTAAAAAAGGATCTTTTATGTCCATTGAGAATCCGTTGAGCTTGAGCTCAATGGAGAACTGAGATTTTTTTCTTGACGGGATCTACGGGCAAAAAAAATGCTCATCAATAAATTTTATTAACACGAGGAATATTTTTCTGCACTCCAAAAAACTCAATGAATTTTTTGAAAAATGCTCTTGGAGATATTTAATTGTCATGTACATAGAAAAGACTTTATTTTTTCAACAATACACACGTTTATATTATCCCACCAAAAACACCATGAATGGTGTATACAAACTTGAGACAAGTACATTTCCTTGCGTCGTTTTGTTTATGCTTACAAAAAGATGTCAAACCCAAATATTTGACAAATAAACCTTTTCAAAAAGATGTCAAACACAAAAAGTTGTCAAATAAATTCAAATAATCTAAGTCACAGTTGCCAAGTACATCAAGCATTTTCATTGTTTACATTTTTATTAACCGTTTATAAGTAAGTAACAACGCTCGAAGACGTATTGAAACGGACTTAGGGACTTAATCTAAAAATTTAATGTTTGAAAGATTTTATTGAAAAAAAATTCGCATTGAAAAAAAAAAAAAAGAACGAAGTACTTGGCGAGTTATGTAAAAAGATTGTACAGACTACCTGTTACGAACTCGCCAAGTACTTCGTTCGGATTTTTTTTTTTCAATGCGAATTTTTTTTCAATAAAATCTTTCAAACATTAAATTTTTAGATTAAGTCCCTAAGTCCGTTTCAATACGTTTTCGAGCGTTGTTACTTACTTATAAACGGTTAATAAAAATGTAAACAATGAAAATGCTTGATGTACTTGGCAACTGTGACTTAGATTATTTGAATTTATTTGACAACTTTTTGTGTTTGACATCTTTTTGAAAAGGTTTATTTGTCAAATATTTGGGTTTGACATCTTTTTGTAAGCATAAACCAAACGATGCAAGGAAATGTACTTGTCTCAAGTTTTTATAAACCATTCATGGTGTTTTTGGTGGGATTTGGTTTCTTTTTGCAAAGCATTATATATGTCGACATATATTTACGATGTAACTTCTATGTAAAAGCTTTGAATGGCGACTACTATGCTCAGGGTAGAATTGAAAAATTTTTGACGGCATAAATTGTCTTGCCAAAACATTTCGTACAATTATGGAATGGTTTCATTATTTCACAACTTCAGAAGTCCCAATCTAGCACCTAGCACACAAATTATCATTTGCATTTTTTTTTATTAGATCGTTAGCAAGTTTAGCGAACTCCAAAATATTCTATGCGTACAAAATCCTATCAATGAGGTCTCCCTATTCTTGAAAGTGCTTGCATGATCCATTCAAACATCTTTGAGTTTCGATTCTTGATACAAAGCACCATCGCTGAGTTATAAAAATCATAAGCATTGCTTTTCTATAGTCGGTTCATAAGTATCGAGCACTATCTTTTTTTTTCGCGATGGAATAGTAGAGCTTCGTTTGTAAGATAGCAATGAAACGCAGACTCAACCCGACCGCGACCCACGTAACTCTACTCATAAAAGCCATCATAGTCAACTGAACAAAGGAAAATTCGACAAATCATTGCAATACAAAAAAAAATCCCATGAAGCGATTTGATTCAGAAAAACGCAGTCTATAACCGAATTGGTACAGAAAAATGAAGCATGTTGTCCGTATGCGCAGGTCCTTTGAAATTTGAGTTGTCTGTACCGAACCGAGTTGTGAAATTGTAATTAAACTTTGTTTACTTACAAATCACAACTGTAATTTGAAATTAAACTTTTTTCAATGGACTATTACAAATGTGATCTGTAATTGAACATTTTGTAATTAAAAATTAGAAATATAATCTGTAATTAAAATTTTTATTCTTTTCAATTACCCATTACAAATAAAATTTCTAATTACACTTCTTTTAATTTCAAATTACAAATGTAATTTGTAATTAAACTTCTGTGTAACTACAAATTAAAAAAGTAATTTGAAATCGACATGAATTTAATTACAAATTAAACTTGTAATCGAACAACGTTTAAATAAATTATGAAAGTAATATATTCAATCAATTATTTGTAATCGATTAGACGAGTACAAATTCGCAATAAACAGATCCTCCGGAACATCATTCGTCACCCAGAGTTATCATTTTTTAATTAATTTTTACGTTTGATTATTTTTGTGTTTTGCTCCCGATGGACATGTGGTGGTGCGCTCCGTAGCACCAGATCCCCAGGTCATGGGATCTTTTTTCCTGCCGTCCAGGTATCACTTTCGGTAGTTCTTGAGCACAGGTCGACGGGCATCCGTCACCTACCGTCCTGGAATGGCCCCGCGCTTCGTAATCTTTGAGCACCAGGTCGTCGGGAAGGCGTTATTTGCCGTCCAGGCTCTGCGCTCCGTTGTTCTTGAGAACCAGGTCGACGGGAATGAGTTTTCCGTCGTCCAGGTCTCACGCTTCGTAGTTCTTGAGTTCCAGGTCAACGGGATTGCGTTTTCCACCGTCCAGGTCTACCGCTCGATTGTTCTCGAGTTCCAAGTTGACGGGAATGCGTTTTACGCTGTCCAGGCCTCGCGCTCTGTAGTTCTTAAGTTCCAGGTCAACGGCAAGGCATTACGCATATAAATGGCGCGTAAGACCCGGACGCCAAGCACTATGGTGCGATCAAGCTGGACGCCAAGAAGTAACGCGCGATCAACCTGGATGCTAAAAACTATGACGCGATTGACCTAGACACCAAGAACTATGACGCGAATAACCTAGACATCAAGAACTATGGCGCGATCGACCTGGACGCCAAGAACTATGACGCGATTGACTTAGGCACCAATAACTATGGCTTGGTCAACCTGAACGCCAATAACTACCGCGCGATGAACCTGGACGCCAAGAACTATGACGCGATCGACCTGGACGCCAAAAACTACGATGCGATCGACCTGGACGCGAAGAACTATGGTGCGATCGACCTGGACGCCAAGAACTATGACGCGATCGACCTGGACGCCAAAAACTACGATGCGATCGACCTGGACGCGAAGAACTATGGTGCGATCGACCTGGACGCCAAGAACTATGACGCGATCGACCTGGACGCCAAGAACTATGGCGCGATTAATCTTGACACCAAGAACTATTGCGTGATCGACCTGGACCCCTAGAACTATGACGCGATTGACTTAGGCACCAATAACTATGGCTTGGTCAACCTGGACGCCAATAACTACCGCGCGATCAACCTGGACGCTAAGAACTATGACGCGATCGACCTGGACGCCAAGAACTATGGTGCGATCGACCTGGACACGAAGAACAATGGTGCGATCGACCTGAACGCCAAGAACTATGACGCGATCGACCTGAACGCCAAGAACTAATGTGCCATCAACCTGGAACTTGATGAGTTCTTTGCATTGTAATTTCAATTTAATTTTTTCTTTTTGTATCGTTTTGCTCTCCTGAAGAGCTCTTAGCAACTCGTCCCTCAAACTCCCGTTTTCTTCGTCGAGAAATCTCTATCTCGACGATTCTTTATTGCCAAAATTCGTTTCATTGGCAAAATCCTCGCTCTGCTTCTGCACAAATTTAATTAAATAAATAATAATAATTGAAAAGCTTCGAACGAAGTACTTGGCGAGTTCGTAATAAGACGTTTTCCGGCGTTATGCTTACTCATGAATGATTAATAAACATAAACAACGTAAAAAATAAAAATGCTGATTATTAATATACTCTAAACACTATTGAATTGCTGTTTAATCATTATTTATTTCGAAATACACTGACATAACCTCTTAATCGGGAAGCGATACCACTATGAACGCGCACAGATAAGTATATAATTGTTTTTTTTCCACCATTTATTTAAGAAAAAAAGAAAAAGGAACGAAAATTCTTCTTTTTTAACACAGAACCACATTGAATGAAAAAAATATTTATCTAGAAATAAATATTTTTTCAAGATGCGCCGGTATCGCGTCTTTTCGGCTTTTCAGCGTGACACGGGACTCAAGACGGTTAGTGTGGTTATGTTGGTGGTGCGAAAAATTAGCGGAGCGAAAAATTTGCGGAGCGAAAAATTTGCGGAGCAAAAAAATGATGATTGTTGTACGTCGAAAATAAAAAATAAAATGCGATATCTCCCATATGTCAATAGCTACAGCATTCATTTGGGTACCAATCGAAAGAGAAAAAAAAAATAAAAAATATTCGTATTAATATCATTGCCGAAGTCTGTATAATTAATTGATAATTAGAAAAATAAGTTCCGTTATATAGATATACTCCCGTGTATAAGCTCGATGTGTGGCGTATAAGAGGCTGTAGTACCTCTCGACATGTCGGTATAGGAGGAAATACTTGTCTCGAGGCTCTACCGCGCCTCTTAATAATTTGTTTTATTGAAATTATTCTTTAATATAATTTATTTCATCTTCATTTATAGATGATTCGAGTGCACCGAGTACGTCGACTCGGCAAGTGGAAAAAAAAGGGAAAGCCCACTAAAGTGAGCTGCATATTCGACGAGGATGTACCGCGGTCGTCAATTCCCTCGAAATGGCGTTAAGCATTCGTTAAAAAAAAAAAAAGTGTCATTTCAATATTATTAATTTTACATATAAGTATATACCTGTAAAATTACCTTGAAAAAGGCTCGTGAGAAAAATTAAAATAAATTATTTTTCAATAAACAAATATACATGTAAAAACACTTTATTAATGAATTCCTCAATGTTTTAGTATTTTCAGCTTGTCCCTGGTTGAAAGGACTATATATTTATAATTTAAATTCAGAACAAAATATTCTTAATCTAAATTATAAATATATTTTGCCCTTTCAACCATAGGGACAGGCTAAAAATACCACAGCGTGTGTAGCAATAAAGAAATGGCTAACCTGGATGCGCCATGATATGGCGTCGTGGTATGGGCCTGATCACGCTGGCCTGACCACGGCCACTTGTGACTTGTGACTATGCGTTACGAAACCTGTCAGGCCATTCTCAGGCCGCCATACCACGGCCTGACTTGGATAGCAGGATAGCCTGATCACAGCCTGACCCGGCCCGTATTCAAATTTCCATCCGGGACGTTACTGCGTCAGAGACGACTTTTCCATTCTAGCATGCACGTTTTGGCATTATTGTTGTTTATATCATATCTAACTCGATCAAAGTGACATAAAATTAAATTAATTGGCGGTTTAGCCTTCTGTAGATCAAGGTAATCCGGTAACCAACAGCATATTTGTACACAGGTCGTGGCAGTGGTCATTGCGTCCGTGGCTGCTACCCTGTGGTCTTAGGATCGAAACCACGATGCTCATTTTTTTTCGGAATTGACATATTTTTTTTTGTATATTTAGTAATACGATGGTTTTTTTTTTTAGTAAATAATCGGTATATACTGTTTATTATGACGAATCTTTGCTACAGGAAATATTTTATTTCATTACTCTGTATTCTTCAAATATTCCTGTCAAATATTTCTCATGGAGGCATCCCAAAAAATAGGCCTATTTATTTTATATCCTAAACATAAGGAATCTTTTACCAAATCTTTAACCCCGCAGATGTACGGAGTAAAATATACGGCATAAATGGTAATCTCAAGAAAATTACCGTGATTAAATTTTTTAGACCAATAATAATTGGATCCGCTAAGTATAAAGTCTATTTATTTATCTATTTATTTATATTATTCATTCATTTATTTATTTATTTCTCGGATAAAAACCCTTTAACGAGCGTAAATGGATTTTTTTACAAATTACAATATTTATATGATAAAAAAGAAGTACACATCGAAACGAGCGTCAAATCGTATATCAGAGGCATGCCAGGGAAATAATATGCACTCATCATTCGACAGTTACTATAGGAGCCTATTATCGAACACGTTTCACCGTGATTTTCCCTGTCGAACTTACGCGCACGCACGCACGCACGCACGCACGCACGCACACGCACACGCACACACACGCACACGCACACGCACACGCACACGCACACGCACACGCACGCACGCACGCACGCACGCACGCACGCACGCACGCACGCGCACGCGCACGCGCACGCGCACGCGCACGCGCACGCGCACGCGCGCGCGCGCGCACGCACGCACGCACGCACGCACGCACGCACGCACACACGCACACACACACACGCGCACACACGCGCACACACGCGCACACACGCGCACACACGCGCACACACGCGCACACACGCGCACACACGCGCACACACGCGCACACACGCGCACACACGCGCACACACGCGCACACACGCGCACACACGCGCACACACGCGCACACACGCGCACACACGCGCGCACACGCGCGCACACGCGCACACACGCGCACACACGCGCGCACACGCGCACACACGCGCGCACACGCGCGCACACACACACACACACACACACACACACACACACACACACACACACACACACACACACACACACACACACACACACACACACACACACACACACACACACACACACACACACACACACACACACACACACACACACACACACACACACACACACACACACACACACACACACACACACACACACACACACACACACACACACACACACACACACACACACACACACACACACACACACACACACACACACACACACACACACACACACACACACACACACACACATGTCCGTATGGCACATTCCACGATTCCTCAGCAAGCTCTAGAATTTTCCAAAAAAAATCAAAAATTTGTATTTCTTTGCCATTCTCGCTTCTTATTGTTGTATGCGATAGAGTCAAATGTGCACGCACACACACACACGCACACATACATATGTTGCGTTCCAGGTCGACTCAACCACCCCGTTTTTTTTCGCCTCGAAAAAATTATTCGGTATAGGCATTTCGAAGGACAATATATACACGACATTTCACCAAAATTTCATTTCCCCACTATTGTTGGTTCTCGAGATAATGACTAATAAATTCTCAATTCTGTAAAAATCATAGGTTCGTAACGGCTGATCGGATTTCAACGGTTAAAGGAAAAATCTTTTTTATTTTCTTGCCCTTTTCGAAAAAAAATATGCCGTCATTGGGTAAAAGCTCATTAGAGAGTTTTCGGGGTAAATTGACAAAAAACAATTTTTCCTTCTCCACTGATGCCCTTTTCCATCTTAAAAAAATCCCGTGGAGTTGCGTCTTGCCCCTTCTACCAGGAAAAAAAAAAAAGTGAGTGGAATTCCGGGTAGCCCTTTCGTAGAAAGAACAAAAAAATCAAAAAATTACCCCGAAAACTGTCTAATACGTTTTTCTCCGACGACGGCGTATTTTTTTTTTTTTTTTAAGGGCAACAAAGATAAAAAATATCCTTTTTCAATAATTTAAATCCGATCAGCAGTTACAAACTTATAATTTTTGTAAAATTGAGAATTCATTGATCTTTATTCCGAGGAGCAACAATTGTGGGGGGATGAAATTTTGGTGCAATATCATATTGTCCTTCGAAAGTGTAGAAACAGCTGGTTGTTTTAGACCTTTGCCTGGTTGTTTAGACTCAATTGTTTTAGACTTGTATGAATTTTTTTTTTATCGACCAAATAATCAAGGTTTCAGTATACAAGATTGATTTATACTTATGATTGAATTATGAAAATAGGCTTATTTTGTGGCATTCCAATGTGTACAACTTCCTTATGAAATATTTGACATGAATATCTAAACAATATACAGAGTAATTAAATAAAAATATTTCCTGTAGCAAAAAGATTCATCAAAATAACAGTGGGTGCCGTTTATTTGCTAAAATTGAAATATTGTTACTACAAAATACAAAAAAAAATTAAATATTGAAAAACATATTAATTAAGAAAAAAATTGCGCGTGGTGTTTGCATAAATTTAAATAATAAATAAATAGACTTTTTATACTTCGAGGACCCAATTATTATTGGTCTAAAAAATTTAATGGCGGTAATTTTCTCGAGATTACCATTTATACCGTATATTTTACTCCGTACATCTACGGGGTGTGGGGTTAAAGATTTGGTAAAAGATTCCTTATGTTTAGGATATAAAATAAATAGGCCTTTTTTTTGGGATGCCAAAATAATGTGTGCAAACTCCTTGAGGAATATTTGACAGGAATATTTGAAGAATACAGAGTAATAAAATAAATATATTTCCTGTAGCAAAGATTCGTTATAATAACAGTATATACCATTTCTTTACTAAAATTAAAACATCGTTATTACTAAATACAAAAAAAAAAATATTAGAAACATATTAATTCCGAAAAAAAATGCGAGTAGTAGTTTCGATCCCAAGACCGACAGGGTAGCAGACTGTGCTAGCGGACTCTGTGAACCGCCAAAACGGTTCACAGTCCGTGGTCCGTGTACATATATCTGCGTTTTCGCTCGATACCATGTGCACGCCACGCATAGTCAACCGGCATTACCCGGGAGGGCAATGTGCACACAGCTGACTCAAAATCTGCCACACCGCCCGAATCAATGTCCACGCGAACTACCCCCACTACCTCGGCCAGTCGAAACTCCCTCGAGCACCTGCGTTGGCGATCTCTCTACTAGTCTCTGTTCATTACATCATTTTTGCAATGTGGCGATGCTAGCTCAATTGTAAACAGGGTTTGCCGCATTGTTTTCGAACACGGCTAGAGTGAAATTTTTTTTTTCCTGTAATTAAATATTGGCCTAGCTACCGATTCGAACCATTCGAAGTTCTTACGAGCTTCTCGAGTCAATAACTGACCAGGTATTCTTAATAGAGTCCGTGAAAAAATAATCATTTTTTCCGTCGTCAGTGGACATCACTAGACTTAGTGAACGAATGACTTATTGCATCCGTAATTTTTACGAGATGGCCGAGTCATGAAAATGTAAATAATTTATTGTGCTCAAGATGAGTCTCGATCGCTAAATTAACCAGCCTATCGTTTTATCGCATTCGTAGTTTTGACAAGTCGAACGATTTAAGAAAAAAATAATCTGCATTATTTCCATGGTCAGTAATTTTCTTCAAATTGACCAGGCTGTTCATTGGCTGCATTCGTAATTTTGACGAGGTTTTCAAATTACGAAAAAAAAAATAATAATTATCATTTATCGCATGGTCACTCATTCTCGCAAAATTAACCGTGTTATTGATTTGTCGCACTGGCACTTTTTGTGACGTAAAAATTATTTTCCGTGGTTTGTGAAACTTGAGAGAGGAAACAAGCTATGCACTGTAAAAAATAATTGTGAATTTACAATACATTTGCTGTACGAAAACCTTGTGAAATCACAAATTTGACGTAGCAAAGTTAATTACTATGCATATTTATTAAATTCACTATAAAAAAAATTAATTTTACTATACGTAATACGAGAAATACAGAACATCATCTTAAATACACTGAACGTGTATAGTAATCTCAGTTGTTTTGTAAATTTACTACACATTATTAGAAATTTACTGATCAGTTTGCTAAATTCACCACAGACATGAAAAAGAAAATTGAGCTGAAGTATATTAAAATTACTAATGTGGTTAAGAAAGTGAATGCGGTACGCATTCGTTTCAATTTCACAATCAAATTTGTAATTTCACAAAACTGTACAGCAAAATCACCAAAACGGTTATCAATTTTGCTGAACATTATGTTCAATTTTATGTGCTCTAAAACTTACTATACTGCATTTGAAATTTGCTAATTTTGTTTTGTGATTTTCGTAACACAAATAACAATGAATTTACTGTCAAATGTTTTGTAAAATCACAACATGGATAAGCAACAGAAATTACGATGCCTTCATTTTAATTTTACAATCAAATTTATAATTTCACTAAGCTGCCTAGCAAAATCACTAAAATGGTTATCAATTTTACTGAACAGTGTGTTAAATTTGATGTGCTCGAAAACTTACTATACTGCATTTGAAATTTGCTGATTTTGTTTTATAATTTTCCTAACACAGATGACACTAAATATACTGTCAAATGTTTTGTAAAATCACAACATAGATAAGCAAGAAAAATTACGATGCCATTATTTTCATTTTACAATCAAATTTATAATGAAGAGGCGCGGCAGAGCCTCGAGACAAGTACATTTCCTCCTATACCGACATGTCGAGAGGTACTACAGCCTCTTATACGCCACACATCGAGCTTATACTCGGGAGTATATCTATATAACGAAACTTATTTGTCTAATTATCAATTAATTATACAGACTTCGGCAATGATATTAATACGAATATTTTTTATTTTTTTTTCTCTTTCGATTGGTACCCAAATGAATGCTGTAGCTATTGACATATGGGAGATATCGCATTTTATTTTTTATTTTCGACGTACAACGATCATCAATTTTTCGCTCCGCAAATTTTTCGCTCCACAAATTTTTCGCTCCACTAATTTTTCGCACCACCAACATAACCACACTAACCGTCTTCAGTCCCGTGTCACGCTGAAAGGCCGAAAAGACGCGATACCGGCGCATCTTGAAAAAATATTTATTTCTAGATAAATATTTTTTTCATTCAATGTGGTTCTGTGTTAAAAAAGTAAAGTTTCGTCCAGGCTGATCACACCATAATTTTTGGTGTCCAAGTTAATCGCGTCATAAATTTTTGGCGTTCAGGTCGATCGCTCCATATTTCTTCGTGTCTAGAGGTCAATCGCGTCCTAGTTTTAGGTGTCTAGGTCAATCGCGTCATAGTTATTGGAATCCAGGTTGATGGCACATTAGTTCTTGGCGTTCAGGTCGATCGCGTCATAGTTCTTGGCGTTCAGGTCGATCGCACCATTGTTCTTCGTGTCCAGGTCGATCGCACCATAGTTCTTGGCGTCCAGGTCGATCGCGTCATAGTTCTTGGCGTCCAGGTTGACCAAGCCATAGTTATTGGTGCCTAAGTCAATCGCGTCGTAGTTCTAGGGGTCCAGGTCGATCACGCAATAGTTCTTGATGTCAAGATTAATCGCGCGATAGTTCTTGGCGTCCAGGTCGATCGTGTCATAGTTCTTGGCGTCCAGGTCGATCGCACCATAGTTCTTCGCGTCCAGGTCGATCGCATCGTAGTTTTTGGCGTCCAGGTCGATCGCGTCATAGTTCTTGGCGTCCAGGTCGATCGCACCATAGTTCTTCGCGTCCAGGTCGATCGCATCGTAGTTTATGGCGTCCAGGTCGATCGCGTCATAGTTCTTGGCGTCCAGGTTGATCGCGCGGTAGTTATTGGCATTCAGGTTGACCAAGCCATAGTTATTGGTGCCCAAGTCAATCGCGTTATAGTTCTTGGCGTCCAGGTCGATCGCGCCATAGTTCTTGATGTCTAGGTTAATCGCCTCATAGTTCTTGGTGTCTAGGTCAATCACGTCATAGTTTTTAGCATCCAGGTTGATCGCGCGTTACTTCTTGGCGTCCAGCTTGATCGCACCATAGTGCTTGGCGTCCGGGTCTTACGCGCCATTTATATGCGTAATGCCTTGCCGTTGACCTGGAACTTAAGAACTACAGAGCGCGAGGCCTGGACAGCGTAAAACGCATTCCCATCAACTTGGAACTCGAGAACAATCGAGCGGTAGACCTGGACGGTGGAAAACGCAATCCCGTTGACCTGGAACTCAAGAACTACGAAGCGTGAGACCTGGATGACGGAAAACTCATTCCCGTCGACCTGGTTCTGAAGAACAACGGAGCGCAGAGCCTGGACGACAAATAACGCCGTCCCGACTACCTGGTGCTCAAAGATTACGAAGCGCGGGGCCATTCCAGGATGGTAGGTGACGGATGCCCGTCAACCTGTGCTCAAGAACTACCGAAAGTGATACCTGGACGGCAGGAAAAAAGATCCCATGACCTGGGGATCTGGTGCTACAGAGCGCACCACCACATGTCCATCGGGAGCAAAACATAAAAATAATCAAACGTAAAAATTAATTAAAAAATGATAACTCTGGGTGGCGAATGATGTTCCGGAGGATCTGTTTATTGCGAATTTGTACTCGTCTAATCGATTACAAATAATTGATTGAATATATTACTTTCATAATTTATAATTAAACGTTGTTCAATTACAATTGTAATTTGTAATTAAATTCTTGTCGATTTCAAATTACATTTATAATTTGAAATTAAAAGAAGTGTAATTAGAAATTTTATTTGTAATGGGTAATTGAAAAGAGTGAAAATTTTAATTACAGATTATATTTCTAATTTTTAATTACAAAATGTTCAATTACAGATCACATTTGTAATAGTCCATTGAAAAAAGTTTAATTTCAAATTACATTTGTGATTTGTAAGTAAACAAAGTTTAATTACAATTTCACAACTCGGTTCGGTACAGACAATTCAAATTTCAAAGGACCTGCGCATACGGACAACATGCTTCATTTTTCTGTACCAATTCGGTTATAGACTGCGTTTGTCTGGATCAAATCGCTTCATGGGATTTTTTTTTTGTAGTGCAATGATTTGCCGAATTTTCCCTTGTTCAGTTGACTATGATGGCTTTTATGAGTAGAATTACGTGGGTCGCGGTCGGGTTGAGTCTGCGTTTCATTGATATCTTACAAACGAAGCTCTAATATTCCATCACGAAAAAAAAGATAGTGCTCGATACTATGAACCGACTATAGAAAAGCAATGCTTATGATTTTTATAACTCAGCGATGGTGCTTTGTATCAAGAATCGAAACTCAAAGATGTTTGAATGGATCATGCGAGCACTTTCAAGAATAGGGAGACCTCATTGATAGGATTTTGTACGCATAGAATATTTTGGAGTTCGCTAAACTTGCTAACGATCTAATGAAAAAAAAAATGCAAATGATAATTCGTGTGCTAGGTGCCAGATTGGGGCTTCTGAAGTTGTGAAATAATGAAACCATTCCATAATTGTACGAAATGTTTTGGCAAGACAATTTATGCCGTCAAAAATTGTTCAATTCT
Organism: Rhorus exstirpatorius; assembly: GCA_963564615.1. Lineage (NCBI taxonomy): Eukaryota > Metazoa > Arthropoda > Insecta > Hymenoptera > Ichneumonidae > Rhorus > Rhorus exstirpatorius. Next base: position 4,201,886 of record OY751320.1, read on the forward strand.
ACCCTGAGCATAGTAGTCACCATTCAAAGCTTTTACATAGAAGTTACATCGTAAATATATGTCGACATATATAATGCTTTGTAAAAAGAAACCAAATCCCACAAAAAACACCATGAATGGTGTATAAAAACTTGAGACAAGTACATTTCCTTGCGTCGTTTTGTTTATGCTTACAAAAAGATGTCAAACCCAAATATTTGACAAATAACCCTTTACAAAAAGATGTCAAACACAAAAAGATGTCAAACACAAAAAGATGTCAAACACAAACAGTTGTCAAATAAATTCAAATAATCTAAGTCACAGTGGCCAAGTACATCAAGCTTTTTCATTGTTTTAATTTTTATCAACCGTTTATAAGTAAGTAACAACGCTCGAAAACGTATTGAAACGGACTTAAGGACTTAATCTAAAAATTTAATGTTTGAAAGATTTTATTGAAAAAAAATTCGCATTGAAAAAAAAAATCCGAACGAAGTACTTGGCAAGTTCGTAACAGGTAGTCTGTACAGTCATTTTACATAACTCGCCAAGTACTTCGTTCGGATTTTTTTTTTTCAATGCGAATTTTTTTTCAATAAAAATCTTTCAAACATTAAATTTTTAGATTAAGTCCTTAAGTCCGTTTCAATACGTTCTCGAGCGTTGTTACTTACTTATAAACGGTTAATAAAAATGTATACAATGAAAATGCTTGATGTACTTGGCAACTGTGACTTCGATTATTTGAATTTATTTGACAACTTTTTGTGTTTGACATCTTTTTGTAAAGGGTTATTTGTCAAATATTTGGGTTTGACATCTTTTTGTAAGCATAAACAAAACGACATAAGGAAATGCACTTGTTTCAAGTTTTTATACACCATTCATGGTGTTTTTGGTGGGTATGAATTACCAAAGTTCATAAGCAGTCGATAGCGTAGTGGGTATCGTGTTAGGTAGATAGGTAAGATAGGTAGGTAGGTCGCAGGTTCGAGTCCCGGTCGAGGAGAAAAAAAAATTCTGTCGAGAAATCTGTGCATGATTTTTTTTTTTCCAGTGTAACCCTTCCATGACCTATAGGAACCACCAAATGATCGTTTGTAACTATTCTTCTAATGGTATATTTAGTATTTGTTTAAATTTTGCTACAAAAAATATTAGCAAACATTTATTAATTTTCATGAACGTTCAACTGAAAATTCAATCAAGACTGCTCACGTTTCAAATGCATAAATGTACTGATATTCCATGGGGTAATATTATTTTTAATATACATAGTAGTACATTTAATATACATCCCTATATGGATATTAGTAAATGTGTCATGATTTTACTACAGTTCAAGTTGAAAATTCCTACAAAGGTTATAACTTTTCAATCTATCTGTGTAGTAGTATCACTGCTCGATACCTTTACTTCTACAATACGAGTATTGTAATATTAAGTACCGTATTTGAAATTTCATAAGCGGTATCCGCATAAAAACTTCCAATACTTGTTTATTAATTTTCATACAGAAACTTTTCACAGTGAGTGTGTTAAATTTGATGTGCTCGAAAACTTACTACACTGCATTTGAAATTTGCTAATTTTGTTTTATAATTTTCCTAACACAGATGACACTAAATGTACTGTCAAATGTTTTGTAAAATCACAACATGGATATGCAAGAAAAATTACGATGCCATTATTTTAATTTTACAATCAAATTTATAATTTCATTAAACTGCATAGCAAAATCACCAAAATGGTTATCAATTTTACTGAACAGTGTGTTAAATTTGATGTACTCGAAAACTTACTATACTGCATTTGAAATTTGCTAATTTTGTTTTATAATTTTCCTAACACAGATAACACTAAATTTACTGTCAAATGTTTTGTAAAATCACAACATGGTTAAGCAAGAGAAATTACGATGCCTTCATTTTAATTTTACAATCAAATTTATAATTCCACTTAACTGCACAGCAAAATCACCAAAATGGTTATCAATTTTACTGAACAGTGTGTTATTTGATGTGCTCGAAAACTTACTATACTACATTTGAAATTTGCTAAATTTGTTTTATAATTTTCGTAACACGGATTGAGATTAAATGCACTCTCAAATTTTTTGTAAAATCACTACATGGATGAGCAAGAGAAATTATGGCGAGTCAATATGGCGAGTGAACGAGGAATGGTGGATTTTTGAAAATCTGGATTTCGACTATCAATGACCCCACCCCAAGATTCCTGAAGGAAAATTACTGTATCAATACAATTCCAGGGGCTTTTTATGTATATACATCCTGACTGGGCTACTCCTAAATATGCTCAGATACTTTTCAACTCGGGAATGGATAAACCCAATAATATGTAAATTGTACATATATAGTTACATATATGCTTAAAACCACGCCAGAAGAGATTTATTATAACCAGCTACGTTGCGCGTAACTTGGCCTTTGCTTGTGGTGGGGGACCCCGCTGAGCAAAATAAATCCGAAGGGAAATTGCTTATAACCAGATTCTACTGTATATGCTGTGACGGGAATTTCGCGATTCGCGTCACCTTCGGCCCATCTCACCATCCTCGACGCCGGGAGAGCCGTTGAGCGCCAGGTAATCTTTTTAATTCGACGGCGGGAATTACCAAACCCGCTAAACGTACGGTAGCTGGACTGACCAAAAATGAACGGAAACGAAACTTAATCTAAAAGGGATGCCGGCGCGTCGGATGGCGAGATCGGTGACGGTATACCCGATTCGCTCAGTGTGTAGGTTGTGGAGAGAGGGCGTGGACGGCTGGCTAACTCTCGAGTGCCTTCAAAAACGTAATCTGAAATAAATGAACTCAACTCGAAAAATAACGTAAGGGGCCTTGGCTCAGGCTAATTTATTGCGTAACCGATAGCTTAAATTACATACCAAAATCATAACCCAAATTTCGATAACGTAAAAAGAGAAACAAAACGAGATCTCGGTAACGAATCAAACGGAACGGTAGCACGATAACGGAAGCGATAACGAATGAAACAAAGTCGAGAACGGCGAGAACGTCGGTAGCACAAAAAAAAATTACATTCGGTAACGCTGAAAGGAAAGTCGAAATTTAGGAACGATAATGTCTGTAACGGGAACTGAACACGGTAACGGGAACGGTAACGCCAGCCCCAAAATTAGGCGAGAACAAACGATAGCGGCAAAACGAGAACCAAAAGATAGCTCGGTAACAATCGATAACATAACGGGAACGTCGAAACGATAGCTCGGTAACAAACGATAGCAAAACGATAGCTCGGTAATAAACGATAAAAAAAAACGAGAACGCCAAATGATATTTCGGTAACAAAAGATAACAAAACGGTAGCTCGAGAACGAACGGTAGCGTAACATTACCAAAACGAGAGCAGGAACGGTAGCATGTCGGGAGCTCCCCGAGGGGTGAACCGCTCGGGTCGAGAGTTGCGCCGCAAGAGAACGAATCGAACAGGTAAATTGATCGAGACGATAACGAGGATAGAGGGGGACGAGTACGCGCACGCGTAACGAGAACTCTTGATCCTCCTCGTCTCCTGACGTCACAACGACTCGAGCGCCTTAGCTCGAAACGTGACTGACCGGCAAATTCAAACGATAACGCGAAACTCAATTGAACGATAACGCTAAACTCGATAAACGAATATTCGTTAAACGAATAATGTAGACACGCCGAGATGTTGTGGCGGGTGGATCCTGGGGCTCGCGAGGATCGTCCTTCGCGGGGTCCTCTTCTGGTATGGTACATCGGGGCCAACTATAACTAATACTACGATAACGGTGCGATTGGGCAATCCGTGGCGGATGGGGAATCGCGGGCCCATACGCCAACGGCCTTCCATACAGAAACGTAACTCAAACTGCCCTTCTTTACCCATGCCTTTTCGCGAAGCGTCGAGAGTCGCACTCGAGCCTTTAGACTCCCACGAATTACTTCCTTTGACACCGAGTATACCGGGTGGCTCATTGTTTCGGCCCCTATCCACGGTAACTCGGTGTCCTATTTCGCGTTGATCCGATAACTACGGGACGATAGCTTTCGATAACTCAAAACCGGAAACTGAACTTACACGCTAATTGCTAATATTACGATAACGTGTTCGAACTCGTAGAAAACCCTGGTCGGGACGACCTGTGACGCCAAAAACCAGAAAATTGCGTCACAATGCACGGAAAAAAATATTAGCAATAATATCAAAAATAATTTATTGTACTATTTCAACATACAAAGTTTATTGCTGTATTGAACCTGTCAGTTTTGCAGATTAGGTAAAACAACATAAATATTGCTCTATGACCCTACAATACTAAAATGCTGATATCCACAGCGATAAAAATATTGTAAATGCATATTACAACATATTATTGCAATAGGCTTCGGCGAATGAATGTATCTTACAGCAGCAAATATTCATGCAATTTGAAGCAATAAAAATTGTTGACATTGCTAGACAATATGTTTCTTCACAGCAATATCATATAACCATATGTGCGCTTTCACTTTATACTTAAATTTACCATCTTTATTGCTGTACTGAACAACTAGTTAACATTAACAAGCATATATTAATTGCTTCACACACTTTTTTTTATTGAATTTCAAACAGAAATTTTTAACAGTGTTGGTCATGGAAGGGTTACGCTGGAAAAAAATTCTGCACCGATTTTTCTGGATAGGATTTTTCCTCCTCGACTGGGACTCGAACCTGGGACCTACCTACCTATACGCTACCCAACTAACTACGACAGCGCCGCTCGCGGTCACATTGGGAACGATTGAGGGTACAGAAAATAACAACATGTATGGCGAAACAAGTGATTCTGGCGTTTCTGCCAAATTATCAACGAGAAGAGGTTCAAATCGTATGTGCTGTGTAGTTCAATGCCTCAACAGTGAACGAAAAAATCCCGAGCTGTAGTTTTATCGATTTCCAGGCAAACAATGGGAAGTAAACAGGAAAAAGAAATGGATCGCGGCAGTGCGTCGTCAAACGTAAGCACAGATTTAAATTCCATAGGGGCGTATAAGCGGTGATTATACATAACCGATACGCCCCTTTAGAATTAGTCCATCTTTATAAATTAAATTTATCATAGTTCATATTAAGTCAGTGAATATCGATTTATCAATTTTTATATTAGTAAGAAGAGTATCAGTTCTCCGGGTCACGGATTCTACTCAAGCTTAATTGCAGGTGTATTTCATAGCCCTAAAAATAAAACCTCTTATGTGTAGTTCTATCTAATAGGCCTTTTGTCGCTTGCTTCTTGACATAAAATAAAATTTTTAACCAATTTACTAATACTCCGCTAGTGCTCTGCCCTAATCCAGACAACTTGGAAATATTGTTGAAACTTTGTCAATGTTCATCTTTGGTCACTGCTGCTAGATCGATACACACTACGCAGCACACACTAGACCGATACACACTATGTACACTATGCGAAGCAAACCGAAACGAAGATTTATATTACAATTCGTCTTATGGGAATACACATAGTATTTGCAAGCATGAATACTATGCGTATTCCCATAAGACGAATTGTAATGTAATTCTTTGCTTCGGTTTGCATCGCTTCACTTTTCTTTGTTTGCGCATAGCGTGTATCGGTCTTGCTACAGCGACCAACATTGAACACGGCAAACGAACGGGTGGAACATTCATTTTTATGATCGGCTGACAAAGTTTCAATAACATATGCAAGTTGACTAGATTAGTACGGAACAGTAGCGAAGGACTGATAAATTGGTTAAAAATGGTATTTCATTTCATGAAACGAGCGAAAAAACGCTGATTATATCTAATCAGCCTTTTTTCGCTCGCTTTCGCGTATTTCTATCGAAATACGCATAAGAAGCTTGATTTGTAGGGCTAATAAAAGACACCTGTGAGTTTGAGCAGAATCCATGACCCGGAGGCCTGATACTCTCCTTGTAAGTCAGTGAATAACAAACAGTATTCAAAATTATCTTTTTGCCTATAATAAATTTGCAAATGCGTATCCTAAAGTTAAGTTAGATTATATTATATATAATATGTATAAATCGTTCAATTTTAAACTGTATTACATGCGGATTAATTACAAAAAAATTAATCATTTCAGGATTAATAAGAAGCCTTGGGTTCCTACGAAGCATACTAGAATTTGTAGCGCTCACTTTGTTGGCGGTGAAAAATCCAATGATCCAAGAAAAGAGGCATATAACCCAACTGTATTTCCTGCGATCTACAAGAAGAGGGAATCTACTGACTCGAAAAGAATTGAAAGATTAGAATCTCGACAAAAAACAAGAGAAAAAGCTGAGGCAAAAGCAGATGATGACCTACCGCGGATGGAAACTGATACAGAAATAAATATCGGTAAAAAAAAAATAAATAATGAAATTACTGTAACCTTAAATTTTTTAAATATACTATCATACTAATTGTAAATAACTTATTCCAGATTCAACTGTCAATGGCTTCC